>OU343219.1:25382317-25629724 GCA_910596185.1 Chrysanthemum makinoi
TTGTGGAGTTCATGTTTTAACTGCTTTCTCGAAAGATTATTCATACGCTAGAAGGTGAATATCCCTCAGTTGAATAAGTATCCGTGAATTATTGCTCACATGTTGAAACTAGTATTATCAAGATGATGTTACCCTATGATGGTCAAGCTTATGATTTGTTGAAGAAATACATACCTTAAATATCATAAGTGTTTGGCTACATCCTCCAATTTAGATGTTTTTGAGTTTAAAGGAAAACTTGGAGAATTTCGTTGGAATGTAAAGTTTAGGAGATTGTTGGGTTTTTGGTTCCCTTGAATCATGAATTACTTAAGTAATCGGAACCACGGACGTTTGATATAACCACGGACAGAAGAATGTAACCGCTGATGAATGACAACCACCGCTAGTAGTAGTGTGTAACCACGGACAATATATTGTAACCACTGCTAGTATCTTGTATAGTCGGTTTAGTTTATTGTATTAGATAAATATGGAAAAGATATTTATCTTGTAGGTTACGTATATTATGTAAAGGACTCCTTAGTCTATAAAAGGAGGTCCTAGATTAGATTAGATATATGTAAGTTTTATATCTAAGGTCGAACACTTCAAGGTTAAAACCCTAATACCGTAGAGTATCTCGATTAATAAATAATATTGAGGTGTTGAATGTTAATCGCTCTCTCTTCTTCTTAAGATTAAGTGCTAAATTCGCATATACTTAATAAGCTTATATTCTAAGTCAGTTTCTATATTAGATCGTTTGCTCAACTGGGATCAACACATGCTCCATAGGTTTCGCATAGTGAGGTCATTGAGGTGGATAAAATGTGCGGTATCGCGGGTTAGGAAATGGCCGTGTAGGTAGGGTAAACAAGAAGGTTGGTATGAAGGGTTTATACCCATCGATTGGGTATGTAGAACATGTCCATAAGGCATTTGCCGTAATTCAACGGAGCAACCATTAAGAGGGTAAGTGTTGTGTTTGAGCAGTGTAGGTAGGGGTTCATTCCCCAGGGGTAACTGATTCATGCCGAGTATGGGGCTACTCGACACTCAAAACATAAGAGGGGGTACCGAGCCCTTCGACTTCTCTTCCTAAATGGGCGCTGTAAGAGGTGGTAAGTTCACCCTCCGCTTCCTATCGGTTGCTTCCTCCTCGCTGGAGTTCTCGCCCTCCTTTCACCATGCATTCTTCTTTTCCCTTCTTTCGAATTTCCTCCTGTCCTTCTTCAAAACCCACGCCCTTCCATTTGGCCTTCACTAGTACAAAAAACGGGATTTGGTCACAAAAAGCATGTCGAAAATGGAACGCACACATTCGCATATTTGTGTGGTGAATTTAAAATTCACAATATTTACTAATTAGTCACACATGAAAATTTTGATTGTGTGACATTACAACAGACGCCACACAATTAATGGTGCGCTAAAGGTATCCTGATTTTGTTTCAGATCATTTAGCAACCTTGAATTTGGAACGCGGTGACATAATATAAGTAACCTTGGATGCGTTGTAACATGAAGTAATTTTTGTTGTCTAAAATCATAGAGTCAAGTTTTGTCACATTATTTAAGGGTGAATGATAGTTTGCCAACTCTTTAGCCACATCTGAAATGTGGGAACAAGGACAAGAAAAAGTAAGGGTGAAGCATTCGTCACGAATTACATACAAAAGTGACAAAATATGTCACACACTTGAACACTGGGACCAAAGCCATATAGGTTGACACTAAAGTTTGTCCACACATAGTTAAAGTGTAGCCAAATCCGTACATATGTTCACGTAAGTAAATTATGTGTGTTTAACTTTTAAGTTTGTGTTAGATTACCCAAAGCTAATCTATAAAGTCCATTTGCTACGAACACCATGACCAAATGCCATATATGGTCACGCTAAACATTTTGTCACACATATTATTTAAGTGTAGCCAAAATCCAGTACATATGGTCACGTAACTTAATATGTGGCCATTGGATGATCAATGGTCACTCAAAATACACGTTTCTTCACTTTAAACACCATATGGTCACACTTATTAACACTTTTAGCCACTTTATGTTTAATTGTATGTGACTAAATACCCAAAACAAACATTCTTTGTGTGACTAATGTTAGAAAAGGCCACACAAACATAAATTTAATGTGGCCATTGGATGATCAATAGTCACACAAAAAACACCTTTCTTCTTGAAACACCCTATGGTCATACTTATTAACACTTTTAGCCACTTTATGATTAATTGTATGTGACTAAATACCCAAACAAACATTCTTTGTGTGACTAAATGTTAGAAAAGGCCACACAAACATAAATTTGATGTGGCATTGGATGATCAATACTCACACAAAATACACGTTTCTTTCACTTTAAACAACATATGGTCAAGTTGTTGCATTTATGCTGTTAATGAAAATGTGGGTTTGTAGGTGATGGCTTTTATAGTCACATTGATATGCACACACAAACACACACATTAACACTTGTGCAACACCACAATTTACTAAACTTGGATAAATCCAAACTAATTATATATATGAAGAACTCTTTAACGACGAGTACTTGATTATTACTGCGGAATCTTAACAACAAGCAAGAAGAACACAAATACTATTTCATTAATAAACTTCTTTTATTAATATTTCTATTCGTTTAAGTACAAGTTCATTTCACTATACTTTAGGGTTCCTTTATAAACTTAGGAAACCTAGTATACAACACGTGTAGAAGGATATATATATCTCTTCCTAAGATATCTCTACGCGTACATATGCCTTCCCTAAACTCTAATAAACTATTCTGTTTTTCATAAACAGAACTAACTACGAATACTACCAGACGTAACTGTTGTATATGCCAGTATTATTGCTGTTGAGCTTTTGATTCAAAACCTCAAAAGCTGATGGCATGCATCATCATTTCTTTCAACTAACAGCTTCTTCTCAGCATAGCCGCAAATACTGTTTGGAAATGGATACTCCACTTCTGTAAGCATATAAAGAATTGCAGTTTCTAATTCCAAATAGTGCACCTGACAAGTGGAAATTCTCCATCTGATCACTTGTTTTGACAGCCAGCTTCCACATTTCACCATCAGCATCTGGTGTCTCAAACATGGTCTTCAAGTCACCCCAAAGGACTCTTTCATATTCTTCTTCAGGTCTCTCATCACCATGCTTCTCCATCATCAGCTGGTACATGGTCTTCAAATCATCCCTGGACAAATCACTAAATAAACCAGGAAAGTTCACATATATAGTGTCTGTGTGATTTTCCCTTACTATCAGGTAAACTACCTTTTTACCATTTTTGATGATCTGAACCTTTGCAATCTTAGCAGGAAGTGTTGAACCTGTAGGAATGGAGCCCACGGTAACTCTTCTGATGAAGGTTCATCAACTTATCCTTCATGTACTCTTCCACTTCCTTCTTAACATTTTTCTTACCCTTTTTCACTCCTTTCTTTCCAGTGGATTTCTTCCTTGTCATATTCAAAACTGGGTTGCTTAACCTCAGGTCCTCCTCTTCTTTTACAGTTTTTGGCTTATCACCAAGTTTTTCAGCTTCAGCAACCTTTTCAGTCTATGCAATCTTCTGCTTCTTAGCATCCTTTGGTTGAAGATTGTAACCCTTCCTTTTAAGCGTTGAAGCTTCCAAATCTGAATCATTGGAAAAAAAATATTTTGGTACACTACTTTTTCAAATTCTGCTTTTAGTTCATCATTCTTCAATTTCCTTAACTGGCTCAACTTCCAAGTAGGATTCCCTTGACTTTTGACGTAGTGGATCATATAATCCCTTTGCTCAGCTTTGGTCAAGGGTCTTTTCATCCTTTCTCTTTGTCTCTGCTCTCTGAGAAGCCTCTTCTTCTCATTAACTAGCTCAACCATTTTACTTGCATAGTCTTCTCCGCCAATATCAGGAAGGATATCTCTGTTTACTATAATCTGGCATATACTATCCCATTCTTCATCAGTGTAGAATTTGGCAGATTGCTCATTTCAGCTTTCCTTTTTTTTGTTCTTCAGTTAATTGTGGTTCCTTCTGCAGACTTCTGGCAATCAGCTCATCATCCCTTGTTAGTTCTGCATGTTTAGCTTCTTCAGCCTCATCCTCTGCTTGAATCCTAGCAATCTCAGCAAAGCTAGCTTCCTCTTCTGTGAGTTGCTTTTTGGTCTTCACTGGCTCAGAAGATTATTGCACTATTCCTTTGCCTTCCCTATGCACAAACTCCTCACCAGTACTACCTGGATCACTACCAGGATTAATATGTTCAGTACTTGTATTAACTCCAGCATCAAAGCCAGTATTAAAATCTTCATCAAAAGCAGATTTAATTTCAGCACCACCAGACTTATCTTTAGTAAAGTCACCAGACTTATCCACTCCACTAGAACTTACAGCTTCTTTATCTAGTCTCTTCTTAAAGGATTTCTTGTGACTGAAATTCTTAACCAAGATTTAGCTGCTCCAATCCTTGAGAACTAATTTGAGTTTCCTCAGAGGATTCTCTCACCTTCTGGTCTGTAATCTCTCCCGTCTGTTGAATTTCCCCTCCAATTTCTTAACTCTTTGCAAGTAGTCCCCAGTGACTTCTTGTCTTCTTCAATTTTTCTCCAAACTCATCAACCCTTGAAATCAGTGTGGAACCAGTTGAAGTAGATTCCATAGATAAGGAACTGGATTCTGCTGTAGTAGGGTGTTGGAGGTTGTGGTTGAGGATCACTGGTGGTTCTTCCTCATGGATGAAGGTGAAGGTGGTGGGGGTGTGGTGTCCTCTATTCAAACTCTGTTTTTTGGTTCAGATGTAGGTTGAGCCTGAGCTTGATGTGTAGCAGTAGGAGATGGAACAATGTAGATGTACCTTCAGGGTCAGTAGCAACGAAGGCAACATAGCAGAAAAAGTGGCTTGTGTGCCCTTCAAAACCCCTTTTCATATTACCAAATATCTTTTTAGTGAAAAGGAGAGCAATGTAAGGATGTTTGCTTGTTGTTTCAACATTTAAGATCATTTACAAAAATCTTGGGTACATCAAAAACTTTTTCTTATTCTTGGAATTAGCAACCATGGCATCAAAATCATTTTTGAAAAATTGAAGAGTCTGCCAGTGGAGAGACAGACCAATGCAGAAGCAATATTGCTTCCAAATTGATCCAATCCACCACTTTTAGAGCTCATACAATGTAAAATATGATGCACAAGGAAACGCCATTGTGGCGTAAAATGATCTTTCCAAAAAGTGTATGTGTTCCATCAGTTGGATATCCAATATTTCAAATCCCTGAAAGAGGTCATTATTTAGCAACATTGAAATCCCTGAGGCATCAGCCAATTGAAGCTTGCTTCTGACTGATTTCTCAGTGATTGAATACTCTAACGTATCAATAGTTGCATTTAACTCTAGTGTCCCATCAGCAATAGTTCTAGCAGTCGCAGTATGCAAGACTGTTTGACTAGGGAATCATATATAGTTGGATTATGAGTAAGGGCATACCTGATATGACTACCCTTTAGAAAGTCCACTATCTGCTCGAAGCCTGTGCTTTCAGCAGGCTTTTTGAGAAATCCCACTTGATTGTGCTTGTCTACAAACTTTAATTGTGCCATCTTTGTTAGGAACATGTTTTATTATCAAGTGTAGGTCATTTCATTTGTAATAGGTCGTTAATAATTATGGTTTATAAATGTTTGTATTTAGTTTCACAGCTCATGTAGTAAGCCCATGAGCTGTGATAGAAGGTTCTTCTAGAACCAAGGGGAAACTTCCCTACTTATGTAAAGACTATAAATACCCCCTCCCTAGAGGAGAGGTTGTTGGTTCTAATTGCAATTATCATTTTCACTAATCATTCATTAGTTCCTTCCACTTTCTCTCTCTATAACTTTCTCTCTCTAGAAATACATATTGTTGTGTTAACATGGTGACCTAACAAGTGGTATCAAGAGCCAAGGGATAATTTAGGTTAATATTGATTAGATTTAATAGAAATCCGGACTTAAAAACGTGTTTTAGATTGAAATTTATGAACTTTTTGGACTGAATACGTGTTTCTGCGAGATTCTGCGAGTTTCTCATGAGTTTTGGCGAGTTTGGCGAGTTAGCCATGAAGATTAGCGAGTTTCTTTGAGTTTCTGCGAGTTTCTCATGAGTTTTGGCGAGTTTGGCGAGTTAGCCATGAATATTAGCGAGTTTCTTTGAGTTTCTGCGAGTTTCTCATGAGTTTTGGCGAGTTTGGCGAGTTAGCCATGAAGATTAGCGAGTTTCTTTGAATTTCTGCGAGTTTCTCATAAGTTTTGGCGAGTTTCTGTCTGAATTTCTGCGAGTTTGCAGAGTTGGCGAGTTTCTGTCTTGCATTTCTGCGAGTTTGCAGAGTTGGCGAGTTTCTGTCCGAATTTCTGCGAGTTTGCAGAGTTGGCGAGTTTCTGTCTGAATTTCTGCGAGTTTGCAGTTTGGCGAGTTTCTTCCTGCGAGTTTGGTTCTTGCGAGTTTCTTCTCTGCGAGTTTGGTTCTTGCGAGTTTCTTCTCTGCGAGTTTGGTTCTTGCGAGTTTGGTTCTTGCGAGTTTCTTCTCTGCGAGTTTGGTTCTTGCGCGTTTTTTCTTTGCGAGTTTGGTTCTTGCGAGTTTCTTCTGCGAGTTTCTTCTGCAAGTTTCTTCTGCAAGTTTGGATTTCTGCTAGTAATCTACATAAACCTAAACAACATCTATCCTTTAAAGATCCATAACACATCATCAACATCTATCCTTTAAAAAATTTTGGCGGGAACATTTGAGTAAAATTTAATTTTTAGGGGCGACTAAACGTTCAATTTTTACGCGAAATTCAAATTTTGGTTCAACTGTGAAATTTTTGGTCAAAATTTCAAATTTTGGTCCCAAATTCGAATTTTTCGGGTCAAATTTTGCGTCAAAATTTTCAAATCTCAAAATTTTTACAACTTTAGAACTGCATTTCTAGTGAATTTCAAATTTTGGGGAGAAAATTTTCATAATCATTTTGGAGGGAAAATTAAAATTCACTACATCGATGTCTCTAATGCTTTCACAAATCTCCTCACCTTCCATCTACTGCTTAAAACCTTTTACAAACCTTGCTACTGATGATTTGAGATCCATTTGTGATATTAAACAAAGAAATGATGTTACTGACTAAGATGTTCTCACATTTAAGATTCAAAGAGTCAGACTTCTTCTGATCCCCGAAATCAAGCAGCAGTGCAAGGTGAAAGAGTTGATGTACAAGGAAGGAATGCTCAAAGGCTTGTCAAGAATGATGAGATACTACAAATGTCAGTAATACGGACAATGAGGTTGTAGCATTGAAAAGCAGGATGACTCAGCAGATCTGGGGAAGATATCATACCAAACTATGACACCGATCCCAACTTTGAGAAGAACAAATGGTGAGGAAGATATCGTTCCCACCTATGACACAGAGCCTATCTTTGACAAAGAACATATGGTTGAGGTACAATCTACTGTTGTTCATATTCTGCCTGCAAATGTGAAACAAACTGAGCAACCTGAATTCAGATATGAAGGAGGGTGACCAAGTGTGTGCACAATGTCCAGAAAACTGTCTCATGTCTGAGCCCTTAGTTGCAAACAATACAACTGAATCGTCAAATCAAATTCTTGAATCTGAAAACATTCTTCTCAAAAAGACCATTGCTCAATTTCAAAAAGATTTTTCAAAACTAGAGGCACATTGCAAATCTCTTGAACTTAAAATGCAACCTATGTGGGGGATACATTAGTAAAAGAAAATGAACATTTAAAGGCTCAAATTCAAGCAAAGGGGCTTGCGCATGTTGCTTTACAAAACAAATTGAGAAGATTAACTGGCAAGAGTGTGGATACTAAGTTTACAAAACCAATCAGAAATCAATCAGTAGTTAGACAACCAACTGCTTTTAAATCTGAACGATCAAAATCTTCAAAACCACGGTTTGCCTCCCAAGTTGTTGAGAATAATCAATTGTCAAATCCAGTCACTCCACATTCTGGCCTAAGGAAATGCTTCTGTCTCTTTTAAACCTCAACAAATAGAGTGCACCTGGCTCTTCTAGGATTAGTTCAGAACAGTGTCAAACGAGCATTAACATTAAAAATCCATATGATTCACATGACGCGTACAAGAACTATGATCTAGAAAAGGCTAGGAAAAGGGCACTACTCCAAAAAGATGGAATCTTAGGTTAACAACCTAGTGTGATGCTTTCTAGTGTGTTGCATAACACTGCTTGTAGTAGCAAACCAAAACCTAAGTTTAATCAACAAACAGTTAGAAATAAACCCGTTGATCTAAACGTAAAATTTCAGAAACCTAATAGGTGGATCAATTAGGACGCAGATCTTCCCAAAAAGGAAGTTCAACATCCCCTAGATCTAACCTTAGATGGATTCCAAACGGTAGAGTTTTCAACACTGTTGTCTTAGGTGGATTCCTACAGGCAAGATACTAGTAGTGCACCATAACAAGTGTGAACCCTCTACATCCATCCCTGAGGCAAGAAGGAATCATCAAAATAGTCTGTTCAGGTGTCAGAAGATAATTGACACTACAAATTTATGCTTCTAACATCTGGAACCCAGTTACACTTGGGGATCCATGTTTTCTCTATCTTGCCCCCTCCTACTTTCTATACAGGTACAACAAAGATGGTTCGAATAATTCAGTTTCGGACCCGCACTTCAGCTATGGCTTCTAAGTACAACAGCTTAGGACCCGTCTCTCACTGTCTTAAACATAATGATCCATCAGCTGCATCACCATTGTACTCAATCGTCAAGAATTGGAAATTTTGTTTGCTCCACTGTTTAGAGATTCTTTAAAAAGTCGTGCTTCAGATGTATCTAATGTTTCCGCTGCACAACCTGATCATATTCTAATTCTAGATACACCCTGAATCTACAACAACAACCATTGCTCGAGATGCACCTTCAATCGAATCTCTGATAACAGTAGATCAAATTGTTTCCAACAACAATGACACAACTGATGATCAACATAAGATATTTAATGAACAAGTTCAGAAGTTTTATCAGCAATTGATTCTCACAAGATATTATGGTACTTCATACCTCTTTGATTAATGAAGTACATGGTTACGCTGCTCCGATTTCATCATCAACATACGTGGTGTATGCTTCGATTCATCGAAAACATCGGGGGGAAGAGAGAGTATATGTCATGTGCTTTCTTTGCCTCTTTGCGAAAACTTTTCCTTCACGAGTTTCTACAATCAGGGGGAAGAAATGAGACGATACGTGGTTCAAACATCTTACTTCGGTGTTATCGTTTCAACTTTCATGGGTTATTTGTGTGAAGTTACATACAGATGATAAAATGATCATGTGCGAGGCATCATAATACAGTTAAAGCATCATATGTAGAACAAACCGCTTCCAACAATGATGAACCAGCTGATGATATTCTGAATGAAGTACCCCCACCTGCAGATTTTGATCCAAATGCGTTCTTCAACCCGTTGCTAATGAGACTGATGCACCAGATGTCGCGGAATCTTCAACAAACCATTTGAATCCTCAGAATCTGCACAATGTATACCAACATCAACCCCACACACATAGATGGACAAAAGACCATCCTCTGGAAAATATTATTGGCACCCGAATCAACCAGTCGTTACGAGACAACGTCTTCACTCAGATGGTGAACATTGCATACACTCACCGTCTGCCAATCTGAACCTAAAAACATTAAAGACGCAATGACAAAAGACAAGGATTGAATCATGCAAGAAGAACTCACCATTCAAACGTCTTGAAGTATAGGAACTGGTTGAAAGACCAACAGGGGTCTACGTCCTTGGTCTCAAATGGATTTGGAAAAACAAATTGGATGCTGAAGGAAATGTATCCGAAACAAGTCACGGCTAGTTGCTAAGGATTATCGTCAGGAAGAGGGAATAGACTTTGAAGAATATTTTGCTCCGGTTGCTCGTCTTGAGGCTGTTTGGATATTTCTAGCGTTCGCGGCTCATATGAATATGACGGTCTATCAAATGGATGTCAAAACTGCGTTTCTCAATGGACAACTTAAAGAAACGGTTTATGTCAGCCAACCAGATGGATTCGTTGACCCTGAGTTTCCGAACCACGTCTACAAACTCAACAAAGCTCTGCATGGTCTCAAACAAGCTCCTCGGGCATGGTACGATAAGCTATCATCTTTCTTCATTGCAAATAATTTCACCAAAGGTTCGTTTGACCCAACCTTTTATACAATATCACGGGGCACATATCTTAATGTTCAAAATTACTGATGACATCATTTGGGGTCTACACATAAAAAGTTTTCAATCGCTTTTGCAAAATAATGAGAAAATTTTGAAATGTCAACGATGGGTGAACTTACGTTCTTTCTAGGACTGCAAGTTCATCAATCACCCCATGGTATTTTCTTGAGTCAGTCCAAATATGCCCTTGAATTGTTAAACTAATTTGGAATGAAAACCTGTGACACTTATGCCACACCAATGGCACATACAAGAAGCTAGATGCTGTTACATGGGAAATTAGTAGACCCTACCAAATACCGTAGTATTGTTGGGTATCATGTATCTAACAGCTAGCAGACATACATGTATGTCTTTGCCGTGTATCTATGCTCCCGTTATCAGTCGCGACCAACTGAAACCCCCCTCTCTGAGGCTAAAAGAATCCTCCGATACATAAAGGGAACCATTAACTTGGGGATCTGGTATCCGAAGGATTCTAGTTTTGAACTAATCGCTTTTTCAGACGCTGACCACGCAGGATGCTTAGACTCAAGGAAAAGTACTTCAGGAGCACTATAATTTCTTGGTGATAAAGGGTGTCTTGGCAATCAAAGAAGCAGGATTGTACATCGCTGTCATCAACCGAAACAGAATATGTAGCCATGTCCGCGTGTTGTGCTCAAGTCATCTGGATGAGAACACAACTCAAAGACTATGGTTACGTATTTGACAGAATCCCGATGTACTGCGACAATCGGAGTGCCATTGCGATCTCGTGCAACTCAGTTCAGCACTCGAAATCAAAGCACATCGATCTTCGTTATCATTTCATCAAGGACCACGTGGAACAGGGTACAGTTGTATTATACTTCGTGGGTACAGAATACCAATTGGCAGATCTTCTCACCAAAGCCTTGCCTCCCGCTAGGTTTAATGAGTTGGTCCACCGGATTGGTATGAGGTTTTTGACTCAAGAGGAATTGGATGACCTCCTAAAACAGTCTTAAAAACCTGTCAAACACCAAAACCTCTTTTGTAAATATTTTCAAAAACAAAATACAAAATTATAAAATCAAAAAATCTCAAAAAAAAATAAAAAATAAAAAAAATATTCTTCTATCTATATTCTTTCAAACATCGCAAGTACAAATCTTCAGTCAACACTTTGTTCTATCAACACTTTGTTCTATCAAGTAAAAAAAAAATATTGGTATGAACAAGTGTTGAGGGGGAGAAAGTAAATATTTTTCGGTTTCATAAAACCTTGTACTTGCATGTTTCCAAAAATATGTTGTTTCTTCTAAAATGGTGGATACGTCTCTTGTCAAATACTCTCCTCGGACTCAAATGTTTTTCAAATTCTTATTTCAAAAGTCAAGGGGGGAGTATCGCTAAGTTTCTTGCCTTACAAGTGTTTTGTTAACCTAAACGGAAGTTAAAGGATCTTGGTTGGAACCTATTTGAGGTTAAAGGGACTGAATGTGTCAACTTGGTAAATTAAAAATCATTTACTCCTAAAATACCAAGATCAAACGGCCCAAATCAAATCTTCAAAATCCGTTCAAGCTGTTCATAATCTGAAAGTTCTAAATTGTTTTGATCAAGATTCTAATCAAGGATTTCACAAATCTTTCAAATCCAACGGTTAAAACTCTTTAAACTGATTTTGGAAAACTGTTCACTCGAACGAACTGGGTGTTTTATGCATTAAAGTGGTTGGATTGAAATGAGTTATATTAAAACCTTTCTTAGTTTCTATTAAATTGTTTCAACGTCCAAACCATCCAGATCTTAAATTTCATTAATTTGAATTCTAGGGTTCTTGCGCTCATCTAAGGTTTTTTTTTTCTCTATTCTGTGATATGTTATTAGGTGGTCAAGAAAGTGTTAGAATAAGTATATATGCATGCTTTGAACCTTTAAATTAGCCCAGAAAACATCTAAACTGTAAAGAATTTAAGTTTTAGGTTATTAGGGTTCATATCCCATGAATCTTCTGATTCTGTGGTGGAAATGTGTTATATCTTGTTCCATAGCACCATATGACATTAGGACATCCAGAAACATTCTTGTTTGATTTGTGTAGCTATATCTCGTACGCTTAGATTAAGGGTTTGGTTTAAGTATTTTAACGCCTAAGTCTTTCTGGTGTGTTGATATGTTCTTATGCATATTTTGTGATCTAAGAGATGTTTGGAATTAACTGCAATCAAGTTTTCATGCTTATGTTTATAATGTTACGCATAAGATGTCTACAGTGGAGTACGTGTATCTTGGAAAGATATTCGTAAACAACGCTTGCTACGCATAAGCTTTACTCTTACGAGCAAACTTTACGCGTAACATCTAGCTTATTTCTACGCGTATGCCTAAAGCCTTTGAACTTGTCTTACGCGTAAGAAATCTTCGCATAAGCTTGGTCCTACGCTTTAGCATACCCCTACGCATAAGCTCCTTTCTTACGCATAAGGATCCCTGTTACACATAATCCATGTTCTACATTTTTTGCCCGTTGCGTATATGTTACTTGTTAAGTTACGCATAAGCTTTCAAAAGTTAATATGTTGTGTGTTAAGTGAAAAAATTGGACTTTGAAATCTCAACACGTTCACGTAACTATCACAAACTTCATCAATTGGTTAAATGTGACTTTGGACTTGTAACTAGCATAAACATGTTACCATCAAACAAGGAATTAGATAATAAATCAGACTAAATCAAACACATCGTGTTTCCATACGTCTGTCTTTTTGTCTAATGTCTTTCAGATCACAAAATGGCTGCAAATCAGGCAATCATCAATGCCCCAGCAGAGCTCTTGATGGCAAACACATTCCCAGCTGGATACGACAAAACAATTGGCATGAACATTCTCCGTGTCATCTTCAACAACTTCATATGCTCATAATCATCTTGCTGAATTGCCGTGGACATCCTTCTGCTTCATCCATTCAAATTCATGCTCACAAAGTCATCCTGATGATGAGTAAGATTCAAGATGAGGAAATACATTTCGTAAGTCATTAAAAGCAGAAAAGGATGGAATACCATGCTTCAACCTTTTCCGTTAATCAACCCAGTGGGGCAGGAGGGTCAAGCAGTAGTCCTCCACTTATGGAAGATCCATGTAAACATCTTACACCCATCCGATCCGGTAATCACCCGGGTAAGGATCAGGGTGTTACTGTCACTACAACTGTTGAAATGAAGCAACCACAACAACAACTAAAACAACGCAAGTAGAAAAGCTGGTGAAGATGTGGAAATATCTGACGAAGGAGATTCGATCATGATAGGATTGAAAGAGCACTGATGATGATAATTTAGTGGCTGAAGAGGAAATGATTCGAAAAGAGGCAAAAGAAGCTGCTAGAGCTGAGGAGGAAAAGTTAAAGAAGGAATCAGACAACTACATAGTTGACAATCCTATACACAAACCTCAAAGTCTCTGTAAAACCTCTTGACACTTCACCAACCCAAAAAACAAAAAAAAAAAAAAAAAATCATCTCAATCATCACCTCCATCATCATAAGAAACACCTATGTCAACAACAAAATCTGTTAAGAAGGCAACTCCATCCAATGATTCGATAAATGGTTAAGCGGGTTATCACCCATACAAAACAGCTACACAGCCACCACCATATGATCAACCAAGGGATTCAAAAACCACACCACCAATGGAGAAAACCGTTGATCACTTTACATACACTGGTGGTGAAGATCACGACATACCTGAGCCCCAACCAGAACCTCAAACGAAATTTAGATCAAGTACATTACTGCACTCCTTGTTTTCATACGCTTAAATCAAAGAGGTGTTGAAGTCTCCTCCTCGGGATCGAATCTTACCTAAATTCTACACTTCATCGGAATCAATCAAGAAGCTCAGTACAAAATCGTTCATAAACAAAAGTTTGGGTTTGTCTACTAATGTGAAAATCATCATACTTGCTTCATGGCTTTCGATGAAACTCACTAAGTTCTATGACGCCACCCTGGAGATGGTTCGAGATGGATTGGCATATCGATTGAAGGACAGTGAGTTGGGTATAATTCAGACGAAGAGATGGAATTCAAAGGATCGCAAGGAGGTTCGTTGATTTATCACTATGATTGATGAATGTTGGATTCATTGGGATCAGATGCAACAGTTGGAGAGCTATGTGGCAGGATGACCAAACTTTCTGATTCTGACTCTCCAATGTCCTCAAAAATTAGCTGATCGTCTGTAATCATTGGGTATTCTCTTGATTGTGATTTTGCTTGTTTGATTATCTGTCCATGGCTTGTGCACACATTACAGTGTCAACCGTTTTGTCAAGAAGGACCGTGTACGCATCAGTGCACAATCCTATAAAAGAGCGAAAGCTTCTTACTGTGATTAAAACTTATCAAAACTTTCATTTTTCAAGTTTTGTTCAACAGAACAAGTACTTCCCCTATGTTTTCAAACTTCAAAAGTAGTATCACTTGTTGAGGGAGAGTATTTGCAAAATCTTTGTTCTAAATCAAATGTTCTTGAAATCCATTTCTTTCCAAATGAATTTCCAATGCCTCAAAAAGCATATTTTAATCAACATGTTTTTCAAAAACAACATTCATATGCTATTTTTGAGGGGAGAAATGTGATTAAAATTGTTGATCAGGAAGTTATGGAATCTCATAACGTGTTCGACTCAGATATCACCAATGAATTGACGATCTTTGAATGTCAGTAATCGAAAAGATTTGTCTTTCACGACTTATCTTAGTAGAATGTACCAATCCGAGACACTCTTGATTGACATGAACTTTGACGGGTCTAACCTCCTTTTCAAGGAGAGTTTACATCTTCAAGGTAGTTATTAGAGCTAGTTGTCACCTAAAAGCTGATAATGGAACTCTTTAACTATACAACGTAACCGTGTCTCGCGGGGAATGGTCTATCAAGAGTCGATCAATTCAAAAGTGCGAGCTCTACCCTCTCTGTGCAGATTTCAGTCAAAACTCATAAGCACATGTGGAGGGGGAGTATTTCTGAAAAACCAAAAACTCTCAAGGGTTAACAAACATGTTTTTCATCATAAACATATTGAAGATTTTTCAAGAAAAGGTTTTGTGGCAAACATAGGATATCATGGAGTTATAAGTGTGACTAAGTTAGTATCTAGAATAAAACGTCTATGATCCGCCAGAGGTGGAGGGATCTACCCAAGGACACCACAAATAGTTAGTATTTAGAAGTCCTTAGGTATGATTGAAAAAGGAGAAAATGAGAATCGGAGAAAGAAGGAGTTGAAGAATTAAAAAGAAAAAGTTAAAGAAAAGGGTGAAAAGAAATAGCCCTCCAAATTATTCAACTTAGGGCAGACACCGGGTTCAATTCATATGCTACTGGTTGTCACAAGATGACACCGGTATTGAAGACAAAGTCGTCATGGACCCAGTGACGCAATGCACTAAACATTCTAAGCCACTCAAGTTCTCTTAAAAGAGTTTGTTTCACTCTCACAGGGAACCTTACGTAATCTATCGACTCTCTCTTAGAGATTGTTGGTATTGAAGAAGGAGACCCTCTCCCTAGTCTCCGCTTAGGAAAATCAAAGCGCACTAATCGAGTCTAGAGCCATGAGATTTATCAAAAGATCTCTTAGGAACACTTAAATATTTCATCACTTGTTGTTCAAACAATAAGAACACAAGTGACACTTTTCCAGAGTCCTACGCAGATCTTAGCAATATGTCAGAACATTTATGAGGGGATTCATAATTGTGATCCTCAGTGATTGAATGGAAATTCCTGCCAGGGTCAACATCAAACAGCCCTGACAGCAGGTCACTTCGGTAACTCCTTGTGGGTTACGCTTAGTGTGTCTCAAACGGTCTACAGTCGTGGGGTGATGCTTCGTGTGTATCACCTCCGCGACTCATCTGAACTGTAGGTGTATTTCGGTACATCGTGTTATCTCACTTGTGGGACTCCAGTTCAGGAACAGCCTTTGTGAGAATTAGAGATGTGTTTTCACACTATGCTGTTAACACTCTCGAAGTTCAAACTTGTAAGTGCTGGATAATTTCTAACCCATGTTTTATGTTTTCTTCTTATGGATGCTCACGGGTGAAAAAGATCGTGCAGACTCTTCACATGCTCATACCAACATCAACAAAAATTGAAGTTCTCTCAAAAGGCAAAGAAAATTTCAGAAAGATTCTACATCAAAGTCAAAGAATCTGCAAAGTTATGAGATAAAGATCAAAGTTAAAAATTGAGAGCTTCAAATATACGAATCACAAACTTCATCAGAAGTATGAGCATGCTGGAAATGACTTTCATCACTAACAACAAAGATGTTGATAAAAGGCAGATTTCACAACTGATCACAACAACAAGAACAAAACGACCTAAACAAGACAACAAATGATGACCAACCCTTAGGGGGAGATTGTTAGGAACATGTTTTATTATCAAGTGTAGGTCATTTCATTTGTAATAGGTCGTAAATAATTATGGTTTATAAATGTTTGTATTTAGTTTCACAGCTCATGTAGTAAGCCCATTAGCTGTGATAGAAGGTTCTTCTAGAACCAAGGGGAAACTCCCCTACTTATGTAAAGACTATAAATACCCCCTCCCTAGAAGGGAGAGGGTTGTTGGTTCTAATTGCAATTATCATTTACACTAATCATTCATTAGTTCCTTCCACTTTCTCTCTCTATAACTTTCTCTCTCTAGAAATACATATTGTTGTGTTAACATGGTGACCTAACAATCTTTTATGTTAATTGAAGTACTGGTAGTGCAGGGCAATTAGGGTTTAGTGCTGGTGAGGAGACTTAATCGAAATAAAAGAATTAAACTTTTAAATATTAGGATAAAGTAATTAAAGGATAAATATGAATTCTAAAAATAAAAATTATCCATATAAATACTTCTGACCACCCAAAATTAGGTAACGGTACTATTTAAACATTAAAAATCGTTTTTTTACTTTTTGCACTACCAGACTAAAGAATGGTCAAACAGACTTAATAATGACATCACTAAAATTAACTTTGTACTATAGCACATCAACTAGCACAGCTTCCATACATCTCCAATCTGTGAGAATTTTTGCTTTTCAACATATCCTTAAACAAAAAAATATACCTAACAGATTTAACTAATATTAAGTCTTTTATTATAAACATAAATCTTTAAAAAAGTACAAAAAATCTAATGTCTATATGCTTTAAAAGAGTGAAATATGATAAAGGTAGAGTGTGACAACTTGACCATAACATGGTTCACTTGGACTTTCGTATAACAACACCTCCACAGTCGGTTCGATAGTAGTCAGTTCATGATTCGTTACCCAAGTCACGTCGATCCACACGTGGCAATATGTTATCATTGGTGGGTGAATGACGGTACTAAATTTCTCATCGGCTTTGTCATACTTATCTTTGTAATTCTTGGGAGGTGTCTTAAACACAATAGACAATTTTTATCTACCTGGTCTTTCACATAAAACACTTGTCGTGCTTGTGCAGCTAATATGAACGGATCAACCTTGTGGCCTAAACTATTCAGGTCAACCAATGTATACCCAAGAGTAGTATCGCGTTTCACACCACCGCTTGTGATTAACCCAGCCACATTTGAAAAGAGGAACTTGCATGTAACGGTAATCTAGTTCCCATATCTCCTGTAAAACCCCATAATAATATGCTTTTCTTGTGGTTGCAACTTCTTTAGATATGTGCATATCTAATGCCTCAACACTAACCCACTGTTCTGGTAAACTTTGCCTTAATGATCTTTCGTGCGAAAAGTATACCCATTGATGTGATATGCATCGTATTTCACTACGGTGGCGCGTGGTCCATAGGATATCCACCTTACAGTTTTGTACACTTTTCTTTGTCGTTCTAACTCTCTCTCTCTCAACCTGAATTTCATTACAAGTATATATTAGCTCAAAAGAATAAGTACACCAATTTTCAGATCAAAGTGAGCTGAGAAATAAGGTTTAGAAAGGGTATGTTGAGTAACATAAGATTAATTACTTCTTTGCGTAACCACCTGGCAAAAGATTTGCTGTGCATTCTCAAATGCTATTCGTTTTCCCGGGTTTTCTGCTTTCAAAACTTGCTTGTGTCGCCTGAAACAATGTGTTTGATTATTATATTTGATACATCATTTTCAGTAACGAAATAGACATGTGTTAGTAAGACTTACTCGATATACGGTACAATTTCATCTGTATTATTTATTACATACAAATGTGCTTCTGAAAGAGTTCCGAGAACTTCACTTGATTTGCTGGCCTACAATGGCTTTCTTCCTCATTTCATCTGTTTGATGTTTATCAGGTGGGATACCAACAGTTTTCATAGATTTATGATATTCGATAAAAAACTCTATTGTTTCTTCCGCAATAGTCTCCTCAGCAATGCATCCTTCTGGTCTATTTCGGTTCCGCACATGTCCTTTAATAACCTTCATACATCTTTCGAATGGATACATCCACCGAAAGCATATGGGACCACATAATTTTACCTCCCTAGTTAGGTGCACAGTCAAATGTATCATAATATCAAAAAATGATGGAGGAAAGAACTTCTCGAGTAGGCACAGTGTCACTACCAGTTCTGCTTGCATATTATCTAGTTCTTGAAATATTATTTCTTTGCAACATATTGATTTAAAGAAAAAGCAAAACCTGATAATAGCATATCGTGTGGGTGGGTGCATGATGAACGTATTGCAATGGGCAGAACTCTGCATTAGCATGTGATATTCATGCGATTTTAGGCCAATGAGCTTCCTATCCTTTAGGCTCACCAAACAAGAGAAATTTGAACAATAGGCTTGTGGTACCCTGATGTTGTGTGAAGTTTCACAAAAAATATCTTTTTCAGCATTCGTTAATGTGTAACCTGCTGGAGGTAGTGTTGTTTTGTCTTGTTCTTGCATAGCAAACAACTCTTGTTTTACCCCCAACTCAGCCAGATCCAATCGAGCATTCAGTCCATCTTTCGTCTTTCCTGGAACATGTAGCAAAGTTCTGACGAGACTCTCAGCAACATTCTTTCTACATGCATAAAATCAATACAATGTGGAACAGAATTATGCCTCCAATACCTAAGTTTTCGATACCAAATGTTGAATTTCTTCCAATACGCACCGTTTTGTCTGTTCACTTGGCTTGAACTACCCTCTACTTCTGTTATGTTTGTTTTCTACTTTTGAATCTTCCCACCTCTACCTCTCGTATCTTCTTGGTTTTCTGATGCATTATTGTTAGTTCGTTTTCCTTTTCCCTACTTATTTTCAATATGTTGTACCTCGTTGTATATTTGTTCCCTGGTCATTGGATTTGGAGCCGGGAGAAATTCTTGTTGTCCATTAAATGCCTTCCTTTGCCTTCTGAACGGATGGTCATATGGTAGATATCGTCTGTGACCAACATAACTTTGCTTGGATGAGGCAGAAAGTCTAACACAGTTTGTATCTTTCCCACATACTACACAACCTTTGAATCCACTGTACGGGCAGCCACATAATGTGCCAAGTGCAGGGTAATCATTTATTGTCCATAACACAACGGCACGTAGATTAAAGTTATCTTTTGTGGATGCATCATATGTATCAACCCCTGTATCGAATAAGGTTTTCAGATCATCAACAAATAGTTCTAGAAAAACATCGATATCATTTCCCGGGTATCCCGATATTAATACCGAAAGCATGATAAACTTTATTTTCATACACAACCATGGAGGAAGGTTGTATATGACAGTTAAAACTGGCCATACACTGTGATGCCTATTTCCTGAGTTGACGTCAACCCCATCAGCCGATATTCCTAGCAGTAGATTTCTTGGATCTTCAGCAATTTCTGGGAATTTTTCATCTATGGTACGCCATGCCTTTGAATCTGCGGGGTGACGTAACACACCATCTGTTATCCTCCGTGTCGCGTGCCATCTTAAATCTTCTGAAATACTTTCTAGCTTAAATAGTCGTTGCAGTCTTGGTATAATTGGAAAGTACCACATTACCTTTGCTGGAATGTTTTCGTACACTTTATGTATCTTATTATCCACCTTCAAGGCATCTTGAATCCCACAAGTTCACGCAATAAATCCTTGTCATCCTTCCAAAGAAAGAAGGCAGTTGTTCATACATACATGTATCTTTTTGTATCCTGATCCCATCAATTTCAAAATTTTTTGGCTTGATAAGTTTTTCCACCATTTCATTACCAGCAGCATCTTCTTTAACAATCCTAGTAATTCAAGAAAGAACTTATCAGAACATTTGTACTTACCCTTCAAGTTGAGTAGTTTAACTATTGCGGACAGCTTTGTGAAGTCAGGACATCCTGCGTAAAGAGGCTTCTCTGCGTCTAATAATAATTGTTGAAACTTGACAAGATCATCCTCATCAAAATTATCTTTTGTAGCGTTAACCATTTCTACTGTTGCTGGGGCATCTGTTGGAATATATGAAGCAAAATCCATGTCGTCAACAAACTCTGTTGTAGCGTTAACAGGTGTTTCGGTACTTATTGATGACTCATCCTTCTCTCCATGTTTAGTCCAGTTTAAGTAGCTTAGATCAAACCCATTGCTGAATAAATGGAACTGCACTTTCTCCACTTTATGCTCTATGTGGTTTAAACAATCTGTACACGGACATGGCATTGAAAGATCATTTTTCTTAACTCGTGGGTCGATGTTCCCCATCTTCCGCAAGTTGTGTACTGAATAATCAATAAACGCTGCTACTCCATCAACATAAGATTTGTTGGTCCTATTAGTTCCTATCCAAGACTTGTCCATGTTTATAAATGTGTCCCACTTATCCGAGCAGAAATGTTTATAAATGTAGTCCCTGCAGCCATGTTAAAAAGACAGTCTAAGTTATTGAAGATTATACAAGACAACATCAAACTTCAATTGATGATCTTAAAAGTTAAAAAAGACATTCCAAGTAATGAGGATAGCTCAAAGATTGAATGTGGTATTGAATTATGCTAAGAATTGAATAAAGTCTAATGAAACAGTTCCTAAAGGGATGTTTGGGTCAAGGAAAAATAAGAAATTAACTAGCTAAATTATGGTTCCATGTTCATGTGGTAACAGGCTTAACAGGGTTTCTTAAATTTTTTAACCAATTAACTATCTAAATTTAACAAGAAAATGACATAATTTACAAGAGGATATCTCGAAACAAATGTTCAATTAGCTAATAGGCTTAACAGGGTTATTTTATGTGTTAGAATGATGTGTACAAAAGGAAGATAACAATACTTACCAGTGGTGACGGGACTGGTGGGTCTATGACGGAAGAGTTGTGGTGGTGACGGGATTTGTGGTGAGATGAGAGGGAGGTGTGGGACAGAGAGAAGTTAATTTTTGCAATTAGTTTGGAATGGCCTTGATGCAACTTTGGGGAATAAATTTAATTTTGTGGGGAATTTTAAATTTGCTTAAATTTTTGAAAAGTTTTTATATTAGTTTAAAAATGTTTTTTCTCTTATGATTTAATGATTTTTTTCATTTAATTAGTTTAAAAAGGTTATTTATTCATAATAAATAAAATAAAATTCAGAAAAATACAATTTTTTTAATATATATATATATATATATATATATATATATATATATATATATATATATATATATATATATATATATATATATATATATATATATATATATATATATATATATATATATATATATATATATATATATATATATATATATATATATATATATATATGTTTAAGTATTTAGGACTTTTAAAAAATAATTTTAAATTTTATGCTTAAATTTACAATATTTGGTATTTTTAGGATTAAGTGCAATTTAGGTTATTTCGACTTTTGTTAGTTGATTTATTTGCTTATTTAGTTGTTTTTAGTTAACAAAAAAAAAGTAAAGTAACTCCCAGTACCGTCTTCCACGGGTTATGGGTCCCAATATCGTCTTCCACGGTGTATGTGGGAGGTTGAGACGTAGACAGCCTTACCCCTACCTAAGGTAGAGGGCTGCTTCCGGTTCTACCAAAGGTTGAAAAGGACCTCCGGCCTTGCAAGGGGTGAGGATCGAACCCTTGAGAGGCTGCTTCCGGTTCTACCAAAGGTAGAAAGGACCTACGGCCTTGCAAGGGGTAAGGATCGAACCCTTGACCTCTTTCTCCATAGGCAAGAGTGTTAACCACTTGATCTAACCTTGGTCTTTTTTTGTTTTTAGTTTATGTTTCATAAATTTATTCACAAAATCCAAATATCTTTCATTATTCTTTATCACCCGATCACGAACCGAACGCGAATTTCCATTCAAACTCCGTTGGGACTTAAAACGACTTGGGAATATCTCATATTTCTAGAAAATATTGTGTTTTGACTTTCTTTTACCAAATTGGGATTTTCATTCTCGGTAGCAGTAAATTGACCATTTGGTCGGGTGTTTCATATGCTTACATTTTATATATACTATTGATTGAATCATGTCGTAACATGACATTCTAAGCAACTATAACCCAATACTTTTGACTCATATTATAGTGTGAAGGTTATATGAACTGTATTAAAGTTATTAAAGGTGGGCACATTAATTTTGACATTTCAGGATGACATAAAATCATTAACTCACGTGTCTTACTCAAAACACGTGTGAAAATGTGTTTAGGTTTGCGTTAGATACGTTGGGCACGGTAACACAACCCTTGTGCGTTTTAGTGCGTTTTGTCAGTCCTATACGTTTTCGTCCGTGTTCATAATGCGTTTCTTAGTTTTGTACATGTTTTCTTCTGATTGTATGTTTTTACACGTTTTCGTCTCTTTTCATATGTTTTCGTCCGTTTTGTACGTTTTGCACTTTTACACATTTTCATACATTTTACACGTTTGCGTCTGTTTTCATCGTTTCCACCGTTTGCGTTTTAAATGCGACTTTGTCCTTTTTAATAATTTTTTATACGTTTTTGTTTTTGTTTACACGTTTTCGTCCGTGTTTACACTTTGTCGCTGGGTTTTTCATGTTTTAGTCCGTTTGTATAAGTTTTGACCGTTTTCCCGTCTTTCTACCGTTTTCAGCTATTGTAGACGTTTTCGTCCGTTTTTATACGCTTTCATTTGTTTTACATATTAATGTACATTTTCTGACGTTCTATACGTTTTTTTTACGTTCCTACACGTTTTCGTCACAAGTTAGTCCGTTTTTTTCTGTTTTATCCGTTTTAAGACTTTTCGGTCAACCCAAGAAGCGAAGTTAATTCATATTCGTTTCGCTCGCTTCGTTTAATTCTAGTTCGTTCGGTTCGGTTTTCGTGTTGAACCGAATAAAAAATTACCGATTTAACGAAACCAAACAACCCGATAACCAAACGGATAAACACCCCTAATTTATAGTGATAGTTTAAAAGGAGGACTTGTTTTGCGGTTTTAAAGTTTAGGTCTTTATAGTTTGAATTCATAAGGAGTTACAAGTATCTTCTCTATCACACTATCCCCACAACTCTTCTTCAACCTTTCTTATCAATCTT
The DNA here is from genome assembly GCA_910596185.1 of Chrysanthemum makinoi. NCBI lineage: Eukaryota > Viridiplantae > Streptophyta > Magnoliopsida > Asterales > Asteraceae > Chrysanthemum > Chrysanthemum makinoi. The sequence goes on from OU343219.1 coordinate 25,406,068, forward strand.
TCAATAATATCATATTTTACCCAATTTCATTATCAATGGCAGCACCATCACCACAAAACCATTTGGCTAAGCGTGTTATTGATGACCTAATTGAGTTTAGCGGGGAGACATCTGTTGATGGTTCCATGAGTTTCTTCAAGGCTCAGCAAATTTCCTGTCTCCGTGGCTTTATAAACCGGATGCGCGAAGAGGCCACCACAGTAAAGAATGAGATTGCGCAGTTTAATGCTTTAATTGCTGAGATGGTAGCTATTGGAGATGGGGATGAATATTTTGACACATTGGTGGATCTTAGGCATGAACTGGAGGCTGCCAGGACTAAGCTGCAGGGATTGAATGATCTCATTACTCAAGCTGAGGAGGATATCGAGACCAAGGAAGAACAAATTAAGTCGATGAATGGTTGAAGGGTTGCTCGCTATGTAAAGGGATGGTTTCTTTTGCTCTAGTGTCATCTGTTTATAATGTCTAATGTCTTGGTTTAATATTATGGTTTGTAGATATATTAACAATCAAACATGTATGGATCTTTTGATGGTTTATCCAATGGAATGGAATGCGATGCGCTCGCTAGTTTGTTTCATCTTTTTTTAATGTTGTTTTGAATTTAGGAATTGGTTGTGGTGTTTAAGTTCATATCTGGTAGAATGTATTATTGTAGGTTTGAGGTTGATCCAATCACAGTGGTGCATCCTAATGTGTCGTTATCAATGTTGAGCCATGGATATGCGGTTCATAAGTGCTTTGCTTAGGTTGTTCTTATTTTAGGTTGTTGTCAATTTTTAGGGTGTTTTTGTTATTTTTTTTGCTTTAAGTTAATTGCATTTACATGATTTCTTGATTTTTTTAACTGTTGGAGGATGTTAGAGCTAATTTAAGTGCTTATAAATAGCTTATTTATAGGCTTAAAGTAAGGTCTCAGGGTTGTTTGTTGTGTCAGCAGTCCTTGGTTGGATTTGATTATTTTTGTGCTTACTTGTTTATCTGGGACTGCTAATTAGTTATAGTTGCTTAATTAGTTGCTTTAATTCCATTTTTTGATTTTGTTTCTACATTTGTATGCGCCATGTGGTGAGATTTTAGTGTAGCTGCAGTTATATGTTTCTTTGATACAGCTTGTTTGAACTTATATGGGTGTTTGGGGTGTGGTAAGAACCATTTCTGTCATGGATGTGTTGGTTTCAAAATGCAGCCAAAAATGAAATATTTAAATTCTATATTATCAATTTGGAGCCACATTTTAAAATTATGAAATTTGGAGCCAAATTTCACCAAAATTTTAAAAGTACTTAGGAAATTATGGTTTCCTTAATTGAAAAACTGCCCCATAATGAGACCTAATTTTACTCCAATAAATCAGAATTCAAGCAAAACAACCAGAACTTCAATTTTACACCATTATTTACCAATTAAGTTTACTAATTTTCTTTAACACATTACTTCCGACGAATCATGGCAACTCAAACCAATTGTCAGGATGATTTGGTTTATTCTGATAGTGAAAATGATAACTCATTTGGATATGAATCAGAGGCGTATTCAGATGAGGGTGAGGATGCTGAAAACAACCATTCAAATGCGAATGTTGTTAAGAGGGGCATAACTAGGTTAGCTAAGCTTCGCAGGGATTATGGAAAAACCGACGGAATAAAGGTCAGTGTAACCTTCGATGCACTGAATAGGATATCAGGAAAAAATAGGGCATTGTTTTCGAGTTTTTTGGGTGATTTGGTTCGTGAGCATATAGGTGTCATGATTCTATCCTGGAGGAAGGTTGATTCAGAAGCAAGAGATAAAATGTGGGACGAAATCATGATACACATATATTTTTTTTAACTAGTAGTGGCTTGGTGTCGAGGTACAAGGTGTTAATAATTTATCTCTGATTTACATTGTGTGCAACTAATTAACAACATTGTGTTAATCTTTGCAGCGATATTTTGATGTTGACTTGACAGTCCGAAAGCTGATAATGAATCGTCTTGGTCAACTTCTAAGGAATTTCAGAAGGAAATTGACCAAAAACTGCATATTGCCCAACCAAAATACCCTTTTAAAACTTAATGAAGTCCCGGCGAAGTATAGTGCAATTATAAAAGCCGAAGATTGGGTAAATTTTGTAAACTACACGGCCACCGAGGAATACAAGGTGTTAATTATTCATTTTTATTCAAGTTCAAATATCTGTCACATTTGATGTTTCCATATATATTAGTTGTATACTATCAGCATTACTACATCTAAACACCTTTTTATTTTGTGTTGCAAGGTGAAATCAGCTGCATCTAAAGTGGCTGCGTCCAAGTCATGTTATCAAAGATAGAATGGGACGAGGTGGATACGCCCGTTTGATGGATAAAATGGTAACATTAAACATTAAAAATTTGCATTTAATAGCATCATACTTTCGTTTATATTGGTTTATCTTACAAGTGTATGTATTTGATGTTTATAAGATCGAGAATAAAGAAATTGAACCAGATGAAGAACCACCGCGTGTACTGCGTGGTTGAAAGGAAGGGTGAATAAAGACGGAGAATTTCACGATGATGATATCGGAACAGTTGGACAAAAAATTGTAAGTTTGACTCATTTTATGATTATGTTTATTGTTAGTTATAAGTTAATACTAATAGTGTATTAGTTAAAACTGAGTGTGTATTAGTTAAAACTGTTAGTTATAAGTTAATACTGTTATTTATAAGTTAATACTGTTATTTAAAATTTAATACTGGTAGAATTAAATAACCTATTTCCCATATTGTGCAGAAAGAGACGGAGGAGAAGATCAAACAAGGAACCTTGAAGCTTGATCATGGCACTGATGCCATGACAATTGTATTAGGTAAGGAAAAGGGAGGATATGCGAGAGGAGTGGGAGGTGGAGTAACCTACAAGAGGTATTTTGATCTGCTTCGAATCAGACAAGCATCTGATGAAAGAGTGGTGTCACTTCAAAGTGAACTTGATAATGAGAGGCGCCAACGTCAAGAAAAAGAGGCGGTAATACAGGATTTGATTAAACAATTGGCTGCACAAAGGGGGCAGTTGCAGTCAAATACAACTCCATTGACACAAAAGGAAGTAAGACATAAGAAAGTAACATTCCATCTTTTTTTACCCTTTTAAATATCATTGCAGTCTTCTTAAACAATTTATATTTCAGGTGTCTCCGATGAACATTAATCTTATAAATAGCAGTGCTGATGAGGATGCCGGAACACGTGTTGCTGGACGTGTTAAAATTGCGAGCATTGAGAAGTCTAATGGACTTGCAACTTTGGAAAAGGAAATGGAAATAAGTGTAAGTAATAAATCACCCCCCTGGGATTTTTGAATTCTACATACATGTATTATTTACCGTGTATTATACATATAGGAAACTATTAACTCTGTCGCATCTAAGAAATCGACTAGATCAAAACGAAAGGATTCTTTACGTCAACTTTCCGGATCACAAGAACAGGAGTCTCCATTAACAGTACTACCACAAGTATGTATTTAAACATTTTCATATGTTCTTTAGTTTAATTAATTATTGATACATATATACATGCAACAAATTATCTTTTTAGGTAATTAATTGCGACGTGTGGCACTTAAAGAAATCAACTATTATTGCGGAGGGTATCGTGTACAAAACTGATGGAAAACAAATGCTTCATAACAAACCACTCCCAAAGGATTGCTACAGAGTGTCTATTGAAAAAGCTTTAGTGGATGCAGCGTGCATACCGGATGTAGGAAGTAACGGTCTCAAAACAGTTAAGGATGCAGTAGGTGGTTTTTATGCATGGCCAAAGGATCAAGTGGTTTTCGATGAAAAGGTACATACATGCATGTGTTTTATAAACCTACATATATCATTCTTCATATTTAAGTAAGTGTTTGATACCCCGGCTTTTGTTTCCTACAGGTAACACCACCAAGTACCATAAAACTGATTGGTGAGAACAGAACTGCACCTAAAATACAAACGAAGCGCTACGTCTCTAGTGATACCATGCAAAAGGAAGCTAAGAAAATCAAGAGTCAGAAGTCGTTAATTTATTGAGAATTTTATTATGTACGACATTACAATTTTATATACATTCCAATTTTATTGTATTTGAATATATTTTGAATATATATATATATATATATATATATTTGAATTTGTTTTGATATATATTGATTTCTTATATGTGACTAAAAGATTCATATAGTCACAATTATTAACACTTTTTGGTCGCAGTTTGCTTAATTCGATGCGTGACTAAATGTTAGAAGGGGCCACACAAACATAAAATTAATGTGGCCATTGGATGAGCAATAGTCACACAAAACACTCATTTCTTTACTTAAAACACCATATGGTCACACTTATTAACACTTTTGGCCACTTTATGCTTAATTTGTATGTGACTAAATACCCAAAAGAAACATGCTTTGTGTGACTAAATGTTAGAAAAGGCCACACAAACATAAAATTAATGTGGCCATTCGATGAGTAATAGTCACACAAAACACACATTTCTTCACTTAAAACACCATATGGTCACACTTATTAACACTTTTGGCCAATTTATGATTAATTGTAAGTGACTAAATACCCAAAACAAACATACTTTGTGTGACTAAATGTTAGAAAAGGCCACACAAACATAAAATTCAAGTAGCCATTGGATGATCAATAGTCACACAAAACACACATTTCTTCACTTTAAACACCATATGGTCACACTTATTAACACTTTTAGCCACTTTATGGTTAATTGTATGTGACTAAATACCCAAAACAAACATGCTTTGTGTGACTAAATGTTAGAAAAGGCCACACAAACATAAAATTCATGTGGCCATTGGATGATCAATAGTCACACAAAATACACCTTTCTTCACTTGAAACACCATATGGTCACACTTATTAACACTTTTAGCCACTTTATGGTTAACTGTATGTGACTAAATACCCAAAACAAACATCCTTTGTGTGACTAAATGTTAGAAAAGGCCACACAAACATAAAATTCAAGTGGCCATTGGATGATCAATAGTCACACAAAACACACATTTCTTCACTTTAAACACCATATGGTCACACTTATTAACACTTTTAGCCACTTTATGGTTAATTGCGTGTGACTAAATACCCAAAACAAACATGCTTTGTGTGACTAAATGTTAGAAAAGGCCACACAAACATAAAATTAATGTGGCCATTGGATGAGCAATAGTCACACAAAACACATATTTCTTCACTTAAAACACCATATGGTCACACTTATTAACACTTTTGGCCACTTTATGATTAATTGTATGTGACTAAATACCCAAAAGAAACGTGCTTTGTGTGACTAAATGTTAGAAAATGCTACACAAACATAAAATTCAAGTGGCCATTGGATGATCAATAGTCACACAAAATACACGTTTCTTCACTTTAAACACCATATGGTCACACTTATTAACACGTTTGGCCACTTTATGATTAATTATATGTGACTAAATACACAAAACAATCATGCTTTGTGTGACTAAATGTTACAAAAGGCCACACAAACATAAAATTCAAGTGGGCATTGGATGATCAATATTCAAACAAAAGACATATTTGTTCACCTTAAACAACATATGGTCACACTTATTAACACTTTTGGCCACTTTATGCTTAATTGTATGTGACTAAATACCCAAAAGAAACATGCTTTGTGTGACTATACAGTGTTTATGGTCACTAATACGGATTAATCCAACAAAATTTGTACCTAATTAGTCACACATGTTACGGTTTTGGTTACTCTTTTGCAATAGAGACTAAAAAAAAGTCAAACACGTGACCATAGATTACCTATGGTCGCGGCACCTTTAGTCACACACGACCGAAAAATCATGTGTGACTATATGTATATCGTCACACATATTCGGTGTGGCCAAATCCACTTTTTGTTCTAGTGCTTCTGATGGAAGGAGAACCATTTCGCAGGGCCGAGCGCCCCTTGCTAACCGGTTAAGGCCTATCCTCTGCTTCAATCTCTTCATCATACTCCTCGCTGGAGTATTCCAACTCTCTTCGCATTTCAGTATTGCGAACCTGCCTTTTGTGAGCCCTAAGTAAGGAATCCAAGGCTTCAAAGTTTGCCTCAACGAAGGCGGGGCTAATATCAGGGATAGGGTTAGCGGATGTTGAGGCATGATGTACGGGAGTGGTTTCCAAACGAGATCGTGTGGTAAAGGTTGAGGCCGTTATGGGGGCGAGATTGCCGCTGTTAGTTGTGTTTAGAGGAACTAGGGTAGAGAAACCTGGTGGAGGTTTATCTTCTCTTCCTGATTTCATGCCGGAAATGTAGTGTAGTTGGTTAGGGTTTTAGGACTGGGTGATTACGGGACTAATAGTAGTGGTCCTACGGATGGCGCCACTGATTGTACAATAGATTGCATTACCAGGCTTCGATGATGATCAAAGGTATGAGGGGTGTATGTTCCAGCCAAGACTTGCCTTTCACCTGAGAATAAGAGTGTAACACCCCGACCCGACAAGGGTAAAGATATCACAATACGGTTTCATATCAGAACTTTAACTAATATTCAATAGCGGAAGCCTTTACAAAAACTTACAAAAGATAATATAAATAACTTATATTCAAAATAAATCTAAGATCTCTATGGTCAAGTCTTGCTCTCAGCTCTAATCTCAACCCAGATCAGCTATCCCATAAGCTTATCTTGAACGCTTAATACCTGCCGCATGAAAAGAAAAGTGCGGCTGAGCTTACAAAGCCCAGTGAACAGATATAACGAAACAAAAACTAAACAAAACGAAATATACAAATGACAAAATAAAATGAAATAATGACGAAGGATCTTTCAGGATTCTGCGGAAGCATAAATATACAGAAATCCAAACAACCACATAACAAGTAGACATCACATAGCACATCAAAGACACAAACACAAACACATCAAAACAACCAAACACTTAGCATATCAAGAGCAAATAGATTACATATAAACCAAACGAAAAGTCTAAGACTAACAGAACACTTACCAACAAATAAACATGGCATTCAACAGATTAATTAACCTTCACTTAACACATTTAAAACATTAAAGCAGCAGCGGAAAATAGCAGTCCAAATCATGGCAGTCTCACAAACAAATAGAAACATAGCAGACAAACTATAATTAAATAGACCAAACAAAAGATAGCATAACCATTAGCAATTATCAAAACAGATATCATCAGCTAAACCAGTTCTAAGATCAAATCCTAACATCAGCAGAGTTCAGACATGGCAGGTCTCATAAGCAATAAAACACTAACATATAAGCAAAGCTCCCAAAATTAACTGATCAAACGATACATATTAAGCTTATAGAATATTATCTATCACACTAACACATTCATCTCATAGATTAACGGATCCACATAACGATAAACTAACATAATATCAGATGGCAGCATACGAATCATATTTAAACATATTAATCATATCTTAGCATAGCAGACGGTAGTCACATAAACATACAGAAACATAAACATGTATAATAACATATAAGCCCAGCACATAATCAGGAACACTTAACATACCAAAACATAATCAGAATACTTATCATATAATTAGCAAATACAGATTTAGTTAACTACCACGAGCCCAGAACATATCCGATACATCATACTTATACAGAAAATAATCTGAAATAATTTGGAGTAGCTAGCTCCCGAAGTTTGTGAAGACGCGTTATAGCACGACATCATTCACCAGACAAATCATATCGGATAACAAATCAGATCTAGGATGCATCCATACGCCCCACAGACAAATATAGGTAATATAATACCAACTGAGCTCATAACAAATACAGAAAGGGACGCGTGGCAACATCACTCTACTGCCCTAGAGTCATGTCGAGTGCATCTGCTGACACGGACATGGAACCCCCATGACTAGTTATATTTGGCTCGGGTGTCAAACTAAACTTAGGTCAAACAGATTATCATAAATGACACAGATCATAATTCATCATAAAGGTCACATATAACTTGTCAGATAGTTCATATCATAAGGTTCATATTCAGATAGTCGGAAGTCGAGGTTCATATTATAGTGGCATGTCATATATTCATAAGCAGAAGTTCATATTCAGAAGTTCATAATCAACCATAGCAAAGTTGAACAGATATACATATCAAAATCTTCCTAACATAAGTTCACATCAGATATTGCATAATTCACTAGAACATAAGTTCATATAAGCAGATCAAACATTCGGAAAAGGGTTCATAGCAATGGCATCGGAAATCCTAATAAGTAAAATAGAAAAACGAAACGAAAGAACATCATACGGAACCTTTACTGAAAAGGTCAGAATATCGTGATGATAACACAAGTGTCTTAAAGTAAGACAGAATATCCGTACCTTAAAGCAATGAGATAAAAGGAACGAATGAACGAATACGAAGATGTAATGTCGCGTCTCCTTCAACGAATCTACACGGATTATGATTATTTAATACTTATTAGTATAACGGATTAATCTCATTAATACTTTTAGGGTTGTCGAATTATTCCCATTTTTGTGACGACGAAAATTCCAACGTTTTAGGGTATTCTTCATTAATTCACCAACTTCCTATTTAGGTTCTAGGGTTTCCCTTACTCTTTAAATATTACTAAATATGCATTAAATTCACATATCACTTCTTTTAATGATTTTCCACTTTGACCTAGAACGTACGAAAACTCAAACGGAAATTTACTTAACTCATGCATGTCTTTACGTAGTTTATTTACACATGTTTACCCATAGTTACCCAAAATTACATGTTGCACCTTTAACATCTTTAATTATACGTTCTAACCTTCTATTTTCATATTTTACACTTTTAGCCCAAAGGTTTTAGAATTTACAAAACACACCCCTTTAAGTTAAATACAATTCGAATGGCCCTCTAAGTATCCAAAATTACACGTTTAACCCCACACTTATTTTATACGTTTAGTACATGTCTTTTATTGTCTTACAAAAATAACCTTTAAGTTTCAATATTTACAAAACCTACCCAAACTTTTATATAAAGCCGAATAGTGCATAGTTCAAAAGCAAGCCCTAAACCTAGGTTACACCAATCATTAGCTCATCATTAATACTTCATTAATTACCTTCCATGATTATAAGGAAACCCTAGTTTATACAAAACCCTAATCGCTCCTTTTTAAAAACCCTTTCCTTTTTATGTTTTTTTCGAATCAAGAAAAACCCAAAACAATTTACACAAGCTTCAAATCCTTGGACATGTATTTTATTCAGGTCGTATATCATATACTAACTTCTGGAAAAATCAATTCATGGTCTCTAAAAATATTATACGCCCATTCGTTATATTCATACGCTTTTAGGGTTTTAGATTCCAAATAATTTCATACGACATATTAAACATGCATGGCCAATTTTTATGTGTTATATATGACTTATAGGACTGAAATCAACATTAGGAACTTACCCTTGATGAGCTTGGATCGTTAAAACAAAAGAAGCACAAAACCTCACTTGTCGAAACCCTAATTGTTCCAAAAACTAACCACGACTAAAACAGCAACCTAGGAACTCGAACACTATTTTTCCCACCTTCTTTACCTTCAAACTTGTCCAATAAAATTGGTCTCAAGCTCTGGAAACTGGAAATCGAATTATGAAGGGTTTTGAAGTCGGTTTGGGAATAATCGGTATTTAGGGATTATTAGGAACCGAATTTTGTATATATACTTGATTTACTATTTTTCTTGTGGGCTTCATAATGTATTGGACTTAAAATAAATGGACTCTTAATAATATAAATTTATATTGGGCTCTTATTAATTAAATTCTTTTATTAAAACTATTAAATATATTCGGCTAAATATTTAAAATACATAATTGATTTTATAAAATTATCATCTATAAAAATTAACTTTACAAAGTCATTCAAAATTTATTTGGATCATATGTGATATTTCTTATAAGTTTTCTGAATTTACATAGCTCATTTGGTATTCTGTTTATTTAGTTATTCTTACTTTTGATCATAAGGGTATTTTGGTCTTTTTGTGAATTTTAGAAATTCAGGTATTACAATTTCTTCCCCTCTAAAAAGAAATTTCGTCCTCGAAATTGAACAAGATGGAACAGAAAGAAAACGATTTGGTTTCGAATTTCTAGGAATATAACAAACGTTAATCTTATCTCGGAACAAATGAATTTCTTATCGGAATATTCAAACTCAAACTTATTCAGAAATCAAATCGATAGTCAAATACTTATAATAGATAATTATATACTTATCAGAATAATGGCGGAGAAACGTGAGACGAGAAAATCAAGCGACAAATTCTAACTTATTCAGATATCTAATGATGAGGACATCATATGCATAGATGAAATAAATCCTATCGGCCTCAATAGTCGCAGAAATATGTGGAGACATATAAGCTTAAGGTGGTCATAGCAATCTATAGGTTCGTCTGAGATCATAACAATTTCGGATTCCAAACGTCACAAAACTTACGTAACAGATATCTACTACAGATCTCACAATGGGTACGGAATTTCAAACGAACATGAGAAGCACCAAATAACGATACCAGTCAAAAGTCTATCACATGTCAACTACAGGCATTTCCCAGACGTCGTATACCTTCAATAAGTTTCGATTATATGATCTCGGTATTATTACGTTGATCAGGCGTCATAATACTTGCATCACATAACAAGTTCTTATTGTCATTATATTCGGTCTCGGGTCATGACAAAACACATAGCTAATAACATACCACATACAGATAACACTCAAATAGCAAGTAACATACTATAACAAACCAGATACTCATGAGTATACCATCATGATGGCCATACTTCATTCAAACAGTAAAATGAAACAATTACATTACGAAAATAAAATAGCTGACAAAACTTATAAGGACTAACGGAAACTTAACGGATCTATCAGAAAGAAACCACAGACAGGAATTATACTTTCAAAATTTTGTTTTATTTCCATCCATCAAACAAAATTTGCAAAGTCGACATAAGATGAATTCCCAAAATGAAATTTAATAATCCGAGATTCAAACGTCAAAATGAAAACAAAAGAACCTAACTCAAAATCAAATGTCAGAAATTTCTCATAATGAGGGCAACTAATCAGAAGCGAAATTCCTATTCTTGTGTCGGATTAAACCTACCAGTAGCCGTAGATTCTAAATCCGAGTCCACCTCGTATTCTTCCTCATGACTTATTACTTACGATCCAGGAAGAAAAGCTGAGATATACCAGAATGCTAAACGATAAAACTTCACGATTCACACCGAGTTCCGAACAAATCAGAGAAAAGCAATACAGATCAGAATCACTTATCAGAATATCATTAGCAAATACAGATTTAGTTAACTACCACGAGCCCAGAACATATCCGATACATCATACTTATACAGAAATAATCTCAGAAAATAATTTGGAGTAGCTAGCTCCCAGAAGTTTGTGAAGACGCGTATAGCACACGACATCATTCACCAGACAAATCATATCGGATAACAAATCAGATCTAGGATGCATCCATGCGCCTAAGGACAAATATAGGTAATATAATACCAACTGGCTCATAACAAATAACAGAAAGGGCGTGGCGAACATCACTCTACTGCCCCTAGAGTCATGTCAGAGGTGCATCACTGACACGGACATGGAACCCCCATGACTAGTTATATTTGGCTCGGGTGTCAAACTAAACTTAGGTCAAACAGATTATCATAAATGACACAGATCATAATTCATCATAAAGGTCACATATAACTTGTCAGATAGTTCATATCATAAGGTTCATATTCAGATAGTCAGAAGTCAGAGGTTCATATTATAGTGGCATGTCATATATTCATAAGCAGAAGTTCATATTCAGAAGTTCATAATCAACCATAGCAAAGTTGAACAGATATACATATCAAAATCTTCCTAACATAAGTTCACATCAGATATTGCATAATTCACTAGAACATAAGTTCATATAAACAATGATCAAACATTCAGAAAAGGGTTCATAGCAATGGCAGGAATCCTAATAAGTAAAATAGAAAAAAACGAACGCAAAAACATCATACGGAACCTTTACTGAAAAGGTCAGAATATCTGTATGATAACACAAGTGTCTTAAAGTAAGACAGAATATCCGTACCTTAAAGCAATGAGATAAAAGGAACGAATGAACGAATACGAAGATGTAATGTCGCGTCTCCTTCAACGAATCTACACGGATTATGATTATTTAATACTTATTAGTATAACGGATTAATCTCATTAATACTTTTAGGGTTGTCAGATTATTCCCATTTTAGTGACAGACGAAATTCCAACGTTTTAGGGTATTCTTCATTAATTCACCAACTTCCTATTTAGGTTCTAGGGTTTCCCTTACTCTTTAAATATTACTAAATATGCATTAAATTCACATATCACTTCTTTTAATGATTTTCCACTTTGACCTAGAACGTCGAAAACTCAAACGAAATTTACTTAACTCATGCATGTCTTTACGTAGTTTATTTACACATGTTTACCCATAGTTACCCAAAATTACATGTTGCACCTTTAACATCTTTAATTATACGTTCTAACCTTCTATTTTCATATTTTACACTTTTAGCCCAAAGGTTTTAGAATTTACAAAACACACCCCTTTAAGTTAAATACAATTCGAATGGCCCTCTAAGTATCCAAAATTACACGTTTAACCCCCACACTTATTTTATACGTTTAGTACATGTCTTTTATTGTCTTACAAAAATAACCTTTAAGTTTCAATATTTACAAAACCTACCCAAACTTTTATATAAAGCCGAATAGTGCATAGTTCAAAAGCAAGCCCTAAACCTAGGTTACACCAATCATTAGCTCATCATTAATACTTCATTAATTACCTTCCATGATTATAAGGAAACCCTAGTTTATACAAAACCCTAATCGCTCCTTTTTAAAAACCCTTTCCTTTTTATGTTTTTTCGAATCAAGAAAAACCCAAAACAATTTACACAAGCTTCAAATCCTTGGACATGTATTTTATTCAGGTCGTATATCATATACTAACTTCTGGAAAAATCAATTCATGGTCTCTAAAAATATTATACGCCCATTCGTTATATTCATACGCTTTTAGGGTTTTAGATTCCAAATAATTTCATACGACATATTAAACATGCATGGCCAATTTTTATGTGTTATATATGACTTATAGGACTGAAATCAACATTAGGAACTTACCCTTGATGAGCTTGGATCGTTAAAACAAAAGAAGCACAAAACCTCACTTGTCGAAACCCTAATTGTTCCAAAAACTAACCACGACTAAAAAAGCAACCTAGGAACTCGAACACTATTTTTCCCACCTTCTTTACCTTCAAACTTGTCCAATAAAATTGGTCTCAAGCTCTGGAAACTGGAAATCGAATTATGAAGGGTTTTGAAGTCGGTTTGGGAATAATCGGTATTTAGGGATTATTAGGAACCGAATTTTGTATATATACTTGATTTACTATTTTTCTTGTGGGCTTCATAATGTATTGGACTTAAAATAAATGGACTCTTAATAATATAAATTTATATTGGGCTCTTATTAATTAAATTCTTTTATTAAAACTATTAAATATATTCGGCTAAATATTTAAAATACATAATTGATTTTATAAAATTATCATCTATAAAAATTAACTTTACAAAGTCATTCAAAATTTATTTGGATCATATGTGATATTTCTTATAAGTTTTCTGAATTTACATAGCTCATTTGGTATTCTGTTTATTTAGTTATTCTTACTTTTGATCATAAGGGTATTTTGGTCTTTTTGTGAATTTTAGAAATTCAGGTATTACAAAGAGATAGAAGACACTACGTTAAGTGATTACGCAGGGGTAGGACCCTGCGAACCACCTCCAGCGTGAGAGTAAGCATGAGTTATGGTTATGTAAGTGTGTGTAAGTAAAGAAGTGAGTGTAAAATGAGCTTACCATAATTCATTGCCCGTCCAACCTATTTATAGTGAATGAAATAGGGTTGACAGCACTTATGCATGAATGTCGGAGATCATGGGGGCGTTCCATGATTGTGGGTAACCGCTAGGGCTTAGTGACCCACGTTCACATACTTGACGGGGAAGCCAAGAGAGAGAGGGAGATCGTGGGTTTGACCAAGTCAGGAGGTTCCCTTATCTATTGTCCTTCGTCAGCCATACCCCGAAGGGCTTAGGGCTTCGGATGGCGAGTTCCCCTTAGGTAACCTTCGTGCCAACGAATGGTTTGACGCCTATGGATATTTTGGAATCCTAACTTGGGCCTTCGTATGGAAGGGCTTCGACACGTCTCGGAGGAGTGTCCTTCGAGCTACTCGGAGGGTACATCATCAATTGATATGTTGAATTGACTTGTACTAGTCGATTGATGTTTGGGTGTTGTCGACCACCATATATCTGTTTGTGTTGACTAACGTATGAAAATAAGATGGTTTATAAGAATGTTCCCAATCCGGATCCCACAAATGAAGATGATTGGATGCCGAAAGGAAAGGGCAACTATTTCTTGGGTCGACAAAAGAAGAAACGGAGCTTAATTGGATCTCTATTAAGAGTTGGCATGGTATATGCAACGTCAGAGGTCTTACTGCATCAGCAGATGGTTTTCTTCATGCCCTACAACAACAACAACAAGCAAACTTACCCACCACGTATCTTTGTGCAGGATATAGTAGTGGATGATACCATTTTTCATAAAAACAATCTTGAAATTGATGTTTTTGAAAATGGAAAAATATTGTTTTGAAAATAAATTGGACTAAATTTTGGAAATCACCGGACTTCATTTTATCAAAACTTAAGTCACTCAATCAACGACTACGGTCATCGATTGAGGGGGAGAGTGATTTAAAATAAAATATTTTCAAACGATATTTCATCTATCAAGTCCGTTTGTGCTTAATAAGTGGTGATCTAAAGATTTAATGTTATGTCATGGTATGATTTTCTTTAAAACTCAAAGATCTTTCAAAATGAAATTTTTTCTGTTCTTGTTTGATTGTGAAATTGTTTTATTTTACTAAAACATCTCTTAAAAACTATCATACTTGACACTAACAATCTTTAATGTCTATAATTGGTCCTCATCAGTCAATTTCAAAAATTAAATCAAGCCACGTCTTTCCCCAAAATTTTCCAAATGATTTAAATCAATCGGGATCCAAAATCTCAATTGGTTTGAAATTTTTGATCGGGGGAGAGATCGTGATTTAAATCTCAAATCGATTTTAAAAGGGTGATTGTTTCTAAAGCACTCCTTCCTTCATGTGCCAAACGATTTTGAAATACATAATGCACATGATTGTGGAGGAGCATTTAACCATAAACCAGAAGAGCTTTTAAATCAGGCACATATTCTCCCATGTTTTCCAAACCTTATTAAATCACTTGGGGTCCAAAATCTCAAAGGGTTTGATATTTTGGATCGGGGGAGAATTTGTGATTTAATAATGAAATTTGATAAAAGGTGGTCGTCTTGATTCAAATGTGCATGTTGCTCTCCCATATGTGCTAAACGCTTTCAAATCTCGAAGCATATATTGAGGGGGAGCATTTCAAAAGAAAATAAACTATCAAGGTACAAAGATTTCTATGTTTCAACATAAAGTACCTTGATTGATTTTCTAATTGTTTTCTGTATGGCAATGCAATCGTGGAAGTACTTCAAAAACCTCTTGCCTCTATGTGATAAAATGATTTCAAATATCCTATGCACATATTGAGGGGGAGAATTTACCAAGAAAATCAAATGGCTTTTTCCACGGAAATTGTGATCAAGAAATTAATTCAAAGAACTCTTGCCTCCATGTGCTAAATAATTTCAAAATCATATGCACATGTTGAGGGGGAGCATTTCTAAATGATCAAAACAATTAAGGTACAAAATGCTGTGATATTATATCACAGGTACCTTGATTGATTTTTCCAAATGATTTCTCTATTGGTTTCAAGAAGGAAAGAACAATACCAAAAGACCGACCAATTTACTTTATGCATGGAGTTATAAGGATGGTTAGGTTAGGTATTCGTTCTCACGATCCCGCCAGAGCCGGAGGGATCTACCCAGGGACAATCCACTAGATAGTGTAGAAGTCCTTAGGTATGATTAAAAAAAAAAAAAAAAAAAAATGGGAAGAGTGCCGACCGAGACAGAGCTAGTACTGGAACAAACCAAACAAGGTTCTAGTAACGAAGTCTCGGTAAGCACTGAAGGGGTTGAAGAATGAAAAATAAATAAATGAGAAAAGGGTGAAAAGAAATAGCCCTCTAATAATTCAACCGTAGGGCAGAAACCGGGTTCAATACATTTGCTACTGGTGGTTACCGAGGTAACGCCGGTATTGAAGACAAGACGTCATGGACCCAGTGACCCACTGCACTAAACTTCCCAAGCTACTCAAGTTCCTCTTAAAAGGACTTGTTTCATTCTCACGGGGAACCTACATAATCTATCGACTTTCTCTTAAAGATTGTTGATATTGAAGAAGGAGAAACTCTCCCTAGTCTCTGACATAGGAAACCAAAATGCACTATTGAGTCTAGAGCTAAGAGATCAACCACAAAATCTCATTAGGACACAAAATTAATGAAGACTTGTTGGTTCACACAATGTGGAAAGTAAGAATATATTGAGAGTCCTACGCATTATCCTTGTGGTATTGCCAGAACATCCGAGTGATACGCAAAATATTCACAATGAAGATGGAAATCCTTCTAAAGCCAACGTCTAACAAGCTCTTGGTGGGTGGCATGTGAGATCTATCCAATAGATCAAGCTTGTGACAACTAGATAGAAACGATGGGCGATTCACTCTTGAATCAACCTTGGTCCAGGAAATGGATTGACGGATACCTTTGAAAAACCGGTCGGTGTGCTCAACAACTCCTTTCTCCAGCACATCGGCTGTGTATTATGTTTTTAAAATAAAAGGGTATTTATGATTGAAAATTGACTTCTTCTTCTAAAACCTTCGTCGTATTGCAAAATTATTTCTCTTAAGCAATACGCGATTGTTTTCAAATCATTTTCTATCAATCAGTAAATCTCAATTTGCTGGTTCACTCACTCCGCGTTGTCTTCTTTGAGACGTTCTGGTTTGAGAACGGCTAGAACAGCTGCGAAACCCTGTCAAGGAGATTCTTCAGAATTATACCTGATCACAGGCAGTACTTGTACTGATCAACGGGGAACCGTGGGCCGTGTACCTCAATTCAACGAAAGTGATCAAAGACACTTTCGTGTGTTTTATTGCTAACTGTTGTTTGTAGGTACATTTGGATGGTTGTAGCTGATCAGAATTGAGGAGTCAATCAAAGGCCGCTTGCTCACAACATCCACACTTAACTGAAGAACATCATGACAAGTGCATATCTACATAACCTGGCTCTGATATTTTTATACTATGCTTCTGCTACGTTGCTGCAAATATCATGAACCAGTAAAGCTTCCGCTACTCTGATGGAAAGATGTCATGATTCAAAAGTGTGAGCATGTCAGTCCTAAAGTTACAACATCATATGAAGGCAACACTACAAAGGGTGATCCAGAGATTTACTGTGGCTAATGATCTCAATGAAAGCTCGAAGATCATCAAGACGTGGATCAGTTCAAAGACCTCCACTGAAAGTACAAAATCATCGGACTATAAAGAGTCACTGATAAAGCACAAAGAATGCGGACATTGAAGAATTGAAGTCTACGAGCTCTAGCATAAAGACAAAGATAGATTGCTTGGATTCAAAATGTAAATCATGGGGTGACCTCCCTTAGGGGGAGATTGTTAGAAATTATAAATTCCATAAGGAAGTGTCAGTCACCCCAATTATTGTTTAGCATATCTTAGATCATAGACTTTACGTTATTTAGTAGTTATTAGTTAGTTATTAGCTTAGTTATTGGTTTAAGTAACATCGTGGAGGAAGGACGGGTCTTTACCCACTGTATGCCTGATCCACAGTCCGAAGGAGGACGTGTAGTATGTAACTATAAATACCCTCTGCCTCCCAAGGTAGAGGGTTGGACCTTTCACTCAATCAAACCTTCTTTCTTTTGTTTACTTTCTCTCTCTAGAAAGGCTCCCATCTTCCATGTTGGATAGATGTACTCTAACCAAACTAACTTAAATAGCTTGTTAAGGGTTTAATAACCTCGGATAAATCCTTAGTTATTAACAATGAAACACTAAGTAATCTTTATCAAGTATGCGGAATTTACTTAACAAAGCTAAGAAGAATATAACTTTATTAATAACACTAAAACTGCTTATTATGCAGATTCTTTAACAACTCTAAAAATCTAAATAATGATCGTACTTTAGGATTCTAAACACACATAAAAAACTCTTCTAAAATCGTATATAAAACTCTTATCTCTAATACCAATATAGGGGTCCTTTTATAGGCTTAAGGATAACCTTAATCGTTTTACAATTCTTATCCTTGTACGCCAAGTAAACAATACTTAGAAAGTTCTAGATAAACATTACTTTCTATCTATTAATCAATTACAACCGACTTTAAACTTTGCATTACTTTGACGAATAAGTAGTACTTTGACTTTTACTTAGCAGTACTTTGACTTCTTGCAGTACTTTGTCTTTCTGCAGTACTTTGTTAATCTTCAGCACTTTAACTCTTCAGTAATTTAACTTTCTGTATCCCGACAATCCACCCCTAACTTGAATTCTACTTGTTTGATTTCAAGTTCCTTTGTATATTTAGCTTTAACATCTTTGTCTTCAAAGAGGAATTGTGACTTTATCTTCAAATTTTATCTTTGCAGATTTTGTGCTTATATCATCATCAAAGTAGTCTTTATCTATATAATTCTTTTCAGCATCAAGCAGCAATCTTCTTTCTTTTCAGCAACATTCAGCAAACTCCATCTTTTCAGCAACATAAGACAATTTGTACATTTAATTCAGTTAAGTTTCAGTCTATTCTCATCACTTCCAGGTGTGTAAACTCCTGTGAGAGGTGAATCATTGAAAATTTAATGGATTTAATGTCTCTTTACCAAAGCCATTAACTCTGGAGTAGCCAAATGTTTTGATGTGTAAGATCATGGTATACTGATAACCATATGATTTTTAGCAAATCATCAGCTATCAACAGATTTGATT
Source organism: Chrysanthemum makinoi (assembly GCA_910596185.1). Classification (NCBI taxonomy): domain Eukaryota; kingdom Viridiplantae; phylum Streptophyta; class Magnoliopsida; order Asterales; family Asteraceae; genus Chrysanthemum; species Chrysanthemum makinoi. The sequence continues at coordinate 25,425,264 of OU343219.1, forward strand.
TGTCTTTACCAAAAGCTGTACCCTTTTGGACTAGTTAGTTCTTTCATCATGGTGAACAAATTACCATATAATGGTTTTTCCACAGCCTTTACCACAAGCCATTTTCTTGTGGGCTAGCCAACTCTTCACATTACTTATATGGTGAGTTGATTACCATACAACTTAGTAGCAAGTTGTCAACTATAAAACGGATTTGAAATATCTTTACCAGAGCCGTTTGCTCATGGATTAGCCAATCCTTTTGTAACCATGGTGGATTGATAACCTATTGGTGTTACCATATCAAAAACCATTTATTTCTTTTAACCTTTGTTTTAAAATTTTTAACACTTAACAAAAGTTTTCTTTTCAAAATCAGTAACTGGTTTAAAACTTCAAGCAGTACTTTGATTAAAGTACTGTTTGATCAGCAGTACTTTGAATAAAGTACTGATATATTAAAAATTTAATCAATTTAAGATTCATACTAGTTATTCATCATCATCAGCAATAGTAGCCCATCTGATAAACAATTTGATGACCAAACGTGCAATTTCATTATCTTCTTCAACTTCCATTCCATGCTCCAGCATCCTCCTAATGAGATCTGATGTAAGAGGATATCTTCTATCAGCTAACATGTGAATCATTGTCCCATCTTCTAACTCTAGAACATGTACTCCAGATTCTTCAAAGAATCTCCAGCAAGTAATCTCCCAATCTTCTTGGTTTTTCCAGATCTCAGTAGTACTTGTCTCTTCAGTTTCCCAAATAGTTATGAGATCTCCAAGCAAGACTAAACCAAATCCTTCTGATGGATTGTGTTCAAAATATTCTTTCACCACATGATATAAATGAAATAAATCCACTCTATCAATTATATGCAATAAATCCCATAGCATATTGAACACCTTGAAACTTTCATCTTCTTTGTGAAACATCAGATAATTTCCATCTTTTGACTCTACAACTTCAAAAGTAGTTATTGGAGATTTGTTCATCTTCAATTCAGCATCATCTTTAGAATACTCAAAATCTATAATCCTTAAGTAATTCCTCAGTTCATCATTTGTTTCAGATCTTAATTCAACTTTCTTTGATGACTGTTGATCTTTAACTCTAGTTATTCTTTTTCTTTTTAAGCTTCCTTTTCTTTCTTCTTCTTTGTAAGCATCATCATCTTTAAAATCTTTGATACTATCAACTTGTTTCTGATAATCTTCTCTGACAGCATCATACAACTCTTTCATCGCAACATACTTCAACTTATTCAATCCAATATATCCTTGCTTCTTTAGATAAGCCATCATTGCATTCCTTTCCTTAGCAAGATTTGGTGTTCTTGGTGGAGAAGAAATAGGAATAGGTGACTCTAATACTTATGCATCTTTAGCATTCAATTCCTCTTGTAATTTCTTAGCTGCTTCTCTATTCTCAGCTTCTTCAATTTCCTTAGCTTCTCTATCTTTAGCATTCAATTCAGCTTGAAACTTTCTAGCTGCTTCCTCATTCATAGCAACTTGAGCAGCCCTTATCTGTGCTAAAGTAGGTTTCTTTTTCTTCTTTGTCTCTACCAATTTACCTTTTCCTTTATCTTTTAGATCAATAACAGGTTGAGAAGCTCTTGGTTGTTCTTCTGTAACTCCTGGAATGCTAACACCCCTTGGCGTTGATAAATCATGCAAAATCTCAGCAATGGTTTCATCATCACTTGCAGTATGTATAGGTTTGGGTGTATCAGCTTCCTTTTCTGGAATGACAGTTGAAAGACCAGCTTCCTCTTCAGTTAAAACAGTTGAAGGACCAGCTTCCTCTTCAAAATCTATCAATCTTGGTGAAATTAACCCTTGTCTGTAAGTTCCTTGAAAAGCAGTACTTTGATCAGCAGTACCTTGATCATCAGTACTTTGAGCTTGAACATCAATAACTTGCACCTCAGTACCTTGAACTTTGATTTCTTCCTCAGTACTTTCAATAACCTGTTCTTCAGTATCTTAAGTTTGAATATTTGTACCTTGAGGTTCAGCTTCAGATTCTTCAATCAATTTCTTATCTTCCAAATTCCTCCCCAATTGGAATGAAGATGGCTTTCGAACCTTTTTGCCTTTTGTTGTCTTCTTAAATTGCATAACTGGCTTGCCTTGCTTTCTTTGAGACTTGACCCATAGACGATGATGTTGAACCAATGGCCAGACAAAATTCTTGAGTCTTCTAAACATAAACTTCAACTTCTTAATCTGTTTAGCTTGAGCCTCAGTTGTTTTCTTCAAGCTGACTAACTCCCTTGTCAGAACATAATTATCCAATACCAAACCTTCAGGGGGTATAGTAGCTGGATCTTTTTCAGAAGATGATGAGAGAATAGGTACATCTTGTTCTGGTGATGCCATAGGAGGAGTAGTATGGTGGGATGAGGTGGGAGAAACTTCAGTACCTTCATTAACATCAAAACCTGGAGAAGCAGTACCGTGTGTTGAAGTTTCTTGAGAGGCAGCACTTGGAGAAGCAGTACCTTTAGAAGCAGTACCGTCTCTGTCTTCACTACCTGCAGCCTCATCTCTAATAGCTTGAACAATCTCCATCATTGAAGTAGTCAATGGAGTGTCCCTTCCAGTGAATAAATCACTTCTCCTAACCATGAAAGTGAAAATCTTGGTTTGTTGTACCACAACAGGTAAAAGACTTGTAGGCTTTGGGACATCTGAAAGTTGGTTATTTAGGAACACTTGATTAAACCTTGGATACATTAACCATTGTAAACCATGAGAGATGTGGGAAAGCATTCCATCTAGAATTAGCCTTGAAAAGTTGAAAATGCGATTTGTATCCAATCCCACCATAGCAGATGCTATGTTAGACCCAAATTGCTCCCATGATGTACTCTTAGCACTAATACATGAACTAAAAACTTCCAGTGGGGACAAAATAAGGGTTTCTTGAATATCTGTTCTGTTAAGGACCCTTCATAACCAATGTCCCTGAATGTATCCCAAATTAGTTGCTTATCAAAACGAAAAGCCCCTTCGTCATCATCAAACAATAAATCTTCACGAATTGAGGCTTCAGAAACCTTCACAGTTCTACCAGCAACTGTAGCTTTAATATACGAATCATCATTCTCCATATGAACCCTAGCAGTTTCCCAAAATTGTTGAATCCAGGGCTCAATAATATCTGGTTCCACTAAAAGCGCATAACTAATCGGTGACCCGGTTAGAAAATCAATGATATCATGAAAGATCTCATTGGCTTCAGTTTTGTCCAAATTCGCCACCATGTTGTGTTTTGAAACGGTATTACGATTTGCCATTGATGATAAGTGTACACAGAAAGTGATATGATGAAGAATATGGGTGATAGAGAGAGAAATATGAAAAAGATTATAAGGTATCAATATGAGAGGGAAATTCGGAGAGTAGTTATTTATAGGTGAGTTTTTAAAAAAATCACAACCATTAATAACAAAGTTACCGTTAGTAGTAGTTACCCCTCAATATTACCGTTGGAACAGTACTTTAATAAGACAAACAGTACTTTCCACGTGTGCAGTACTTTCCAAGCAGTACTTTCATAAAATCAAAAAGCAGTAATTTTTGATTCTCCTCTTTACAATAGCAAATACAGCAAATAAACATGAATATCCTCCCCTCAAGCAATGCATAGGACTATACTTACACTTAATAGTCCTCCCTTTAAATGTAGCTCAGTAATTAATCATGCCAATACTCACCACCAAGTGAGTAAATCTTGAAACATCAAATCCTTTGGTGAGTAAGTCAGCTACATTATCATCCGTATGCACCTTGACAACATTAATGAGCCTATGCTCATAACAATCTCTAATAAAGTGGTGCCTAATCTGAATATGTTTGGTCTTGGAATGATAAACTGGATTCTTCAGAATGCAAATGGTACTCTCATTATCAATATTGATAGGAGTATTCTTGAAATTGAACCCATAATCCAAAAGTTGATTCTGCATCCACAACACTTGTCCACAACAGCTTGCAGCAGCCACATATTCTGCTTCAGTGGATGATGTTGCTGCAATTGTTTGCTTCTTACACTGCCATGAAACTAATCTTTTTCCAAGATATTGGAATCCACCTGTGGTTGATCTTCTGTCATAGTTGTCACCTGCATAATCACTATCTGAAAAAGCTTCCAAGTGAAAAGATGAATCCTTGGGATACCACAACCCCAACTTAGGTTGTTGTTTCAAATAACTAAAAATTCTCTTCACTGCATTCATATGAGAGATCTTTGGTGAGACTTGATATCTTGCACATAAACACATAGCAAACATGATATCAGGCCTTGATGCAGTAAGATACATAAGACAGCCAATCATTCATCTGTATAACTTGACTTCAACTGGTTGTCCATCTTCATCCTTGCCCAATGAGTTGATAGATTTAATAGGTGTAGTAACAGGCTTCATTTCATCAAAATTGAACTTCTTAAGTATGTCAGCTACATACTTGTCTTGACTTATGAAAATTCCTTCCTTTGACTTCTTAACTTGAAGTCCCAAAAAGAAAGTTAACTCACCCATTGAACTCATTTGAAATTCATTCTGCATCAGCTTCTCAAACTCCTTGACCATAGATTGTTTCGTAGCTCCAAAGATGATATCATCTACATACACTTGAAATAGCATGATATCCTTCTTATCTCTCTTGATAAACAAAGTCTTATCTATAGCTCCTCTCCTATAACCATGTTGCAATAAAAAGGTAGAGACCCTTTCATACCAAGCTCTAGGTGCTTGATGTAAGCCATAAAGAGCTTTGACAACTTTGTAGACTTTGTTTGGATGTTTAGGATCTTCAAAACCAGGAGGTTGTTTGACATATACTTCCTCTGTAATCGTGCCATATAAAAAGGCACTCTTGACATCCATTTGATAAACCTGGAATCCCATATATGATGCAAAAGCAAGGAAAATCCAAATTGCTTCAATCCTTGCTACAGGAGCAAACACTTCATCATAATCAACTCCTTCTTCTTGTCTGTAGCCTTGTGCAACTAACCTTGCTTTGTTTTTGATAACATTCCCTCTTTCATCTCTCTTGACTCTGAACACCCATCTTGTACCAATGACCTTCTTACCATCAGGAAGATCACATAATACCCAAACTTCTTGAAGTCTGAATTGTAGCAGTTCTTCTTGCATAGCTTCAACCCAACTTTCTTTAGTCAATGCTTGAGCAATATTCTTGGGTTCCTCTTGAGAGATAAAGCAAGTAAACAGGCATGTTTGATGGTCCTTATGATTCAGCCTATTTTCTTTATAGACAAAGCTAAGTAAAGCATTATGAGGTTTAGTAAAACTCTTAGCTTTGTGTCTTGTCATCACTCCAGAAGTAGAAGGACCAATGATTTGATCAGTAGGATGATTCTTATGAATTCTTAAGTTTGGAGACTGTGGAACTCCATAAGTATCATCCAAATTAGTGAAATCAGCATCTTCATATCTTCAAACTCATCATCAGTATCTTCTAAGCCAGGCATGGTAGGATCATCCAAATCATCCAAAGTGCTGGTAACTGGTGCAGCAGTACTTTGGTCAAAAGTATTGTCCAAAGTACTGTGAGAGTACTCTGCAGTTTTGTTCTTTTTCTTTGCTTCTTCATAAGCTCTTCTTTGGTCATCAGTATAAGAATGTGCTAAGACATCTTGAAGAAGCATCTGATTAAGTTCATCTTGAATAGATTGATCCTCAGCAGACAATGAGGATTTTGGCTCATCAGTACTTTTCTCTGTCTCAACAGGTTTAGGTTCTTCATCATGAACAGCATCTGGTCTAATATGGACTCCATGAACAACATACTGTACCTCTTCTCCATTGTGTACAGGTTGATTTTCTTCTTTAACAGGAACATAATTCATTGAAGGAGTCAAAACTTCAAGATCAAACATCTAATCAGGACCTTTACCCTTCTGAATTTCTTGATCTTCTAAAAACTCAAAATGAAGACAATCTTGAACCTACTTGGTGACTCTGTTGTACACTCTAAAGCCCTTGCTGTTAGTGCAATATCCCAATAAATAACCTTCTTCTGACTTGCCATCAAACTTACCCAAATGATCAATTGTATTAAGAATAGTGAGAGGGCATCCAAAAGGCTTCATAAAATGAATATTAGGTTTGTTTCCCATCAGCAACTCATAAGGTGTCTTCATCTGTGGTTTGGTGACTGATACTCTGTTAAGTACATAGCAAGCAGTACTTACAGCTTCAGCCCAGAATTAAATAGGTAAGTGTGAGTCTGCAAGCATTGTTCAGTCAAAGTCCTATTCTTTCTCTCTGCAACACCATTCTGCTGTGGTGTTTTGGCAATACTGAACTCCCTCTTGATTCCTTTGTTAGCACAAAATTCATCCATAAGCTTTTTCTTGAATTCAGTTCCATTGTCACATCTAATACCTCTAACTTTCAGTCTCAGTTGGTTTTCAATTGCTATAATAAGATCATGAATAGCATCAAAAGTATCATCCTTAAATCCCAAGAAAAATACCCAACTGAATCTACTGCAATCATCTGTCACTACTAAGCAGTACTTCTTCTTGTTCAAACTTGTAACAGATACAGGACCAAATAGATCCATATGTAACAGCTCAAATGGTTCTCTAACAGTCCTTTCCTCAAGCTTCTTGCAAGAAGCTTTATGTTGTTTACCCTTCTTACATGCCAAATAGGAGTGATCATTCTTGTAAGTCTTTGAAGGTAAACCTCTAACTAAATTTCCTTTGACCAATTTGTTAATATTCTTGTAATTCACATGGCCTAATCTTCTATGCCACTGATGTGCTTCTTCAAGTGATGCCTTTGCTACTAAACACGTAGCTCTTTTAGAAGAGTGAAGACTCTTCATATCCAAACTGTACACATCATTGGTTCTTGGTACTTTGAGTATCACCAAGTTATCATCTTCAAGTTTGAAATCAGGTGAAAGTATGAGACATTCTGTGTCAGTGAACAACACAGGATGCTTTTTGTCACAGATTTGAGAGACTGACAAAAGGTTGAACTTGAGCTCCTTCACATATCTAACATTCTCAAAATCTATGCTTCCTGTCTTGATGGTTCCTGTTGGATCGATATACTTTAATCAAACTAACTTAACTAGCTTGTTAAGGTTTAATAACCTCGGATAAATCCTAAGTTATTAACAAAGAAACACTGAGCAATCTTTATTAAGTACGCGGAATTTACTTAACAAAGCTAAGAAGAAAAACTTTATTTAACAAACTCTAAATCTGCTTATTATGCAGATACTCTAATACAACTCTAAGATAATCGAACTTTTCTCTATTTGAATTAGTCCACACTGGTTTGTGCTCTCTAGGTTTCTGATTTGTAGACTTATTCCTTGTAAACTTGCTTAGATATTCTGAGTGTTTGTCACTCTTGATTAGTAGTGGGACTATAACACACAAAACATAGTTTTTGACCCATATGACCAAAGTGATTTCTTCTATGTTTATGCCCAAAATTATTTTGCCTTCTAGATGACTGATAAAATCTGTTTTGACCAAAATTATCCCTAAAAGGTTTAGCAATATAGTTTTGAAAGGGTTTTGCACAAGTGCTTGTTGATTTGGTTTAAAGGATGCTGAATATTTTCAACAGCTTTGGGTTCCTCTAGATTTAGCAATGCTTCTTCCTAAACTGTAGACTATCTACACCATAACGAGAAACATCAGGCCTAGCAGGTTGATGATTAATAGGATGAGTAATGATAACCATTGTCTTTCTTATATGCAGGTGAAGAACCATCATTACTAGATGTAGAGTTCTTCAGTGGTTATATCCTCAAACTCACCTTCATCCTGATTACTAGATTGGTTTTCTTCTATCTTACTAAAATCCATACCAAAACCTAATCCAGCTTTAAGATAAGCTCTTTGCTGTTTTTGAACATAAGAAACATGTGACAGACCAGCTTCACCCCAAGTTAGCTAACAAATCATCTCTTTCCTTAGTTAATTTCTCAATTTCCTTGTTTCCATTCACTAAGTTTTAACTGGTAATCCTTTGTTCATATTTTTCATTTCAAGCCATTTCATTATTTTCATGGGTTATGATTTTAGCTTCTATAGACTCTAAAGTAATTTGATAACCTGCTACCTCAGACCTAGCCTTAATACAGTTATCTCTTTCGTAAACATAAGCATTAAGTACTTTTTGATAAAAATCATGACACTTAGAACATACCGGTGATAGGAGTTGATGCATCGACATCTTGAATATAGTTAAGTAGGGTTTCTTCCTAGTCAGAGTTTACACACAAGCTCTGATACCACTTGTTGGATCGATATACTTTAATCAAACTAACTAACTAGCTTGTTAAGGTTTAATAACATAAATCCTAAGTTATTAACAAAGAAACTGAGCAATCTTTATTAAGTACGGTTTACTTAACAAAGCTAAGAAGAAAAACTTTATTAACAAACTCTAAATCTGCTTATTATGCAAATACTCTAATACAACTCTAAGATAATCGAACTTTTCTCTAAACTCTAATCCGTAAACTCTAAAACTCTTTTTCTGAAATCGTACCTCTAATGCCAATCTAGGAGTCCTTTTATAGGCTCAAGGATATCCTAGTTGATTTACAATTGATAACCCGAAAGTAATCTTACTTTCCATAAACAATATTTTATTTGTTCTATGTTTGATTCCTCTTGCATTTGACTCTGTCATTTAGCATTTGACTTGACTTTTACAAGACTTTGATACTTGACTTTCATATCCCAACAGTTCCTTTTCCACTAATTCTTCCTCCACTAGCATCATTCCCAAATGCAACTCTTCCTCCACAGTATGGCCTAAAATCTGACATGAATCTCCTTATCTCTGTCATGTTCGAGCAACCACTATCCACAATAAGATGATATTTAAGCTCCTCTTACAGGGTTTTCCTGCACAAATATAAAAAAGTTAGTGTCTTTTAGGAACCCAAGCCATTACTGACTTGTGTTTCCCTTGTGGAGTAACATACTCAAATTCCTTGAGTATGTAATCTTCAGCTTTTGTTCAAGCATTATCTTTTGTTTCACAACTTGTGGTGGATTTTCAAAAGTTTCTCAACAAAAACCTCCTTTTTATTTTCAACAAAATCATCTTTATCAAAAATTATTGTTTCAGAGTACTTGTTGAACTTGTTCATCATCGCGATACTTTCTTTCTTAACCCATTGAGTTTTAACTTCTGGTGAAGAGTCTCTAGTTCTAACTACTTTCTTGGAGTTGTAACGCCTTTTAGATTGATAGTAATTAGATCTCCTAGGGTTCCTATTCCAAGAGGTGTTTGGTGAAAACTGAGCAGTACTTTGAGAAAGTACTGTTCTTGGCTTAACAGTACCTTGGAAAGTATTTGAAGGTACTGGAGGTTTTAAAAAGGGTCTTCTCTGGTGAGGGTACATATAGTCTGGTGAGAAGTTTCTATGGTTAACCCTATGTGAATGATTCCAAGCTGGTTGATCTGCTCCAAACCGTCAAGTTTAATCACTCAAACCGACCACTTGTGAATTGCCGACCGTAACAAACTTAAAACAGCTCAGAAGCAAATGCAATGAAGTCCAGGAGAGTATAGTGTTTCACCGGGTCGTTATGTCCCAACGAGTTATGCAAGAATAATCAAACGTGTAGTGATCGAGAGATTTGAACGGAAAAAGGGATTTGAATTATTATAACTACAGAAATAGCCTATAATTACAAAGGCTTAAATGCAAATTAAAGAGAATTAAAAAAGATAAAAAATATTAAATAAACGCTATCACTATTTTCAAAATGATTTTTTTGATTTTTCTTTTATAAAACTGAATTAGAAACTACGTGACGAACAAATGAAAATATGAAACTGAAGCAGTATTAATCCTAAAAATATGAAAATGATATTTTTACAACCCTAATGATAAAATAAAATTTTTAGAAAAAGAAAATTATTTTTAAAACTATTTAATTAATTATTATTAATTAAAAACTATTTTTACTATTTAATAATAGCCTAAAATACAAGAAAATAGGAAATAAATCTAGAAAAATGAAATTATGACTTGGAAAAATCTAAAATAACAAAAGAGAATTTTCAAAACTATTTTTGTATTTTTCTGATTATTTTGTATTTTCTATGAATTAAAAACTATTAGAAACTAATTAAATTACTTAAAAATACAAATTTAACTAAGAAAAATCTGGAAAAATATTTTTTGACTTTTTATATTTATCTTATCCTAAGAAAAATGAAAAATTATTTTTTGAAACTTTTCTTAATTAATTGTATTAAAAGCTAATTAAAATGACTTAAAACTGTTTTAATTAAGGAAAAATAGTAAACTGACCTAGAAAAATGTGAAAAATTCAGGAAAAGTCTAAAATAATGTTATGAATCTGAGAAAAATATAAAAACAGGGGCTTGTGTGTGAGAAATTGAATCTGCAATGCCAAGTGCCTAAGAATAGGCACTTGAAATAAGCCAATAGCCACAAATAAGCACCAACTTGATACAGAAGCTATAAAATGCTAAAATTACCAAAATGCAACAAGTCTTAACAAGCCTTAACCTCTATAGTGCTGATTAAACAGATTTGGTGTTTTGAGATCAAGTGCTAAAAACAGATTAAGCCACTAAGTTTAAGCCTAAGAATAAGCTACTCAACAAGCTAAGACTCAAAATCAAAAATTGGAACTTAAACTAGACCTAGCCAAGAACTTATAATCCAAAAACCAGACCTAGACAAGCTCTTAAGAGCTTGTGACAAGATCTGCAAGAACTGCACAACACCTGTGAAGTTCAGTTCCCTGTGCACAGGGCATTTTTGCCCTTTTTGACAAGCTCATTTGGAGCTTTTGAAAAATTACTAAAAATCAACAAAAATCCAAATAAGAAACTAGACCAACTGAACTTATAAAACTCAGAGTTTCATTTGATTTGGTCTAAGAATGACTTAATGAAAAATCACCCTAGTTAGGCTAAAAACTGGATTTTCAACTATTGACTTTTTGACAGATATGAAAGGTTTGACTTTATTGAACATTGATCCTAATTTGTGGGCTGAGCATGATGTTTAATGATGAAATGAAACTATTACAAGTTATGCTAATGATATCTAAACACAATACAAGATTTTGGTTTTGCAAATTCTCAACAGTAAAAGATTAAGACAGGTAATGTATGATTTTGACTATTAGCTATTGCAGAGACAATATTAAGACATATATGAGTACAAAAGAACTACACAAGCCTACAACAACAAGTTTCAACCACTGAATTAACCTCTAATACAGTTTAATCCTATGATCCAAACACAACTTTAAGAACTGTTTTTTCAATTTAAACTAAGCACCTACTGATTTGGCTTAAGCTAACACTTAAACTGATTCTAGTTACACTAATTACAACTAAATAAACAAGTCTAAACTGCTAATGATCACAGATACAGATTGTGCAATTAACTTGGATTTGGACTTACATTTGGTTTTAGCCACTGTGGCTTGCAATCAATGAGACAAACACTACATACACCTGTTTTAATCCCATACCCAACTGAGTTTCAACCCAAATCCATCTCTGCAACATCCCATATCCACTTCCATACTGCTTAACCAAAAATTCTTCTCTGTTTGACTTTTGTTGACCCACATGTCATATTGCTCAAAATTGATTTGTGAGCTTAACAAAATCTATAAACAACTTAACTAAGCTTGTTTGAAATTGAACATAAACTACTATAAGCCTCAATTCAAGAACATGAAACTGACTTCTTCAATAGTAAACACAAAAGATATGAAACTTAGTTAAACTTTAAACTGATATTTGAAATGAGTTACAATGATTAAGTGACTTATGTTTAATACATTAAAGATTAAGAGTACATTTTTAAAACACTAAATGAGAGAATTTAAGAAAAACGACATACAATGAAATTAAAAACTAACTAACTCCTCGTCTCTTGCTTCTTCATCCTCTTTTATACACCAGTGTGTCCTCTCTCACCTCTCTGAGCAAATCCCAGCTTTAATCCTAGCCATTGGATGTCTAGAGTTGATCTTGGCCACTGATTTGGTTTTGGCGGGAAAGTGAGATATTGCAACTGGGACAGGTTTGAGTGCAAGGGGGAAGGAGCATTAAATGTGTTTGTTGTTGTTGAGGTGGAGGGAACATGGTGTGGAGTAGGGTGAGCTAGAGGTGGAGGTGTTGCAGACAAAATGGTCGGGGAAGACAGAGGAAAAAGGGGGCGGGTGGTTTTATTTTAAACCGTGGGTATTTTGGGTTTAGACTGGACCGGGTATAAAGGGTATTGGGCTTGGGATAGTTATTGGATTTGGACTAAGATTTAGGATTAGTGTTAAACCCAATAAGTAGCTTAGGGACCAATTTAGCCAAAACTGAAAATCCAGGGACCGACGTGTAAATTCTGAAAAGGTTTTCCAAGGACTATTATTGACACTCTCCAAAAATCCAAGGGCTAAACTTGCACATCTCTAATATTCCAAGGACCAAATCTGTCATCTTTGAAACTCAAAGGACTAAACTTGCAATTTCTCAAAACTTTTGACATTTTTCACCAAAGGACTAAATATGACAACATATGATTTTAAAAGGACCTTTGGTGACTTTTCTTTTAAAATAAATGCTCAGGGACTATTTTTGACAAGATTTGAAAGTTGGGGGACTAAAACTGCCAATTATGCAAACTTAGCTCATTTTTCATCTGATTTTAAACATTTTGCATCTGAAACATATAAAATACAATTTTGAGATATTTTCAGTATTTTGATGCATTTCTGAGCGTTTTTAAATGTTTTGCAGTTCAGATTTGACCAAAAATGATGAGTATTTACACACTCATCAATCCCCCACACTAAACTATTGCTAGTCTCTAGCAATCTTTTGAGAAAAACTTAATGGATTTGAATCTCTTTACCAAAAGCCATTACTTCTGGAGTAGCCAAATGTTTCAGTTCAAGTAAGAACCATGGTACACCGATAACCATGTGATTTTGAGCAAACCACCAGCTTCCAACGGATTTGATTTGTCTTTACCAGAAGCCGTTTGCTCTGGACTAGCCAACTCTTAGATAAATTATCAATATTATCTTTGGTGAGTCGATTACCAATTATGGTTTTTCCACTGCCTTTACCACAAGCCATAAACTTGCGGGCTAGCCAACTCTTCACTTTTAAGGATATGGTGAGTCGAATACCATACAATTTTGGGCAAATTGCAAGCCGTCAACGGATTTTAGATATCTTTACCAAGAGCCGTTTGCTCCTGGATTAGCCAATCCTTTTGTTTATTAGACATGGCGGACTGATAACCGTAATCTGAGTAAGTGAAAAACACTTACTCCAAAAAAAAAATTTTGGCCAAAAACGGGGGAATTGGGTGGTATAATTACATGATAAAATTCGCGAGAATTCCCCCCCACACTTAGAAATGAATATTGCCCTCAATATTCAAAGTACCGGCGGTTATGCCGAAACAAAGAACGTAAAAGGGAAATACTACGGCCATTTTGCTGAAAGATTTTATTTATTTTTTTATTTTTTATTTTTTTTATTAGACTTGCATATATACAAGTTTTGTGGGGCAACCCCCCCCCCCCCACACTAGGGTGGTAGAAAGATAGAAAGAAGTCAGAAATATGGGCGAAAACCCGTATGGCATGCTACTGTTTTTGATTCCCGAGTCGCTAGCTTGACTCGATCCCTGCATTCATTGGTTCATGGGGAAAGTTTGTAGATCCGGGACAACCACAAGAGGAATGTCCTCTCCAAAATAATGCTTCAACCGATGACCATTCACTTTGAAATTTGGACCATCGGGTTGAGATAACTCAATGGTTCCATATGGAAATACTTTAGTGATGGTAAATGGTCCAGACCAGCGGGATTTTAATTTTCCCGAGAAAATCTTCAATCTTGAATTGAAAAGAAGGACTCGATCACCGACGTTGAAAACGCGGTTCTTGATTGTTGAGTCATGAATCTTCTTTGTCTTTTGTTTTTAGATCAAAGAGTTCTCGTAAGCTTGATCACGGAGTTCATTTAATTCATTCATTTGAACTTTCCGGTGATCACCAGCTGTCTGAATATCAAAGTTGGCATGTTTCAAGGCCCAGTATGCCTTGTGCTCAAGCTCAACCGGCAGATGACATGCCTTCCAGTATACAAGCATGTATCGAGTGCACCCGATGGGTGTTTTATAAGCTGTACGGAAGGCCCAGAGTGCGTCATCTAGCTTATCCGACCAAGAGGCACGGTTTTCGCCAACCGTCCTTTCCAGAATTCTTTTAATCCCTCGGTTGGAAACTTCCACTTGCCCACTTGTTTGGGTGTGGTACGCAGTAGAGAGACGGTGAGTTACACCGTACTTTTGCATGACTCTATCAAATTGGTCATTGCAAAAATGCGTACCACGATCACTGATTATGGCTCGTGGAGTTCCAAACCTAGCAAAAAGAGATTTTAAGAATTTCACAACAACTCGGGCATCGTTGGTAGGCAAAGCCTTAGCTTCAACCCATTTTGACAAATAGTCAACGGCCACGAGTATGTATTTGTTTCCGCGAGAAGAAGGAAATGGCCCCATAAAGTCAATGCCCCAGATGTCAAAAATCTCACACACTTGAATGGCGTTTTGCGGCATTTCGTTTCTTTGTGAGATATTCCCGTGACGTTGACAAGCGTCACAGGTTTTGACAAATTCATGGCCATCCTTGTAAATCGTGGGCCAATAGAATCCGGAATCAAACACCTTCTTGGCGGTGTAGTTGGGGCTATGATGTCCCCCAGTAGGTCCAGAATGGCAAGCCTTGAGAATGTCATTGGCTTCCTGACCATACACACATCGCCTGATGACTTGATCCGCGCAAATTTTGAACAAGTAGGGGTCGTCCCAGAAGTAATGTTTCACATCTTTAAAGAATTTATTTTTCTGTTGGGACGACATCCCTTTCACCACAAAGTTACCCGCATGATAATTTGCAAAGTCAGCAAACCATGGGGTAGAAGAGTCTCCACGAAAAGAAACCACATTGAGTGTTTCGAGAGGAAATGTTTCGTTTATTTCCTTTTTCTCAAACACATCTTGGTGAGGGTTTTCTAGACGGGACAAATGATCAGCAGCCAGGTTCTCAGCTCCTTTTTTATCACGTATAATGATATCAAATTCTTGTAGGAGGAGAACCCAACGGAGCAATCTCGGCTTTGCATCTTGTTTTGCAAAGAGATATTTGAGAGTCGAGTGATCCGTATACACCACGCATTTGGTCAAGATAAGGTATGGCCGAAACTTTTCAAACGCATACACCACAGCTAATAATTCTTTTTCTGTAGTGGTGTAGTGGGTTTGAGCTTCAGTCATAGTTTTGCTTGCTTAGTGGATAGGCTGAAAATGCTTGGTTTTGCGTTGCCCCAAGACTGCACCGATAGCAAAATCACTTGCATCGCACATGAGCTCAAAGGGTAAATCCCAGTCGGGGGCAACTAGAATGGGTGCTGCCGTAAGCTTTTTCTTTAGTGTTTCAAAAGCTTCGATGCACTCAGGTGAGAAGATAAAAGGAGCATCTTTTTCAAGAAGATGGGTCATAGGCCGAGCGATTTTAGAAAAATCTTGTATGAATCTACGATAAAACCCGGCATGACCTAGAAAACTCCTAATACCTTTGACGGTAGTAGGATGAGGCAGTTTAGCAATAACATCAACTTTTGCTCTATCAACCTCAATTCCGTTTTTTGAAATCTTATGGCCAAGGACTATGCCTTCTTTGACCATAAAGTGGCTCTTCTCCCAATTTAGACAAAGATTGGTGTCTTCACACCGTTTAAGCATTTTGTCTAAATGGGAGAGACATGTCTGAAATGAGTCCCCAATGACCGAGAAGTCATCCATAAACACCTCCATTGTTTCCCCGATCATGTCGTGGAAAATTGCCATCATACATCGTTGGAACGTGCCAGGAGCATTACATAAGCCAAAAGGCATACGTCTATAGGCAAACGTTCCGTATGGGCAGGTGAATGTGGTATTTTCTTGATCCAGCGGATCAATGGGGATCTGAAAGTAACCCGAGAAACCATCAAGGAAACAATAGTATTCGTTCCCTGCTAATCTCTCAAGCATCTGGTCCATGAAGGGTAGAGGAAAATGGTCTTTACGGGTGGCTTCGTTTAACTTTCGATAGTCAATGCACACACGCCATCCCGTAACCAATCGAGTTGGAATTAACTCGTTTTCTTCATTTGTGACAACAGTTATGCCACCCTTTTTTGGAACGCAATGAATTGGGCTAACCCAAGGACTATCAGAGATAGGGTAAATTAAACCGGCATCAAGAAGTTTGAGAACCTCTTGTTTGATAACCTCATGAATCTTAGGATTCACCCTTCTCTGATGTTGGACCGCTGGTTTGAAGTCATCCTCCATTAAGATTTTGTGAGTACAAAACTCAGGGTTGATACCCTTAATGTCGGAGAGTTTCCAAGCAATTGCTTGCTTGTGTGACTTCAAGATCTTTATGAGAGCAGTCTTTTCCTCCTCAGTCAAGTCTTTAGCAATTATGACGGGTAATTTATCATCACCCTCCAAGAATGCATACTCGAGATGAGGAGGTAGGTCCTTAAGTTCAACCTCGGGAAATTCTTTAGTAGATGTTTGTACTGACTTGATTTCCTCAATCGTGATCTCTTTCGGAGGGAGTGAAGGTAATGGATCTTCATTAAGCAATTGCTCAAGATAAAGGATATCCCCCTCCGAATCATAAACACCATCAATTCCAGGCGGAATTGATTCATCAGTAGCAAGAAATTCATCGATTTCTTCCAGAAGGAAGTCACCTCCCTCAAATGGAGTGAGAGAGGGGGAAGAGTCGGCAATGATAGGTTGAGAAGGTGTGGTGGAATCCCCACTCACAGAATTATGAAGATAACCAAGAAACTCTTGAGAGTACTCCTCTGAAGCAATATCAATTAAATCGACTCGATTAACTGATTCAGTATCATAATTTGAGGAGTACCTCGAAGTTTGATCAAGGTTAAAAGTGACAGCTTCATTACCCACACGTAGCGTGATTTCTTGCTCAAATACATCAATAAGAGCACGCCCCGTTCTCAGGAATCCTCGTCCAACAATGAGAGGAACCCGAGGATCAGCATCGAAATCAACAACCACAAAGTCAGCTGGAAAATGGAACTTTCCTACTTTCACAAATACATCCTCGGCGATGCCAAGAGGACGAGATATAGAACGATCCGCAAGCTCAAGAGTCATGCAGGTAGGAATAAGTTCCGGAAGAGAAAGTTTCTTCCATACTGAATAAGGCATCAGATTGATGCTTGCACCAAGATCGGCGAGGGCAAAGCATTCAATCATTCCTGGAAACACACAAGGGAGAAGAAATTTTCCAGGATCTCCTAGCTTCTCGGGAAGCTTCTTTAACAGAACTGCTGAGCAGTTCTCGTTCAAAGGAGTTTTAGCCATTTCAAACAGCTTTTCCTTGTTGCTCAACATGTGTTTGAGAGTTGATGCAAACTTGGGCATCAACATGATAGCATCCGCAAAGCTTATGTCAAAATGTAGCTCTTGGAAAATTTGAAAAAAATTTTCCATTTGATGACTGGCTTTTTCGCGGAGCTTTTGCTCATTTAAACGTGAGGGGTAAGGAATAGAAGTTTTGGATTTAGGGTTATCAACTGGAGGTTCAAAAACAACTCCAGGTTTGGTTTTGGGTTTCGGGACAACCTGAGGATGGACATGTGCTGTACTTTGTGAGCTAGTAGGTTGCACTTGGTCCTTTGTCGCCTCAGGTTCACTTTCCACTACCTTCGGGAGAGAAGAAGAAGAGGTAGTAGGAATAGCGGGTCCATGATATGAAGCACCACTTCTGGTTGTGATCGCCTTTGCATCGCCCCTCGGATTAGCGATCGTGTTGCTAGGTAAAGTACCTGAGCCCGAGGGTCGATCATTTAAAGACTTCTTAATGTCAGCAATCTGGCTAACCAACAACCTATTCATTTCCTCTTGGGATTTCATGAATTGTTTCAACAACTCATCAGATGATGGTCCAGTTGGAACAATGGCTTGAGTTTGCACAGGAAAAGTCTGGCCTCTATTATTTGGATTGGGGCCTTGATTCTGAAAATTTCCTTGATTATTGCCATGAAAATACCCAGAGTTGAAATTTCCCTGACCTTGGTTTCTATTGAAATTTCCTTGGTGTTGGAAATTTTGATTTTGATTTTGAAAACCGTTGTTTGGACTAAAATTACCTTGGTTTTGAAAACCTTGGTTTGGTCTATTCTGATTTTGATTACGGTTTTGGTTGAAACCGGGTGGTCCAGGGTAGTGGTTAGGACGGTGGTTCGGGTCCATAGGAGCACGGTATTGGTTGCCTCCTGGATTAGAAATCCCGCCCACAGCATTAGCTTCAAAAGGGTTACCATCGGTGGCCATACAGTTGTAATAAGCATGGGGGCCACCACAAGTAACACAGACTTCCACTTTCTTAACTTCAGCAGGAGGTGAAGTTTGTGGAAAAGAGACTTTCCTTTGGTTGGAGAGAACTAAAGCTTGAATAGCTTCCGTGAGCTTGTCAATCTTAGCATCGGTGCTAGATTGAATCACGGGCGATGAAGAAGAAGGACCAACACTGACTTGGGAAACAACCGGCTTGCTTCGTGCAGTGCGGACTTTAGACTTGTTTTCAATGATCGCTAAAGCTTCTTTGACAGTTTTGCTCAAGAAATTTCCTCCAGCGGAGGAATTGAGAGAATCTTGATCAGATTGACTCACTCCATTATAGAAAGTATCGAGTTGCATTAACTCGGAGAAACCGTGGTGAGGACATTTGCGAAGCAATTCCTTAAAACGATCCCACGATTCACTGAAGGATTCATCAAACTTTTGTGTGAACTTGATGATTTCGTTTTTAAGACTCGTGGTCTTGGAAGGTGGATAGAACTCATTCACAAATTTCTTCACCAGGTCTTCCCATGTCTCAATTGATTTAGGGGGTTGTTTTTCAAGCCAAATTCGGGCTTGCCCCTCAAGAGAAAATGGGAACAGAAGAAGCTTAACAGCATCAGTAGGGACATTCTTGTATTTGATGGTAGATGCAATCTTGCTAAACCATCGAATATGAGCATGAGGATCATCCCGCTCAAAACCATAGAATTGACTTGAGGTTACAAGATTCAGTAACCCGGTTTTGAGTTCAAAATTTTCAGCCACAATGGCTGGGATAACAATAGCGTCTCCATACCCGTCGATGGGTGCCTGGAGAAGCTCACACATAGGACGTTCTTCCGCCATGATAGCGGAAGTAGTGTGAGCAGTCCGGATCTCAGACCCGACTGATGGAGCAGAAAGTCTACGGACGCGCCTTCTTGGAATCTTGACAAGCTCACGAAATGGGCTTACAGATCTAGAAGAGCGAGTGCGCATACACTAGAGTTAACTCTAAGAGATCTCAGAGTTAAGGAGAGGAATGGGAATTATGAAAATGAATTATGAAAATGGGGTAAGAAGAATCTTTTGGGTTTTCTGGTTTTAACAAGTATAACAACAAATCCAATTAAAACAAAATCGAGGCAAAACAACAGTGAACTTAAACCAATAATCACAAGATGAGTGGCTTCTTTGAAAAAGGTATACCAATCACAAGGACACAAAGGCAAGTTTTAAATCTTTGGTTCGGGAACTTATTATGGTCGTACCCCCAGTTAGGTAGTACACTGCCTTGGTTTGCGGTGGTAATCTTTTATGTTGTTATTATTAAACAAAGAAAACGACAAATCTTTTTGTATTTTTATCTTTGATACATATATAGAAACAAAAAGGAAAATATTTTTGTGTTTTATACGTTTTTGGATGTTTTTGGGTTTTTGGATTTTTTATAAGAAAATATATATAGATATAGATAGATGATATGAACAAAGAGTGAATATTCAAATTACTAATCTGCTAGACGGAAGATAATTAGCACAGCTCCCCGGCAGCGGCGCCAAAATTTGATCTGCTCCAAACCGTCAAGTTTAATCACTCAAACCGACCACTTGTGAATGGCCGACCGTAACAAACTTAAAACAGCTCAGAAGCAAATGCAATGAAGTCCAGGAGAGTATAGGGTTTCCCCGGGTCGTTATGTCCCAACGAGCTGTGCAAGAATAATCAAACGTGTAGTGATCGAGAGATTTGAACGGAAAAAGAGATTTGAATTATTATAACTACAGAAATAGCCTATAATTACAAAGGCTTAAATGAAAATTAAAGAGAATTAAAAAAGATAAAAAATATTAAATAAACGCTATTACTATTTGCAAAATGATGTTTTTGATTTTTCTTTTATAAAACTGAATTAGAAACTACGTGACGTACAAATGAAAATATGAAACTGAAGCAGTATTAATCCTAAAAATATGAAAATGATATTTTTACAACCCTAATGATAAAAGAAAATTTTTAGAAAAATAAAATTATTTTTAAAACTATTTAATTAATTATTATTAATTAAAAACTATTTTTACTATTTAATAATAGCCTAAAATACAAGAAAATAGGAAATAAATCTAGAAAAATGAAATTATGACTTGGAAAAATCTAAAATAACAAAAGAGAATTTTCAAAACTATTTTTGTATTTTTCTGATTATTTTTGCATTTTCTATGAATTAAAAACTATTAGAAACTAATTAAATTACTTAAAAATACAAATTTAACTAAGAAAAATCTAGAAAAATATTTTTTTGACTTTTTATATTTATCTTATCTTAAGAAAAATGAAAAATTATTTTTTTGAAACTTTTCTTAATTAATTGTATTAAAAGCTAATTAAAATGACTTAAAAACTGTTTTAATTAAGGAAAAATAGTAAACTGACCTAGAAAAATGTGAAAAATTCAGGAAAAGTCTAAAATAATGTTATGAATCTGAGAAAAATATAAAAACAGGGGCTTGTGTGTGAAAAATTGAATCTGAAATGCCAAGTGCCTAAGAATAAGCACTTGAAATAAGCCAATAGCCACAAATAAGCACCAACTTGATACAGAAGCTATAAAATGCTAAAATTACGAAAATGCAACAAGTCTTAACAAGCCTTAACCTCTAGAGTGCTGATTAAACAGATTTGGTGTTTTGAGATCAAGTGCTAAAAACAGATTAAGCCACTAAGTTTAAGCCTAAGAATAAGCTACTCAACAAGCTAAGACTCAAAATCAAAAATTGGAACTTAAACTAGACCTAGCCAAGAACTTATAATCCAAAAACCAGACCTAGACAAGCTCTTAAGAGCTTGTGACAAGATCTGCAAGAACTGCACAACACCTGTGAAGTTCAGTTCCCTGTGCACAGGGCATTTTTGCCCTTTTTGACAAGCTCATTTGGAGCTTTTGCAAAATTACTAAAAATCAACAAAAATCCTAATAAGAAACTAGACCAACTGAACTGATAAAACCCAGAGTTTCATTTGATTTGGTCCAAGAATGACTTAATGAAAAATCACCCTAGTTAGGCTAAAAACTGGATTTTCAACTATTGACTTTTTGACAGATATGAAAGGTTTGACTTTATTGAACTTTGATCCTAATTTGTGGGCTGAGCATGATGTTTAATGATGAAATGAAACTATTACAAGTTATGCTAATGATATCTAAACACAATACAATATTTTGGTTTTGCAAATTCTCAACAGTAAAAGATTAAGACAGGTAATGTATGATTTTGACTATTAGCTATTGCAGAGACAATATTAAGACATATATGAGTACAAAAGAACTACACAAGCCTACAACAACAAGTTTCAACCACTGAATTAACCTCTAATACAGTTTAATCCTATGATCCAAACACAACTTTAAGAACTGTTTTTTCAATTTAAACTAAGCACCTACTGATTTGGCTTAAGCTAACACTTAAACTGATTCTAGTTACACTAATTACAACTAAATAAACAAGTCTAAACTGCTAATGATCACAGATACAGATTGTGCAATTAACTTGGATTTGGACTTACATTTAGTTTTAGCCACTGTGGCTTGCAATCAATGAGACAAACACTACATACACCTGTTTTAATCCCATACCCAACTGAGTTTCAACCCAAATCCATCTCTGCAACATCCCATATCCACTTCCATACTGCTTAACCAAAAATTCTTCTCTGTTTGACTTTTGTTGACCCACATGTCATATTGCTCAAAATTGATTTGTGAGCTTAACAAAAGCTATAAACAACTTAACTAAGCTTGTTTGAAATTGAACATAAACTACTATAAGCCTCAATTCAAGAACATGAAACTGACTTCTTCAATAGTAAACACAAAAGATATGAAACTTAGTTAAACTTTAAACTGATATTTGAAATGAGTTACAATGATTAAGTGACTTATGTTTAATACATTAAAGATTAAGATTACATTTTTAAAACACTAAATGAGAGAATTTAAGAAAAACGACATACAATGAAATTAAAAAAGTAACTCCTCTTTGTCTCTTGCTTCTTCATCCTCTTTTATACACCAGTGTGTCCTCTCTCACCTCTCTGAGCAAATCCCAGCTTTAATCCTGGCCATTGGATGTCTAGAGTTGATCTTGGCCACTGATTTGGTTTTGGCGGGAAAGTGAGATATTGCGACTGGGACAGGTTTGAGTGCAAGGGGGAAGGAGCATTAAATGCGTTTGTTGTTGTTGAGGTGGAGGGAACATGGTGTGGAGTAGGGTGAGCTAGAGGTGGAGGTGTTGCAGACAAAATGGTCGGGGAAGACAGAGGAAAAAGGGGGCGGGTGGTTTTATTTTAAACCGTGGGTATTTTGGGTTTAGACTGGACCGGGTATAAAGGGTATTGGGCTTGGGATAGTTATTGGATTTGGACTAAGATTTAGGATTAGTGTTAAACCCAATAAGTAGCTTAGGGACCAATTTAGCCAAAACTGAAAATCCAGGGACCGACGTGTAAATTCTGAAAAGGTTTTCCAAGGACTATTATTGACACTCTCCAAAAATCCAAGGGCTAAACTTGCACATCTCTAATATTCCAAGGACCAAATCTGTCATCTTTGAAACTCAAAGGACTAAACTTGCAATTTCTCAAAACTTTTGACATTTTTCACCAAAGGACTAAATATGACAACATATGATTTTAAAAGGACCTTTGGTGACTTTTCTTTTAAAATAAATGCTCAGGGACTATTTTTGACAAGATTTGAAAGTTGGGGGACTGAAACTGCCAATTATGCAAACTTAGCTCATTTTTCATCTGATTTTAAACATTTTGCATCTGAAACATATAAAATGAAATTTTGAGATATTTTCAGTATTTTGATGCATTTCTGAGCGTTTTTAAATGTTTTGCAGTTCAGATTTGACCAAAAATGATGAGTATTTACACACTCATCACTGGTCTAGTCTCCTTTGGTTTTTGGTTGGCAGTTCTGTTCTTTGGGAACTTACTTAAGTACTCTGAATGTAAGTCACAGTCCTTAATCAAATGGTTAGGACTAAAACAAACAAAACATAGTTTTTGATCTGTAATTCCAAAGTTTCTTCTTCCATGTGTATGACCAAACCTATCCTGTCTTCTAGGTGAATGATGAAAATTGTTTTGACCAAAATTATCCCAAAAAGGTTTAGCAGTATGTTGAAAAGGTTTTCTTAAAGGTACTGCTGAAGGTGTAGCAGTACTTTGAGGTGTAGCAGTACTTTGGGGTGAAAGTACTGCTTGGCTTTGAACATCATCTATCTTAGGTGTTTCAACAGTTTCTTTTGAGATTTCAGACCTAGATTGACCTTTAAGTTTCTTCCTAAACTCTAAGCTATCTACTCCAAAACGAGAATCATCAGGCCTAAGAGGTTGATGACTACCAGTGGGATGAGGGACTGCATGATAGGCATTATCTTTCTTAAACTCAGGAGGTGGTTCACTAACTGATTCCTCATTACTAGATGTGTCTACATAATTAATGAGTTCATCATCACTAGTGGTTATATCCTCAAAGTCACATTCATCCTGATCACTAGGTGGGTTTTCTATGTTATTAAAATCCATACCAAAACCTAGGCCAGTTTTAATGTAAGCTCTTCTCTGTTTTTCAACATAAGTGACATGAGAAAGACCTGATTGTCCCCAAGCATTAAACTTTTCTAGCAATTCATCTCTCTCCTTAGTTAGTTTCTCAATTTCAGAGATCTTACAGTTTAACTTCCATTCACTTAATTTCAACTGATAGTCCTGTTGTTCATACTTTTCTGCCCAAGCCATTTCATTATTTTCATGTGTTATTATTTTGGCTTCCATTGACTCTAAAGTTATTTGATAACCTGCTACTTCAGCCCTAGTTGTTCTACACTTATCTCTTTCAGTCACATAATCATTAAGCACTTTTTGATAAAAGTTATGACACTTTGAACATACCTCAGAGATAGGGGTGAACTTGGTGAAGTGGCTACCATGGCAAGCATAACAGGTTCAGCTTCACTCTCCATGCTCCAGTCAAAGCTTCCATAACCATCTTTAGACTCCATAGCAGCATGTCCAGGTTCCTCATCAAAAGTTGTGCTCCAGTCAAATTCTTCCACTGAATCCTCCACAGCTACCATACAGTAGGTTACTGGTTCATCATCAAACTCAGCACTCCAGTCAACCTCTGATAGATTCTCTTGAGCAACCAAAGCTTTTGTTTCTGTAATAGGAATTTCTTTCAACTCTAGCTTTGGTTTCTCAGCCATCATGTTTGCTTGATACTTAGCAAACCTGCATTCCCTTGCAAAATGTCCAATCTTTTGACAATTGAAGCATTCAATCTTGGATTTGTCAAAAGTGATTCCCTGTTTTGGTTTGAAGTCTATGCCTCTTCCAGTCTTCTTCATAAACTTCTTGATCCTTGCAGTGATCATAGCAACTTGCCACCTGATATCAATTTCTTCAAGAGCATCCTCTTCAATCTGTGAGAGATCTTCTTCATAAGTAACAGGCAGAGTAGCTTGCTGTGCAAAGAAAGAGCACACGACTTCATCTGAGTGGATGGTATTAGATGGTGTGGGTTGCTGAGCAAAAGTAGGGGTAGTGTAGGCAGCAGTACTTTGAGCAACAGTACTTTGAGGGGGAGAAGCAGTACTTTTAGTAGAAGTACTGCCCCTCTTTTCAGATGACACAAAAGCAATACTGTGAGACTTTGAGCTTGTTTGGCCATTCATCTCATGCTCATACACCTTCAGATGATTGTAGAGATCATCAAAATCCATGGTGTCCAATCCAGGTTGTCCTCTGATCATAGTAGTAATTACATGCCATGTAGATGGCAAACTCCTTAAGAACTTAAGGTTAGCATCTTCAACTGAAACCTGTGCTTTGTACAGCTCCAGCATGCTGAGAAGATTTTGGAATCTGTCATAGGCAGCATCAAGACTTTCTCTTTCTCCAACAGTAAAGGTTTCAAACTGTTGCTTCAACGGATTTCTGTGCATCTTCTTGGAAGCATCATTACCTCCAAATCTAGTCTTGAGAGCAGCCCAGAGTTGCTTGGCATCTTTAGCATCATGGAATTTGAGTAGGTGTCCATCTGGAATGGCAGACAACGGTATATTGAGAGCCTTCTCTTGATTTCTTATTGTAGCAGCTGGCAAGATGGGTTTAGGTGCTTTAGGTTGGCCAGGAATGTCTACAGGATCTTCCACAACTTCATTACCATTGACAATCACATTCCATAGTGCATGGTCTGTGATTGCAATATACTGCCTCATCTTCATGCTCCATAGGTCGTATTCACCCTTCTTAATGATGGGTATCCTGAGTGAGGTGATGGATGGTGGGGGAACAGCTTCAGTCGACATCTTTAGGTGTTGTTAACTAGGTTTTAGGGTTTCTTCTTAGTCAGAGTTTCCACACAAGCTCTGATACCACTTGTTGGATCGATGTACTCTAACCAAACTAACTTAAATAGCTTGTTAAGGGTTTAATAACCTCAGATAAATCCTTAGTTATTAACAATGAAACACTGAGTAATCTTTATCAAGTATGCGGAATTTACTTAACAAAGCTAAGAAGAATATAACTTTATTAATAACACTAAAACTGCTTATTATGTAGATTCTTTAACAACTCTAAAACTCTAAATAATGATCGTACTTTAGGATTCTAAACACACATAAAAAACTCTTCTAAAATCGTATATAAAACTCTTATCTCTAATACCAATATAGGGGTCCTTTTATAGGCTTAAGGATAACCCTAATCGGTTTACAATTCTTATCCTTGTACGTCAAGTAAACAATACTTAGAAAGTTCTAGATAAACATTACTTTCTATCTATTAATCAATTACAACCGACTTTAAACTTTGGAGTACTTTGATGAATAAGCAGTACTTTGACTTTTACTTAGCAGTACTTTGACTTCTTGCAGTACTTTGTCTTTCTGCAGTACTTTGTTAATCTTCAGCACTTTAACTCTTAAGTACTTTAACTTTTTGTATCCCAACATTCCACTTTCTCTCTCTAAAATCTATCTCATTCGAACCTTATATGTGCTTTATTATGTGTTTGTGAAAACCAATATCTTACAATCATTACTCATCAAAACATCCATCCATAACTTTATGCAAGCATGGAAGGAATCATCATTACAATTTTTATTTTTAGTATTTTTTTCTTTTGAGTCATTTTTAAGAACACGTCTTGTTCTTACTTTTACATGCTTGTATGTGGCATAAATACCACTACATTTTGTTGTTTTATTACAAGGCCTTGTTTACATACCTTGACTCCCAATCTTGATTCTCGTCAATCACAAGATTATTTATGCATGTTACTACTAACCCTTTCTTGGTAGGTGTTGGAATCACTCCTAATCCTTAATTCAAGTGTTAGTGATTCAAATGTAATAGTTAGATTAATATGGCCTTTATGTTAGTAATTAGCCTTAGGCTTATGTAGAAGGCCCATAAGCCTAGGCCCAAGTCCATTAATGAAAGGAAGGGACTAGGAGTGTTTCCCTAGCTCCCTCTCCTATAAATACTATGTAATAACCCTCACTTGAGGGTTGGTTGTTCAATTCATTCTCTTTCACTAAGCATACGCATAACCTTTCATTATTATCATACGCATAGTGTTTGATTGTTATTGTTCAACCGATCTATTCTTCATCTATTTCTTCTATTGATGCTTGTGTTGCATATATGGGAACCTAACAGTGGTATCAATCGCCAAATAGTTGGGTGAATCGGTTTGTTTTTGAAGTGGGTTTCGGTCATACGCGTAACTAGCGGTTTACAAACTTTGGTTCGCTTAAAAACACATTTTTTTACACCTTTTAATCCAAGATTCTTGTACTTTCAACGTTTTAAGGTGTTAAAATAACTGTTTTTGGCAAAAACTTTCAACCTTTACGTGTGGATCATTGTTTTTTAGCTAGCTTTTTTACGTGGTAGATGCTCTATGCGTAACAGTTTTTAGACACTTTGGATCATCAAGTTTCACACTTTTGTATTCTTTTGGTGATATTGAAGCTATCTCATCACAAAAAACTGGTTTAGAAACATCTTTGGGAAAAAGTCATTTTACGAGTAGTTTTACGCGTATCAATACCCTAAAACTACGCGTAACTCATTCCTTGGTTTGATCTTCAGTTTTTGTGGTTTACTCCGTATTTTCTTGCTTGGATAAGCCTGAAAATACGTCGACTTTGGATATCTTTTGCATTGTGATAGTGTAAAAGATCACTTGGGCTAAAACCCTAAAATTACGCATAAGCATAAGCTTACGCGTAGCATTTTTTACGCATAAGATTTATCTTACGCCTAAGCTTCGTCTAACGCATAAGTTAATCCTACGCCTAAATTTTCTACGCCTAACTTATTGTTTACGCATAACTTTAGTGCTTTTCTCATTACTTACGCGTAAGCTAAACCTACGCGTAACTTTTGCTGTTACGCGTAACTTTGGTGTTTTTACGCATAAGTGGTACTTGGCTTTTCTTTGCTTTCTACGCCTAAGGACTCTTCTTCAACAACGGTTCATTCGACTACAAAGATCCATTTAACAACACAAGTTTTCAACATGTCACAACCACCATACTCTAGCTATTTTCCTTACACTTATAATCAACAACAACAACAACTAAGTCCACAACATCAACAATTTAATCATCAACAACAGATTTATCAACAACAATTTAATCAACAACATACTCCACAACTTGCAGCAACTCCACAACCTCTAATGGTTCAACCACCACCAAGTCTTCAAGTACAACCTTACACAAACTTCTACAATCAACATCCATCCAGGAATACTATGAAGGAACCAGCATGTTTTGGCAAGATGTGTGAAGCTTTAAGTAGCCAACAATCAATTCATGAAGCTGGCTCACTTGATAGACCTCCAATGCTCACTCCAGGGAATTATGATCAATGGGTGATTAGGTTCTTTAGGTTTTGTGATCTAAAGAAGCCTCATGGAAAGTTCTTAAAGAAGGTCATTATGGAAGGTTCATTTTAGATGCCTACTACTGTCACACCCGCAGATCCAGATGCCAATCCACCAAGAGATGCAGTCACCAACATTGCTACTGTTGCAGACCTCACGGGTGATCAACTTCTATACTTTGAAGCCGACGAACTTGCAATGCAATACATCCTTTTAGGACTACCAAATCCAATCCTCTGAAGTGTTGATGCTCAAAAGACTGCAAAAGCGATGTGGGAACATATTCATCTTCTTATGGAAGGCACAGCACTCAATCAGGAAGACATGGAATCCAAAATCTACTTGGCTTATGAACACTTCATGATTGAACCAAGAGAGACATTAGAGTCATATCATCATCGCTTTTCAGACATCATTAATGATTTGGACAAACACAATATCATCATGCCACGAATTGCTGTCAACACAAAGTTCCTAAGTAGTCTTGGTCCAGAATGGGAAAAGTATGTCATTTTTCTCCGTCAAGCGAAGAATATGCATCATGCTACCTACGGATTTTTGTACGATTATCTGAAGCCTCATCAAAAAGAAGTTGATAAGGAAAGGATTATCCGTGGCCAAACTGTTTCACCTTCACTTCTGGACAATCAACAACTTGCTTTGTGGGCTCAAACAAATATTCCTCCTCAACAAGCTCCTCAACCAACTGCAACTATCACACCTTATGATCCGTCACAGAAATAACCTCAACAAAATCAATTGGTTCCATACAACAACAACACTGTTGGGTTTTAGGTTCCTTGGATTTGATGAGACAAAATAAATACAAGAATGAAACAAAGGGACTTAAAGTGACAAAGATGACATCTACAAAAAGATGGAAGGACTTGCTTGCAAAAGAATATTTATTATTTATTCCTTCGTAGTATTTTGTAAACCCTAATCCTCTAGTATATAAAGAGGACATGGGGTGTAGGTTTTAATTAAGTCTTCCATAATATAGACTAAAGGTGTGTGTGTGTGTCTAGGCGTCAAGTTCTGTAAGTGGACGCCTAGGATTTGTGTAGTTTAGCCTCAAGGATCTTTGATCCCTGTTACAAGTTTAGTGTAACCGTATTATTCCGATCATATAATATTTGAGGCTTGGAGTGATTATTAAATATAAACCTTGTGTCAATAACATATGATTTGTTTTATTCCGTTGCGTGTACAAGTTTATTATCATTGTTATTGTTAAACCCTAGCGCTCTAAACGGTCCAAGGAGTCTAACAAACTCCACAATTGGTATCAGAGCTTGGGGAGCTCGTTACCTAGGGATTCGTAAGGTTTTATTGGTCGAAGAATGGCGAAAAGAAGAAAAACTACGAATCTGAAAATTCTCGTATTTTTCTGCAGTACAGTTTTAAAAACGCGATAACTTTTTCGTTAACCGTTGGATCATAACGAAATTTTCGGTGGACGTTCTCTATATATTCATATAACTTTTCACCGAAGGGATTGTTGATCTGAGCTCTCTATCAAAAGTTATTCAATGTCGAAGTTGGCTACAGAAACTGGTTTAATAATTAGAATTTTTGGGTTTTCATGCATATTCAACTTCTTGAATTTGTGTTACTTGTTCTAATTCTTGATGGAAGTTGTTTATACATTGTGTGGTGTTTATGATTCATGGTTAGAAGCAGCTTTCCTAGTGTTTTTACGAAACCACTTCTAGTGTTTTCTGAAACCACTGATACTGTATTCTCGACTAATAGTGTATTCTCGAAACCACTGATAGTGTATTCTCGAAACCACTGATAGTGTATTCTCGAAACCACTGATAGTGTATTCTCGAAACCACTTCTAGTGTTTTCTCGAAACCACTTCTAGTGTTTTTCTGAAACCACTTCTAGTGTTTTTCTGAAACCACTTCTAGTGTTTTTCTGAAACCACTTCTAGTGTTTTTCTTAAACCACTTCTAGTGTTTTTCTCGAAACCACTCCTAATGTTTTCTCGAAACCACTGCTAGTGTTATCTCAATTCCACTGCTGGTGTTTCTTGCGTTATTCGTTTCTGCTGATGAGGTTTTGGAATTGAGGGGAAGCTGTACATGTTTTTGGTACTGAGATTTTTGGTGACACACTCATGGGATTTTGGTTCGCACACACAAGAAGATTGCTATTTGTTCTTAAAGGTTTTAAAAAGCTCGGATTTAGATTTATTGCATAATTGATTACGAAGAAGATTGATCATAACCTATTTGATATTGTAGTTGAGTAACACAGATTTGTGCTCTTATCATATCTCAAAGTGGGTGTTACACTTTGGAGATAACTTGTTCGTGCTTAAAGGATGTTGACGAAGACTTGCAAAATCTAGTTTTCATAGGTCAAGGGGTGGATGGATGAAGACCTAGTTAACTATCACTTAAAGGAGTTACATTGTAGTGCTCAGTGTCTCATTGAAGATGAGGATTTTGTCAAGAGATTGCGGTCTACTTATATGGTATTAGTATAAGTTTGGAGTCACGTGGCTAGTACAAGACATAAGACACAAGTTTGGGTTATTTTACTTCTTCATCAAATTCGTTATACTTGGTTTTCTTCACAAGTGATCATTACATAGAGCTTACTGATTTGAAGAATCATTTTCATGCACCACTCAAGGGGAAGTTTCTAATGTTTATATTCTCTATTTGTTGATAACAAAAAGGGGAAGAGATATTGGAGTGCGATGGCATGGATTAAGGGGAAGACAAAGGAAGAGAAGAATGTTTCATTCACGTAGATGTTTACATCTCAACTTCTGCTACTTCGTCTAGGGAAGTTCGTACACGACTTTGTTTGTTTTGTCATCATCAAATAGGGGAATATTGTTGGGTTTTAGGTTCCTTGGATTTGATGAGACAAAATAAATACAAGAATGAAACAAAGGGACTTAAAGTGACAAAGATGACATCTACAAAAAGATGGAAGGACTTGCTTGCAAAAGAATATTTATTATTTAGTCCTTCGTAGTATTTTGTAAACCCTAATCCTCTAGTATATAAAGAGGACATGGGGTGTAGGTTTTAATTAAGTCTTCCATAATGTAGACTAAAGGTGTGTGTGTGTCTAGGCGTCAAGTCCTCTAAGTGGACACCTAGGATTTGTGTAGTTTAGCCTCAAGGATCTCTGATCCCTGTTACAAGTTTAGTGTAACCGTATTATTCCGATCAAATAATATTTGAGGCTTGGAGTGATTATTAAATATAAACCTTGTGTCAATAACATATGATTTGTTTTATTCCGCTGCGTGTACAAGTTTATTATCATTGTTATTGTTAAACCCTAGTGCTCTAAACGGTCCAAGGAGTATAACAAACTCCACAACCACTACTCAAGCTCTTTACAGTGAAGCTGATGAGGACTCTGATGCCTTCGATGAATTGCAACAACGATTTGTTATGATTGCTAAAGCATTTGGCCGTTATACAAACAAATCTAACAATCGCATTCGTTCTTCATCTAATACAAGGAATCAGGATGTTGTGAACAATGGACGCGTTGAAGTTCAAAACCGTGGTTATGGTCGTCAGATGGGAGGAGGTCAAGGGTTAAATGCTATGGGAAGGAATCACATGGGTGCTCCGCAACAGCAAAGGGCTCAAATGGTTGAACAAGGAAATGCTCAGAATGGGGTTAATGGTCTTCGATGCTATAACTGTAATGAGAAGGGTCATCTGGCTAATGCATGTCCTAAACCGAGGACAAGAGGCAGTGCTTATTTCAAAGAGGCTTTGCTCTTGGCTCTTAAGGATGAAGCTGGTGGAACTCTTACCAACAAGGAACAGAGCTTTATGGCAGATGCAGATTCTGATGATGATATGGAGGACTTGCAGGCTAATGCAGCAGTGATGTTGATGGCACAAATGCAAGCTCTACACATGAGTGACACAGGCCCAGTGTATGACACTGACGGCTTGTCTCAGGTACCTGAACAAACAATTATCATTAATGAACTGATATCTCCGCCAACATCTGCATCTGACATAGATCAGAGTGTTCAACATGAGCCTTCTACATCTCATTCTGATGATCATCAACTAGACCCCGTAGTTATATTTGATGATCAAGATGACCTTATGGTTACCATTGATGATCAAGTTGACTCCGTGGTTATACTTGAGGATCTAAACAATGACCATGTTAAGACTCACGTTGAACAAAATGATTCTATGTTTGATCCAGAATTTGAGCTCCGGACCCTAGTTAAAGACCAACAATCCCGAGTGGAACATTACCATGATGTCAATACCAAATTAAAAGAGAAAAATGCACTGTTAACCAGGGATAATAAATTCTTAATTCGACAACTCAACTTTTTCAAACTCACGAAAACCGTGAAAAAGGTTTTGAAGCCGCTTTTGCCAAATCACACCAAAATGAAAAATCTTTGGAACGACAGATTCGTGATCTAGCCACTTCGAAGAATGCTTTGTTGTCTCAAATAGAACAAATGAAACATGAACATAAACAACAAATTAACGCTCTTACTTTGGAAACTCAAAAAGCCAAGGCTGAGTTGTTAACTTGTCAAAAACAGTTCTCTGAGTACAAAAAGCATTCAACAAAACGAATAAATGACTATCTCGAGGAAATTGTCGAATTACAAAACAAAATCAAAGAGTTTAAAACTGTTGTTTATAAACATGGTGAATCAATCACAACGATTCAAAAGTTTTCTTTCAAACCAAATCCAAATGGATATGGACCGAATCTTGCTGATTATAAACCTAAGTTTTCACACAGAGCATTCAAACCAAATCCTGAAGTTTACAGTGCAGAACATAGAATTGATGATTCAATTATGACTGTTGTGGAATATAATCGCATGGAGGAATTCGATGCAGATGACGAGAGTCGGTCAAAAATGGAAAATGTCGTTTATAACAAACCATTTAACTATTTAAAAGCCGTAACTTTTGTCACACAACAAGATACTTCAAACACACCTTTGGTTGTCACACCAGTTTCTGAAGTTAGTCCCCAACACAATGGTGCACAAATTAATGGTCCTTTACCTTCACTTAGTGAAGTAAAAACTAAAGCCGAAAGTTGTCATGTTATCAAATATTTTGACACTTTCTTATCTGACCTCAAAATTTTGGAACGTGAGATTGAATTTCATTCTGAAATAAAAGTTCAACATTTTCAATCGCCAATGGCGCGAGAACATAGAGATATTCTTCAGCGAAGAATTTTACCACATGTCAAAAATTTAAAAACTTGTGCACTATATTGGGAAAGGGATTTTCACAAGGAACTTGGTCTCATGAAAACAGTTTTTGAGAAAACAGAAACATCGATTTCAAATACTAAACGTAAAAAGAAACTATTGAGAAAAGATGTTGATCGACTCTTGAAAGATGTTATCTGTGCTGATATCTATAATGTTGTGTTATTACATTCTTTTCCATATGCATCTGATTCTATATCTGTTGATTCTGTTGAAATTGTTGAAAATACGGATAATGTGCTTCAGTTCGAGTCTTTAAAAATTGAAAATGAACGATTGTCAAACGAGCTTTCAACTACAATACGTCGTCTTAATTGGTGTCAAAAAGATATTCATGATCAACAACTTGTTTTTCAAAACAAAATCGCCCAGTTGCGTGCAAAAACTCCTAATCCAAAACTTGAGCAACTGGATGATCAAAACGTGTCTTTTAAGTTTCAAATCTCAAAACGTGTCTTTTAAGTTTCAAATCTCAAAATATGAACAAGAACTTGTAAAAGTTAAACAGGAATATAGTGTCGTATTTGATTTACTCAAACAGACTCGTGATGAAGCATCAAACGAACTTGATCATTATCTTGCACACACTAAAGAAGTCATGAATTTTCTTTGGGAATCTTCGTTCTGAAAATCAAGATTTGGTGCACACTATCATTAAGTTACGGGAAATGTTAGGAAAGTATGAACAAGTTCAGCCTAGCATCATTAAGAGAGTTGCACCTGTAACACTTAGCAATCATGTCCCCATAATACCTAATGAGAAAACACAAATTACTAATGTGCTTCCCTCTACTGAAACAGGACTAGTTGCCTCTTTTCCAAACGTCCGCACTTCACAGCCTAGAAGCAATACAAGGAAGAATAGGAAGTTGCGACCTAAGAAAAGACAAATAAAGAATGTTGAAGTAGAAGAACACCGTAGGACTTTGAATAAGAATCCAGTTGCACCCACTTTAGATATTGCGTCTGGCAAATGTAATGGAAAAAGTGTTGTAACTAATGTTGAACCTTTAAGTACTTTTGATATTCAGTCTGATGCATCTTGTGTTATTTTTCATAAAAGTATGCGTTCTGATTGTCATGATAAATGTGTTGCTAAGGCTATCTTGTCACGTTTACGGAATCCTAAGATTCGGAATACCTCTAGGCCTACTAATGCTTCTAAGTCTGTGCTTGGTAAACCGCCTTCTTTAGATTCTAAGAAACGAATTGATGTCCATGTAGTTCCAGTATCACCTCCAAGGATTGTTGTACCACCTAGCACATTCACTAAGACAAAAGCTAAGACTAGTTGGAGATGGCAGAAATGGATACATAATACACTAGGATTTAAATGGATGCCTAAAATCATTGATGTGTGTATTTCTACTATAACTGCTTCGGAACCCTCTAACACTTCGGGTTCCACATCTACTTCGATTCCATCTGTGTCGTCTGTGTCTAATGCAGGTGATACAGATCATCCTTTGGATTGTTGATAGCGGATGTTCCCGACATATGACAGGCAGCCTTAAACATCAAACTTTGTTTCAAAGTTCATTGGCACTGTCAGATTCGGGAATGATCACTTCGCAGCTATCATGGGCTACGGAGATTACATCAATGGAAACATCAAAATTAGCAGAGTTTATTATGTGGAAATCCTCGGTCATAATCTCTTTTCTGTTGGTCAATTTTGTGATGGAGACTTGGAAGTCGCTTTCAGGGAGAAAACTTGTTTCATTCGTGATCTACAAGGAAATGATCTTATGTCTGGTCAACGCTCATCCAGTCTCTACACTATCTTCATGAAAGACATGATTACTTCATCTCCCATATGTCTACTCTCAAAGGCTACATCTACAAAATCTTGGCTATGGCACCGTCGTCTCTCACATCTAAACTTTCAAACCATAACCAACCTTGCTCGACACAAACTTGTTGAAGGTCTCCCGCAATTCTGGTATTCTAAAGATCATCTATGCTCAGCTTGTGAACAAGGGAAAAGCACTCGTGCTCATTTTCCTTCAAAGGTGGAATACAGCTCTCAGCATGTGCTTCATCTTCTTCACATGGATTTGTGTGGCCCGATGCGCGTGCAGAAGATTAATGGCAAACGCTACATCTTGGTAATTGTTGATGACTACTCAAGATGGACTTGGGTTTATTTTCTTCAAAGTAAAGATCAAGCTCCACAGATGATCATCACCTTTCTCACGAAAATTCAAATTCAGCTCCGGAACACCGTTAGACAAATTCGAACAGACAAAGGAACTGAATTTGTGAATCAAACTCTTCGGGAATATTATGAGAAAGTGGGAATTGAGCATCAAACATCTATTGCCCACACACCAGAACAAAACGGCGTTGTTGAAAGACAGAACCGTACGTTAGTGGAAGCTGCCAGAACGATGTTAATCAATGCTAAACTTCTAGATTACTTGTGGGCTGAAGCTGTCTCAACTGCATGCTACACTCAGAATCGCTCAATGATTACAAAACGCCACAACAAAACACCATTTGAGCTTCTCCACAACCGTAAACCGAATCTCAAACACTTTCATGTATTTGGATCTCTTTGCTATCCGAATAATGATCGTGATGACTTTGGGAAGCTCAAAGCCAAAGCTGACATTGGAGTCTTTATTGGATATTGTGAGAATTCTAAAGGTTACCGGATCTGGAATCGTCGTACAAAGCAGGTTATGGAAACGATTCATGCTAATTTTGATGAACTCACTGAAATGGCTTCTGAGTATAACAGCTTGGAACCCGGTCACAACCGCTTAAACTTCCCCCAAACCCCATCATCAGCTGACACAAGCCCTCAGCTTACTCGTCAACAAATGGAAAGACTATTTGCTCCTCTGTTCAGTGACGATATTGATGACCGTGCTCCAAGTGTATCCGCTGTTTCCGCTGCTCAACCTGATAATACTTCTATACCTGATACACCTGCTACAACAACTACTGTTGAAGAAGCACCACCAGTTGTCTCTACAACAACAGTTGAACAAACTGCTTCCAATGACGCAGAACCAGCTGATGATGTTCTGAATGATGTAACCCCACCTGCAGATTTTGATCCAAATGCGTTCTTTAACCCGTTCGCCAATGAAACTGCTGCACCTGATGTTGCGGAATCATCTACAAGCCATTTGAATCCTCAAAATCTGCATAATGTATATCAACATCAACCTTCCACACATCGTTGGACAAAAGACCATCCCCTTGAGAATATTATTGGCAACCCGAATCAACCAGTCGTAACGAGACAACGTCTTCACACAGATGGTGAACATTGCATTTATGCACTCACTGTCTGCCATTCTGAGCCTAAAAACATTAAAGACGCAATGACAAAGGACAACTGGATTGAATCCATGCAGGAAGAACTCAACCAATTCAAACGTCTTGAAATATGGGAACTGGTTGAAAGACCAACAGGGGTCTTCGTCATTGGTCTAAAATGGATTTGGAAAAACAAATTGGATGCTGAAGGAATCGTAATTAGAAACAAGTCACGTCTGGTGGCTAAGGGTTATAGACAGGAAGAGGGTATTGACTTTGAAGAATCATTTGCTCCGGTTGCTCTTCTTGAGGCTGTTCGGATTTTTCTGGCATTTGCGGCTCACATGAACATCACGGTCTTTCAAATGGATGTCAAAACTGCATTTCTCAATGGAAAACTGAAAGAAACGGTCTATGTAAGCCAGCCAGAAGGATTCGTTGATCCAGAGTTCCCTAATCATGTATACAAACTAAAGAAAGCTCTCTATGGTCTCAAACAAGCCCCTCGGGCGCGGTACGATAAGTTATCATCCTTCCTTATTGCCAATAAGTTTACCAAAGGTTCGGTCGACCCTACACTCTTTATACAAATTTATGTGGATGATATCATTTTTGGTTCAACACATTTAAAATACTCAAATGCTTTTGCAAAACTTATGACAAAACATTTTGAAATGTCAATGATGGGTGAACTCACATTCTTCTTTGGAATGCAAGTTCATCAATCACCCCGTGGTATTTTCTTGAGTCAGTCCAAATATGCCCTTGAATTGTTACACAAATTTGTAATGCAAAATTGTGACACCTATGCCACACCAATGGCTCATACCAAGAAGCTAGACGCTGATTTACATGGGAAATTGGTAGACCCTACCAAATACCGTAGTATCATTGGGTCTCTCATGTATCTAACAGCTAGCAGACCTGATATTGTTTTTGCCGTCTATCTTTGCTCCCGTTATCAGTCAAGACCAACTGAAACCAACCTCTCTGAGGCTAAAAGAATCCTCCGATACATCAAGGGAACCATTAATTTGGGGATCTGGTATCCGAAGGATTCTAGTTTTGAACTAATCGCTTTTTCAGACGCTGATCACGCAGGATGCTTAGATTCACGTAAAAGTACTTCAGGAGCTTTACAATTTCTTGGTGA
Source organism: Chrysanthemum makinoi (assembly GCA_910596185.1). Lineage (NCBI taxonomy): Eukaryota > Viridiplantae > Streptophyta > Magnoliopsida > Asterales > Asteraceae > Chrysanthemum > Chrysanthemum makinoi. Next base: position 25,463,348 of record OU343219.1, read on the forward strand.
TAAACTGGTGTCATGGCAATCGAAGAAGCGGGATTGTACATCGCTGTCATCAACCGAAGCAGAATATGTAGCCATGTCCGCGTGTTGTGCTCAAGTCATTTGGATGAGAACACAACTCAAAGACTATGGTTACGTATTTGACAGAATCCCGATGTACTGCGACAATCGGAGTGCTATTGCGATCTCGTGCAACTCAGTTCAACATTCGAAATCAAAGCACATCGATCTTCGATATCACTTCATCAAGGACCACGTGGAACAGGGTACTGTTGAATTATATTTTGTGGGTACAGAATACCAATTGGCAGATCTTCTCACCAAAGCCTTAGCACCTGCTAGGTTTAATGAGTTGGTCCACCGGATTGGTATGCGGTGTTTGACTCAAGAGGAATTGGATGAACTCTTAAAACATTCTTAAACACCTGTCAAACACCAAAATCTCTTTTGTAAATATTTTTCAAAAACAAAATACAAAAATATAAAATCAGTTAAAACAACAAAAATATTCTTCTATCTATATTTCTTTTAACATGGCAAGGACAAATCTTCCGTCAACACTCAAATCTTTCAAAATTCAGTATTTTTCTGATCAAGTGTTGAGGGGGAGAAAGCAAATATTTTTTTCAGTTTCATAAAACCTTGTACTTGCATGTTATCTTATCCCGGTTGTTTCTTAAATAATGGTGGTCACATTTCTGGTTTTCTGACACTCCTCGAACTAAAATTTATAAACTTTCATTATTTCTTAAGTCAAGGGGGAGTGTCGTCAAAGTTATTTCCAAATATTCTTCGTTTGGTAACCAAAATGGAAGTTAAAGGCTTTGGATGAAAATGGAAAAGGTGGAGGGACTAAAACTGTCAAAATCTGAAAGTTATTTCTAATAAAACATTCCACCTAACTTTAATACTTCACATTTATTACTCACACCAAACTAATCCTACGCCTATAATTTGATCTTCAAATCCGTGTTTTGGATCAACAATCTGTAAGTGTTTTTGTGTTCTTAACAAGATTACAAACAATGGTTTTGAATCGTTTTGAAAAATAATGGTTAGATCTTAAACTAGGAACGATTTTGTGTTCTACGCGTATGCGTATGAACACATAATCTTGTTTATGTGTTTGTGGTTAAAAAGATAGTGTCAAAACGTTTCTAAAACATCAATGATACCGTTTTTATCCTCAAAACATACCCAGAAACACGAATTAATTGTTTTTTACGAATTAGGGTTTATGCGTGGAATTGGGTATTTTCAAGTGTGAATGTTTTTGGTCAAAAAGATTGTTGTGTGATGCTGTTATTATGGTGTATTGATGATATCTAGGCTCTGAAACAACCCAGAAACACTAATTAATCTTTAATTAGAAATTAGGGTTTATGTTCATACGCATTTGGGTATTTTTGATTCATTGAGAGTTTGATGTTAAAACTTGGTAATAACACTCACATGACATCTAAGAACCTTCAGAAAAACTTTGATGCAATTTCCATGGCTAGATTTCTTACGCGTAATTATTGAAATTTAGGGTTTTGGTCTACGCATAAGGTTTTTCCGCATAACTGTTTGAACGAGTGTTTGTGATTAAATCTGTTATAGAATGAATGTTAATGTTAATATTGATGCTATGATGATTATTATTTCAGGTTTGCTACACGTAAAAAATCAGAATCAAGGTTACTAGCAATCTACGCATAAGGATCACTTTACGCGTAGAGAGTTATGCGTAAGAGTAATCTTACGCGTAACTGTTACGCGTAAGGTTCTACATAAGGGACTACGCGTATCCTGTGAAGGATATGCGTAAACAGTGACCTCTACGCATAAGGTCTACTCTTACGAGTAAGCCTTACGCGTAAGGTTTTATATGCGCTTACGCGTAAGCTCTACGCATAAGGTCCCCTTTTTCCTACGCGTAATATTTCTTACGCGTAAGTCAGGATCCTACGCATAAGCTTGCGTTTATGCGTATACCTCTCCTGTTTACGCATAAGCTGCCATTTCTACGCCTAAGCCTTGTCTAACCTTAATCATGAATTGTTACGAATGCAAACTTGTAAGTAAATAAATCATAACGTCACGAAACCAATAATTTCACTAATAAGCTTAAACGTTTAATATGTTGTGAAAAATAAGTGATAACATGAACTTTAAAACTTAAAGTTAACTAACTCACGAAACTTATCACGACGTCATTGGACTATTGGACAAACAAGTGACTTTGGACTCGTAAAAATCATCAACATTGCACATTCAATAATTAGACAATAAAACCATTTGTTGACTAACATAATGTCTTTCGATATGTTGGTTCTTTTGGCTAAATATATTTCAGATCACGACATGGACGCTTAAATGAATTTGGATGCACCAAATGTTCTCACCGTTGCTGATATCTTCCCTAATGGCTATCCGATGAAGATTGGAAAGAACAACCTTCGTGTTGACTTTGAAACTCTCACCTGCTCAGAGTCTTCTTGCTTGATTGCTGTGGATATTCTGAAGAATCATCCTTATCAGAACATGCTCTCAAATTCTGCTACGGTGCCTGAGATCTATATTCATCAGTTCTGGACTTCAATGCAAATGATCAAAGGACAAAACGCTGTGATGGTAACTCTCAATGACAAACAAGTCACCATCACACCTGCAGACTTAAGGGTTGTTCTTCTCATTCCGATCATCGAGCCAACCGAACTCAATGCCACACCAACTGAACAGACTGTTCTACAGTTCCTAATCGACATTGGTTATGACGAAGCTACAGGAGTAATCACTAAGCATTCACATGTGGATCTTAAGAATATTCCTCAACCTTGGAGAACTCTCTACATCATCATCACCAAGTCGGTTTCTGGTCGTGACAGTGGCTATGAGCATCCCAAGCTCATGGAACTGCAAATCTTTTGGGCTTTGGTCAACATGAAGCACATTGAAGTCGAAGCTCTGATATGGGACGACATGATGACATTTCTCAAGAAGCTTGGCTCAAAGATCCCTTATATCAGATATACAAAACTGTTGATCCAAAGAGCTCTTGGACTCAATCCTGATATCCCCAAGAGACTCAATGACCCCAACAATCATGACATGTTGTATGAACCTACTCTAACGGTCAGATTCAAGGAGTCAACAACAAAGAAACAAGGTGCTGTGCTGCCGGACCACCTTCTCTCTGATGCAATTAAACAGCTTTACTCATACAAAAGGTATCTGGTAGCAGTTGATGAAGGTAAAGTTGGTTCTCTCGATGATAAGTCTTCTGGTACACCTACCAGGAAAACCAGAAGAGGTAGTGCAGGGAGTGTTGCAAGCACAGAGAGTCAAAGGAAGTTCCCTAAGAGGAAACCCGCACTTAAAAGGAAAGTTCCTCCTAAAGAAGCTGTTCCTATTCCCACTCCCAAGCCTGAACCTCAAAGACAGCTAGTGGATGAAAGCTCTGAAGCAACTGAATCAGACGAAGAGGTCTTCTACTCTGAAACTGCAACCGACGTTACTCAATCAGTAGCTAAACCTCCCAGTCCACCAGCTGACAAAGGTAAAGGGAAGACTCCTGTGATTGAACATGATAAGGAGAGCTCTGAAGAAGAACCAATAGATGAGCAAAAGGAATATGAAAGGAAGTTGAAGGAACTCAGACATAAACATCTTGCCGAAGAATTTGCAAAGGATCAAATGGGTGGCCCCGGAGGGTCGAGTGGTGGAGTTCAATCTACACCAATTCCTGATGCGGCTAATCAACCCGATAAGGGAACTGGTGCCACCACTCTTGAGCAACAACAAAAACCCCCGGAGGAACAAGAAAAGAAGAAGTCTGAGAAAGAAAAGACTGATGAAGAGGCTGCAGCTCATGCCAAAGCAGAAGAGGAAGCTAGAATTCAGGCTGCAGAAAAGACTAAAACTAGAAAAGATGACTATGATGATTTTCTTCTCAACAGTCCAATTCATTCCGAGGAGAAAACTTCTGATCCACCAAAGGATCCAGAGTCACCTCACATCTCATCATCGGACTCATCTTCTCACTCTTCACCACCACCATCCAAAAGATCAACCAGATCCACATCCAAATCAGTGAAGAAACCAACAGACTCTTGGTTATCCCGGGCTAAAACAAGGATTGTTAAAGCTGTCAAGCAAGTACGAAAGAAGGATGTAACAAAAAAAAAGCTGAATCAACTCGCTGACAGAATCAACTTTCTTCAAAACAGGATAAATGAGTTGTTGAAAGAAAGGGAACACGTCCAGAAGTTTATCAGGGGAGATTTCCAAAAGGAATTGGAGAAGATGGCAAGAGAAGACACTCACAAATTCCTTCTCGACACCATTCCAAAAGTGACAAGGGAGTTATATTCCAAACTACTTACTCCAAACATCATTGCATTGGTCAAACATACAATGGCGAAAGAATCTGATTACTCTGAAGCTGAATTGATTAATAAATTAGTGATGCAAATGTCAAAAAGAGCTGGAACCTTCACTTCGGATAAAGCTAAGGTTTTTGAGAATCTATTAGACTATCAACTCAAGTCTTCATGCAAAGAATCAACAAGTCAACCAAAACGACCAAGAGATGACGATGATAAGGACAAGGATTCTGCACCTAAACGTCCAAAGAAGTCTGGTGAATCTTCCTCAATGCCACCTCCACCCCGAAGGACCTCACCACCAAGACGATCTCCTCCTCGCTCTTCTACTAAAAAACCTCAGGATTCTGAGTTACCACCCCAGACTCAGAAAACTGGTGATCACTTTGAGTATACGGGTGGTGACGATGAGGAAATCCCTGAGCCCCAACAACAACCCATCTCTCCCAGCACAACAAAGGAACCAGCATCCTCCTCTAGGCCTAAGAAGAAGAAGAAGAAGACGACTAAGGCTGACGTCGTTTCATGGCTAGACGACGATGACACCGAATATGAATGGTTTTCAACACTTGTTGCTGCTACACCCGCCTTAACTGACGACCAAGATATGGTAGAAGGTAGTACGTTGGAGCATGCAAAGTTACTGCAAGAAAAGTTCCGAGTGAAGAAGATGACGAAATCAGATTTGAAACGAATCAAGAATGAAGCATTCCAAATACTCAAAGACAGCCCGGAAAGTGCTATTGAGGTTGAATATCACCTTGAAAACATAGCACGATCCATGTCTAACAACATTGATTGGCTCAACCCTGAAGCAAACATCGACTACACCAGAAAAGACAACGCTCCATACTACACAGATTGGACAAAACCTCTACCTACCATTGGTCGACCATATCAACCTCATATTCCATTTCGATACTTCTTCAACAACGACCTGGAATTTCTTCTACATGGTAGCGATGTGTCAAGGAAATACGCTACATCACTTACACTTTCGTTCCCGGCAGCCATATACTCCAACTGCATAGCCATCGAAGAAAAGGCTACCCACATGTTCAACAACAGAGTGTAAGAGTATGACATCAATGCAATGTATGGGATTCACCATTGGCCGGAATGCCGACGAATCTACTACAGAAGCTGCCAGGTTCGTAAATATCAACATGAAGTGTATAGTGGTCAAGGGATCGTTGCTATTAAGCAGGTTGCTCTTTCGTCTAAATGGGACTACACCTTCCTAAAGAACATCGTGGTCAAAAGACAAGATGAAAAGGACTATGCTTTCTGGGAAGCGGACTTCCAGAATGTCTCTCAACGACATTGAAGATCTGTATCTTGCAAAGGTACAGGGACGCATGAGACAATTCTCGACAGAAATTCAACGTGAATACATCAAGTCCTTGCTTATCTTCATCAGAAGCATCGTGATCCAGGAAGGTGTAGAAGATTTGCAACTTGCTGTTGAGTCGTGTCAGACTCGTGTCAACTTTACCAGACCTCAGCTAGAACTTCCTGACATCAACCATCTCCCTCAATTCACTCTCATCAACAAACCCTTTGGAGTAGTCTACCGCAGTGCACTCCACCGCAACTGCTTGATGGCGTGTAATGAGCTTCATAAGTTTGGAGATTCAACATTGAAGCATGTCAGGGATGGGCTAGCATACCGGTTAAAGGCGATTCAACAAGGCATTGGGTCACCAACGAGATGGAATTCTCAGGAAAGACGGAATGTAAAGAGAATCATCAAGATGCTTGATGAAAGGTTGTTTCGAAGAGATCAGTTCAGAACGTTGGAGAGTTTCGTCGGTGGTCGTCAACGCATTAATCTCACAGGCTATCAACGACCAGTTCGCATTCCTGGAGTTCTTGCGGAACTACCTGACATTCCTGGTACCCCTTAATCTGTTTCAATTTCATATTCATTTGGATGTGTGATTATATATGACAATGGCTTGTGCACACATAACAGTGTACAACCCGCACTTGTAAATAAAGGACCCTGTGGTACGCTTCAGTGCCACAATCCTTATAAAAGGAGCGAAAGCTTCTTACTTTTGAGTAAAACCTATCAAACCTTTCACTTTTCAAGGTGTTGCTCAAAAGGACAAGTACTTCCCCTTATGATTTTCAAAACCTCAACCGTTTATATCACTTGTTGAGGGGGAGTATTTGATTTACAAACTTTGTTCACAAAATGTTCTTTGTGTAATCTTCCCACAAAACTCAAAATGGTCATATTTATTCTCAACATTTCTTCAAAAATAACATTGATATGCCATTTTTGAGGGGGGGAAAATTATGTGATAAGAAATATGTTGTGTTTTGCTAGTTGAATCCTGGTGTGAAAAGACTTCAACCCATGAATTGACAGGAACTGAACAGTCATACATTGAAAAGATTTGTCTTCCAAAGACTTATCCAAGTAAATTGTACCTATTCGAGAAGCTCTTGATAGACATGAACTTTGACGGGTTTGAAAACCTTTCGAGGTTTGTCCACACCTTCAAGGTAGTTATTAGAGTTAGTTGTCACCTAAAAGCTGACAATGTAACTCTTTAACTATGCAACGTAATCGTGTCTCGCAAGGGATTGTCTATCTTGAGTCGATCAATTCAAAAGTGCGCGCTCTTCTCTCACCGTGCAGATTTCTGTCTTAACACTTAAGCACGTGTGGAGGGGGAGTATTTCTGCTAAAAGATAAAACTCTCATAGTGGTATAAAATGTTTTTCATTCACAAACACTTCGAGAGATTTTCATGAAAATGGTTTTATGGCAATGGAGTTATAAGGTGATTAAGGTTAGGAATAACCGTTCTATGATCCGCCAAAGCCGGAGGGATCTACCCAAGGACACTACCAATAGTTAGAATTAGAATTCCTTAGGTATGATTATAAAAAGGAGAAAATGATAATCGGAGAAAGAAGGAGTTGAAGAATTAAAAAGAAATGCAAAGAAAAAGGGTGAAAAGAAATAGCCCTCCAAATTATTCAACTTAGGGCAGACACCAGGTTCAATTCATATGCTACTGGTTGTCACTAGATGGCACCGGTATTGAAGATTAAAAGTCGTCATGGACCCAGTGACGCATGCACTAAACCTTCTTAACCACTCAAGTTTCTCTCAACAGAAGCTTGTTTCATTCTCACAGGGAACCCTACGTAAACTATCGGCTTTCTCTTAGAGATTGCTGGTATTGAAGAAGGAGACCCTCTCCCTAGTCTCCGCTCAGGAAACCAAAACGCACTATTGAGTCTAGAGCCACGAGATTCATCAAAGATCTCTTAGGTACACTTGACATTTCATCACTTGTTGTTCAACAATAAGAACATCAGTGGTACGTTATCGAGTCCTTCACAGATCTTAGCAATCTGTCGAGAACATTTATGAGAGGTTCACAACTGTGATCCTCAGTGATTGAATGGAAACTCCTGCCAGGGTCAACATCAAACAGCCCTGACAGCAGGTCACTTCGGTAACTCCCCGTGGATTACGCTTAGTGTGTCTCAAACGGTCTACAGTCGTGAGGTGATGCTTCGGTGTACCTCAGCGACTCATCTGAACCGTAGATGTACTTCGGTACATCGCGTTATCTCACTTGTGGGACTCCGGTTCAGGAACGGCCTTTGTGAGAATTAGAGTTGTGTTTTCACACTATGCTGTTAACACTCTCGAAGTTCAAACTTGTAAGTGCCGGAATCCGCTTATTACTAACCTTTCTTATGTTTACTTCTTATGGAAGCTCTGGAGCGGACTGATCGTGCAGATTCTTCACATGCTCATACCAACAACATCACTAATGGAAGTTCACTCAAAAGGCAACACAAAGTCAGAATGATTCTTCGTCAAAGTCAAAGAATCTACAAAGTTTAAAGACTAAGAGAACTTCATCAGTACTGAAATCCAACGTCAAAGAGTGTGTGAGCATGTTGAAGAAAGACGTGGAGACACTGGAGCAACGAAGCTGACCTGATGCAGACAACAACAACATACTATCACTTTCAAAGAACAAAGAACAAAAGAACAAAGAAAATGATGACGTCAAAGCAGAACTGTTCAAAGGAAACAATTTCTCTACACTGGGGAGATTGTTCGAATCAAGACACTTCTTCTCACAAGAAAGAAGAATGTCAGAAGACGTCAAAGCTACTATTACATCAGCACCTACATCGTTTATCACTCTTTCATTCATCACTAACACTTAGGGGGAGATTGTTGGAATCACTCCTAATCCTTAATTCAAGTGTTAGTGATTCATATGTAATAGTAAGCTTAATATGGCCTTTATGTTAGTAATTAGCCTTAGGCTTATGTAGAAGGCCCATAAGCCTAGGCCCAAGTCCATTAATAAAAGGAAGGGACTAGGAGTGTTGCCCTAGCTCCCTCTCCTATAAATACTATGTAATAACCCTCACTTGAGGGTTGGTTGTTCAATTCATTCTCTTTCACTAAGCATACGCATAACCTTTCATTATTATCATACGCATAGTGTTTGATTGTTATTGTTCAACCGATCTATTCTTCATCTATTTCTTCTATTGATGCTTGTGTTGCATATATAGGAACCTAACAGTAGGATTTTTTTTCTTTTCTCACTTGACGCCCCGATCTAGGGGGAGCTACCGTCAAGGGGGAGTAAGCGATACGTGAACTATTTTTCCACATTTTATTTCTTTGTTGGGTTAACTTTTTGTTTCGACAAAAAGGGGGAGAAGAAGTAAAACTTAGGCTTTCAAAACATACATCTAATCTTAAGTTTTACTCATCATAACATTATGTTTTGTCATCAACAAAAAGGGGGAGATTGTTAATACAAATAAACCGTAAAAACGTTTATTAATATTTAGCGATCTCTTTGTGTTTTGTTGATAACAATTATAATGTTATCATAAGTAAAATTATAAGGATACATGTTATTTATGTAAAGCATTTACATATAGTCATTTAATACAAATTGTTGTAATAAATCATTTGTTGTAATAGTTTATTAGGATGGGTAAAAAGCACAACCCATGAAGCATATCCATAACCCATGGTATTTAACCATATCCATTTGACTAGATGCATTGAATCTATTAGATACATCGTATCGAATGAAATACCCATGGACCAACCCATAACCCATGACCCATGACCCATAACCACAAAACCTATGGGCAAAGAGGAGCGTCCCACGGATCCCTAGCTTTACACTAGACGGATCCCTTAAGGGAGGGATCCGTGGGATCCGTGGAACAGTGGCAAGATTTTACCTATAAATAGAGAGTCATTTCTTCATTTCTCTTCACCCCTCTTCTTACTAACTCTCTCATATACTCTTACTCTCTTCTAACCAAAGATCATTTGATCTAGAGAGTTGTTCTTCTTTCTTCTATTGTGATTCTCATATAGGTCCTTCTCTAAGGCGAGATCACGAGCTTACTACAAGTCATCCAAGCAAAGGGTTCTTGATTGATTTGTTTCTCCACAAGATTTCTGTAGCAAAGATCTTGTACTTGATATTTCACATAGTTGTTGTGTAATAGTCGTGTTGGTTTGGTCCTCCATGTTACGGACTCGGTATTTAACGTTGTACCGGAAAAAGGTGTAAGCAATGTTGTGAAGGCTTCTCCGCCAAGTTGATGGAGTTTATTGACATAGTGCTTGAACTCTCGAGTTGGTGACTCGGGGAGTGGAGTAGGGCAAGGAAGGTGTCCTTGTAGCCGAACCACTATAAATCGGTTGTGTCATTTCTTTCCCTTGCTTTACTTTATTTACTTTCATTACTCTTAGATCTATACTTTATCTTCATTCATACGATTTCACATAACATCGAATCTAAAGTTTTTAGAAACTAACTTAAAATCCGCAAAACTATTCAACCCCCCCCCCCCTTCTAGTTTTCCACATGTCCTTTTGTCCTTTCCTAACAAAACGCAGCTCAAATATTATTATTTTAATCAAATCGCATCCAGAAGTAGTCAAATCGCAGTTCAAACCCACCAAAACGCAACTTGAAACACTACAAATCACAGCGAGTAAAAACCAAAACGCAGCCTAGCAATGACAAAACGCAACAAACAGAACGCAAGTCGCAATCAAGAACTATCAAACCGCATCCAAGAACACTATATCCGAGGGTCAAAACGCATCCAAGAACACATTCAAAAACCTTACTTTTCCAATCAAAAACACCACAACCAAGATGAATCAATTCTTCCAAACCCAAAACTAAACTAATATGATGATCCTTAACACAAAAATACAAACCTTTAACACATTAAACCATAAAACATTCGAACTTGGTATATTTTAGGCTATAAAATTCGAACCAACTAAAAGCAACAATAACCAATCTTTATGATCTAACCATGGCTCTCGTACCAATTGTAAGATATTGGGTTGTGTTACCACACACACACAAGTCTTATGGTTTAAATTATGCTAGAAACTTAGACAGAGAAAGTAGAAGTAGGATGCTTTCTAGAGAGAGAAAGTGATGAGAGAAAATAAAAAAGGTTAGATTGAAAGCTCCAACCCTCTACCTTGGGAGGTAGAGGGTATTTATAGTTCTTACATAATACGCCCTTTGTCGGGCTATGGATCAGGAATATAGTGGGTAAAGACCCGTCCGTCCTCCACGGTGTTATATAAACTAACTAATAACTGATAAATAATGATATGTCTACGAGCTAACATATGCTATACTATAGTTGGGTGACCGACTCTTCTATATGGATTTTGAAAATCCTAACAGAACTTAAGGTCAACATTAATATAATTCATGAAAGACTGCCAGTCTGAATCATTATCCATGGAAAGTAAGATGTTTACCTTCTTCATAGTGATGTTAACCCATTCACCATTCCTAGGGTGATTCTTTCCAACAGCTAGCTTGTCCTCTTCTGAGAGAGCCATCAGTGCACTGACTTGCACCATTTCATCATCTGAGGAGACTGGCTCTTCATCCCAGTCAAAGACTTCAGCTACCAGGTCCTTGTTCTTTTCTTGCACAGATTTAACATTTTGTGTAGTTTCTGAGGGAGTGGCCTCAAGAATGGCTCATTTAGCCTTAGCTTTCATGTAATTAGCTTCAAAATCAACAGCTTTGTTTTGGTCAGACTTTTTTTGAAAATTTTGATGAGACTAAAAGAGCTTTGGTTGAAATTTGCTAAAACCTACGGACTGGTTTGACCTTTTTGTGAAACTTGAACACTCAGTGTCCTCATTAGCTTTAGCATTAGAAAAACTTTTGTTCCTTCTTATAAACCTTTTAGAATTAGCAAGGAGTGCCCTTTCCTGAAACTCAATGTTTAAGTCATTCAGGTACTCCTCGCTAGTTCTCTCATCAGCCTCATCGTCAAAATTTTCTTGAAAATCCTGAACCATACTGTTTGAATACAAAGCAGTAGAAATGGTTGTCAGGGACTTTTTGACATCCTGAGACTTCTTCAAATCAGGGTATCATCTATTGATGAGATTATCTTCATAGAAGAATTTTTCGTAGATTTTAGGAAGTTCAAGATTCTGAATATGATTTGCATTTCTAAGTCTCTGAGAAAAGTTCAACCACTCCTCATGGAGACTGTTAACAAAACCAACATTAATTTCATGTTTGGAAAACTTGACACCATCATTTGACAATTCATTTAACAAAGTTTTATAACAGTGTAGTTTGAGAGAGGAATTCTGAGTCTTTGGCTCTGAAGGTATTGTACTCAAGTTTCAGGTCCATGATCTTGTTTTCCTTGGTATTTTAGGGACCTTCATAACTGTGGACCAGGTCATTCCAGGTTTGTTTGGCTATACTACAGCTAATGACTGACTCCAATACATCATCAGGATGACAAGATGTGATGATGCTTATGAGTCTTTGGTCCTGGTTGACCACCCTCCTCTCATCTTGGGTCCACTGAGCTTCATGTTTAGGTAAACCTTCAGCAGTCTTTGGAAAAAATGGACCTTCATTAATACACTTAATGTAATAGGTTTCCATCCCAGTCTAGTAGCAAAGCATTCGCTTCTTCCACTTGTTAAATTTACCAACTTCAAGTCGAGGGGCAACAGCAGCATAGGCTCCACCCTTTTTATCGACAAGTTGGGGAACTTCACTTTCAGCCATGTTAGGATCCTGATTTTAAAAACATTTTTGAGCGGCTTAAAAAGGGTTTTATAAATCAGCCTGCTCTGATACCACTTGTTGTTCCGTATCACAATTAGCAAAAACAGTAATAATTGCTAAGTGTGATACATGACTGAAGTAAAGCGCTTTAAAATAAGTTTTAACAAGATAAAAAATAAAGGATTTTTCCAACGTTTATATTCTTTGTTAAAACAAATCAAAAATAATATTTTACCCAAGTGCTTGCGGAACAACACTTGGGATGGAATGACAAGTATGGGTGTGACTCCTTACTAAGCTTAGGCTAAGTCTAAGCACAACTATCAGGTACCACTGAGCAATCTCAGGGACATAGTCATATTTGGAGGAGTGAAAGATGCTTGTGTGTGTTTGTCACAATTAATGCACAAGCTTAATATTTCACTCCTACCTTATGGCTATTAAGTATGATTTTTGACTCTATCTTAGAGGACAAATTGACATGGTTACAGAAGACAAAATACTGATGTATTTTGTCTCTGTTTACAAAGGCTATATTGGGTAAGATATAAGGATGCTTTATTCTTGTCAGTGATGACACTGATCCTGGTTGTTAGCGTTTTAGGGGAAGTTTGACTTTGGGTTGATAAGGACTTCGTCTTATCTGTTCAAACTTATCCCGCCTTATCCCGCCAATTCTTCAGTATTCTTAGCCTTCAGTCTTGATCTTCAGTCTTGTCTTCAGTGATAATAGTTGGTGAGGAGTTTAGGGATTCAGTGAGTTATTGTCATCACTCACTGAATCCATCATCTTCTTCTTGACTCAGTCTTCACCCCTTGAGTTCCGCCTCACTGAGCGGAGAGACTTTTCTTCTTTCTCTCATACTGAACGTCCTGAAGGTGACTCACTCAGTGGTTATGCGCTCAGTGACTTGTTAGTGTTTAAGGTTATAAACACTTAGGGTATTTTATATTCAAATTCTAGAATTAAGGGGTTTGGGTATTCACTGAACCCAAAAAAGTGTAAGTATGGTTAAGTAAGGGTGTAATGGTAATTTGGTTAATGATGAGGGTAATATGTGTAATTTGGGGAAAGTGAGGGTAGAATATGTAAATATGATAATGATGAGGGTGTGTTGTGTAAAATTGGGTAAGGTGAGGGTTTGTTGTGTAAACTTGCCAAACATGACCCAAGATCCGTGAAATGTAGATTTGAGCAATCAGAATCCAAAACCCGTAAAACTGAATCCCCGGCTGCGGCTTTAACACTCTTCTCTTTCTAGTGCTCAGTTTTCTTATGTTTTGTCTTTTCTTTGTCTGTTTTGTGATATCCGTACCTGCGCATGCATCAACTCAAGAAACACACAAATATTAGGCATTAACAGCTCGTTTCAGGTTTATTTGGGCCGATTTTGATACAAAAAAGGTACTTGATCGGAAAATCACTTGGCCAACTCTAGAAACTTGTGGGCACTCTTGAAGGATGAGATCAGCGTGACCTCCGGCACATGAAGAATGTAGCTCTCGGTCCATTTCTTTTTGAACGCTGGCAACGTTTCATTCGCTCGTCGGACAATCTTTGTAAATTATGTAGGATATTTAAAACATCCTTTCCGCATCGCAAACCATCCCCTGGTCGAACCATCTAGCATCTGTTGGAACATCCTACACCATACCGGCATCTACGATTCCCAAGAGTTTGCTGCTACAATGAATCTATTGATGTTATCATCCGAGTTCGTTGACCCATAATATATTTTCACTTTCGTTGGCATTATATGTTTCGGGGCTGAGAATTAGATGATCCATTTTGTGAACGGCGATCTTAGGGGCTCTTTAAAGGGCTTTTGTAGATTGTCATCCTTCGGCTCCTTCGACCCTCCAGTCGAGTTATTTTTTGCTCCATCGGTTGTGAATAAAGTATCATCGCCAAAATCTAAACGTAGCGGCATCGTCGTATCACCGCTCTTATCATTGTGTTCTTTCAAAAGGGTCCAAAGGGCGGACAAATGCCTTTGGATAAGGTCTTGCGTACTAGGTGAGTTTGATGTGTTTCCTCCACTCCCTACGTTGATTAAGCGAAGTTTGTGGGTCGGAATCTGAAAAGGGACCCGTCAATCTCGAGCCCTGGTAGATTTAATAATGGGTTCCACGGGTGGCGCTAATTTGTAGAAGTAAGTAATTGCTCCTTGGCTTGAGAGCATGCAGGTTCCTCCAGACTGGATGAACAACGTCTTTTGAGCACCTTCATAAATGACAAACATGTGATAGCCTCGCCTTGAGTTTGATCCCAAAACAAAGTTCCGGCATGAGAGTAAGTAAAAGATAATGACTAAAAGGCTAAGTAGTAAATGTGAGAGTAAATGCGTGAGGAATCAGTTGGTTTGACATTAAATATGGTTGGTGTATTTATACTAACCAACGATTGTACCTGTACAACATAAGGATGAAGAGGAGTGGGCTATATCTGGCTAGGTGCTAGGCGTTAGGTCACATGGGGAACGATATCTCACAATATCGGGTCTAGGCGAATCTAGTACAGTTCTTGGAACGGACTGCTGGTAAAAGGATTCCCCTAGATAAGAGGGTGTTTACCTTCACAGCCGTTCGGTGAGTGCCCTTTAGACATGTGTAGCATCTGTCTTTTGGTACATGTCTTTTGGATACATACGCGAACAATCCCAATGTTGTTATACTCGTATGTGTGTTAGTGTGTAAGCATGTTTGTAATGTAAGATTGTAACAGGGGAAAAAGAAGAAGATGAAATTAGCAGTCACGAACGTGTTTGTTCACTAATTTTGGGCAAATGTGCAACTGACTAGTAAATACTTAAACGCTTGTTTGGTAGTTGCTTACATAAAAATAGAAATAACATATAATTCCATCCCCATTCTTTTGGGTAACTTGACAAAGTGAACTAATATAAATTACGTAAGAAAAAAGTCACTTATGAAAAGTTAGAATAGTTGATTAGCGTATCGACGATGAAGCTTTACAAAGTTTTATTATTGTGCCTAGTCATATTTATCATTAATAATTCTTTTGGTTTGTACAATATAAATTAAACTTTTAAAGCTTTATAATTTTCTCATATCAACCAAATACATTTAATTATGAAAAAGTGTGAAATCATGAACCTTTTCATTACACGTACTTAAGCGTGATACATGAACTGAAATATAAAGCTTTAAATGAGTTTTAAACTTTTTCTTAAAACTTTTATTGTGATGTTCTTAGTTAATAAATCATAAACAGGCATAATAATGCATGAGAAGTCTAATCCAATCAATACTTGAGATTCTCCGCACCAACTTTCTCATGCGTTGTAATTAATTTTGCAATTTTATTATTGTGTAAAACAGATTCACCCTGGTAAAATATATATAATCACAGTACCAATAGGTATAATGAAATGTGATAGAAGTAACACATTAACATTAAGCAACGTTTGAACAACCCACTAAGCCACAAGCCACAAAATGACACAAAGACTATATACATATAATAACTATATCACCTATAGGAAAAAACCACTTCATAATACACAAATCACCACAACTATTCATATGCCGCCTCTTAGGAGTATAAGACACCAACTGAGGCTGCCGCCTCCTTGCAACATTCTTTAGTTTATATTTAGATCTGTTATGAATATCTGGTAATTTCATCCAAAGTGTTCCAAGCTCATGCTAAGGTGTCACAAAGAAAGACAAGATGGATGATCAATTTTACCAAATCCTATGTATACACTATTTATTCAATGACTATGAGATATTGTATAATGCTATGTATCAAGAATGAATAGTATTATTAGTAGTATAAATACTACTTAAGAGTAATGAGAAACTTGCACCATTTGAATACACACAACTCTAATGTTATTCATCTGATTCTATCTCCTTCTAAGTTTATTTCTAGCTTTTATAATTAAGAAAATCTTATTCTCCTAGAATTTGTTTAAAGTTCAAAAGAAAACTTTGTTATATTATAACACGTTGTCAGCACGAAACTCTAATCAAAGAGATTAAAAGAAGCAAAACAAATATCCACTCTTGTTAAGGTAATTAATAAAGGTATATACTAATTTATAACTTACGTAGTATCGTATAAAGTTCATACTTGACGGTTAACACATTAAGCAATTAATTATACAGTTTGTAGTTTTGTACATAACTGTTTGCGTAAAAAAGAAAAATTGTTAAACGTTTAGCCCAACCCAATTTTCAATCACTGTCACTAGTAAACTAAAAGGCGTGATTCATTCATCGAACTATTTTATACTACCTCCGTCCCATTTTATAAGTCTATTTATGAAAAGTCAAAGTCTTTTTTTTAAGAGTTTGACTGTAATTATCTTTTTTTGTGTTATATAATACTTGATGAAAAATATACAGATGAAAATAAATTTAAAACACAAATCAACTTATATATTTTGTATCAAGTATTATATAACACGAAAAAAAATAATTATGGTCAAACTTAAAAAAAAAAGACTTTGACTTTTCAAATGTGGACTTATAAAATGGGACGGAGGGAGTATAATATGACTAGCCCAAATATTTCAACACTAGCAATAATAAATTAGGAACTAAATACTTCATGTCTCGTAAATTTTCTTTTATACTAATAAAATTTTCTTTCAATAATAAATAAATAAAATATTATTTGGAATATTCATAACGGCTATATAACGGTTATAGCAACAACTCACGACGTTACAACGATTATATTTTACATCATCGGGGCATATTCTAAAGATTTTTCAAAGATGATTCACCCGCTTCTCATTGTCGTCACCATTATGCTTATCTTACTAATTATTCCGCTTTTTGAACTCCCACCTAATGAATTTGAATTTTTCTTAGTTATATATCTGTTTGTGGCTCTCCCACTTTATTGTATTGCATTATTTATTGATATATATGGATTTTAAAATTTCGGGTTATTTGTTTAATTTGTGTTTAGCGACAAAATGTCAAACATTGAAAAAATCAAATTTACATCTCTTGACATAACTGGAGAAAATTATATTTAATGGACAGCAAATGTTAAAAGGCATCTCAAATCAATAGGTGCTTTAGCAACGTTACAAGAGGGCAAAAAATGCTCAGAGGAAATCAAAGCGAAAGCTGATGTTTTCCTCCATCAACACATTGATGAAATGCTAGAATTTGAATATTCAAATTGTGATGATCCAAGCATTTTATGGAAAGATTTAAAAAGCATATTTGATCATCAAAAGGAAGTTTTACTCCCTTCTGCTAGAGATGAATGGAACAATTTAATGTTCCAGGACTTTAAAAAGGTTAATGAGTACACCTCTGCTTTATTTAGAATATGTTCAACACTCAGATTTTGTGGGCAAATTGTTACTGAAGGAGATCTGTTGGAGGAAACTTTCTCCACATTTCATGCTTCAAACGTAAACTTGCAACAACAATATCGATTGCAAAAATTTTAAAGATACTCTGATCTAAATGCAAATCTTCTTGTAGCAGAGAAAAACAATGAATTACTAATGAAAAATCATCAAACTCGTCCCACAGGATCATTAGCACTTCCAAAAGCAAATGCTTTAACAATAATGATACCAAAAACTCTGGAAGTAAAAGAGGAAGAGGTAACCTCGTGGACGTGGTCGTGGTCATGGCCATTATGATAAAAAAAATGTTCATAGTCACAACCGTTTTTTCAATCGAAACAATACTTACCATCGAGGTGGTTATAATAGTCGTGGTCGTGGTCGTGGTTTTGTTCATGGCCGTGGTCAAGAAAACTATAATTACCATGCTTCACAAGTTAATAATCCTGGCCAATAAAATAATGAAGCTGGTACCTCTCAAAACCATGGAGGATCATGTTTCAGATGTGGAGGTACAAACCACTGGTCAAAATCTTGTCGCACACCTTCACATCTATGTGAGCTCTACCAGGCATCTCTTAAAGTAAAAGAGAAAGAAGTTAACCATGTGGATTAGTTTGACAATACAAACACCGAGTTGAATACCTCAGACTTTTTCAATGACTTGGAACTATGAAAGAAATGTTGTTGAATCTTAATAACTATGTATAATAACTATGTATTTCTTTCCATAACTTTGTTTAACTATGTTTAATTAGTTTTTCTTTTCATGTAAAATAAATCAATAAATGAACCTTTTAATAACATCTTTTATATGCACTCATTATTATATTTTTTTTTATATTCATATTAGAAGCTTAAATATGAGTCTCAATAGAGTACACCATCAAGCAAATGATGGAGACTTATGCATAGCAGATAGTGGTGCCACACACACTATCCTAAAATCCTAGAAATATTGTTTTGAGTTAAAACCAACAAAGAGAACCATTTATACTATTTCAGGTCCTACAAACTTGATAGAAGGAATGGGAAAAGCTAATTTGGTGTTACCAAATGGTTCACAAATTTTGATAGAGAATGCTTTATTTTCCCCAAAATCCAAAAGAAACTTACTAAGTTTCAGAAACATATATCATAATGGATATGATACTCAGTCAAAGACTACTGAGAACAAAAAGTATTTGCATATCATAAATAAGAATCATGTATTGGAAAAACTGCCAATGCTCCATTTTGGTTTGCATTATACACATATTAATGTGCCACAAGCACATATGGTTGTCAAAGAAAAACGTTGTGATCCTGGTATATTCAACTTATGGCATGACAGGTTAGGCCATCCAGGATCAACAATGATGAAAAGAATAGTCGAAAACACACATGGGCATCCATTGAAATATCATAAGTTCCTTGAAATACACAAAGTACCTCCGTGTACATCTTGCTCTCTTGGAAAACTGATTACAAGACCTTCGCGACTTCAAAATTGAAAATGAATCGCCTATATTTCTTGAAAGAATTCAAGTCGATATATGTGGCCCAATTCACCCGACATGTGGACCATTTAGATACTTCATGGTTCTAATAGATGCATCCAACAGATGGTCTCATGTCTCCTTATTATCAACTCGTAATGTAGCTTTCGCAAAGTTTCGTGCTCAAATTATTAAATTAAGGGCACATTTTCCTGATTATACAGTTAAAAAAGTAAGAGTTGATAATGAAGGAGAATTCACATCACATGCTTTTAATGATTATTGCATGTCTGTTGGAATTGTTGTTGAACACCCAGTTGCTCATGTTCACACACAAAATTGTTTAGCAGAATCATTAATCAAACGACTCCAACTAATAGCTAGACCATTAATAATGAGAACTAAAACTCCCTATGTCAATGTGGGGACATGCAATGTTACATGTTGCATCATTGATTCGCATGAGACCAAGTGCAGATCATATATACTCTCCCATACAACTTGCTTTTGGCCAAGAATCAAACATTTCCCATCTTAAAATTTTTGTTTGTGCAGTGTATGTTCCTATTGCACCAACACAACGCACAAAAATGGGTCCTCAAAGAAGATTGGGAATTTATGTTGGATATGAAACATCATCCATCATAAGATATATTGAACCTTTAACAGGTGATCACTTTACAGCATGTTTTGCTGATTGCCACTTTGATGAAACAGTTTTCCCAGCATTAGGAGGAGAAAAGAGAAATCAAGTAAAAGATGTCTCATGGTGTGAACCTTCATTGTTGTATCTGGATCCTCGAACAAAGCAATGTGAAACCAAGGTTCAAAAGATAATGCATTTACAAGAAATTGCAAATCAGTTACCTGATGCATTTGCAGATACAAAAAGAGTGACTAAGTCACATATACCAACTGCTAATGCCCCAGCCCGAATTGAAATAACAAATAAGCCAGCTGGTGATAACATCCCTCAAGAATCTCAAAAAACGTTTTGAAACATGGAAGACCAATTGGTTCAAGAGATAAAAATCCTCAAAAAAGAAAAGGGCCTGAAAAGGAAACTGGCCATGAGGAAACACCCGAGGAAGAAATGAGTGATATCAATAAAGAAATGTCAATCAATTACATTCAAACACATATATTATAGGACCGAAATGAAATAGGAGATATTGATGAGATATTCTCTTATTATATAGCAAGTGATATCATGAGCGGAGATGATGATCCTGAACCAAAGTCTGTAATTGAATGTCAAAGTCGACATGATTGGGATAAATGGAAAGAGGCTATGCAAGCTAAATTATTAATAAACGAAAGGTTTTTGGACCTATAATAACCACACCAAGAAAAGTGAATCCTGTAGGCTATATGTTGGGAATTCTACTAAATAAGAATTCTGCTGAAAATACTGCTGATGGATTCTGCTGAAGTGCTCGAATCTGCTGAAGAAATGATTCTGCGGAAGTAGTAAAACCGTGTAGTTTGTTTCTACGGATATAGATATTCCGCGTATTTTATAGTTAGTTAGGATATGCATGAACTTTATTAGGAAGTGATGATGTATATCTTCTTTAGTTTTATGATTATACATTTCTTGGGAAACGGTTTAGGGTTCCTTGTCTATAAAAGGAACACATTAGTATGAATGATGTACGGGTTTTGAAAAACAAGTTTTAGTTCTATTCAAAGATCCATAGAGGATCAAAATATTCTTAGTTATTATTGTTCTTACTTGTGTTTGATTTCCGCTTTATAATACAAGTAATGGAGACTGTCTATTAGTGTGTTTGTGGTTACATAAGCATTACTAACGATCCACAAGCGCTCATAGATCTATCAAGGTCTTAGTTTCTACAATTGGAATCAGAACCTCGTGGCTCTCGATCTAGGGTTTATAAGGTTTTTTTGTAATTAAGGTTTATTGCAGCAGATGTGAAAAGAAAGGAGGCAGCAGGCTAATGAGACAGCATATCTGATTATGGTATGGCTTGTGTTTTGTGGCGATTACTATTATATCAATTTGGGTTTTTGAATTTGATCGTCCGTGATTGGTCACAAGGGAATCACATCAGAAGAGGTCACGTGAGTTTTTCTTTGGTCTATTATCTTTATTCGTACAACGAATTTTTAATTGACGCAAAGGTTTAATCGTTTTCTGAATCACTGTATGATTTTTTCAAGTAATGTTTCTATTGTGATCAAGTGGGGTTTCGTATAACAGTTGTGACTTTTGATTGGTCACGTGGTGACTAGTGCTGGTCCCACGCATTTCTTTTAGTGACTAATTGATTCATAATTATATGATGGTTCACGTGGGTATAATACAAGTAATGGTTTCAATTGGAAGATCATATGGGCTGTTATCGCGGGACCCACTATGAGTCAGTAGCTATGTATTTCATTCATACTGATGCTCACGTGATACTACTGATCCTCCAAATTAATACGCATGGGGTACTAGTCCATGGGTCTAATATTACGTGGGGATAGGTGATTGGCTAACGTGATCATGTCATCTTATTTGGTATACATGTGATTTTGTTTCTACCGACGTGATTTTGTTCCCACTGATATTGTTTTTGTTGTTGTTGATGGTCACGTGGGATACTGTTTTGATTGGGGGCTCACGTGAGGTTATTTTATTACCCCTGATATTGGGCATTTAGTGGTCACGTGGGAGTACTACTGATATTTGTCGACATCAGTGGTTATACAGTGGTCTTTTGATGGTTTATTATAGCAGCGTGGGAACTTAAATTATGGTCGTCTATTGTTTATACTGTTCATGATCGGTTGTTGTATATGTTAATTTTGGTCTTGACAGTTTGTGCTTCTAATGTTTTACTAGTCTTGGTGAGTTGAATTTTTATTCAACGATGAACCCTAGTAATTAACATATTTTCGGCTTGATTTGATGTTCCTACTGGCTGCATATTTTGATTCGTATTGGTTTCTACTGACCGGTTTCTGCTGGTAGTATCGGTTGCTGCTGATCGGTTCCTACTGTTGGTTTCTGCTGATCAGTTGCTGCTGGTTGTTCTGAAGTTCCTACTGGTTGATCAGGTGCGTGTCTTATCATATCTCAAAGTGAGCAGGAACACTTTTGAGATACCTTGTTCGTACTTTAATGATGTGACAAAGACTTGATAAATCTAGTGAAGGGGTGGGATCTATAGATTAAAGGTACTTAATGCGCACATTTGCTAACACTTTAAGGAGTTATGTTGTAGTGCTCAGTGTTAGTGAAGGGGTGTGATCTACAGAAGGTGCTTAATGCTCACATTTGCTATCACTTTAAGGAGTCTCATTGTTGTGCTCAGTGTCTCATATTAATTGAGGGTTTATCAAGATTTGGAGTCACATGGATAGGGCAAGATATAAGACCCATACGTTGGTGTTTCTACTGGTTCTCCGTTCCTACTGGTAGACTATTTTGATGCTGCTGATTTGACTTTTCTGCTGCTGTGCTTTATTTATTTTGTTTAGTAGATTAAAAAAAATCCGAGATGGTTAGTATAATTTTAAAGGGAAGCTTATGATTTATATACTTACCATCTACATGCATCACTTGAGGGGAAGCGTCTACGAGTTGCACAAGACCCCTATTAGATGAAGGGGAAGAAGATTTATGGTGTGCAGCTTATTATTTGTGATGACATGTTTTTAGCATTGTTTCTTCATACAGGTTGTTTTGTGCTATCAAGAAACTGGAACTTAACCTAGTCAAATTCCAGTTTAGGGGAAGATTGTTGGGAATTGCTGAGTTGATGATTACAAAACCACGAGCAAGAATGAAGAACGAAGAAATAATGAGGGATAATTATGTAATATTTAGATAGCTTTTCTAGTAAGCTATTATTAGGGTTTTATGTAACCTCCCTCTCCTATATAAAGAGGGTAGGGCGTCTAGGTTTAAGCATCCCTTTCCTTCATCCCTTTCATTAATCCTTTCATTTTATTTCATTGTAGTAATCTCTTAATGAGAGTCTAGACACACGATTATAGCATGTGTACATTAGTAGTAGTAGTTTCTTTGTTTTAATTAATAAAGAAAACCTTATTAGTGATGTTGATTGTGTTTATTTCTATTCCACTGTGCATCATTCAATCAATGTTACTCATACCCTTAAATTGAAGCGCCGCCATGTGAGAAATTGTGAGAATTGGTTATGATTCACGCAAATGGAAATGAGTTTAAATTGATTGAAGAGGGAATCAGTTGATTTTGGGCGAAGATTATGCAAAGTAGGTTATAAATATAAGTTACCCAATTATGGTCAAAAATATCGGAACAAATCATTGACCATATCTGACGTGTAAAGTAACTCCATCCAAATTCAAAAATATCGGAACAAATCGTTGACCATATCTGGTGAGAGATGAAGAGGAGAGGACATCAGCAGGTGTAGAGAATCCCCAACCTTCACAACCCCAACCCCAACCAAGGCCACGTGCCAGAAATCCACCACTCCCAAAAACAAGAGAGGTGGTGATTGCTCTTCCTACTCCAGGATTTGGTGCTTCATCCCAAGGAAGTAAGGGAAAGGGCAAGGAGGTAGAGGTGAAGGGAAAGGGAAAAGGGAAGGTGGTGTGATGCTTTATGGTGGAACGAGTAGATGGAACAACTGAAGATTTCTCATATCACAAATGCATCCATCGTCGTTTTCATCAATCCATCCACTCCATTTTCATCTTCAGCTTCTTCATCGTACTTTTCATGCATATCCACCAGCTTTTGTAATAGATGATAGGATCTAGAATATGTTTGATAGATTTTGTATAGGGATGGTCTTTTATCTCCTTTGAAGTTTATTGTATGCTGTAAATTGTTTCTTGGCTTAATGAACAACATCTCAATGATTATCAATTGATCTTTACTTCAGTACTTCTCTTCAGTAGAAACAATTAGACCAATGAGTATCACTTGAGCTTCTCTTTAGTAGAAACAAAATTTGATGACCATATTCCCATTTAATCAAACTTGGTGAACTTCAATCACTCAAAAATGCACTCTGCAAAACAGACACAAAGTAGCACACAAACCAAACCAAGACATACATAACTTAAATATCATTAGCAGGTTAGTGATAGCAAACAAAAAGATAAACAATAATCTACAAAGTTTACAAGATAGACAACTACAATCCTCCCCTGAGGCATATGCCTCCCCTGAGGCCTATGCCTCCCCTCAAACTTTGCAGTTAAGGGTTAACCATCCCAATATGGACAACTAGGTGTTGAAACCTGGGTCCATCAAACGCTTTAGTCAATAAATCGGCCACATTATCATATGTGTGAATCTTAAGCACCTTTATCAAATATTTTTCATATGCATCTCTTATAAAATGGTGCCTGATCTCAATATGCTTAGTTCTATTATGAAAAACTGGATTTTTAACAATGCATATGGTACTTTGACTATCAATAAAGATTGTGGTGTTCATGAAATTAAACCCATAATCCAGCAATTGATTTTGGATCCATAGTACCTGACCACAACAATTGGCAGCAGCAACATACTCTACTTCAGTAGATGAGGTAGCACCAATAGTTTGTTTCTTGCATTGCCAAGAAATCAATCTTCTACCAAGAAATTGGCAACCTCTAGTTGTGGATCTCCTATCCAGATTCGCACCAGCATAATCACTATCACTATATGCTTCCAATACAAAAGGAGACTCTTTTGGGTACCAAAGACCTAACTTGGGTTGGCCTTTGAGGTACTTGAAGATTTTTTTTACTGCATTCAAGTTGGAAGTAAGTGGGGTGATCTGATGTCTAGAACAAGCACTCACAACAAAGGTAATGTCAGGCCTAGAAGCTGTTAAATACATTAATGAACCAATCATGGATCTGTATAAGTGATCATTCACAGCTGGATCTGGTTCAAAAGTGTTCTTTGGTTTTGGAGCTTCATAAGGTGTAGTGTCAGTTCTGACATTTTCCATATCAAATTTCTTTAAAATGTCTCTCGCATATTTATCCTGACTGATAAAAATACCATCAGGTTTCTGCTGAACTTGAAGACCCAAAAAGAAAGTAAGCTCCCCCATAGCACTCATCTGAAACTCTCCCTTCATTAACTCCTCAAACTCCCTGCACCAAGCTTCTTTAGTGGAGCCAAAGATAATGTCATCCACATAAACTTGCACAAGAATGATATCTCTATTATTCTTCTTTAGGAAGAGTGTTTTGTCAATGGCACCTCTTCTGTAACCATGCTTCAGCATAAATGCTGATAGCCTAGCATACCATGCTCTTGGTGCCTGATGTAATCCATAGAGAGCTTTGACAACCTTGTATACATGCTTTGGATAATCTGGGTCTTCAAAGCCTTTGGGTTGAGTGACATATACTTCTTCTTCAATTTCACCATACAGAAAAGCACCTTTCACATCCATCTGATAAACCATGAACTCCATATAAGATGCATAAGCCAAGAAGATTCGAATGGCCTCAACTCTAGCTACACCTTTACCTATGTCACCTAGTCCTAGTCCACCACCTACTCATGTTACTTCTGATGAGTTTGAGCCTGAGTTTAATAGAGTGACCACACCTAGTCCAATTAGAGAGCCATTTGCTGAAGGCTCTCCTATTCTTTAGCATGTCCATGTTTCTCCTAAAAGGTCCAATGAAGCTCCCATTACCACTGAGCAATCTGCTGGTGGAGCTGAGGACCCTATTACACTTACATCTGTATATGCTCTGCTGAACAGGTATGTGAAAGAGGTTGCTGATCTCAGAAAGGAGCTAGCAGATACAAAATCTTCACTTGGTGGTGAGATTGTGAGGTTGAAGAGAAAGGTTCAGGAGTTAGAGGAACAACTTGGGCAGAACAGCAAAAGGAAATTTGTGGTTACCTCTGATGAAGAGCAAGAGGATATTCATTTGGATTCACTTGAAATCTTGGCTGATGTTGTTCAATAGACTCATGCTTCTTCTCCAATTGCTGCTGAATCCTCAAAGCAAAAGGAACCTATTCTGTTTACAAGACGAAGGAGAAGACAGTATTTAAGAAAGTATTCCACTGAATCATCTAAGGTGCCAATACCTTCAGCAGATCCTAATGTAATATTTGTTGCTGGAAGACCTTTTGCTCTGGATCCTGATGGCGATGCTTCTCCTACACATGTTGAAGATCATTCTCAACATATTACTCCTGATGCTTCAATTGGTGTTTCTTCTAAGCATATTGACATAGTTCCAAGTGTTGATATTCCTCATAAGGATTCTTCTAATGAGCCTGCTTTCAATGTTCCTGCTATGGATACTTCTGACAAAGGGAAAGGAGTTATGGTTGATGAAGATCTTGGTCCAGATCTTGTAACTGAACAGGAAAGGCTACAGCAAGCAAGAATGCTAGCAGAGTATGTAGATTTGATGAAGAGTCAAGCTTTGGCTCAACAGCTTGCAGATCAGTTTACTACCAATTTGCCTCCTGAAAGACAAAGAGAATTGGATGCGCAATCCATTCATTTTACTGATGGGCAATGGGACTCTTACACTCTTCAAGCTGCTTCAAATTCTACTCTTGCTCAAAGCATTTTAGGAGCTGATTTTGATAGTGAAAACTTTGATGCACAAATGATGGCTCTTGGACAACAAAAGAAGCAAGCTGCAGCTGCAAAGAGAAAAGCTATTGCTGCACAAAAGGCTAAAGCTAAGAGGGAGAAACCACAGACTGCAGTACAGAAGAAAACTTATATGAGGAATGTGGTGTATAATCAAAGTACTGCTCTCTATCAGTCTGGGTTGACAAGGAAGCAAGTCTAGGCTTTATCTGAATCTGACTTGACTAATATGTATCATAAGATTATGAAGCACATTACACCAGCTTCTCAAGTGAAAAGGACTGCTGATAGTATGGATGCTCCAAAAGCCAAAAGACCCAAGACTGTTAAGATTGTGACTTCTTTTGCTGATGATAGCGCACAGCAGAGCACTCATACTGTTTCTGCTGAGGAACCTACTGAAGTGGTACATTCTACTGAGAGAGTACAATTTGTTGAACCTCTTGTTGTTTCTCCTGAAGCTTCACCCAGTACTGCTGATACATCTATGGATCCACAGGGGGCTACTAGCACTATTGAGCATAATACTTTTCCTTCTTCTGCATCTGCTGAACAAGAAGGAGCAGATATGGTTAGGAGAGCTGAACAAGAAGCTGCTAGAGCTAAACAGGCCAGAGAAGAGCTTGATAAGTTATATGCAATGGGTGGTCATGTTCCAATTCCCTCTGTTTCTACTGAAGATGCCTCTGGTACATTAGAGAAGGTATCTTCTTCTTTTTCTATGGGCATTTATATACCTGGGAGGAGGGGGAAAGGATGTCCAAAAGGAGACACATTGCCATTAGGAGATCTGTGAGATTAGTTGGGACACAGGGCTCTAGAATTCATAAATCTCACAAGGGTGGTTCTTCTAAGCATTTGGATCTTAAGGATGCTGACACAACATTTATCAAAGTGGGGTCTTCTGTAACTTTTCCTGAGGGTTCTTATGGTGTGTTGACACAATGGGCATTAACTGATGGACAGCTTAACACCATATATAGGATAGATAACTCCTCTATGCAGTTTACTTTGTTGAAAGACATCATTCATATGGTGGATAGGCAAGATTTGATTACTCTCCATGGTCTTGTCTTACAGTATTATGCTACTCATACACCACAGGGTTCTGGTTTGTACTTATTGGGAGATCTTCAAGTTCTTTTTGACTCTCAGTCTCCAAATGGTAAAGGGTATTCAATTTGGAAGGAGTCACATAAGTGGAAGGTTAAGACTTGGAGATTTTATCCTATCCCAAGTGTGCATGTTGTGGACACAAAGTGTGGGATGTCTTTGTGTATGTTTTCTGATAAGCTCTATCCTTTGGCTATGAATATGATGAAACGTATGCTTAGAAGGAAATTGGAAGTTTCTCCTGATCTAGTGGGGAATGATATGACGCATGCTGAACAATTGATTGGGTTGATCAAGACTCAGCTTTTGCAACACCAAGCTTCTTCTTGATTCTGGTATCTTGTGTTATTTCTTCCTTTCTTTGTTTAATTATTAAAAAAAAAAAAAAAAAAAAGAAAAAAAAAAGAAAACTATCTTGTATATTATTTGTTTGTCTCATTTTTTTCTTGCAAGTTTGTTGTATATCACTCTGTTGATGGTTATCAACTCACCAGTTGTGCCTTGTGTACATCAAAGAGTTGGCTAGTCCAAAGCGTACAGCTTTTGTAAAGACACATCAAATTTGTTGATAGCTGTAATGGTTTGCTCAAAATCATAGGGTATGCAACTCACCCATGCTTAATTGCTGAGGGTTGTATGGTCATCAATTCACCATGGCTTATTCCTTTTTGGAATCCCAGAATTGGCTAGCCCACAAGTATATGGCTTGTGGTAAAGGCAGTGGAATACCATATTGGGTTATCAATTCACCAAAGGTGATTCTTTCCCCTAAGAATTGACTAGTCCTGGGCAAACGGCTACAGGTAAAGACATCTCAAATCTGTTTATAGCTGCTGATTTGCTACAAATCAGATGGTTATCAGTGTACCATAGTTTTTGAACTTAAACACTTAGCTACTCCAGTAGTGATGGCTATTGGTAAAGAGACATCAAATCCATTATTTTCAATGATTCACCTCTCACAGGAGTTAACACACCTGGATGTGATGAGAATAGTATGTAACTAATCTGTTTTGATGTACATTTTGTCATTTGTTGCTGCAAAGATCTGGATTTTCAAAGTTTTGTCATCATAGAGATGTGATTGTTTTGGTTCTTTGTTGCTGATGTTCGAATTCAATCCTCTTGTTCTGAAGTGTTAGAGATCTATCAAGAATCTTGAACTTAACTATGTCAAATTCAAGATTAGGGGAGGATTGTTGGGAATTCTACTAAATAAGAATTCTGCTGAAAATACTGCTGATGGATTCTGCTGAAGTGCTGGAATCTACTGAAGAAATGATTATGCGGAAGTAGTAAAACCGTGTAGTTTGTTTCTGCGGAGATAGATATTCCGCGTATTTTATAGTTAGTTAGGATATGCATGAGCTTTATTAGGAAGTGATAATGTATATCTTCTTTAGTTTTATGATTATACGTTTCTTGGGAAACGGTTTAGGGTTCCTTGTCTATAAAAGGAACACATTAGTATGAATGATGTACGGGGTTTTGAAAAACAAGTTTTAGTTCTATTCAAAGATCCATAGAGGATCAAAATATTCTTAGTTATTATTGTTCTTACTTGTGTTTGATTTCCGCTTTATAATACAAGTAATAGAGACTGTCTATTAGTGTGTTTGTGTTTACATAAGCATTACTAACGATCCACGAGCGCTCAAAGATCTATCAAGGTCTTAGGTTCAACACTATAGGTGGATTTTTGTGAGAAAAAGAAATGAGAAAAATGAAGTTATGAGATATAAAGCTCAACTTGTAGCCCAAGGTTTTTCTCAAAGGCCAGGAATTGACTATAATGAAACTTATTCTCCTGTTATGGATGCGATTACTTTCAAATATTTAATCAGCTTAGTAGTCTCTAAAGATTTAGATATGCGTCTTATGGATGTTGTTACAGCTTACTTGTATGGGTCACTTGATAGCGACGTCTATATGAAATACCAGAAGGATTTAAAATCCCTGAAACATTAAGTTCAAAACCTAGAGAAATGTGCTCAATAAAATTACAAAGATCTGTATATGGGTTGAAAAAATATGGAAGGATGTGGTACAATCATTTGAGCGATTATTTGATTAGCAAAGGTTATACAAATAATCTTATTTGTCCATGCGTCTTTATTAAAAAGACAATGTCAGGATTTGTGATCATAGCTGTATACGTTGATGATTTAAACATAATTGGGACAAATAAAGAAAACCAAGATGTTATTGTTCTATTAAAGAAGGAATAAAATGAAAGATCTTGGAAGGACCAAATATTGCCTTGGTTTACAGATTGAGCATATGCATAATGGAATAATTCTACATCAATCAAATTACACTGAAAAGCTCCTAAAATGATTTAATATGGACAAGGCAAATCCTTTAAGCACTCCAATAGTTGGTAGATCACTTAATGTTGATAATGATCCATTTCGCCCTTGCGAAGATGATGAAGAAATTCTTGGTCCAGAGGTGCCATACCTAAGTGAAATTAGAGCCCTTATGTGTTTAACAAATTGTACTAGGCCTGGCATTTCTTTTGCAGTTACTTTATTAGCAAGGTTTAGTTCTTCCCCCACAAAAAGAAACTGGAAAGGAATCAAACACATTTTTCGATATCTTCGAGGGACCGTCGATTTAGGCTTGTATTATCCTAACAATTCGAAAGAAGGATTGGTTGGTTATGAAGATGCATGTTATCTGTCAGATCCTCATAAGGCAAGATCCCAAACTGGATATGTGTTTATGAATGGAGGTACTGCGATCTCATGGCGTTTCCAGAAACAGACACTTGTTGCAACATCATCAAATCACGTTGAAGTCATTGCACTACATGAAGCTTCCAGAGAATGTGTATGGATGAGATCCATGACACAACTCATCATGAGTTCTTGCGGACTAGAGAAAGATAGAAGTCCAACTTTAATCTACGAAGACAATTTAGCTTGTGCCTCGCAGATGAAAGAAGGATATATAAAAAGTGACAGAACAAAACATATACCGCCAAGGTTCTTCTCATATACACAAGATCTTATAAAAGATAATCAAGTTGAAATGAGATATGTTCAATCTAGCAACAATTCGGCGGATCTTTTCACCAAGGCACTCCCAACAGCAATTTTCAGGAAACACATTCACAATATTGGAATGCGACATGTTCGAGCAATGTGACAATTTACAAATGACAACATCAGGGGGAGTCATCTACACACTGTACTCTTTTTCCCTTAGTTAAAGTTTTTTTTCTCACTTGGTTTTTCTTTAACAAAGGTTTTTAACGAGGCAGTATTCTGAAGATGAACTCTGATTTGAAAAATTGTCATCCAAGGGGGAGTGTTATGAATATCTGGCAAAATACAAGTGACACAACTTTATTCTAGGTGTTCCAAGCTCATGCTAAGGTGTCACAAAGAAAGGCTAGGTGGATAATCAATTTTACCAAATCCTATGTATACACTATTTATTCAATGACTAAGAAATATTGTATAATGCCATGTACCAAGAATGAATAGTATTGTTAGTAGTATAAATACTACTTAAGAGTAATGAGAAACTTGCACCATTTGAATACACACAACTCTAGCATTATTCATCTCATTCTATCTCTCTCAAAGTTTACTTCTAGCCTTTATAATTAATAAAGTCTTATTCTCTTAGAATTTGCTTAAAGTTCAAAAGCAAACTTTGTTATATTATAACAAGATCTACATTTTATACCTGCAAATCATATTTGTTGAACTAATGGATTCATTTTGCTATCTTTAGCCAAACGTCCTCATATATGTAAATGCTCCAATATACAGTTATGAAAAATCATCATATACTTCCAAAACAAATTACAGACAAATCCAATACTGCATCAATGATTTTTATTAACAATACGAGTACATTATTAGTAAATTATTGGAACAGGTCCTTTGCATCGGCCGACATTCGTGATTGGACATTTGGACCCTGTATTAAGACAAGTGCAAATCATTGATTTAATCAACTCTCCAAATCATAACTCGTTACGTTTGGCATTAAATGACCGATAGTGAAATCATCAATTAGAGCAAGGGGTATGGTGGCTTCCCCACTTCTCTTCACTTGAGTTCCACGTGTGTCACATCACCTCCACATCACTCCAACACTAACAAAAAAATACCTCCAAATCACAACATACTCACTTCTTTTCACTTGGGCCACACCCTCTCCTATTTTATTTCTTTTCCATATTTTTCAAACACAATTAAATTCATTTCATTCATTTAAAATAAAAATACAACGTACAATAGGAAAAATAAAAAAAACATACGATAAATAAATAAAAACATACGAAAAATAAAAAAACATACGGAAAATAAAAACCATAAGAAACTTAAAAAATACAACATTTTTCGCCTTTTATATGTTGTATTTTGCTATTATTTGGTCTTGTTTCTTTTTTATGAGTGATTTTTTTGGCTCCGGTAACCCCTCCACATCAAGCATGAGAAACTGCAATTCTTGGCACTCTTGAGCCGACTTTTCTTTAGCAATCCTCGTCTCGTACACTTCTCGTGCTCCGTCAACTTTACGTTTATACTCTTGAGCTAAAGCTTCCACAATAGCATCCGATTGACTCCCTTCGGTGCTCGTTGACGACTCCACTGATCTAGATTTTTTTGCCGGACGAGGCTTGCCGGCGGGACGAGCTCTAGGATCAGGGCCGAATAATTCGGCGATATTATCTGCATTGATCCCATCCGGCGCGTCCCATTTGGGATATTCTTTCAAAACCTTCCATGCCGAAACCATATTAAAGTTTTTCCCCGTCTCATTTTTGTAAGCAAGTCTTGCATTCTCAATGTGATCAACATCATTTTCCCCGGATCTACGCTGCAAATGCTTGTAAAAACCATGAAACTTTTGACAATCACCGTTTATCCGAGTCCATTTTCCCGTGCACATATTTTTGTACGATAAGGCTCTGGACTACGAGCCTTGAAGTCCTCCCAAATCTGAGTCCAAAACGCATCGTTTAGTCGGTCATTACCGATAGCGGCGTTTTGGGATACCTCGACCCAACACTCGGCTAAAAAATTTTCTTTATTGTTTGACCAACGAATTGTCGTGCGACCCTCTTCATCCACATCCTCCTCCTCGTCGTCAGCGTCCAAGTTTACAACGACCTTCTTTTTTTTCTTTGTCGCTTTGGCCGGTTTTTTTCCTTGACGACGTTCTTCACATGTTTCGGTTGGTGGTGGTTGAGGCACTTTGAATTGTGATTCAAAGTAATGTTGTTGTGAAGGGTAGAATTGCGTTGGTGGTGCTTGTGACGGATAAAATTGCGTTTGTGATGGTTGTGACGTATAAAATTGAGGTGGTGATGGTTGTGAGGGATAAAATTGCAGTTGTGATGGTTGTGAGGGATAAAATTGCGGTGGTGATTGTCTTGGATATTGAAAAGCTTGAAATCCGACTTGCGAAGAAGTGCTTGAGGTTTGAGACGATGGGGTGGACGGGTTTGACGAAGACGAGTTGAGGAGATTCATAAACGACATCTCGTTGGGATCTTGAGACATTTTTGGTTGTGGATTAAGATGAGGATGATAATATATTTATGGTTGTGAATGAGAAGTGTGAATGTTTTGGTAAAAAATGAGTATTATTTATAGAGAAAAGGGTGTATTATTTGGGTTTGAAAAAAAAAAAAAAAAAAAAAACCGTTTGAATTTTAACGGTAAATTGCAACGTTTTAATTTTGAAATGCTTTGTCTTTTTGTGTGCCGTTTGGACGACGAGAGGGCAAGTGGCGAGGCCCTGTGGTGTCACGGCGAGGAACAAAAAAGAGTGGCGACAAGCCACGTTGGAACCGGCGAGCTTCAACGAGCCCCATACCCCTTGCTCTTATTCACATATTTCTTAACCACGTGGATATTAGTCTGCTCACAGTCGTGACTTGGGTCACCGCCTGCCACATCAGCTTTCTTTATTCAGCGACCAGACATGACCAAGTTCTTACAGTTAATGGTGGAAATAATTTTTATTATTATTATTATTATTATTATTATTTATTTTTTTAATGGCGGAAATAGTTCAAACATCGATGACGTATAGTCTATATTCGGGTCACGAACCCGACCAAAGGCCAATATTAGCTAGCCCATCACGAAATGGGCCACGCCGATCAGTGTTTGGGCTCACGAAGGCCCAAACCCAAAAACTTATTTATGGAATAAGATATTGGATATCTCCTATTTTTGGAGATAAGCGTTTACCAACCGACTTAGGCGGGATACGCCGAAGTTTGTGGAGCACGAAATCAACAAGGAAATCGTGTATATAAAGGGAACCCTATACCTCATAAAAGGTACGATCTAAAACCCTAACTCTCCATAACCCTAAAACCGATTACTTACTCTCACGCCGGAGGATAATCGTGGGAGACAATCCCACGATAAGCCTAACGGTGTTTTCTGTTTACTTAGTGCGCAGGTCTCAAGCAGCAATCATCAATTGGTACGAGAGTCGGAGCCCAAACAAGGAACGCCCAACTTTTGTATCAACAAGTGGCGCCATCCGTGGGACCATCACTAAGAACTAAGAACTAGAATGACGAAGCACGGAAATCAGCGATCACAAGCAGACCTTACAGGAAAGAAGTTGCAAAGCGGATCAGCTTCTAAGCAGACTACTGGGACAACCAGTGTCGCTAAAAATCAGGGATCAGGCCCAGACCTAGTCCTCCCTACAGTGGAGCAACGCTCGGGGACAACCCAAGCCACTACAAACACCACCAGCGCAGCGGATCCGCTGCGCACCCTTTTTGCTACTCCTCTCCACTCAGTGCTAGAAGCTGACCTCTCAAAGGCACCAGATGCACCCGATAAGAACAAGGGCCCAGTGGTAGAAACAAGCACTCTTGCTCTAGAAGGAGTCGCACCGGAACTAGCACCGGGTGATTTTGTATCGCAAAATTACAAAACTTTGGCCGCTCTCATGCAAGAGGAGGCAAAAAAGAGGTCAAGTCGGAGCCTCCATGCCCGACTAAACTTCGACTCAGAATACGAAACATCCCCATCACGCCGTCAGAAAGAGAAGCGCGGGAGGGATAGTTGTCGACCCCCGGTATTTAACAGAATTAGGAGGAGAGTTGAAAATGATGAGATATCTAACTCGCAGCATTCGAAAGGAAGCGAGGAGGATGAACGGCGTACCAATGTCTACGCCAGGCTGGGTGGCCGCAGAGTTCAGGATAGACTTGGGCGAAGGTACTCCCCAAGTGAAATCCCTTCAAGTGGAAACTAGGAAGATAGTCGGCGCAAGCGCCAAAAGAGGGAAAACTCATCCTCTGGTAATTCCTCGGATGACGGGGACAACGAAACCGGACACTGGAAGTCCAGGAAGAACTATCGCGATCAAGAGGAGGATGACATATCCCTCCCATGGAGCCGTCAAAAAGTGGATGCGTTCACTCGGCGCATCAGCGATTTCTCAGAAAACAAAAGAAGGCGCATGCCCGCCAATGTGAAAACTTATGATGGAACAGGTGATCCGGACGATCACCTAAAAATTTTCGAATCAGCCGCTACAATCGAAAATTGGCCACAACCCGTGTGGTGCCACATGTTCAATTCCACCGGTTGGAAATGCGCGAACTTGGTTCAGCAAGCTTCCACGCAGAAGCATCAATGGCTTCGAAGAGCTGCGGAAAGCATTCCGCCTGAACTTCACTCAAAGGAAGAAATGCGCTAAAAACCCTATCGAACTCGCCAGGTAAAACGGCCATGGGAATCCACAAGCGCTTATGTGGAGCGCTTCAAAGATGAGTGCATACAGGTTAAGGCATGCCCGGAAGTGTTGAAGATCTCAGGGTTCATGAATGGGATCAATAACCCAGAACTCATCAAAAGGTTGAACGACAAGATCCCCCAAACCTTTGATGAACTCATGAAACGCACAAGGTCCTTCATCTAAGGAGAAGCCGACGCGGCGGATAGCAAGAAAGGTTACTCCAACTGCAGGTCACAGGAACAACCTCGGAGACAATCCGCTGACCAGAGTAGTAACCGTAACAGGAGTTACCGCAGCCAAGGGAGTAGACGAGACAACGACAAGTATACCCCACTCACAAAGACTCTAAAGGAGATATTCACAACGGAAGGCACGAATTTTCCAAGACCCCCACCTATGCGCACTCCAGAAGATCGGGGCGTGGGGAATGGATACTGTGACTATCACGCACAGAAGGGCCACACCACCAATGAATGCATCCAGCTACGCCAACTTATTGATAAACTAGTTAAAGAAGGCAGATTGGTCCATTTGGTCAAGAACATCAAGGAGGGAAAAGATAGGCAGAAGACTGGAAACAAGAAAGAGGCACCCAAAGACAAGGCTGACACAATCTACATGATACAATCATGGCAACAGTAACTAGGCGAAAGTCACCGAGAAATTTTCCCGTGTAAGTGAAATCTCCTTCCCCACCTTGACTGCGGACAACGCAGTGGTGGAGCCGCTCACCATTGAAATTAATGCGGGGGGTCACAATATCCACCGCATGTATTTCGATGGAGGAGCATCTGCAGATATCATGTACGAACATTGTTTCAAACGATTGCGACTGAGATACGCAATCGGTTAAGCCCGACCATGACAAATGACTGGTTTTACTGGGGAAAAGATATGGCCTATGGGGCAGATACGCCTACTAGTCAGTGTGGGCGATAAAGGACACTCAATGACGGCCTGGATGAATTTTATGGTGATTAAATCCCCTTCGCCATACAATGGCATTATCGGAAGACCAGGGATATCAGCCATACGCGCAGTACCATCTACGGCGCATAGGATGCTCAAATTCCTAGTGGAAGGTGGCATTGTTACTCTCTACAACGCCACTGTACCACATAGAGAATGTAACACGATTACATGCGAGACGGCGCCCATTCCAGAATAGCGCGCAACCAAAGTTCCAAACCTGAAGGTTGCAATTCATCCTGATTACCCAGAACAGGAAGTATCGATCGGAGGATCACTGTCGGACAACGGCATGCAGCCGTGTGCGCACTCTTGCAAAAGAACCTGGATATCTTTGCATGGGAGCCAAAGCACATGACTGGGGTACCACGCTCAATCACAGAACACAAGTTGAGAATCCGACAAGGATACTTACCGATACGCCAGAAGAAGCGTGGCCAAGCTCCAGAGCGTGCGCAAGCAATCCTGGCAGAGGTACACAAACTTGGGAAGGCAGGTATCATGCGAGAAGTTTACTACCATGACTGGCTATCCAACCCAGTCATGGTGAAAAAGAGTGACGGCAACTGGCGGATGTGTGTAGACTTCACAGATCTCAACTAGGCATGCCCACAAGACTGTTATCCACTACCGGAGATAGACTGGAAGGTAGAGTCTTTGTGTGGTTACCCACTCAAATGCTTCCTCGACGTATACAAAGGATATCACCAAATCCGATGGCCAAGGGCGGCGAAGAAAAACGGCCTTTCATACAAGCCAAGGCGTCTACTGCTATACTAAGATGCCCTTTGGCTTAAAGACTACAGGCGCCACCTACCAGCGGTTAGTGGATAATGCATTCGAAAAATAGGTGGGCCGCAATCTCGAGGTTTACGTTGACGACTTGGTCATAAAGAGCCATACTGAAGAGGAATTGGTGCGCGACATTGAGGAAACATTTAGGACTCTCAAAGAGATCAACATGAAACTAAATCCTAAAAAATGCACATTTGGCGCTACAGAAGGCATGTTTCTCGGATACCTGATGGCATTAAACCATGCCCAGAAAAGACCAAGGCTGTCATTGAACTTCCCTCACCGCGCACGTTGAAGGAAGTCCAATCTCTCAATGGAAAACTGGCCGACCTAAATCGATTCTTGTCGAAATCAGCAGACAAATCACTCCCTCTCTTCAAAACACTCAAGAAGTACATGAAAAAGGGAGATTTCCGTTGGACTACGGAGGCAGAAGAAGCCTTTCTATAGCTTAAACAACACTTGGCAGCGCTCCCTACGCTCGTGGCACCCCGTCCAGGGGAAGAGTTAATAATGTACCTATCTGCAACTCATGGAGCGTCGGTGATATTACTAACAGATAGGAACTCAGACAGACACCGGTGTATTTTGTAAGCAAGACGCTCAAGAAGACGGAGATCAACTATAGCGCCATGGAAAAGCTTGTCCTAGCATTGGTATTCGCCGCCAAAAGACGCCCGGTATTTCCAAGCGCATCCAATTGCGGTAATTACAGATCAACCCATCAAGCGATCATCTCCAAACTGACGCATCGGGCGACTACAGAAGTGGAGCGTGTTGCTAGGTGAACACAACATTTCTTACAGGCCACGCACTGCAATAAAAGGGCAGATACTAGCAGACTTCATCATTGAAAAGCCAGACACTAAGGATACACCCGAACCAAGCAAAAAGGAACTACAAGATACATGGATCTTGTTCACGGATGGTTCTTCATGCGTGGACGGATCAGGAGTAGGCCTCATCCACACAAGCCCGGAAGGACTAGAATTCACTTACGCACTGCGTTTTGAGTTTACAGCGACAAACAATGAGGCAGAGTATGAAGCCCTAATAGCCGGATTACGCATTGCAGCTCGAATGGGTGTACGCAACCTGGAAGCAAATGTGGATTCCCGACTAGTAGCCAACCATGTGTTGGGCGAATACGTGGCCAAAGAGGAGAACATGATCCAATACCTCGACAAAACCAAGGCACTAATCCAAGACTTTGACAGGTTTACCATCAAGCAGGTGCCTAGAGGGGAAAATCGAAAGGCGGATGCACTAAGCAAAATTGCATCCACAAGCTTTGCACACTTGTCAAAACAAGTGTTGGTGGAGACTTTGAAGAGCAAATCCATCTCGGAGATGGAAATATCAACGGTAATAGAAGAAGAAGGTCCTACGTGGATGACCCCAATAATGGAGTTCATAAGCAAGGGTGTATTGCCCTAAGAACAGACGGAAGCCCGAAAAATACGGCGCACAGCTCAGAGGTTCGAACTTAGAGACGGTGTGCTCTATCGACGCTCCTTCTTGCAACCATGGCTCCGCTGCGTCGGTCCCATACAAGCAAATTATGTGCTCAGGGAAATACACGCTGGCTCATGCAGCATGCATTCAGGACCACGATCTGTAGTGGCGCGTGCTTTAAGGTCAGGGTACTACTGGCCCACCATGCACCGTGACGGGCGAGAATTAATAAAAAGGTGCGGCGACTGTCAGGTTCATCAACCCATTCCGCGCCAACCACAACCGGTGCTAACGCCTATCACGGCACCATGGCCATTCTACAAGTGGGGTATCGACATTGCAGGTCCCTTTCCCGTTGCGCCAGGAGGATGAAGTTTCTAATAGTGTCAATAGACTATTTCACCAAGTGGATCGAAGCAAAAGCAGTGGTGACAATTACTGGCAATCAGGTCAAGCGCTTTGTTTGGGATAATATTGTATGCCGCTTCGGACGCCTAGGAAATCATCTCGGATAACGGGAAACAATTTTGTGACAATCCCTTCAAGGACTGGTGCGAGAAGTTGAACATCACGCAGCACTTCGCATCAGTTAAACATCCACAATCCAATGGGTTAGTAGAGCGTGCAAATCGAAGCCTAGGTGAAGGAATCAAAGCACGTCTGGACAAACACAAAGGATGGTGGGTGGAAGAATTATCCCACGTCCTATGGGTGCACCTCACCTCAATCAAAACCAGCACAGGGGACACCCCCTTTTCTCTAGTCTATGGCACAGAGGCGGTCATACCAGCCGAAATTGGGATGCCAACAATTCGCACTGCTGAAATCAATGTTGCAACAAATGATGACGAGCGGCGCATCGACTTGGACCTGGTGGAAGAAAGACGTGAGCGCGCAGCTATATGTGAAGCGAGATCCAAAGCAAAGATGAAAGGATACTATGATGCTAAAGTGCGCAGCGTTTCATTCAGACCAGGTGACTTTGTGTACCGCGCCAATGATGCGAGCAACGCAGAAGACACAGGCAAACTTGGACCAAAGTGGGAAGGACCCTATGAGGTTACTGAAGCATTAGGAACAGGCGCGTACAAGTTACGAGACATGGATGGTCGGGAACTACTGTGTACATGGAACATTTGCAATCTCAAGCGATGCTACCTCTAGGACTGGCTACGGCCCAACGCACGGACACTCTTGCACTTTAGTGCCCAATAAATATCCGTGTATTTATTGTTTCTTTTTCTTTTTTTCTTTTTTTTTTACTTAGGCAAATGTCTTAATTATTTTCTTTAATAAAAACTTGCAAGTATCAATACACTGTCGTGGTTTCTAGCTAATTCCGCGACACATTTCAATTTGTTATTTCCATATACTTTATGTCTTAACATTTTTTATATTTTGCCTACATGGTGTGCATGCACCTAAAAAACCCACGATGGTACAAGGATGAGTAAACCTACTAAATAACTCGTTGAGTAAGAGGGTTGCAAACCCATCAACAGTGGATCACGTATCCTTGTTAAACACCTTGTTCTCAAGATGTTAGACTAAGTTCTGTACGCATCCCACGATGGGTGCGTAACAACGCATACGATGCACGTTTAACAACTTAGGAATCAAGACACTTGACTCCTTAAATGTGAAATTTACAGTACGCTGCATATCACAACATACACGACTATGATAAAAAATACTTAGAAATTATGTCTTAAGTATACCATGAATCTCATACATGATTATGAACTTCACATATTACCCGCGCTTATACAACAGTTTGCTTCTTAGACAATACACACGTTCTCTATGGGAAAACAAGTAACTAAGGAAAAATATTATAAGTAGCAACAACGTTTAAACAAAAATATATGTCCCATTCAGTACCATGCGTGTTTACAAAAGGATGTTTACTTTACAAAGTACTATCTACATGCTATTACAACGTCTCAGAGATGAACTACCTACACAGCTAGCAGCGCCTCCAACCTCATCCAACTTCTTCAATAGATCGGAGTCTTGGTGAGATACTGTGGCAACACTAACCGGTATCCCGTCAGATCTGGGAAGATGAGCTGCACCAACGCCGCACAAAACTGCCTTACCTTTAATTCTTTCCTTCTTCGCAAGCCTGGTAAGATGCGCTTCCAACACTTTCTTCAACGGCACTTCTTTTTCCAAGGCAAAGGGATTCAAGATATCACGCGGCCGAGCAAAAACAGGCACTTGAAGCTGGGACTCATCAGGCCTCAAAACGTAATCAGCTTGCGCATCTGCATTTTCAGCACGGTGTTGAGCTAAGGTCAGCCCCTCCATAATGACCCCTATGGGGAAATCCTAGTCGCGCTCTAACTCAGAGATCAGGGGAAGCTCCAAGGACTTCATCCTCTCCATAGCAGCCACCAGCTCATCATATGATTGCGCATTGTACCCAGGTATCTTATCCACGGGCACCTTCAACAACTTAGCCTCATGAAGCTCCTCAACAGCCTCTGATTTACCCCGCGCTAGTGCACACTGAACCACTCCCCCGAAGGCATCCACCAGTTCCTGTGACTCCAAGGTACTGAGCGCAGCAAGTCGCAGTCCATGGCTAATAAGCCACCTACGCTCAGCAATTGATGACATAAGTTGTTAATACAACTCCTCATCGTACTCCAGGCTTAGTTTGCGCAATTTCATCTCTTGCGTTTCCAGAGCACTGCTCATAGTGACACCAAAACCTTCCAACTGCGAGGTCAATGTGTCCTTACCCATCTCCAAATACTTCAGCGCCTAGAGACA
The DNA here is from genome assembly GCA_910596185.1 of Chrysanthemum makinoi. Lineage (NCBI taxonomy): Eukaryota > Viridiplantae > Streptophyta > Magnoliopsida > Asterales > Asteraceae > Chrysanthemum > Chrysanthemum makinoi. The sequence goes on from OU343219.1 coordinate 25,505,061, forward strand.
CGAAGCCTTATATCCTGCTGACTCAGCACGCTCCTGGCTTATTTGGCCCATCAGCGCCATCTTCTCTTCAGCAAGCTTTTGGGCGTACGAACTGAGGCCCTCTGCTTCAGCTTTAGCACTAGCCAACTGCGCCTCCAGTGACGCAATCTTTTGATCTTTTTGCGTGCCTTGGCTGCCTTCCCCAGAAACCTTGGCCTTTAGCCTCTCTACTAGTGACGTTTGATGCGCAGTTGCCAGCACCAACTCTTCAACAAGCTGCTCCATGGGCGCATCCTCAGCCACCAAGGGCTCAGTGTTTTGGCTATTTGGCTCAGAGAACTCAGTACGTACAGGACTATCCCTGGGGGGCGACTCCACAGACTGTTCAAACCTGCACGCAAGAAACGGAATTAATAATTTCTCACATAACCAGGGATGCGCAGCACATGTTGACAATAAAAACTTACTGTGGCCCAGCAGCATTATCTGACGGAGGAGGCGATTCACCGTCACTAGAAGATGATTCCACCACATGGACAACGGGGCGCTTCTTTCTTGAGGAGCTCGCGCCGTCATCTTCGCGTGACCTCTTGCGCAGCAACCCTTGATCCTCCTCCCCCTCCTCTTCCAGGTGCTCCGCCACTTCTGCTTGTGACGGCTGCACTACGAGAGTAGGTACATTCGCGCCCGGCATACTCTGCAATGGGGTCCCTTCCAGTGCGACATATGAGCTTGCTTCTCCCAGATCCATTTCAACGACATGCCCTGCTGTCGCATCAAGAATGGGGTCCTCTCCCTCTCTCAGCGGGCGCGTCCCTACATTTACTTGACGAGGCTTCGCCAGCTGCACAACTCTGAACAGATCCATCTCTGCGCCACAGAAAACCACAGCAAAACATGTTATTATAAGTACAATGAACGAAGAAAGACTTACGTTAATAAAGTAAAGGAATTCACAGGATGAGCACCCACCCTGGCCATCTGCGCCTAAAAAGATTGGAACCTCCTCAGGTCTTCCAAAACAGTTACGGCTAATGCCCATGTGCACCAAAAACTCCTCGGGGTAGGAATTAATGGGGAGGCGGTTGGTGTTTATCGTATCTGCGTCTTCCGCACTATATGATCCAGGGGGCGCTCATCTTTTTCCAGTGAACCCTGGGTATAAAAGTCAAAGTGCGATGGGAAACACGCTTCATCGACCCAAAAAAAGGACTCTCTCCAATTCCTAAGCGCATCTAATTTTTCGGTGTAACACTGAAGTCGCCCAGGGCGCTTAGCAAATGACACCCACCCGTTTGACCATGTTGTGTGGTAAAACGCGCGGAATAGGTGGATGGTTGGATTAATTGCCAGCAGGCGGCAATTAATCTCGAAGTTGGTGATTTTAGCTACACCTATGCAGTGCAGCTGGGATATATGCAGACAGTAGTAGTTTAACACGTCGCTCAGGAATAAAGATATGGGCACGCGTTGATTTGCGAATTCAAAAAACCGCGTGTATACCCCTATTTTCCCTTCGGGAAAGTTCGCAATCGATGCATTCGCACCCGGAACTTCCGGATGCACTGCGAGAGGAATATAATAAACCGAAGAGAACTCTAGTAGTTCACCCTCAGTTATGACGGATGTGAAATCAGACAACACTTTGACCATGGTTTTTTTTTATATGCGCACGCGCGTTTACCTTTGACGTATTACGGTTTCTTGCTGGGAAAGTCGAAGCTTTTTTAATGGTGGAAATTTTTTTTTACTGTGATAAATCACAATAATAAGCAGGCGGCTGGTTATATAGATCTCCTCATCCACGCGATGACTGACACGTGGATTCCACTATCTCTACTTGAGTGGCTAGGATCTACTGAGGTGACGTGGGTACAGTTACTTTCCCCCGATTTATGAGGCACCTATTTTAAATATTATGTCTAGCTGCAACGTGTATCTTTCAAGGCGGGAACTTTTTGGCTTCTTCGTTACGCTTTGTAGCTTTTATTAGCTGCAGTTATTAGTCTAGCATCCGCAGTTCGTCACTGCGCATACTAGACTGGGGGGACATGATGACGTATAGTCTATATTCGGGTCACGAACCCGACCAAGGGCCAATATTAGCTAGCCCATCACGAAATGGGCCATGACGATCAGTGTTTGGGCTCACGAAGGCCCAAACCCAAAAACTTATGTATGGAATAAGATATTGGATATCTCCTATTTTTGGAGATAAGCGTTTACCAACCGACTTAGGCGGGATACGCCGAAGTTTGGGGAGCACGAAATCAACAAGGAGATCGTGTATATAAAGGGAACCCTATTCCTCATTAAAGGTACGATCTAAAACCCTAACTCTCCATAACCCTAAAACCGATTACTTACTCTCACGCCGGAGGATAATCGTGGGAGACAATCCTACGATAAGCCTAACGGTGTTTTCTGTTTACTTAGTGCGCAGGTCTCAAGCAACAATCATCAATTGGTACGAGAGTCGGAGCCCAAACAAGGTACGCCCAACTTTTGTATCAACAAACATTTTAAACAACAAATTTAAAATTTATTAAAAATAAAAACATTACAATACTAAATTCAAATAAACATTAAAAACATTACGTAAATTATTCAAATAACCTTAAAAACATAAATTAATAATCTAAGTCGTAGTGTGCATTGATTGTTGCCTTAATTTTCATCAGTTCGGCTAGTTGTCGAGGGGGCAAACTTTGATCGATTGTGGTATTGTAAAACTTAAGTCTTGCTCCCGTTTTGATTGGGCCATGAATGCCATTTGCTGTTTTTAGAGCTCAATTTTCTGTCTTTTTATCTCCATCTTTTTTTCCCTCAACCTTATGTACGCATCTTCTATACCCTTACCTTATCCCGATTTTGTCGGCTTGAACCTGAAAATGGTTTTGGCTAACGAACTAACAAATGATTCTGATGGATGATCACGAGAGGAGGAGGATGATTTCTTCCTGGCTGCGTCACGACCTTTTGGTCGTGATTCTCTAGTCTCTTCCTCATCATCAGAATCATTCACGTCTTGGAAATTCAAAGGACCTTGTGTTGACCCCGATGTAGTTGTAGAACCCTTTAATTTCTTCCGACTATTCGTTCTGAAAGCAGGCATCTCACAATTCTTCCAAGTATCATGAGTCCTCAAAATTTGCCAACACTCCTCCAAGGTAAAATCATGACCGTACATCATATGGTATTATCTAAAATGTTTTTGTTTGTCGTCTGCATTATTCTCACCACTTCCAAGATTTTGCTTGATATTATCCATAATAGCACAAAAATTCCCAACCCTATTACGAATCATATTCTTCCATTTGGTCGTGATGGAGTCGTAGGTTCTTTCTGAGCCATTTTCCTTTTCAAAGTACGCTATCACCTCCTCCCAAAAGCGGTGCCTGTTGATAGCGTTTCCTCTCTGCGAATTTTCCGACACAAAAACCCAAGCTCTACAAAGCGCGATCTCTTCCGCCTTTGTCCATGGTGCGGCCTTTTTGGTTGGTTCGGGCTTTTTACCTTTGTCCTTCGCCTTTGTAGCATGTCTTAAAGGCTTCTTTGGTTTGATGGGTGACGTCTTTTCGACATAGTCATCGTCTTCAACAAGAATGGAATCGTGGTACGAACCATGACCCGAACCTTGCCCCATCGAAGCATCTTGACTAGGATAGTTTTGGGTCGAGTATTGTTGAGTCGGATACTCAGGCATATAATCCTCCAAATCTATTTCAAGATTAGCACTACGAAGCGGGGAATAATTGTGATAAGGTTGGGAAGGATACAAGAAGTCCATGTTAGGACGATACGACGACCCACTTGGTTCTTGGTGATAATCCGTATTAAATTGTTGCGGTGGGACAAATTGACGATTAACGTAAAACGGGTTTTGATTTTGATTTGGTTGTTGTAGTCGTGATTGATATTCAAAAGTTGATGGACGTAAGCGAATACCCCTATTTTGTGGTTGTGTTATGCCGGTTAATTCAAAGTTGTTTTCCGGTGAGAAATTCAAATCCGATGCATTTTGGGGTATTCGGGATCGTCGATTTTTTGATTGTGGTGTATTTTTCTTTGACATGGTGAACATGGATGAGAAGTAGTTTGAGGTTTGAAGTGAATATGGATGAGAAGTAGTTTGAGGTTGAATTGTGTGTTTAGAATTGTGTTTGAGGTTGATATTTTTAGGATGTAAAGTGGTAAAGGTTTTTTTTTTTTAATGTCAAAACGTTTGAAACAAGTGTGTGTTTAAAATCGGTTAGATTTACGCCTGATTATGTTTTTCTTTTTGGCTCGACCGATATTCGACCTACAACCCACACTTGTCACGGCCGACTTTCAAGTCACTCGACATACACGACTAACCGATTTTCTCAAGTCCACTGTGACAAGCCTTAGTATGCAAACTTATTTTAGCGTGAATAAAATAACTTTATCTTTACTTTAAGCTTGTTTTACCACAGCCATATGTTATAAAACACATGAAAATGTTATCTAATCCATCCTCCTGTCGCAAATTATAATGCGGTAACTTTTTTTAATTCTTTACAATGACATAAATTTTGTTAAAACTATACTAAAGTGGTAGACATACGACAAATGCCACACACTATCCCGTTGCTTTTGGGGAGTGTATACTTTTTCTTAATTTAGAAATTCCTGTAGCTTTTACGACTCCCAACACGAATTTTCCAAAGTCCAAAAAAGAAAAAGACCACTTTAATTTGCTGGATTCGTATGTACGCATATCAATATTTTATGACAGAAAAATTGTTACATGTTTGTATTTTTTTTATTTTTTTTTCATCAATAAAGACATCATGTCATTCACACAAGTACATAACCGAACCAACGAGCAACATATATATGTTAAGCTTTCAAGTAGCTTATAGTTCATAACCAAAGAATAAATAATCAAGTTAATACATTTAATAGATAATAGTATAATACAAATTTTGACTCCAAAAAGTGAAATTAAAATTAAAATGTGTATCTTTTCTATATGCATACATCTATTTATATATTATATTGTTATACGAAGTAATAATATACATGAAACAAAATTAATGATGTGTATCACTGGTGAGTCTTTTGCAAAATAGGACCAATCATTCTTAGCTCAAACATCTTCACGTCTCCAGCAGCCTCCCTCATGGTGGTGTCCACCACGTACGGTGTTCCGTCAAGATACTTGTCTGTCGTGTTCACAAGCTGCCTACACGGCTCTCGCCTTTCTGATATTGTTCCGTGGTAATGGTAGTACACGATCTTCCCTTCTGTTTTGTGTATAGTTTTCCCCTTTAAGTTTTCTGACAAATGTACACCCGTGGCAAAAACATTCCTAGGTTGAATTGCGTATTTTCGGTCTCTTCTAATTCCTCTCTTTATATCTCTATATACCAACTTCTCTATACCCCATTTCCTGTACATATGAAAGAAACATGCGATTTAGTAACGGTGTCTTGTTACATGTAACTGTAACACATGACGTTTCAACATGTTATAGTTTCCCTATAACATCAAACATCTCATTATGCATTCACGACAGCTAGCTTTAAATTGATTATAGATCATCATTTCACGACAAAACAAACAGCCACCTACCATAGGTCACATTCGGGCCCTTAAGAGAACAAATCTTTAACGAACACCACATGAAGGAATGGGCATAGTTCCAAATAACACACCAACACATTGATTGATACATCATATGATTGCATGTTTGAGTTACCTAGCTCTAAAAGTCTAAAGCAAACTTCTTTTCAATCTCTAGTTTTCGTTCTTCTAATTTGGTATCACAGTATTAATATAAAGGTTTTTCTAATTTGTGCCCTAGGCTCTAAGGGCACAAGTTAGGCATATCATAAATACACAAAGATTCATGAAAAAGTACAGACAAGTATACTTTTATGTGGGTCCTTGTATACTTTTGGTGTACTTATAATGTGCTTACCTTGTGCTCTTAGTGCACAAGTTAGAAAAACCTGTAAAATAAATCCCAAGGTTGACTACACAATAATGCAAGAATCTGGTGCTATATCAATAATGTTAAATTATGTTACATGGGCAATCAAATATTCTAAATTTAATAACTCTGGTGAGTTGTCAAAAACTATGGTCAAGCGTCAATCTATGTTGTCATATGAATGGAACCAGGTTCTATACTAATAAACAACTAAATCACCCTGAAATTAAATAGATCGAAAATGGTGTAATTCATACCTGTAAATTTTACCCACATTGTCATCAAGGTAACATAGCTTGTTCGACATGGTTCTTTGTTCAATAGTGAATTGGGTATACTCCGATAAGGAGTCAGTAATGGCTTTAAGGTTTGTCTCCTTAGGAACAAATATGAATTCATCCACGTCGAAAAAGAACATCCATTTGGTCATGAATCGATATCTATGCAAACAATCATTGACTATCAAAAATTGATTATGGTAATACCCATCAAATCGCTCCTCCTCTTTTATGTCTTGTAATGTCACGTAACCTTTTTCGATCCATGGTCTTAGAACTTCCATTACTTCAGGGTGAACGCCACCTGCATCATGTATCACGAAATGCGACTTTTCCCCAAACATCCTCACATGGTATGCTATCCATTCGCGAACCCTGTTCATAATAAATAGAAACAGTAAATATTTCATATTTCAGTAAATCATGAAAGTAGCGTGATATATAAAATTAATCATTTCAGTAAATGCATAGTGGCCATATTTTAACGGGTCAATAATGGTTAAACTATCCAACTTTCACAATTTACCCGATTCAATGTTTTTTTTAACACTCCCTAAATTCTTCTTGGGTCACTGTTACCAAATTCTTCATCAGTACAAAATAAGGGTTGATGTAAAAAAAATCAATCAAGTAATGCAATTTGGTTGATCAAATCTAACATTGAACTAGTTTTAACAATCATTAACCTAATTAACCGTAATCTAAAACATATTTGTAACTTTTTCCAGATAACAAAATTGACTATTTATTACTACAATTTAATACAAACATATACACCATCTTTGACTCAAATAGTATCGTAAATAAGTTATTAAAACCATTTCCTCATTATTAGTCACTTAACTAGAGTAGAATTACTTGTTAAAAAAAAAAAAATCAGCTTGTGAACATAAATAAATATCGTATTAACAGAATTTCATTAATCTTTACCTTTGAGGACTCAATCCACCATAAAGCGGTGATCCACAATACAAATACTCATATTTCGGCTCCGCTTGAAACTGCAAACCGTTAACCTCTCCCGGGTTTTCTGTAAGGGCATCAATGGTGTCAGAAAGGTCAAAATCAGTGTCCCCGCCTCCTGACGTGGAGGCGTGGACGACTAACTTTCCACCGACACCATCATGGCCGACAGAACTCGGGAAAGTACAATTCACAACAACAACAGTATATACACGCCCATACCCCCAATCCGGTAAAATCTTGTACCCAGTAACATTCACACTGTTTAGTGTCCCATCATGTGGGACCCACTCACAAATATATTTCGGTTTTCCAAACAAATGTAATGGTTTTGACGACAAACCAATAACAGCAAACGTACTCACACCGCCTCTATAGGCCGACATAAGTATAAAATTGTATGCAGCTGATCCGTACCCATTAAAGTTTCTTTTTATTAAACCATTGGTTATAACTACATCTTGTAATTTTTTATTGTCTATAGGTGACGCTGATGTGACAACAGCGGTGGATAAAAAGTTGATGGCTGCGGGTGGTGGAAAAGCCGCGCAGCCGCGGAGATTATTGATAGAAGATGGAAAGAATTGAAATAGAGTGATTAATGAGCAAAAAAATAATAGTGCTGAAAGTAGTACTTTTAGCTCAGCTGCACAATTCCATACTACGCCAATGAACATTTTTTTTGGTATTTGGTTATCATCCTTGGCCATGTTTTTGTTAAAAAAAATGCAAAGATATGAAAACCAATGATATATTGAAGTGATTATGGAGATGAGTGTTATGCAAGCACCATAATTTCACACACTAGAAAAGTGAAAGTGTGTGTGATGGTTGCAAGAAATAAAAGGAAGAAGTATGAGAGTATAAAGATTAATTTATTTTGGATACTTCTGCTTTATGACTGTTTTTTTATGATGACAGATTTATTTAAATAAGAAATAAAATGTTTTATTTTTTGTGTTTGTGGTAATGACAGTCACACATAGTGCCAGCGTATTTGTGTGTGAATTGGGGGTGGGGAATCTTTTTAGAGTTGTCCAGCCTCTATGGGATGCAACATGCATGTTCAGTTTCGTTTTTTTTTTCTTTTGTTCTTTTCTAAAAGTGTGAATGATGAATTTCCGTTTTTACTAATGTTTTGTAACAGAACAACAGATTTTATAATTGTGTACGTTTTTCGCAAAATTTATGGCATCCTCTATTGTAGTTTATAAAAAAAATTTATAAAATGATGAAGAGGTTTAAAAACTTATAAATCATAGTGAACATTTATTTTAAGCTAATGTGTCATGAAAAGGTTTAAGATATTGAACTTTTTCAAAATTTAATGCCTTTGATTATGTGTGATGTATATATCATTTGAAAAAGTTTATAACATAGTGGGGATATGTTTATAAAACAAAAAGGTTTATAATTTAACGTCACAATACAAGTATAAACCTTTTAATAGGTTTATAATAATAGATGTCCTTACATAGTTACATAACCGTTATAGCCGATTGTCTTGCTATGATAAAATTTTTTCATGCTGGCCCAAAAACTCACTCGGAAGATCGTTCTCTTGCTATGATAAAACTGTTTACTTTTGAGACCAAATGAGCTTTGAGCCACAAAATTAATTCGGAATTAACATGAGGGGCGTTAATGATGTTAAAATGTTTAAATCTATGTAAGTTTATCAAATGCAACAAAGTTGTCTTCTTGGTAATCTCCTTAGTTATGGTATATTAGTATGGATTCAAGTCTTGTTCATGCTTGGTCGTTGGGATTTGTCATGGAAGGCGAGCTACGGGTTTATTTAACACAATCAAGTCCCATAGACTTCGATCAATATTGTCCCAAAATAATCTTATGTCGTATGCAAAGGGGTTGTTACACTTGATTAGCTATTGAATGTAGTTGCAATTCAGTGTACCATTCTATTAGAAAGAATATTTCACATTCCAGGCTAGCTATGTGTCACAGACTTGTCTCTACAAGGTCTTCCGTGCGGCATTTAGTCTTGACTAAGCTCAGCCTTGCTCGAATACTCAACGATGTATGCAACGAAAGATAGTTTCTAAGAAAGGATACAAGTGGAATATGGAAACACTTAGTTTTATTAGAGAAATCTTTACAAGCTTTGATTACAAGTGAACTTCAAAGGATGCCTTGAACAAATGAGGTCTTCCCTATTTATACTACTCCTATGTACAAGTTCTACATACTTCCATGAGAAGTCTAGAATTTTCATGAGGTTCTAGTCTTTCCAAGACATTATAGAGCTTCCTACACTTTCCAATATCTTCTAAAGTATTCCAAGATTATCCAAGAGCTTCCAAGAGAAGTGTGGAATAATCTAGAATCCCGAGCATACTTGAAAATGATCACCACGAGTAGGCGGGTCGTGACATCCTCCCCCACCTAAGCTCGCGACGTCCTCGTCGTGCCGTCCTCGTGATATTTCTTGATCTTGTCCGTGAATTGCCACAACAAGTCTTCGGCTTCCCAACTTGCTTCGCTATCGGGCAAATTACGCCACTTGATCAAGTACTCCTTATAGCTTGGTACTCCTCGTCTCCGTATCGTACGATCCGACAAGATCTCCTCAACCTCTCGATCGTACGAAGTAACAACCGCTGTTGGTGCCCGCTTGGACACCCCTCGTTCCGAGTCTTCCTCGTCCTTATGATAAGGCTTGAGAAGGCTAACGTGGAAGACCGGATGAATCTTCAACTTGGGCGGCAGTTGAAGTCGATAAGAAACTTTTCCAACACGTCCAATCACCGGGAAAGGGCCCTCATACCTTCGTATTAAGCCTTTATGCACCTTCCTTAGTGATTTGAATTGTTGAGGCAAGAGCTTCACCATCACTTGATCTCCGACCTCGAACTCAACGTGTCTTCTTTTTCCATCCGCCCACTTCTTCATCTTCTTAGCCGCTTTATCCAACGAAGCCCGGGCCAAGTCCGCTTGCTCATGCCATTCCTTCATCGTCTTGTAAGCGGACGGGCTACTCCCCTCGTATGATGCGGCTAAGGCATTTGGAGTCAATGGTTGGCGCCCTGTGACCAACTTAAAAGGACTCTTCCCCGTGGCTTCACTCCGTTGCATGTTGTAAGAGAATTGAGCAACATCAAGGAATTTAGCCTAATCATGTTGGTTGGCACTTACATAGTGCCGAAGATAGAGCTCCAATAATGCGTTCACCCTCTCCGTTTGCCTGTCCGTTTGGGGATGGAAACTCGTAGAGAAGTTCATATCCGTTCCCATGATCTTGAACAACTTCGTCCAAAAGCGCCCCGTGAATCTTGGGTCTCGATCACTAACTATCACATGTGGCACTCCCCAATACTTCACCACATTTCTAAAGAAAAGCTTAGCCATCTCTTCCGCGGTAACATTGGGTGGTGCGGCAATGAAAGTCCCATACTTCGAGAATCGATCGACCACTACAATAATACTCCCATTTCCTTCCGACTTCGCCAGGCATGTGATAAAGTCCATGGAAACGCTTTCCCATGGCCCCTTGGGCGTCGGTAAAGGCTCCAACAATCCTCCGGACTTCTTTTGCTCTATCTTGTCTTGTTGGCAAATAAGGCACGTTCGTACGAATGTCTCTACATCGCCCTCCATCCTTGGTTAATAATAAGTGCCTTCGACCAATGCCAACGTCCTCTTGATCCCCGGATGACCGGCCCACTTCGAATCATGACACTCTTTCAAGATTGCACGCCTATGATCACCCCACTTAGGTACGTAAAGCCGATCTCCTTTTGTGAACAACATGTCTCCTTTAAGCCAAAATCTCCGAGTCTCTCCATCTCTTGCTAGGGCCATGAGCTTCTTGGAAAAAGGATCATGTTCCAATCCTTCGTTGATTCGATCTTGGAGGAAGAATTACGCTTGGGTGATTGCCGCCAACTCCGCCTTGCGACTCAATGCGTCGGCTACCACATTAGCCTTCCCCGGCTTATACTCCATGTGATAGTCGAACTCGGCTAGGAAGTCTTGCCACCGAGCTTGCTTAGGACTTAACTTCTTTTGGGTTTGAAAGTAACTCGTAGCAACATTGTCCTTCTTGATCACGAATCTCGAACCCAACAAATAATGCCTCCAAGTCCGTAAGCAATAGACGATCGCCGTCATTTCTTTCTCTTGCACGGTGTACTTCCTTTCCGTCTCGTTTAGCTTTCGACTCTCGAATGCGATCGGATGTCCTTCTTGCATTAGCACTCCTCCATTAGCAAAGTCCGATGCATCCGTATGTAACTCGAAAGGTACGGCTACATCCGGTAGTCTCAACACCGGTTCCTCCATAACTGCCTTCTTCAAACTCTCGAACGCCGCTTGGCACTTTTCATCCCATGTCCAAGCATTGTTCTTCTTTAATAGGTCCGTCAAGGGAGATGCTATCGCCGAGTATCCCATGATAAACCGTCGGTAATAGTTCACCAAGCCAAGAAAATATCGTAACTCCGTCACCTTGGTTGGCGGTTCCCACTCTTGGATGGCTTTTACCTTTGCACCGTCCATCATTAGTCCCCCGTCTTTGATCTTGTGTCCCAAGAACTCGACTTCGTCTTGGGCGAAAGAGCACTTCTCTAGCTTAACGTAGATCTCGTTGTCTCGTAACAGTTGAAAGACCTGTTTCAAATGCAAGACATGCTCCTCCAACGTATGGCTATAAACAACGATATCATCTTAGTATACTACCATGAACTTATCAAGGAACAGGTGAAATAGTTTATTCATAAGGGTGCAAAAAGTAGCGGGAGCATTCGTTAAGCCAAAGGGCATGACTAAGAATTCGTAAGAACCATACCTCGTAACACACGTCGTCTTGTATTCGTCTCCCTCCGCTATCCGCACTTGGTAGTACCCCGATCTCAAGTCTAACTTGGAGAAGTATCTCGCCTTTCCAAGTTGATCGAACAAATCCGCAATGAGAGGAATCGGGTACTTGTTCTTGATCGTTACCTTATTAAGTGCCCGGTAGTCTATGCACATCCGTAAGGATCCGTCCTTCTTCCTTTGAAATAGCACTGGCTCATCATACGGGGCTTTCGAGGGTCGAATATATCCCGCATCCAAAAGATCCTTGAGTTGTTTACGCAATTCCTCCAACTCGGGTGGTGGCATTCGGTAAGGGGCTTTGGCGGGTGGCTTAGAACCCAGTTCTAACTCGATGATGTGATCCACCTCTCGCCTAGGTGGTAGCTTCTTGGGCAACTCCGTGGGCATCACATCCTTGAACTCATCAAGAACCCTCTCGATCTCCTTTGGTATCTCTACTTTACCCGACTCGCCATCCGTCTCAAGCTTTGTTACCGCCAAATAACAAGGCTCGCTCTTGTTGTACCCTTTCTTGATTTGCATGGCCGAAAGGGTCTTCGCTCCACACTTAGAATCCCGCTCCGTGCTAACCATGCAAGTCTTTCCACTATCTAGGATACATAAAGAATTGGCAAATGGCATAGGGAAAGCTCGTACCTTATCGAGGAACTCCAACCCAAGAACCACATCGAAATCATCCATCGTGACCACCGACAAGTCAACCGTCCCTTCCCATTCTCTAATCTTGGCTCGATCATCCTTGGCCACTCCTTCCATCAGCTTGGCCTTCGAGTTTACCGGCTTGAACGTTCCACTCCCTTTCGTAGCGCTAATCCTTAGCCGCTTGGCTTCATCAACCGACACGAAATTATGAGTGGCACCAGAATCTACTAGAGCACGTACCTTGATCCCATTGATGGTTTCTTCCACAAATTGCAATCCTTTCCCAATAAATTTTGGCACCTCCGTCTTGGCCTTGATTGCATTCAAAATCCTCATCGAGCTCATGCATCAACCATCACTTGGGCCTTCGTCTTCATGAGCCATCATTCCATTAAGGCTTGCTTTCTTAGAGCAATCTCGAGCTCTATGAGGTCCGTCACATATGAAGCATCCACCACTCTTGAAGGCCGTCTTCACTTCCTTGTTCTTTCCGGTGGGTGGTTTACATGTATTATCGGGCTTTGCTTGAGCAACTTTCTCTCCCCCACCTTTCTCATGGCTCACCTTTCGATCCTTCGGCTTAGACGTTTCCCTTCTCGTACTAAAGTCAATCAAGCCCTCGGCATGGGCGATAGCCGTAGCAAGGTCTTGAACTCCACGTCTCTATAACTCCGTCTTAGCCCATCCTTGCAAACCATCGAGGAAATAAAAGAGAGAGTCTTGTTCGGAAAGATCCGGAATCTCCAAGGTTAGTGTAGTAAATTCCTTAACATAATCCCGGATCGTTCCGGAATGCTTAAGTTTACGAATCCGACTCTTTGCTTCGTTCTTAGCATTCTCGGGATAAAATTTCTTCTTAAGTTCCACAACAAAATCAGCCCAAGCATTGATAGTACACGTACCTCGCTCGATATCTCCATACTGACGTCTCCACCATAATGCCGCGGTATCCTTCAAGTATTGGGTCGCCATATTGATCTTAGATTCGTCATCCGTAATGTTGACACCCTCCAAGTATTTCTCCATCTCCCACAAGCAATCATCAACCGCCCTAGCTTCTCCCTTTTCCCACGAACGGTGATGGTTTTGGAACATCGATCTTCGGAGCATTATTACCAACGTTTCCACCTCCATTCGCCATGGATCGCTTGCATAGCACTACATCGGCTTGCAAGTCTTCGATGGTATTTTCAATGTTGGAGATTTTGCCTACGAACAACTCTTTTAGGCCATTGATTTCACGCTTAAATTCACCGCTAAACGTATTGTTGACCTCCCGAAAGTCATCCTTCATGGTCATAAACTCGGTGTCTAGACCATCCAAGCCCTCAACTTGGGTCTTCAGCTCCGACAAGGATGTCTCAACACCCGTCAATCTCTTATCAAAGATCGACATAACGTCCTTAGACGCACCTCTCTTCTTCGGGTCTTGACGCTTGTCATCGCGACCTTGCCTCTCGTCATTGACCACACTTCCACTAGCACCAATCTTATCGGTCTCGCTTGCCATCGCCTTGAATCAACCTGGCTCTGATACCACTTGTCACGGACTTGTCTCTACAAGGTCTTTCGTGCGGCACTTAGTCTCGACTAAGCTTAGCCTTGCTCGAATACTCAACGATGTATGCAACGAAAGATAGTTTCTAAGAAAGGATACAAGTGGAATATGGAAACACTTAGTTTTATTAGAGAACTCTTTACAAGCTTTGATTACAAATGAACTTCAAAGGATGCCTTGAACAAATGAGGCCTCCCCTATTTATACTACTCCTATGTACAAGTTCTACATACTTCCATGAGAAGTGTAGAATTTCCATCGGGTTCTAGTCTTTCCAAGACATTCTAGAGCTTCCTACACTTTCCAACACTTTCCAATATCTTCTAAAGTATTCCAAGATTATCCAAGAGCTTCCAAGAGAAGTGTGGAATAATCTAGAATCCCGAGGATACTTGAAAATGATCACCACGAGTAGGCGGGTCGTGACATATGGGATAGTTATAATAAATTTATCAAGAAAAGAACAAGCTTTGGTAATATTCTGATTTGAACGAGTAGAGTGTAAGTTAAGCAAGGCATACCGATTATGTTGTTGTTTGGGTTGTCTTATGATATTTATCCTTATTAGTTATAGCCTACGAGATTCTTATATTATTGTAAAACATAACCAATACAGTAGCTGAAATTATGAGCATGTCTGATGTCTCCTAATCCAATGTTTTTTTTTTGAACGAAATCCAACATTTTATTTGATAAATCCATTTCAAGTATAGTTGTCCTTGGAGGACTAGTTACAAATTTCTTTCAAGACATAAGTATCTGTTAATAGGTTTACCATTAGGAATGTTTGAGGAACGGTATAAGAATCATTATTATTTCGATACAAGAAAAATGGGACCGTTTAGTTGGTGAAAAACTTCTCACATTCCAGAAAATTTTTTATATAAAAAAGGAAAAGTTGAAAATCCGTTAGGAGGCAATTCCATATATACCCACTAAAACTTGCATCTTTGCATAGAGTAAGGATCAAACGAGAAGTAAAATTAAAATGAGAAAGGTGAGAAGAAACCACAGCCGCACATTTCAGATGCAACTAAAGAAATAGATGCTTCTCCTTTTAAATTTCTCTTCCTCGTTTGAAATGTATGGCTCAAATTTTTTCTCATTCTTCTTATTTCAATTTGTCTTCTTACTAGATCTCTTCCCTATTTGCATATATACCCAAATAATGCTTAAATTGTATTGTATATCATGCATTATAAACTTGCATTATGAGGAAATATGTAAGTTTTTAAGTTTTAATGGGTATATATGCAATTCCCACTAATTTGAAAAGCCATTCTACTCTTCTCACTTTTCATTCCCATTTTTTATACTTCCGTTTTCGTCCATTTTTATACGTTTTCATTCGTTTTTATCCGATTTTTATACGTTTTAATCCGTTTTTTAACTATTTACATTCATTTTCGTCCGTTTTGTTTGTTTTCGTCCGTTTTTATACGTCTTTGTCTGTTTTTTAATGCTTTTATAAGTTTTTATAAGTTTTCTGTCGTTTTTATACGTTTTCGTCCGTCTTTTTACGCTTTTATACGCTTTCGACCGTTTTCGTCCGTTTTTGTAAGTTTTCATCCGTTTTCGTCCGTTTTATACGTTTTCATCCGATTTTATACGCTTTGATACGTTTTCATCCGTTTTCGACCGTTTTCGTTCGTCTTATACGCTTTTATACGGTAAAAAACAGATGAGAACGTATAAAAGCATACTACAACGTAAAACAAATAAAAACGGATGAAACCGGACAAGAACGGATGGAAATTTGTGAAACATGCAAAAACGTATAAAACGGATGAAAACGTACAAAATGGATAAAAACATATGAAAAGTATGAAAATGTATAAAAACAGGGGAAAAACGGATGAAAATGTATAAAACCGTACAAAAACGGATAAAAACGTACATAGATCTAATAAGAAAAAAAGTTGATTATTAAAAGAAAAATGCGTGAAAGGAGTTTCATCTAAACATTTTTTCATTTTTTTAAAATGAAAAATAAAATTACATCTAAATGGATTTTTTAAATTCTCAATTCTTCTTTAGAGAAAAACACCAATCCATTCTCTTGGAATTTAGAAACATAAAAATGGGAAAAAATTTCACCAACTAAACGGCTCCATACTTGCTCCCACTTCACTACACTTTTTTTTTAGAATGGCACCACTCATGAAATCTGACCCCCCGAGTTAAACCATCCAAACGGGCAGGCCCCGAGACTCAAACCACTAGCAGAGACCCGCGAAGGGAAACCCCTAGAACTCACGGCTTCACACTAAAAGAAAAATCCGAATTTTTTATTGTCTCTTGCGAGACTCGAATCCGAGTAAAACCTTTCCTCAAATTCTAGAAGAGGCTCACGTGGCCAACTGAGCTAACTGAGTTGGTTCCCACTTCACTACACTTACATGAGTTACCATTTATCTTCGTCGTACCATAAGCATTTACAGTAGTAACGGTTTAAAAATAGACATGTCATGCTCAAGGAATATCATCAAGCTATAAATCTTTCCGTATTATAAAACTTTATTTTATAAGATAATCACATAAAATCTTTATAAGTTACATAACACATAAAGTGAGCTGGCCAACATTTAGGGGGTTTGATAACCTCTTAATTGGTCTTACACTAATTTGGTCGGCAGAGTTTATTGTTTGATAAACTTTTTTTACACTCTTAATCATTTCTCTAGGAGGAGAATCGCTCCTCGGTATCAAGAAGATGCAAAATGATTCAGCAGCCAAAGGTTCTAAAAATGTTGTCATTGAGAATCCTCATATTATATTGATTTTAGGGATTGAGTCGTAGAATAGCAACGTACTTTTTCAAGTGTCCCGTTCTAGTACGTGTACTTTTTTTAAGATGTAGAATAGCAATATACTTTCTATAAGTGTCTCGTTCTGGCACGTGTACTTTTTTTAAGTTGTAGAATAGCAATGTACTTTCCATAAGTGTTCCAATTTGGTACGTCCTACTTCCATAAGTGTTCCAATTTGGTACGTCATCCCACGTACTAAATTGAAACACTTATGGAAAGTATATTGCTATTCTACGACTTAAAAAAGTACACGTACTAGAACAAGACACCTATTGAAAGTACATTGCTATTCTACAGCTTAAAAAAAGTACACGTACCAGAACGGGACACTTGGAAAAGTACGTTGCTATTCCACGACTCAATCCCTTGATTTTATTGTAATTTATTTGTTGCAATAAGAATAAAATTATTAATTTAGTAACTTCAGTTAACAATATATATGTATATTTTTAAACGGCGAGTTAGTACAATACTATAATTAGTTATTCGATTTTACAATATTTATCCAGAATGTAATCCATGCCAGCCTCGAATCGATGTACATTCTATTAGTTATCATTATCATTTTTCCCTTTGCTTTATACATCTGCGGCCACAGGGGTAAGCTCCATTCTAGAATCGCACGAAACCTACCTAGAACCGAAAAATGCATATTTTAGAAACTTAGAACGGGATTGAAGGGCTTGTTTTGGTTCAGGTTCGGTTTACAAGTTCGATGTGAGTATTTCGATTCTACCCGATTGGAATCCAAAATTTCTAAAAAACCGCAAAAATTTTACATCTTTTTTGTGTGTTTGCATTCATTTTCGTCTAAACCGTAAAGAATATATTGAACAATTGAAGTATATAGCATTATATTCGAGTAACGTCATTGGTTATTTATAAATGGGCAACACAATATTTGAAACAACAATGCCTATGAGACATGAAAAAGAAAACCATTCTTGAAACAAGACATAGTGATCCATATCTCACTTCACAATTATTATGTAGCAAAAGTTGCTTATGATTCACATGTAAATTTTATTTGGGTTGGTAACTTTCATGTTGAAATTACCTTCATAGTGAGTAGTGATATCATGTAATGTTGCTTCGGTTATTTTATTTGAGTTGGTAACTTTCCTGTTGAAATTACCTTCATAGTGAGTAGTGATATCATGTAATTTTGCTTCAGTTTCTTTAATATATGCTAATGTTCAAATAAAACATAGTATGTAAAGAAACTAAGAAACTAATTTTGCAATATATATATATATAAATATATATATATATATATATATATATATATATATATATATATATATATATATACTAGTTTTCGAAGCCCGCTCAATGGGCGGGCATGACTTATAATTATTTGTTTGTTGTTTTTTGTTAACTTTAATACATTTTTAGAATTGTCAAACAATATTATAAAAATTATATATAAACTGGAAATGACGTTATGAAAAAGACATAAATCAACCTCCTTCCAGCTATGATTTAATGCTTGAAAAGGGTGTCTTGAAAAAAAATTAAATTAATGAAAATAAGTTATAAACATACCAACTTATTTATTATTGCATTAAGAATGAAAAGAAGTAAATGTTCTTCGAATATGAGTAAATAAAAGTTAAAAAGTTATCCGCAAAAACAAAGTATATGGTTTAAATAAAATTCAAAGAGAATGGAGTGTGTATGGCGAAACATGGGATAAGTTTATAGAGCTTAGTAAGTATTGGAATATCAGGAAGCTGCATTTCATAAAGGAAGGCGAGGACACTTTTTATGTGACCGCGTACGGTGCAGATGGAAGTGAAAGCGGCAGTTATGGTAAAATTGATACACGGAAGAGATTTGTTAGGTGCATTAGTGTTGTTGGGAATGAGCGAAACATGTCTCCGGTAATAGTCACCTCGCCATTGTAATAGTCACCTCCATTGTAATAGTCACCTCGCCTAAGATGGTATCCACCACGTCTTTCAGGCTTCTCAGAGTCACCATTCTCCAAAGGTTGTATGTACCCTCCAGTAAATCAAATCCATTGTTGCTTCCATTGGTATTCTGATTATATATGACAGTTATGCTTAAAATGTTAACTCTTCATTTGAAGTATAACAATCTTCTTAAGCGGTTTTCTTAAACGGTTGGTGTATCACATGAGTAAAAAGAATTACATAGTTGGCATACATTATTAAATAGAAAATTTTACAATGTCAACTTGACCTATCAATTAAATGGGAACTTTTTATTGCAAGTTTATTAATTTTTAAATATTTTAAATATTGTTTTATTTTTAAACTTTTATCATTTTATAGTTTTAACTCATAGATTTTTTTTCGCAATGACTACAGATTGAACCTATAAGTTTTGCATCAAAGGTCAAACCACAGTCACAATTTCACAAGTAAAAGTTAGATAACATGAATGCGATGCGACAATTATCATGGTTAAATGATCCAAGATTGATTAAGTAATATTATACCTACTCTGCAAGCATCACATATAGCTGTTGCACACCCACGAGAGCGCCTTCCTCCACGCTGCCCATTAGCCTCTCGCATTGCAAGTGAAAAAACGTACCACAATATATCATAATTATAATAATAAAAAAAATAGTCCAGATCCCAATATATTTTGTACTGGTAAATACACTAATGTGAGTGTTTCTTTAATGTAATTCAAGTTTCATAAAGGGATGTCTAAAGAAAAATTATTATGTCAGATAAAATTTGATTCACTCTCAGCCCATATATAAGAATTGCTAAGAAAATAAAAATAAAACAAATCCTTGGTTATACCAAACAAACGATGACTCTTTTTCATGGGGCGACCTAATCAAATGTCATCATTACTCGCCTTTTGTGTCTCCGTTGGACCTTTTCCCTTTCATTTTATCTTTTCAATGTCGGCATTGATGATATGTTCCTCTAAAGAAGTGTCACTAATGTTATGTAAGATCATATCACTCTTTTCGGCCACTCGTAAAAAATAAACTATTGGATTTATTGTCAATTGTGGAATTAATTATCTTGATTATAGACTTATTATACTACATCCATTCCTAAACTCTAAGTGGTCAAGAGAATCCAATCTAACCTGTCTCTTTCTCTCGCTAAATCCTAAAGTTGTTCCAACACTTTATTCTTTCATGATCTCCCTTGATTTTATAGTGCAAGGAAACTTTGCAAAATGACATCAAGTGGGTTTATTAACATATGTATGGCCTTAAGAATACGATGGAAGAAATGTGATTTTGTTTACTCTCTTGTTAAGAAATTTTGCAAAGTTTTTTCTTTGCTTTTTAAAGATTATTTTCCTCCAAAATCATACCAAGAATGCTACTATTATTGATAAAATTATTTTGGCTAATGGTTAAAAATTTGAAATATTATAAGAAAAGTTATGTCTTTACTATTATAATATAACTTTCTACAATAGAAGAATTCAGTATGAGGTGATCATTAATAACACTTTAAGCATATATGAACATGTTTGACGCAAATTAGCTCGTTAACCTTTCTTCAACAATTAAAAGTTACAAAGTTGTTCGTAAGAACATAGTATGCGATTTTATCTTGGATGCGAAACAAAAACATATGAATTTCCTTTAGAGGCAGGTAAGGGACTTTCACGATTATTAAATTTTAGCCATAAAGACTGCAAGTTGTGACCATCCCATCATTTACCACTTGTAAACGCCTTCCCAGCAGCATGTCGAGTTGTAAAGTATGTGGGCGCAGTCGCCATTTCATGAAGATGAAGCCATAAGCAAGTTAAGTATAATATTTGTAATTACATAGACATAAAATCGTCAATATTACAACTAAAACTATAACTTTTCTATTTGAAAGTGTTATGAGCTATTTTGTTGATTACTACTGGATAAAATAGGTTATATACATCAAAATAGTTTATATGTTACATTAAAAATCTAAAAATTACATAAGAGCTATTAGTGTGGTATATGAGGTTGCATTAACTGTAAACCTATTAGAGGACTTCCTTTTTCCTTTCTTTTTTAATGATATTGGCTTTCCATCTGATTTCGTCAATACCATTTAATCAATGTATTCTCTTACAACATGCAGGGGTGTGTAATCCATGGGCATGGAAGCTTTTGAGGGCATTTAATTATTGTAGCTATGACCATCTCTACAGCTTCCGAATACGTCTAAATCATACCTCAAGAATGCACCCCAATATTTCACTTTAAGTTTTTACATGAAGCGCTTCTGATTATGTTATCTTTTTTGTCAATGACATGGTGATGACATGAACTCTAGCAATAATGCAACCAAGCAATTAGAAAAGCTTCATCAGAATATGATATAAGATGTGTATGATTGTTTTGCAATGGGTAGATGCTTGATGTTGCCTTCTCGATCTCTCTACCAATAGATTTAGGAATGAACTTCTATACCAACTGCTTAAGATCACAAGATTAAGCTTGGTTCACCATGATTTCCCTCATCTTGCGACGGATCTAATGATGTTAAAAATAAAATAAAATTTTAGCACACAAAAAGATAAATTACTGATGCAACTGTATTTTACACAAATGTTAAGCATTGAACCAATCGCTGAGGGCATCAAGTATACTGAGTATTTATACCTGACGGATTTGGCTAGATTGAGCATAGCAGGTCCTCTTGACCTGGTTAGCCCTCTTCTTTGTGAAGCCAAAGCAGAACATCCTCAATGTGTTGTTGTCAGTTGTCTTAACATCAACATGTACCTCAATCAAAGATTGCCATTTCTTCACAAGTGACCTCAGCTTATTTGTGGTGAAGTCCATGCCCTGAAAAAAAAAAGCAAAGTGATTACTCCTTGTAATACATTGTCACACCCCCAAATTACTTGTTTTGCAGCGGAATGGAATTCCTGGGGGTTGACTGTCATAGCATCACAATCACAGTTATATTGAACGACCTAAAGTGCCGTTTGGAAAATACATCGTTTGATTTAATAAAATAATCAGAGTTTACAAAGTATAGGTCCCAAATGAAAATCAACATGTGCGGAAAATAAGTTTGGTACAAGTCAAACGATGTTTTTAAAGTGTATAAATCCCATGTGAGACGCGTCGTCATCGCGACTCTATGATATGTCCACATGCAAGCCATGAAGTGAATGCCTTAGTTACCTGAAAATACATTGCTAAAAGTGTCAACACAAAGGTTGAGTGAGTTCATAGAGTTGTTAAAAATGTTTAATACGACTACCACAAGTATAGGCCATGTATGACAATATGTCACAAAAGTGATACAATTGCTTAAGCACATGACACCGAAGCTTGACTGATGTTCGACCCAACAGAGTGTTTTGCCAAACAACTCAAATAATGATAATGAAATGAAATGCATCCGTCCGGTTGGAATCCACCAAACCGGATGGAGGTGTCACCCTCGATATATCTATCCACTCACTCTCGCTTCTATGAAATTAACGGTTCATGATTATGAAATGGGGACATTTAACGGGCAATGAGGTAACTTAAGCAATGTAATGAATTTGATATACTTGGTATCGTAATAAAAATGATGTGCAATGTATTCTCCCCCGTAGGTTTGAAATAAAATAAAAACTTAAATAAATCGGGGCTATGAAAACTCACCTGTTGCAATGATAATGATGATATAATGGCAATAATGAAATGAGGCGCAACCTCTGACCGTGACCTATTATGAATGATATGTTCTAATGTAAATCATGAAACAATGTCGTGCATGCAAATCCACATGTAATCTATACCACTTGTACGCTTTTGAAAATAGAATTTATTGTCGAAATATATGTTTATGACATCTCGTCATGTTATAAAATACTTTACAAGTATTTACGTTGAAATGATATCCTACGATAATCATTTAGTGATTTATTGTGAAATTATAACTTTTCGTCGTAAAATAGTGTCGTTGAAATTTTCATGAAAGTGACTAAACGGCCTTGAAAAGCTAGTCGTAAAATGGTGCACGTCGAGCGTTAGGAAACGAACTCAACGGTTTTGGGAAGCTTGTATCATTATCTCAAAGTTTTAGCATTTAAGTTTTCATCCTAGAGGTCTCGATCATAAACAAAAATATAGGTTAAGTATGGTACTTGTGTCCAAAATATAGTTTAAGGGTGGTTTTCGGCAAAGTTTAAGTAACCGTATATAATTCATTACAACTCCGCTTGACAAATGGTCGGACATTTTGGAAAATATGCTTGGCGAACTTACTTTTACTAGAAGACATCATTTTATAAAAAGTACTACATCAATGTTAAAAACGACCCTCAACATGGTCTCTTGTTGCCGTAATACTTGTCTAATAGAAATATACTAGTTTTTCTTATATAATTAAGTTACGGCAACTTTGTGTAAACGTGTATAATTTAATCGTTACAAGTCCGTTTTCTACGTTTTATATGTCCTTAGCTTCGTATCAAAGTATACTAATATATTTTTGATAAGTCGACACATTTCATAACGCTAAGCCTCATTTTTGACTCGTAAAAAGTTGAGAATACATGCTGAATTTTCTGAAACAAATAATTTTCGTCGTCAAACTTGAAAATATCATAACTTATTCGTTATAACTCCGTTTTAACCCGTTCAAGCGGCCACGTTTTCGTTTTAAAGTGTATTTTCCAAATATCTAGGCCAAAATTTTTATCTACTGTCGAGATTTCCAGATTTCAAAAATATGGACAGACCCTTATGTAAACTTGTCGAAATGAGTTTTTCTCGCACAAAACCTATTCTAACCAATTCAAAACAACTCCGAAGCTATTCTAATCCTACCATACACCTTCTTAGGGTGTCATGGGTTCCTAGACATCATCAAAAGTGATATATTCCAAGGAGTAATTATAGGATAATTATATTACATAATAAGTAATAAAACAACAAAAGTGGTATAAATTCATATGTAACATGCATGTTTTCTTGCAAAAATGATGAAATAACAATAAAATGAATATGAAAAAGTTATTAAGATCATGAAATGCTTACTTGAATGATTATGTGAAAGAAAGTGATGAAAACCTTATTAATCTATAGGTTTTTATTTCAAAACCTTTACATAGATCACTAATAGGACTTGTTAAATACTTGAGCTAGAAAAATTTCATGGTTTCTTCATGCTTCTTGATATGGCCGGTCATGGAGTGAAAGAGAAGAGAGGATATTTTGTTTTTCACCTTAATAATATGTATTGTATGTGTTTGTTTGTATCAAATAAAGTATGCTAGCTTAATATCTAAGTCAAGGTAGTATGGTCATTTTAGGTGGAAAAATCAAAGTTGGATACTCTTGTGACAAGGGGGGCGTGGACAATGGATGAGAACACAAAGATTTAGTGTAGTTTTGTTAATTAAATGCATTTTTAGTTAAGTATAATGTGTAGTTTGTAAGTATAATTAAGTATTTAGGGTAACGTTAGCTAGAAATAAATTTTAACGTACAAAATAAAATATATCGATGTCTTAAAAATTATAAAAATACATTTCTTACCAGAATTGAGTGAAATAAATATTTATCGAGTTGCATATACGAAAACCGTCGTAATTATATAAATATAACCATTTATATACAAAATAAATTTAAAACATCGGGTAAACTAATAATATAATTTTTATAGTTTTAAAATGAGTATAAAAATATATAATGATTATTTTTGGAAGTGTCGGATCAATATTCAAAATAAATGTTTACGCGATAGCGTTTATTCAATAGAAATTATACGATTAATGTAAAATGCAAAATAATGCATGAACTAACATGATGATAATGATGTGATGACATGTAGACTAAACCTAGTCTATATGAAATGTCATTGATGATTGTTCATGAATTCGCAGCTAAACCATTAAGGTTACGCGAATTTGATACTCGTAAACCTAGTTTACGATAAACGATGAAATAGTGAAGCATGAATAGTGATTTTCTCCGGGAATGAATAGTATTTCGTGAATAGTAAATTTTGAAATACGTTCTCAGAATATTACTTCGACTTCGAAAATGGTGAATAGTAAAATTTTGAATAGTAACCGGTGAATAGTAAATTCCCGAGATGAATAGTGAAATTTTCAAATTTTGTAAAATGACCTGAGTTTACGAGTTGTCACATACATATGGATATTACACCAAAAACAAATAAACACAATGAGTTAAATAGCACAATGTACCCAGAAATTGGTCAACACGTTCTTCCCTCGAACATCTTCAGCCCTCAAACGGATCTTTCTGTAGGAATGATCCTCATCATTTTGGAGATCAGCCAACGATAGCTGCTATAGCTGCGGCTTTGCCTTTTATACAAAAGGTCGTCATATACAAAATCCAAAACAATTGAAAAAGCCAGAGAAAAAGTGTTGGCAGGCTGAAATACCTCAAGGCAAGGACTGACAATGAGCCAATGAACAACTATTCTCAAAAGACAATCGTAATCAACATTTATCATCCAGGACTATATCAGCAAGCTGGGAAACTTTGGCTGGATTTTTCGATTGAGATATTATCGAGCTGACCACCTGATCGAGAGGCTAGAGGTTTTTTGTGGTATTATCGAGACAACCTGTAAGCATACTATTACTTTGTAGGCTGACTTGGAAGAAGCCACTACATAAGAAACTGAAAAGTGCAATTTGCTTGTCTTTAAACCAAGAACTATGTATTAGAGTAAAATAATTGGTTATAAAAATATAGATGTAATGATTACGTATCCTCTTGAATTGTTCAGATTTTGTGAGCGATAATGACTTAGCTCAAAGGTGGATAGTAGAGTGATAGAAATGTTCTTCAAAGTTTTGTGGTTTTTGTTTCCACTTTCACTGTAATACTGATTCAAAAGTTGCTGTTAGGAATTGGAAATTCTATGTTAAAGTGTCGGTCACCCTAATTATGGTCTAGCATATGTTAGCTCGTAGACTTGTAGTTATTTACGTTATTTAGTAGTTTATTAGTTAGTTTGTAGCGTAGATTAGTTTAGTGTAACACCGTGGAGGAAGGACGGGTCTTTACCCACTGTATGCCTGATCCACAGTCCGATAGGAGGACGTATTCATTGTAACTATAAATACCCCTTCCATCCATGGAAGGGGTGGTGCTTCTCATAAATCTAACCTTTCATATTTTGTAAAGCAAGTCTCTACCAAGAACACCCTCTCATCTCTTTCTCTCTCTAAAATGGCTAACATGTATTTCCATCATCCAAGACCACCCGAATCATCAACACAATAATATGTATGATCCTACAATTGGTATCAGATCCATGGTTATTGTGTTGTGTCGATGTATGGTGGTTTTTGATACATGTTTTAACTGTTTTTTGTAACTTTTGGGGGTCGGAAAATGTTTTTTGTGTATTGTGATAAAACTGTCTTAACATGTTTTGTATCCTTTTAGGTTGGTCAAAAACAATAAGTCATGTGGCATACTGGCATCAAAGTTATATTTGTTTCTGTTCTATACTTGTCCAAACAGTCATTATATGACGATTTTGTTATCATTTCCGTGAAGCCTTTGTGGTCAAATGGTTACCTTTTCTTGGTCAAACTGGGCATACATTAATTTCATAGCAGTTTTTTGGGTTTGTTATGAATATGGTCGGAATCTTGGTCGGAAAAATCGCCGAAAAAATTTAAATGGTCAAATTTTCTTGTTAACGAGTTGTCAAAAGCTGTTTCTTTATAGCGAGTTGAGGTAGCGACTTGACATTATTGAATGTCAAGCGAGTTGTTAACAAAACTGAAGTAGCGACTTGTATCAAGAAAATGATGTAGCGACTTATCCATGAGTATTTACTCATGGTAGCGACTTGCCAAAGCGAGTTGCCAAATAGCGAGTTGTGCTTTGAAAATGTTAGCGATTTGACTCATAAAAAATTGGTAGCACTTGCTTAAGATGTAGCGACTTGTTGACTCAAACAAATCCATGACCAACTATACCAAACAGACTCACGACACCAGTTTTGTCACCATCATCAGTCCATTTCAATGACAGTTATACAAGACCAAAGATAGCGAATTGATTCAAAGTTGTCTCAACAGATCCAAAACAAAACCACCATCCAATATCAAATAACCTATCTCTTTATCAAGACTCAGAATGAAATGAAGAAATGAATCTCAGAAGTGGTTTGTGCGTATTCAAAGTCTTATCAAGACCATCAAGTGTCTACTTTACACAACCATGTCATCACAGATCCAAATACAAGAAAATTAAATGATCTCAAGTTTTTTTTTCGTGTGTTTGTGAATTAATACCCAACCATCTAAGGTCATCATACACGAATTAAACTCATCATAGATATGTTTTTCATCTAAATATCCGAATTATTGAAGTTAGAACAAAATCAAGATTGGATTTCATCCCACTTCCGGTTCGGTCACTAAAGGAGATAAACTAAAGAAATACTAGAATGAAAAAACCTACCTTAAAGCTTTTGTTTGTTCTCATGGCCATCTCATATAATGAAACCATTCATGTGGCTAGGTTGAATAGACTCACACCATCCCTGTGGCTATAATGATTATACTCTAACCATCCCTGTGGTGAGTAATCGATGCATATGTCTTCAGGAAGTGACGATGGGGAGGTATGGTTAATAACTTATTTGATGTATGAAGCATTTTGGTTTGAAATTTGGATAGGTGTGTGGTACTGATATTGGAGGAGGCGTACAGAAATGGTGATTAGGGTTGGAGGGTTTGTATATTGATGATCTAATTTGATAGAAGAATTAGGAGTGAGAAGCAGATATGTGAAGGTGGGGGGCGGACATATATTAAGTGAGATTAGGGTTTGACAATGTGTGAAGTGTGGCCTTTTATAACCCCGAAATATTAGGGTTATCTCTTGATAATACCGGTTAGTACTTCTGGAATGGATCGGGTTTTTTTTTGTTGTGTTGGACGTGGTCTTTTCCCTAGCATATGGATGTTGGGCTTTCTGATTTGGATCATGGACTGGATATTGATTGGGTCTTTGGACTTGGAACGTAGGTTGTTTAATAAGATAACAAAAATTTGTTATCCGTGTGATTCTTGTTGGGTATAAGAAAAAATTGGATACAATTTTTTGGTATTACTTGGACATTGAGCGGTAGTATTTGGTTATTGATAATTTCACGGAAGGGATACATAATTCACGGCTTGAGCATAATTTTGAAAAAAAAATGACTACGGTTTTTTTTTTTTTTTTTGGTATTACTTACAAGATATTAGCCGTATATGGTTATCTCCATATGTGGTCATTATTATTAGCCGGTGAATCAAAGGAGGTTCGTTTACAGCAATTCTCTTGGGATATTCGACGCAACAGAATGTCAATGATACTTCACAGTCTAAGCAAAATTGTTCAAGAATCTTCAGTGTCACTCATGCTTTTTCAAGATGTTTGCTTATGACAAGAACTTCTCGTGCAAACGGTCGTACACGTTATGATGCTTCCGAAAGTTCGTAACCATCATGCTTCCGAAAGCAGTGTATACTACTCTACTTAGTATGGTTTGTGGAGTATTCTACATATGGTATAAGAATTGTTGATGGTGGAGAATGAACCGTTGATAAATAGCTACATGTTCCCCTAAAACAGATATTCACCGAAACCAATGTTGTCATAACACATTCAAGCTGATATTGTTTACGGTTTTGTCTTGATTTTGTAAAATCCCGCGAAAGAATCTATTTCCCGGTTTAAATCATAGACTTGTAAAATCCCGTGACAATGGAAACATCCTGGTAATTGTAAAGTGCATTTCCGGATCTATCTTACGGTTTATTCTTGGTTTTGTAAAATCCCGCGAAAGAAACTATTTCTCGGTTTAAACCATAGAGTTGTAAAATCCCGTAATGATGGAACCATCCTGGAGAAAGGAAAGTGTATTTCGGGATCTTATCTGATGCTGGTGCTACGGTTTCTGCTTCAAAGAAAGGATAAAGGGGTGTACTTCATGAATTGGATGCGTGTTTGGATTTTCGTCATGGCAGTTTGGTTATTACATGGTTTTACGGGGTTATGTGCTCTTACCATGGTCGGGATGAAACCATTATCATAGTTAACTTAAAACGTCAAAGGAGGCTAGATTTGAGCTTTTGACCAGAAGATGTGACAACGGGGTTAATTCACTAATATTTATTTGAAGTTGAAGTGAAATATCACGGGCGAGTGTACTTAGTATCTGAAGGTATCGGGGATGGTTGGATGAAGATTCTTCAAGATCCTTGTTCGAGCTTATTATAAAAAACGAAGACATGGAAATCTAGTTATTGTTGGGTGTCTTTTACCTTTTCTTTTACCACTTGGGGGAATTGGGCTCTTACCACCACAAAATAACTATCACTTTAAGGAGTTACGTTGTAGTGCTCAGTGTCACATTCAAATGTGGATTTTCAAGAGGTGATGTACGTCTTATACTTGATGGTTGGTTGGATGAAGAGTATAGAGTACTTAGAGATTCAATGGAGGATGAAGTCTCGGCACCGCTCTTTGTTACATATGTGCAAGTTTAAGTCACGAGTTCGGGTTGTTTTACTTCAGAGTCAAATTCATCATATTGGGTTTTCTCCATCAGCTGTCATGACAAAGAGCCTACTAAATGATAATGGTGATGATTACATGTTTTGCCAAGAGATGATGAAAAGAGAGAGATTATGACGTTTGAACACAACAATTCAAGCCTCGTTCTCTAAAGAAAAGAAAAGTGTACGTCTCAGTGCGCTTTATCTTCGAAAGAAGAGAAATCTTCTTATGACGTTTGAACACAACAGTTCAAGCCTCGTTCTCTAAAGAAAAGAAAAGTGTAAGTTTCAGTGCGCTTTATCTTCGAAAGAAGATAAATCTTCTTATTAATGACCATTCTCATTAACATGCTTCATACTTTTTCCATGCGCTTCAGTCATCAAGTGAACCGGGCTACTGTTGATTGTTTTCTTATTCCACTTGCTCAACTATAATGACGATGGCGACATCATGTGTTAATTTTGCGGGGGAGAAGTGTGAATAGACTACATTTGTTAAAGATATTCACTTATTCAATCAAGAATGGCAACTCCGTATGCAATTCTTGAGGGGGAGAAGAAGTGTGAATTTACTGCATGGTTGATTGACATATGAGAATATATGGTCATACGACTCCTAACTCATGTAAGAACCGAGCTTCTTCTTATCGGGTCATCTTTACATGGAGTTTCTTCTATGAGCCGTTGGTTGACATCTTCACACGGGCTGAGTTGATTAATGACAAAGTGCTTCCAGTTGCGGGGCTGATTTCTTTGATGAACATCTTTCTGTTCTTGTTTGATTGGGAGGGATTTGACTTAAGGGGATTTGCTATTTGTAAGTTAACGGGAATGCATTTGGTGATTTGAAGATGTTTACTTTCTATTCCCCAACTGGACAATCTTGAAGAAGGTCGAGTCTACAGTCGGTTCTACATTTTTTGCTACATGTTAGAAGACTAAAAGACGAGTTGCATTTAACGATCTAAAGACTTCTTCTTAATTTGGGCATTTATCAAACAGATTGTCGGTTTAGGGGAGAGCACTAATTGGGGGAGAGTGAAATCAGATTCAATCCCAATTAGACTTGCTCACATTCTTCAGCAAGTTGATTCTCACAAGTGTTCAAGTGTTCTTCTCATAAAGATTTCAAGTATTTGGGCTTATATTATGTTGCTGATTCTGAAGTGTCAAAACCAGCAAGGGGGAAGGAGACAAGCATCTAAACGCGAGTAAACTTGATGAACTTAATACTTCTAAGTGATTGAAGATATCCCGGGAAGACGAATGTCATTACCGCAGAGAAACTCAAGGTTTGACTCATGGCGCTTAGTGTTCTTATTCCAACTACGTGGGGGAAGTGATGTTAGAGAAAGTTTCTGAAGATAAAAGAGGTACACAAGTATGACATATTTAGGGGAGATAAATGTATAACATGAGGGAGGTGGTATCAGTTATTCTTTCGGTGGGAATGTGTGTACTTCGGGTTCTTGAGCTTCATACATGATCATCAGGGAAGAAAGCCATTGTTTACCACAAACATTGGGGAGGTGTTTTCTTTCCGGGCATGATGTGTATTCGGGAGAGTTCTTGGATATTGGTGTACTTCGGGTTCTTGAGCTTCATACACGATCATCAGGGAAGAAAAATGTGAACATTGGGGAGGTGTTTTCATTCCGGGCATGATGTGTATTCGGGAGAGTTCTTGAGCATTATACAAAGAGACTGACTACATCAATTCAACTACTTGGAGGAATTGTCCTCTTGACACCTTTTGGAATGGATCGCTTCAGACTTCAGTGGAATGAAACTTGAGAAGATTATTTATATGTGGGATGATATGTTGTTGTTGTTCATTTGGATGATATAACCTCGAACGAAGAATCACGGTGATTATTCCTAAAAGGAGCAGCAAGATCGATGATAATGGTGTGCTTCTTCGTACACCTGGCTAAGGGAAGCTTGAAAGAAAGCTTTGAATCTGCTCAGCTAAAGGAGTTTTGGTTTGGGGGTAAGCTGCCAAAGTCTCACATTCTTAAAGGCTCTATTTCTTCTTTTCAAGAGCCTCGGAAGCTTTGGTGGTGGACGTTTAAGAGATGATGATTTCTATCTTCTACAATGGGGCTGCTCGATATCCTTATCTCGGTACTCGTATCATCATCTTCTTAAATTATATCATCTACTCTATCTTTGTAAATATTAAAAAAAAAAGCAAAATACAAAAATATAAAACCAGCAAAACAAAACAGAAAAATATAAAACCAACAAAAACCCTTAAAAATCAGAAAATTTGAAAAAGACCAAAAATATGTTTTTTCAAAGACATGTCGTCTGGTATCGATAACATCTGCGATCTTAGAAATGTCATTTAATAATGGCACGGGACCATAGATGAAGTTCGAGCAGGAGGTGTAAATATTCTTTTTCCAAAACATGTCTATAACAATGGCTTACAGTTATTTCAGACTGTAACCCGTGCTTAAACCATGGCTTGCTATTATTTCCGATAGCAACTCGCTTTTCAAGGAAGGAAAGTGCTGCGCTAAACCAATTTTCAAATATTTCGTACACTTATCCTAAATCAAAACTGAGGAAAGTATATCGAAGGACTGCTCTTCCTACACAAATGTTTTTCCGTCTAAAATTCTTCAGAAAAATATTTGTTGTTCAAAATGGTGGAAAATGAGTTGCTTGAAAAACAATCAGTATCAGAATGTTCATAAAATTGAAAACTCAATCAATGACTTCAGCGCTTTTAGACTTTTCAAAAAATGAGTCATTGATTGAGAGGGAGAATGTTTTCAAATTTACATCATCTAACGGGCTTTCTTAATTATCCTACGTGCTTAATTAAAAATGATATTTGCCTATGTCGAAGGACTAGGAAATTAGGACATGATTGTTAGGATTAGATGATTGGAGTTTGATAAACACATAAATCCCATACCTTATATGAACTGATTGTTATGTTGGATTGACTTTTATTAGTCGATTGCTGTTTAGGTGATGTCGACCACCATATATCTGTATGTGTGTTCACTAACGTATGCAGATATATTGGTTTATAAGAATGTTCCCGATCCGGATCCCACAATGATGATTGGATGCCGAAAGGAAAGGGTAACTATATCTTTGGTTGACAAATGAAGAAACAGAGCTTAATTTGACTTCTATGGAGAGTTGGCATGAAATGCAACGTAAGAGGTCTCACTGCATCAGCAGATGGTTTTCTTCATCATAAAATGAAGAAACAGAGCTTAATTGGACCTCTATGAAGAGTTGGCATGACAAATGCAACGTCAGAGGTCTCACTGCATCAGCAGACGGTTTTCTTCCAGTCCTACAGCAACAACAGAAGCAGCGTGTGATTCTCTCCACCTAACGTATCTTGTGCAGAAAAAAGTAGTGGATGATACCATTTTTCTTAAAACAATTTTGAAAATGGAAAAATATTGGTTTTGAAAATAAATTGGACTAAATTTTTGAAAATCACCGGACTTCATTTTATCAAAACTTAAGTCACTCAATCATCGACTACGGTCATCGATTGAGGGGGAGAGTGATTTAAAATAAAATATTTTCAAACGATATTTCTTCATAAAAGTCCGGTTTGTACGAAATTAAGTGGTGATCTAAAGATTTAATGTTATGTCATGGTATGATTTCTCTTTAGAATCAAGATCTTTCAAAATGAAATTTTTTCTGTTTATGTTTGATTGTGAAATTGTTGTATTTTACTTAAAGATCTCTTAAAACAATCATACCTGACACTAACAATCTTTAATGTCTTAAAATGGTCCTTATCTGTCATTTTTCAAAATCAAATCTTGCCACGTTTTTCCTCAAAATTTTCTAAATGAACTAAATCTTTTGGGTTCACAAATCTCAAATGGTTTGAAATTTTTGATCGGGGGAGAGATCGTGATTTAAATCTTAAATCTGTTTTAATGGAACTGGTTTTAGTCCTTCAAAGGTACTCCTGCCTCCATGTGCCAAACGATTTCAAATTTCACATGCACATGTTGAGGAGTAGGATTGTTGGAATCACTCCTAAACCTTAATTCAAGTGTTAGTGATTCATATGTAATAGTTAGCTTATTATGGCCTTTATGTTAGTAATTAGCCTTAGGCTTATGTAGAAGGCCCATAAGCCTAGGCCCAAGTCCAATAAGGAAAGGAAAGGACTAGGAGTGTTGCCCTAGCTCCCTCTCCTATAAATACTATGTAATAACCCTCACTTGAGGGTTGGTTGTTCAATTCATTTACTCTTTCACCTCTACGCATAACCTTTCCCATTTATACGTGTGTTTGTGTTTGTGAGTTGTTCATCCGCCTTCTCTTCTTTCTTATTTCTACACATTGATGCTTGTGTTACATACATGGTGACCTAACGGTGGTATCAATCGCCAAATAGTTTGGTGAACGTATTGTTTTTGAAGTGGGTTTTGGTCCTACGCGTAAAACATACGGGTGATACTTTGGTTCGCTTAAAAACGTATTTTTTTCATTTTTTAATTCAAGATTCTTGTACTTTCAACGTTTTAAGGTGATAAAATAACTGTTTTTGGCAAAAAGTTTCAAACTTTACGCGCGGATAATTGTTTTTGAGCTTCTTTTTTTACGTGATAGATGTTCTACGCGTAACCGTTTTAGACGCTTTGGATCATAAAGTTTCACACTTTTTTGTTATTTTGGTGATATTGAAGCTATTTCATCACAAAAATCTGGCCTAGAATCATCTTTGGGCAAAAAGTCATTTTACGAGTAGTTCTACGCGTATCAAAACCCTAATACTACGCGTAACTTCTCCTTGGTTTGATCTTCAGTTTTCGTGGTTTACTCCGTGTTTTCTTGCTTGGATAAGCCTGAAAATACGTCGACTTTGGATATCTTTTGCACTGTGATAGTGTAAAAGATCATTTGGGCAAAACCCTAAAATTACGCATAAGCTTAAGCTTACGCGTAGAAATATTTACGCCTAAGATTCATCTTACGCCTAAGCATTGTCTTACGCATAAGGTAATCCTACGCATAAGTCTTCTACGCCTAACTTTTAGTTTACGCATAACTTTAGCGTTTTATCCTTACTTACGTGTAAGCTAATCCTACGCGTAACTTTGGTGTTTTTACGCATAAGTGGTACTTGGCTTTTCTGTGATTTCTACGCCTAAGGACTCTTCATCAACAACGGTTCATTCGACTACAAAGATCCATTTAACAACACAAGTTTTCAACATGTCACAACCACCATACTCTAGCTATTTTCCTTACACTTATAATCAACAACAACAAAAACAACTAACTCTACAACATCAACAATTTAATCATCAACAACAGATTTATCAACAACAATTTAATCAACAACATACTCCACAACTTGCAGCAATTCCACAACCTCAAATGGTTCAACCACCACCTAGTCTTCAAGTACAACCTTACACAAACTTCTACAATCAACATCCATCCAGAAGTACTATGAAGGAACCAACATGGTTTGGCAAGATGTGTGAAGCCTTAAGTAGCCAACAATCAATTCATGAAGGTGGCTCACTTGATAGACCTCCAATGCTCACTCCCGGGAATTATGATCAATAGGTGATAAGGTTCTTTAGTTTTTGTGATCTAAAGAAGCCACATGGAAAGTTTTTAAAGAAGGTCATTATGGAAGGTCCATTTCAAATGCCTACTGTTATTACACCCGCAGATCCAGCTGCCA
The DNA here is from genome assembly GCA_910596185.1 of Chrysanthemum makinoi. Classification (NCBI taxonomy): domain Eukaryota; kingdom Viridiplantae; phylum Streptophyta; class Magnoliopsida; order Asterales; family Asteraceae; genus Chrysanthemum; species Chrysanthemum makinoi. The sequence goes on from OU343219.1 coordinate 25,540,267, forward strand.
ATCTACCAAGAGATGCTGTCACCAATATTGCAACTGTCTCGACTCACGGTGATGAACTTCTACATTTTGAAGCCGATGAACTAGCAATGCAATACATCCTTTTAGGATAACCCAATCCGATCCTTCGAAGCGTTGATGCTCAAAAGACTGCTAAAGCAATGTGGGAACATATTCATCTTCTTATGGAAGGCACAGCGCTCAATCAGGAAGATATGGAATCCAAAATCTACTTGGCTTATGAACACTTCATGATTGAACCAGAGAGACATTAGAGTCATATCATCATCGCTTTTCGGACATCATCAATGATTTGGACAAACACAATATCATCATGCCACGAATTGCTGTCAACACTAAGTTCCTAAGTAGTCTTGGTCCGGAATGGGAGAAGTATGTCATTTTTCTCCGTCAAGCTAAAAATCTTCATCATGCTACATACGGATTGTTGTACGACTATTTGAAGCCTCACCAAAAAGAAGTTGACAAAGAAAGGGCTATCCGTGGACTCCCGGCTCCACAGTCACTTCCGAACAATCAACAACTTGCTTTGTGGGCTCAAACTAGTATTCCTCCTCAACCTGCTCCTCAACCAACTGCAACCATAGCACCATATGATCCATCATAGCAACAACCTCAACAAACTCAATTGGTTCCATACAACAACAATAATGCTCAAGCACTTTACAGTAAAGCTGATGAGGACTCCGATGCTTTTGATGAATTGCAACAAGGATTTGCTATGATTGCTAAAGCCTTCGGCCGGTATACAAACATATCCAACAATCGCATTCGTTCCTCATCAAACACTAGAAATCGCTTGTGAACAATGGACGTGTTGAAGTTCGAATCGTGGTTATGGTCGCCGATGTGAGGTGGTCAAGGGTTTAATACTTTGGGCAGGAATAACCAGGGTGCTCCACAACAACAGAGGGCTCAAGTGGTTGACTAGGGAAATGCTCAGACCGGGATTAATGGTCTTCGCTGTATAACTGAATGAGAAGGGTCATCTGGCTAATGCATGTCCTAAGCCGAGAACAAGAGGAAGTGCTTACTTCAAAGAGGCTATGCTCTTGGCTCTTAAGGATGAAGCTGGTGGAACTCTCTCCAACAAGGAACAGAGCTTTATGGCGGATGCAGATTCTGATGATGATATGGAGGACTTGCAGGCTAATGCAGCAGTTATGTTGATGGCACAAATGCAAACTCTACACATGAGTGACACAGGCCCAAGCAGTATGACAGACGGCTTGTCTTAGGTACCTGAACAAACAATTATCATTAATGATCTATTATCTCCGCCCACTTCGTGCATCCGACACGGATCAGTGTTCAACATGAGCCTTCTACATCTCATTCCGATGATCATCAACTAGACCCGTAGTTACATTTGATGATCAAGATGACCTTATGGTTACCTTTGATGATCAAGTTGACTCCGTGGTTATACTTGAGGATCTAAATAATGACCATGTTGAGACTCACGTTGAACAAAATGATTCTATGTTTGATCCAGAATTTAAGCTCCGGACCTTAGTTAAAGACCAACAATCCCAAGTGAAACATTACCATGATGTCAATACAAAATTAAAAGAGAAAAATGCATTGTTAACCAGGGATAATGAATGCTTAATTCGACAAATCAACTTTTTTAAAACTCAAGAAAAACGTGAAAAGGGTTTTGAAGTCGCTTTTGCTAAATCTTATCAAAACGAAAAATCTTTAGAACGACAGATACGTGATCTAGCCGCATCGAAGAATGCTTTATTGTCTCAAATAGAACACCTGAAACATGAACATAAACAACAACTTAACGCTCTTACTTTGGAAACTCAAAAAGCCAAGGCTGAGTTGTTAACTTGTCAACAATAGTTCTCTGAATACAAAAAGCATTCCACGAAATGAATAGATGACTATCTTGAGGACATTGTCGACTTACAAAACAAAATCAAAGAGTTTAAAACTGTTGTTTATAAACATGGTGAATCAATCACAACGATTCAAAAGTTTTCTTTCAAACCAAATCCAAATGGATATGGACCGAATCTTGCTGATTACAAACCTAAATTTTCACACAGAGCATTCAAACCAAATCCACGAAGTTTACAGGCAGTAACATAGAATTGATGATTCAATTATGATGTTGTTGAATATAATTGCATGGAGGAATTAGATGCTGATGACGAGAGTCGGTCAAAAATGGAAAATGTCGTTTATAATAAACCATTTAACAATTCAAAAGCCGTAACTTTGGTCACACAACAAGATACTTCTAACAAACCTTTGGTTATAACACGATTTCGCAAGTCAGTCCTCAACCAAAAGGTGCACAAATTAATGGTCCTTTATCTTCACTTAGTGAAGTACAAACTAATGCCGAAAGTTGTCGTGTTATCAAATACTTTGACACTTTCTTATCCGACCTCAAAATTTTAGAACGTGAGATTGAATTTCATTCTGAAATAAAAGTTCAACATTTTCAATCGCCAATGGCGCGAGAACATAGAGATATTCTTCAGCAAAGAATTCTACCACATGTCAAAAATTTAAAAACTTGTGCACTATATTGGGAAAGGGATTTTCACAAGGAACTTGGTCACATGAAAGCGTTTTAGAAACGTCGATTTCAAATACTAAGCGTAAAAACTATAAGAAAAGATGTTGATCGACTCTTGGAAGATGTTATCGTCTTTGATATCTATAATGTTGTGTTATTGCATTCTTTGCCATATGCATCGATTCTATATCTGCGATCTTGTTGATTCTTTGAAATTGTTGAAAATACGGATAATGTGCTTCAGTTCGAGTCTTTAAAATTGAAAATGAACGATTGTCAAACGAGCTTTCAAAGCAATATCACGTCGTCTTAATTGGTGTCAAAAAGATATTCATGATCAACAACTTTCTTTTCAAAACAAAATCGCCCGATTGCGTGCAAACTCCTAATCAAAACTTGAGCAAGCGGATGATCAAAGCGTGTCTTTTAAGTTTCAAATATCAAAATATGAACAAGAACTTGCAAAAGTTAAACAGGAATATGGTGTCATATTTGATTTACTCAAACAGACTCGTGATGAAGCATCAAACGAACTTGATCATTATCTTGCACACACTAAAGAAGTCATGAATTTTCTTTGGAAATCTTAGTTAGAAAATCAAGATTTGGTGCACACTATCATTAAGTTAATTGAAATGTTAGGAAAGTATGAACAAGTTCAGCCTAGCATCATTAAGAGAGTTACACCTGTAACACTTAGCAATCATGTCCCCGAATACCTATTGACAAAACACAAGTTACTAATGTGCTTCCCTCTACTGAAACAGGACTAATTGCCTCTTTTCCAAACGTCCGCACTTCACAGCCTAGGAGCAATAAAAGGAAGAATAGGAAGTTGCGACCTAAGAAAAGACAAATAAAGAATGTTGAAGTAGAAGAACACCGTAGAACTTTGAATAAGACTCCAGTTGCACCCACTTTAGAAATTGAGTCTAGCAAATGTAATGAAAAAAGTGTTGTACCTAATGTTGAACCTTTAAGTACAGTTGATATTCAGTCAAATGCCTCTTGTGTTATTTGTCATAAAAGTATGCGTTCTGATTGTCATGATAAATGTGTTGCTAAGGCTATCTTGTCACGTTTACAGAATCCTAAGAATCGGTATACCTCTAGGCCCACTAATGCTTCTAAGTCTGTGCTTGGTAGACCACCCTCTTTAGATTCTAAGAAACAAATTGATGTCCCTATAGCTCCAGTATCACCTCTAAGGAATGTAGTACCACCTAGTACTTTCACTAAGACTAGTTGGAGATGGAAGAAATGGATACATAATACACTAGGATTTAAATGGATGCCTAAAATCATGATGTGTGTATTTCAACTATAACTGCTGAGGAACCCTCTAACTCAACGGGTTCCACATCTACTTCTATTCCATCACGTAGATGCATTGTGTAATGCATGTGATCACGATCATCCTTTGGATTGTTGATAGCGGATGTTCCCGACACATGACAGGTAACCTTAAACTGTTATCAAACTTTATTTCAAAGTTCATTGGCCTTTGTCGGTCGGGAATGATCACTTCACAGCTATCATGGGCTACGGAGATTATATCAATGGCAATATTGAAATTAGCAGGGTTTATTATGTGGAAGGCCTCGGTACAATCTCTTTTCGTTGGTCAATTTTGTGATGGAGACTTGGAAGTCGCTTTCAGGGAGAAAACTGTTTCATTTCGTGATCTATAAGGAAATGATCTTATGTCGGCCAACGCTCATCCAGGTCTCTACACTATCTATGCAAGACATGATTGCTTCATCTCCCATATGTCTACTCTCAAAGGAAACATCTACAAAATCTTGGCTATGGCACCGTCGTCTCTCACATCTAAACTTTCAAACCATAACCAACCTTGCTGCACAAACTTGTTGAAGGTCTCCGCGATTCGGTATTCTAAAGATCATCTATGCTCAGCTTGTGAACAAGGGAAAAGCACTCGTGCTCACTTTCCTTCAAAGGTGGAACCAGACTCTCGGCATGTGCTTCATCTTCTTCACATGGATTTGTGTGGCCCGATCGCGTCATGAGCGATTAATGGCAAACGTTACATCTTGGTAATTGTTGATGACTACTCAAGATGGACTTGGGTTTATTTTCTTGAAGTAAAGACCAAGCTCCACGGATGGTCATCACCTTTCTCAAAATTCAAATTCAGCTCCGGAACACCATCGGACAAATTGAGCAGACAAAGGCTGAATTTGTAAATCAAACTCTTCGTGAATATTATGAGAAAGTAGGAATTGAGCATCAAACATCTATTGCCGCACAACGAGAACAAAACGGAGTTGTTGAAAGACGAAACCGTGCGTTAGTGGAAGGCTGCGAGCGATGTTAATCAATGCTAAACTTCGATTACTTGTGAAACGTCTTTGTCTCAATGCATGCTACACTCGAGAATCGCTCAATGATTACAAAAGCATACAACAAAACACCATTTGAGCTTCTCCACAACCGGAAGCAGATCTTAAACACTTTCATATCTTTGGATCTCTTTGCTATCCGAATAATGATCGTGCTGACTTTGGAAAGCTCAAAGCCAAAGCTGACATTGGAGTCTTCATTGGATAATGTGATAATTCTAAAGGTTACTGGATCTGGAATCGTCGACAAAAGGTTATGGAAAGCGATTCATGCTAATTTTGATGAGCTTCTTGAAATGGCTTCGAGTATATGACTTGGAACCGGTCACAACCGCTAAACTTTCCCAAACCCCATCATCGGTGACACAAGCCCTCATACTCTTCAACAAATGGAAAGACTATTTGCTCCTCGTTCGATGTGACGATATTGATGACCGTGCTCGGTGTATCCATTTGTTTCAGCTCCTTTCACGATAATACTACATGCGATACACACCTGCAACAACTCATTGAAGAACACCAGTTGACTCTACAACAGCAGTTGAACAAACTGCTTCAACGGCCAGAACGGTGATGATGTTCGAATGATGTAACCCCACTGCAGATTTTGATCCAAATCGCGTTCTTTAACCCGTTGCATGAAAGCTGCACTTTTGATGTTGCAGAATCATCTACAAGCCATTTGAATCCTCAAAATATGCATAATGTATATCAACATCAACCTTCCACACATCGTTGGACAAAAGACCATACCCTTGAGAATATTATGGCAACCGAATCAACGATTAAATTGCCGAGACAACGTCTTCTTACAGATGGTGAACATTGCATTTATGCACTCACTGTCTGCCAATCTGAGCCTAAAACATTAAAGACGCAATGACAAAGGACAACTGGATTGAATCCATGCAGGAAGAACTCAATCAATTCAAACGTTTTGAAGTATGAGGCTGGTTGAAAGACCAACGAGGGTCTTCGTCATTGGTCTAAAATGGATTTGGAAAAACAAATTGATCTTTGAAGGAACCGTAATTAGAAACAAGTCGCGTCTGGTGGCTAAGGGTTATAGACAGGAAGAGGGTATTGACTTTGAAGAATCATTTGATCCGGTTGCTCGGTCTTGAGGCGTTCGGATTTTTACATTTCGGCTCACATGAACATCACGGTCCTTCAGATGGATGTCAAAACTGCTTTTCTCAATGGACAACTGAAAGAAACGGTCTATGTAAGCCAGCCAGAAGGATTCATTGATCCAGAGTTCCCTAATCATGTCTACAAACTGAAGAAAGCTCTCTACGGTCTCAAACAAGCCCCTCGGGCGTGGTACGATAAGTTATCATCCTTCCTTATTGCCAATAAGTTTACCAAAGGTTCGGTCGACCCTACACTCTTTATACAATATCACGGGGCTCACATCTTAATTGTTCAAATTTATGTGGATGATATCATTTTTTGTTCAACACATTTAAAATACTCAAATGCTTTTGCAAAACTTATGACAAAACATTTTGAAATGTCAATGATGGGTGAACTCACATTCTTCCTTGGAATGCAAGTTCATCAATCACCCCGTGGTATTTTCTTGAGTCAGTCCAAATATGCCCTTGAATTGTTAGACAAATTTGGAATTCAAAACTGTGACACCTATGCCACACCAATGACTCATACCAAGAAGCTAGACGCTGATTTACATGTGAAATTGGTGGACCCTACCAAATACCGTAGTATCATTGGGTCTCTCATGTATCTAACAGCTAGCGACACGATATTGTTTTTCCGTCTATCTTTGCTCCGTTATCGGTCGAGACCAACTGAAACCCACCTCTCTGAGGCTAAAAGAATCCTACGATACATCAAGGGAACCATTAATTTTGGAATCTGGTATCCGAAGGATTCTGTTTTGAACTAATCGCTTTTCAGACCTGATCCGCAGGATGCTTAGATTTATAAAAGTACTTGAGGCTTTACAATTTCTTGGTGATAAACGGTGTCATGGCAATGTCGAAGAAGGACGTACATCATTGTCCTTAACAGAAGCAGAATATGTAGCCATGTCGGCGTGTTGTGCTCAAGTCATTTGGATGAGAACATAACTCAAGGACTATGGTTCGTATTTGTGAATCGATATTGCGATCTCGTGCAACTAAGTTCAACATTCGAAATCAAAGCACATCGATCTTCGATATCATTTCATCAAGGACCACGTGAAACAAGGTACTGTTGAATTATATTTTGTGGGTACAGAATACCAATTGGCAGATCTTCTCACCAAAGCCTTATCTCCTGCTAGGTTTAATGAGTTGGTCTACCGGATTGGTATGCGGTGTTTGACTCAAGAGGAACTGGATGAACTCTTAAAACATTCTTAAAAAACCAGTTAAACACGAAAACCTCTTTTGTAAATATTTTTTTCAAAAACAAAATACAAAAATATAAAACCTTATAAAACAACAAAAATATTCTTCTATCTATAATTTTTTTAACATGGCAAGTACATTTCTTCCGTCAACACTCAAATCTTTTAAAATTCAGTATTTTTCCGATCAAGTGTTGAGGGGAGAAAATAAATATACTGTTTCAAAATAACACTGTACTTGCATGTGACATTATCGGTTGTTTCTTTAATTACGGTGGTCACATTTACGGTTTCTTGATACTCCTCGGACTAAAATTTATAACCTTTCATTATTTTTCTTAAGTCAGGGGGTGTCGTCAAAGTTATTTTTCAAAATATCCGTCGTTTGATAACCAAAATGAAAGTTAAAAGGCATTGGATGAAAATGGAAAAGGTGGAGGGACTAAAACTGTCAAAATCCGAAAGTTATTTCTAATAAAACATCCCACCTAACATTAAATCTTCACATTTTACTCACACAAACCAATCCTCGCCTAGAATTAAAACTGCAAATCCGAGTTCTAGATCATCAATTTGTAAGTGGTTTCATGATCTTTACGTATTTACAAACAATGGTTTTGAATCTTTAACAAATCCAACGGTTAAAACGTGAGATATGAGTGATTTTGTGTTCTACGCATAAGCGTATGAACACATGATCAAGATTGTGTGTTTGTGGTTAAAGGGATAGTGTTAAAATGTTTATTTAACATCATTAATACTATTTTGATCATCAAAACACACTCAGTTACACGAATTGAGTGATTTTGTAAATTAGGGTTTATGCGTGGGTTTGGGTATTTTCATATGTGAACGTTTTTGGTGATAAAGATTGTTGTATGAGGTTGTTTTCAAGTTGAATTGGTCATATTTAAGCCCGAAATTACCCGAAACACTAATGATTCATAAATTGGAAACTAGGGTTTATGTTCATACGGTTTGGGTATTTTGATTTACTTAGATTTTGATGTTAAAACTTGGATAAAACATCTCTTTAGGCTTCCTAGACCTCCCATAAAAAACTTTGGTGCAATTCCTATGGCTAGATATCTTACGCGTAATCTTTGAACTTTAGGGTTTAGGTCTACATAAGTATGTTCTGTAATTGTTTGATAAGTATTCACATCATGATCTGTTATAAAATGAATGTATGTGTTAATATTGATGCTATGATAATTTTATTTCAGGTTTGCAACACGTAAAAATCAGAATCAAGGTTGTTAGACATCTATGCATAAGGATCACGTTACGCGTAGCATGTTATGCGTAAGAGAAATCTTACGCGTAGCATTTACACGTAAGATTCTACATAAGGGACTACGCGTATCCTGTGAAGGATATGCGTAAACAGTGACCTCTACGCATAAGGTCTAATCTTACTAGTAAGCCTTACGCGTAAGGTTTATATACGCTTACGCGTAAGCTCTACGCATAAGGTCCCCTTTTCCTACGCATAATATTTCTTACGCGTAAGTCAGGATCCTACGCATAAGCTAGCGTTTACGCATATACCTCTCATGTTTACGCATAAGCTGCCATTTCTATGCCTAAGCCTTGTTTAACCTTAATCATGAATGCGCTGCAAACTTGTAAATAAATAAATCATAACGTCACGAAACCAATAATGTCACTAATAAGCTTAAGCGTTTAATATGTTGTGAAAAATAAGTGATAACCTGAACTTTAAAACTTAAAGTTAACTAACTCACGAAACTTATCACGACATCATTGGACTATTGGACAAACAAGTGACTTTGGACTCGTAACAATCATCAACATTGCACATTCAATAATTAGACAATAAAACCATCTGTTGACTAACATAATGTCTTTCGATATGTTGGTTCTTTTGGCTAAATATTTCGAATCATGACATGGACGCTCAGATACAGAATGTGGATGCACCAAATGTTCTCACCATTGCTGATATCTTCCCAAATGGCTATCCGATGAAGATTGGAAAGAACAACCTTCGTGTTGACTTTGAAACCCTCTGCTCGAGTCCTCTTGCTTGATTGTTGTGGATATTCGAAGAATCATCCTTATCGAGAACATGCTCTCCAACTGCTACTATTCCGAGATCTACATTCATCATTCTGGAATACAATGCAAAAGATCAAAGGACAAAATGTTTGTCGGTGACTCTCAACCACAAACAAGTCACCATCACACCTGCAGACTTACGGGTTGTTCTTCTCATTCCAATCATCGAGCCAACCGAACTCAATGCTACACCAACTGAAGGAAGCGTTCTATAGTTCCTAATCGATATTGGTTATGACGAAGCTACAGGAGTAATCACTAAGCATTCACATGTGGATCTTAAAAATATTCCTCAACCTTGGAGGACTCTCTACATCATCATCACCAAATCGTTTCTTGGTGGCGGTGGCTATGAGCACCCCAAGCTCATGGAACAGCAAATCTTTTGGGCTTTGGTCAACATGAAGCACATTGAAGTCGAAGCTCGGATATGGGACGACATGATGACATTTCTCAAGCTTGGCTCAAAATCCCTTATATCAGATATACCAAACTGTTGATCCAAAGAGCACTTGGTTTTAACCCGGATATCCCCAAGAGAATCAATGACCCCAACAATCACGACATGTTGTATGAACCTACTCTAACGATCGATTTAAGGAATCAACAACAAAGAAACAAGGTCTTTGTCTGCGGATCACCTTCTCTCTGATGAAATCAAATAGCTTTACTCATATTAAAGGTATCTGGTAGCAGTTGATGAAGGTAAAGTTGGTTCTCACGATGATAAGTCTTCTGGTACACCTACCAGGAAAACCGAAGAGGCAAGTCTGCAGGGGAGTGTTGCAAGCAGAGAAAGTCAAAGGAAGTTCCCGAAGAGGAAACCTCCACTCAAAAGGAAAGTTCCTTCTAAGGAAGTTGTTCCTATTCCCGTACCTAAGCCTGAACCACCAAGAAAGCTAGTGGGAGCTCGAGGAAACCGAATCGACGATGAGGTCTTCTACTCTGAATCGCAATGACGTTACTCAATCAGTAGCTAAACCTCCCAGTCCACCAGCTAACAAAGGTAAAGGGAAAACTCCTGGGATTGAACATGATAAGGAGAGCTCTGAAGAAGAACCAATAGATGAGCAAAAGGAATATCAAAGGAAGTTAAAGGAACTCAGACATAAACATTTTGCGGAAGCATTTGCAAAGGATCAAATGGGTGGCCCCGGAGGGTCGAGTGGTGGCGTTCAATCTACACCAATTCCCTCGATGCGGTTAATCAACCCGATAAGGAACGGTGCCACCGACTCTTGTGCAACAACAAAACCCCGGAGGAACCGAAAAAGAAAGTCCAGAAAGAAAAAGATGATGAAGAGGTGCAGCTCATGCCAAAGCAGAAAAGATTAAAACTGGAAAAGATGACTATGATGATTTTCTTCTCAACAATTCGATGCGTCGAGGGAGAAAACTTCGATCTTCCAAAGGACCCAGAGTCACCTCACATCTCATCATCGGACTCATCTTCTCATTCCTCACCACCACCATCCAAAAGATCAACCAAATCCACCTCCAAATCGTGAAGAAACCAACGATTCTTGGTTATCCCGGGCCAAAACAAGGATTGTTAAAGCTGTCAAGCAAGTACGTAAGAAGGATGTGACCAACAAAAGTGAATCAACTCGTACGACAAAATCAACTTTCTTCAAGACGGGATAAACGAGTTGTTGTGAAAGGAACAAATCCAACAGTTTATCAAAGGAGGTTTCCAAAAGGAATTAGAGAAGACGGCAAGAGAATATACTCACAAGTTTCTTCTCGACACTGTCGTCCCCGTGACGAGAGAAGTATTCTCCAGACAACTTACTCCAAACATCGTCGCATTGGTTAAAAATATAATGTCCAAAGAATCGACATTTCAAACTGAGTTAATCGCTAAATTGGTGATGCAAATGTCAAAAGAGTTGGAACCTTCACTTGGATGAAGCTAAGTTTTTGACACTCTATTAGACTATCAACTCAGGTCTTCATGCAAAGATTGACAAGTCAACCAAAAGACCAAGAGATGACGATGATAAGGACAAGGATTACGCACCTAAGCGTCCAAAGAAGTTCCGGTGAATCATCTTCAATGCAACCTCTACCCCAAAGGACTCCAGCTCAACCACGATCTCCTCCTCGCACTTCTAGAAAAACCTCGTGATTCGAAGTTAGCACCCCTGACTTAGAAAACCGGTGATCACTTTGAGTATCGGGTGGTGATGATGAGGAAATCCACGACCCCCAACAACAACCCATCTCTCCAAGCACAACAAAGGAACCAGCATCCTCCTCTAGGCCTAAGAAGAAGAAGAAGATGATGACTAAGGTTGACGTCGTTTCATGGCTAGAGCGACGATGACACGAATATGAATGGTTTTCAACACTTGTTGTTGCTGCTACACCACTTTAAGCGGACGACCAAGATATGGTAGGAGGTAGTACGTTGGAGCATGCAAAGTTACTGCAAGAAAAGTTCCGAGTGAAGAAGATGACGAAATCAGAGTTGAAACGAATCAAGAATGAAGCATTCCAAATACTCAAAGACAGCTCGGAAAGTGCTATTGAGGTTGAATATCACCTTGAAAACATAGCACGAGCCATGTCTAACAACATTGATTGGCTCAACCCGAAGCAAACATCGACTACACCAGAAAAGACAACGCTCCATACTACACTGATTGGACCAAACCTCTACCTACCATTGGTCGACCGGATCAACCTCGATTCCATTTCGATACTTCTTCAACAACGACCTGGAATTTCTTCTACATGGTAGCGATGTGTCAAGGAAATACGCTACGTCACTTACACTTCTGTTCCCGGTAGCCATATACTCTAACTGCATAGCCATCGAAGAAAAGGCTACCCACATGTTCAACAACAGAGTGGAAGAGTATGACATCAATGCAATGTATGGGATTTACCATTGGCGAACACCGCGAATCTACTACGGCGCGGGTTAGTAAATCTCAACACGAAGTGTATAGTGGTCAAGGTATTGTTGATATTAAGCAGGTTGCTCTTTCGTCTAAATGGGACTACACCTTCCTAAAGAACATCGTGGTCAAAAGACAAGACGAAAATGACTATGCTTTCTGTGAAGCGGACTTCCAGAATTTGTCTCTCAACGACATTGAAGATCTGTATCTTGCAAAGGTACAGGGACGCATGAGACAATTCTCGACAGAAATTCAACGTGAATACATCGGTCCTTGCTTATCTTTATCTGAAGCATCGTGATCCAGGAACGTGTAGAAGATTTGCAACTTGCTGTTGAGTCGTATCAGACTCGTGTCAACTTCACCAAACCTCAGCTAGAACTTCACGACATCAACAATCTCCCTCAATTCACTCTCATCAGGCAAACCCTTTGGAGTAGTCTACGCATTGCACTCCACCGCAAGCGCTTGAATGGCGTGTAATGAGCTTAATAAGTTTGGAGATTCAACATTGAAGCATGTCAGGGATGGGCTAGCATACTGGTTAAAGGCGATTCAACAAGGCATTGGGTCACCAACGAGATGGAATTCTCAGGAAAGACGGAATGTAAAGAGAATCATCAAGATGCTTGATGAAAGGTTGTTTCGAAGAGATCAGTTCAGAACGTTGGAGAGTTTCGTCGGTGGTCGTCAACGCATTAATCTCACAGGCTATCATCGACCAGTTCGCATTCCCGGAGTTCTTGCGGAACTACCTGACATTCCTGGTACCCCTTAAACGGTTTCAATTTCATAATTATTTGGATGTGTGATTATATATGACAATGGCTTGTGCACACATAACAGTGTACAACCCGTTCTTGTCATGAAAGGACCCTGTGGTACGCTTCAGTGCCACAATCCTTATAAAAGGAGCGAAAGCTTCTTACTTTTGAGTAAAACTTATCAAACCTTTCATTTTTCAAAGGTTTTACTCAAAAGAACAAGTACTTCCCCTTATGATTTTCAAAACCTCAACCGTTTATATCACTTGTTGAGGGGGAGTATTTGATTTAAAAACTTTGTTCACAAACTGTTCTTTGTGTAATCTTCTCACAAAACTCAAAATGGTCATATTTATTCTCAACATTTCTTCAAAAATAACATTTATGTGCCATTTTTTAGGGGGAGAAAAATTATGTGATAAGAAATATGTTGCGTTTTGCTATTGAATCCTCGTGTGAAAAGACTTCAATCCATGAGTTGACAGGAACTGAACAGTCATACATCGAAAAGATTTGTCTTCCAAGACTTATCCAAGTAAATTGTACCCATTCGAGAAGCTCTTGATAGACATGAACCTTGACGGGTTTGACAACCTCTCGGGGTTGTCCACATCTTCAAGGTAGTTATTAGAGCTAGTTGTCACCTAAAAGCTGACAATGTATCTCTTTAACTATGCAACGTAATCGTGTCTCGCAAGGAATTGTCTATCTTGAGTCGATCAATTCAAAAAGTGCGCGCTCTTCTCTCACTGTGCACATTTCTGTTAAATCTCTTAAGCACATGTGAAGGGGGAGTATTTCTGAAAATCTAAAACTCTTGACGTGTTCAAACATGTTTTTCATTCACAAACACTTCGAGAGATTTTCATGAAAATGGTTTTATGGCAATGGAGTTATCAGGTGATTAAGGTTAGGAACAACCGTCCTATGATCCGCCAGAGCCGAAGGAATCTACCCAAGGACACTACCAATAGTTAGAATTAGAAGTCCTTAGGTATGATTATAAAAAAGGAGAAAATGACAATCGGAGAAAGAAGGAGTTGAAGAATTAAAAAGAAATGCAAAGAAAAAGGGTGAAAAGAAATAGCCATCCAAATTATTCAACTTAGGGCAGACACCAGGTTCAATTCATATGTTACTGGTTGTCACTAGATGACACCGGTATTGAAGATTAAAAGTCGTCATGGAGGTGGCGCATGCACTAAACCTTCTTAACCACTCAAGTTTCTCACAACAGAAGCTTGTTTCATTCTCACAGGGAACCCTACGTAAACTATCGGCTTTCTCTTAGAGATTGTGGTATTGAAGAAGGAGACCCTCTCCCTAGTCTCCGCTCAGGAAACCAAAACGCACTATTGAATCTAGAGCCACGAGATTCATCAAAGATCTCTTAGGTACACTTGACATTTCATCACTTGTTGTTCAACAATAAGAACATCAGTGGTACGTTATCGAGTCCTTCACATATCTTAGCAATCTATCGAGAACATTTATGAGAGGTTCACAACTGTGATCCTCAGTGATTGAATGGAAACTCCTGCCAGGGTCAACATCAAACAGTCCTGACAGCAGGTCACTTCGGTAACTCCCCGTGGATTACGCTTAGTGTGTCTCAAACGGTCTACAGTCGTGAGGTGATGCTTCGGTGTACCTCAGCGACTCATCTGAACCGTAGATGTACTTCGTATTTTTAGCGTTATCTCACTTGTAGGACTCCGATTCAGGAACGGCCTTTGTGAGAATTAGAGTTGTGTTTTCACACTATCTTGTTAACACTCTCGAAGTTCAAACTTGTAAGTGTCGGAATCCGCTTATTACTAACATTTCTTATGGAAGCTCTGGAGCGGACTGATCATGCAGATTCTTCTCATGTTCATACCAACAACATCTCAAATGGAAGTTCTCTCAAAAGGCAACACAAAGTCAGAATGATTCTTCGTCAAGTCAAAGAATCTACAAAGTTAAAGACTAAGAGAACTTCATCAGTACTGCAATCCAACGCTAAAGAGCGTGTGAGCATGTTGAAGAAAGACGTGGAGACACTAGAGCAACGAAGCTGATCTGATGCAGACTACCACACCATACTATCACTTTCAAAGAACAAAGAATTTGATGATGTCAAAGCTGAATTTTTCAAAGGAAACAATTTCTCTACACTGGGGAGATTGTTCGAATCAAGACACTTCTTCTCACAAGAAAGAAGAATGTCAGAAAACGTCAAAGCTACTATTACATCAGCACCTACATCGTTTATCACTCTTTCATTCATCGCTAACACTTAGGGGGAGATTGTTGGAATCACTCCTAAACCTTAATTCAAGTGTTAGTGATTCATATGTAATAGTTAGCTTATTATGGCCTTTATGTTAGTAATTAGCCTTAGGCTTATGTAGAAGGCCCATAAGCCTAGGCCCAAGTCCAATAAAGAAAGGAAGGGACTAGGAGTGTTGCCCTAGCTCCCTCTCCTATAAATACTATGTAATAACCCTCACTTGAGGGTTGGTTGTTCAATTCATTTACTCTTTCACCTCTACGCATAACCTTTCCCATTTATACGTGTGTTTGTGTTTGTGAGTTGTTCATCCGCCTTCTCTTCTTTCTTATTTCTACACATTGATGCTTGTGTTACATATATGGTGACCTAACAAGGATTTATCCAAAAACAAGATGAGTATTTAAACCTGGCCACATATTCTACCATGTTTTTTAAACCTAATTAAATGACTTGGGATCCAAAATCTCAAATGGTTTGATATTTTTGATCGGGGGAGAATTTGTGATTTAATTATGAAATTTGATAAATGATGATCGATTTGATTCAAGTGCGCGTGCTGCTCTCCCATATGTGCTAAACGCTTTCAAATCTCGAAGCACATATTGAGGGGAGCATTTCAAAAGAAAATAAACTATCAAGGTACAAAGCTTTTATGTTTTAACATAAGTACCTTGATTGATTTTCTAATGGTTTCTTAATGGCTGTGTGATCCTGAAAGTACTTCAAAGAACTCTTTCCTCTATGTGCCAAATTATTTGAAATATCCTATGCACATATTAAGGGGGAGAATTTACCAAGAAAATCAAATGGTTTTTTTTCTACGAAAATTGTGATCAAGAAATTATTTCAAAGAACTCTTGCCTCCATGCGCTAAACAATTTACTAATCATATGCACATGTTGAGGGGGAGCATTTCTAAATGATCAAAACAATTAAGGTACAAAATATTTTGATTTTGTATCACAAGTACCTTGATTGATTTTCCAAATGATTTTTCAATTGGTTTTAAGGAAGGATGAACTGTACCAAAAGACCGACCATTTTACTTTATGCATGGAGTTATAAGGATGGTGAGGTTAGGTATTAGTTCCCACGATTATCCAGAACCGGAGGGATCTACCCAGGGACAATCCACTAGATAGTGTAGATGTCCTTAGGTATGATGAAAAAAAGGAGAAAAGTGAGATATGGGAAGAGTGCCGACAGAGATAGAGCTAGAACTGGAATAAACTCAGCAAGGTTATAGTAATGAAGTCTCGGTAAGCACTGAATGGGTTGAAGAATAAAAAAGAAATGAATGTGAAAAGGGTGAAAAGAAATAGCCCTCCAATAATTCAACCTTAGGGCAGAAACCGGGTTCAATTCATATGCTACTGGTGGTTAATAAGGTAACACTGGTATTGAAGACAAGACGTCATGGACCCAGTGACGCACTGCATTAAACTTCCCAAGCTACTCAAGTTCCTCTTAAAAGGGCTTGTTTCATTCTCACGTGGAACCTACATAATCTATCGACTTTCTCTTAGAGATTGTTGATATTGAAGAAGGAGACCCTCTCCCTACTCTCCGGCATAGGAACCAAATGTGCACAATTGAGTCTAGAGCCTAGAGATCATCCACAATATCTCATTAGAACACAAAATTATTGAAGACTTGTTGCTTCACACAATGTGGAAAGTAAGAATATATTAAGAGTCCTACGCATTATCCTTATGGTATTGCCAGAACATCCGAGTGATATGTAAAGGTATTCACAATGAAGATGGAAATCCTTCTAGAGCCAACATCAAACAAGCTCTTGGTGGGTGACATGTGAGATCTTGCAAAAGATCAAGCTTGTGACAACTGGATAGAAACGATGAGGCGATTCACTCGTGAATCAACCTTGGTCCAGGAAATGAATTGACGAATACTTTTGGAAAAACCGTTCGATGTGCAAATCTCTTCTTTTCTCTAGCAAATCGAATGTGTATTCATTTTCAAATTCAAAAAGTATCTCTGATTGAAAAAATACTTTTGGAAAACTTCGATGTGAATCTCTTCTTTTCTCAAGCACGTCGAATGTGTACTCTTTTCAAATACAAAAAGTATTTTTGATTGAAAATTGATCTTTCTTATAAAACCTTCGTCTTATTGCAAAACTCTTTCTTCAAGCAATACGCGATTATTTTCAAATCAATTTTTCATCAATCAGTGAATATCAATTCGCTGGTTCACTCACTCCGTGTTGTCTTCTTTGAGACGTTCCAGTTTGAGAACAGCTAAAGCAGCTGCGAAACCATGTCAAGGAGATTCTTCGGAATTCTACCTGATCACAGGCAGTACTTGTACTGATCAACGGGGAACCGTGGGCCGTGTACCTCAATTCAACGAAAGTGATCAAAGACACTTTCGTACGCTTTATTGCTAATTGTTGTATGCAGGTACACCCGACGTTTGCAGCTGATCAGAATTGAGAAGTCAATCCAAAGCCGCATGCTCACAACATCCACACTTAATTGAAGAAATCATGACTTGTGCATATCTACAGAACCTGGCTCTGATATTTTTATACTATGTTTCTGCTACGCTGCTGCAAATATCATGAGTCAGTAAAGCTTCCGCTACTCTGATGAAAAGATGTCATGATCCAGAAAGTGTGAGCATGTCGGTTCGAAAGTCACAACATCACATGAAGGCAACACAACAAAGGGTGATGCAGAGATTTACTGTGGCTGATGATCTCAAAGAAAGCTCGAAGATCATCAAGATGTGGATCAGTTCAAAGACCTTCACTCAAAGTACAAAACTATGCAGACTTTAAAGAATCGCTACTAATGCACAAAGATTGCGGAATTTGAAGAATTGAAGTCTACGAGCTCGAGAACTAAAGACAAAAAAAGAATGCTAGGATGCAAAATGTATTTCATGGGGTGACCTCCTTTAGGGGGAGATTGTTAGGAATTGGAAATTCCATGTTAAAGTGTCGGTCACCCCAATTATGGTCTAGCATATGTTAGCTCGTAGACTTGTAGTTATTTACGTTATTTAGTAGTTTATTAGTTAGTTTGTAGCGTAGATTAGTTTAATGTAACACCGTGGAGGAAGGACGGGTCTTTACCCACTGTATGTCTGATCCACAGTCCGATAGGAGGATGTATTCATTGTAACTATAAATAACCCTTCCATCCATGGAAGGGGTGGTGCTTCTCATAAATCTAACCTTTCATATTTTGTAAAGCAAGTCTCTACCAAGAACACCCTCTCATCTCTTTCTCTCTCTAAAATGGCTAACATGTATTTCCATCATCCAAGACCACCCGAATCATCAACACAATAATATTTATGATCCTACAGTTGCCATCATTGTCCTCGCTTTGACTGTTAAAGGGAAGCTGAGTTTCAGCCTGTGTTTCAAAATTAGGAATTTTTGACACTCATCAAAGCAATGGTCTTGAAAGTGGTCATAGCTATGGTTGTTGCACTAATGTAGCATGACGGTGTGCTTAATTTTTTTAGTTATCTACAAAGTTCGGGATAATAACTTTTGATTTTGTGTGCTGACACAGGGGAGTATTTATGACAGATGGCCTTCTTTAAGCCAATAAAAAGCTTGTAAAGAAAAATTTTAAAAATAATTTAAAAATACAGCTTAAAGACAACCTAACAAACTCTATTATCCCTAAATTACAACTATATTGGACTTAAGATTAAGAAATTAAAAATGCAAAAATGAAGCTATTTGAAAACTGTTATGATATTTTTGACTTTTAGAAAAACCTTGCAAGTTGACCAAAATGAATTTTGATTTAATCTAAATGACTGAAAATGTTGTTTTAAGCTAATTTAAGACCTTTATAAGCTATTTTAACTAAATGTAAAACTATAAGAGAGCTTATGCAATGCTACTGATTAACTCATATGTAGAAAATGAGGATTAAGAACAATTTTGACTTTTTGTTAAATGACAATGCACATTTTGTGACTTAACTAACCTATTTTAACTAAATGCAGACTACTTAGACTACTTTTGTCTACTGATTCAAACTAAAACACTAAAATCTCCACTAAACCAAACACTCCTGTATAAACTGACATGAAAATTTTATGAAGCAAATTAGTGTTCTAAGCTTATGCAAACCTCAAAACAGATTTAACAACTTATATTAAAGCTATCTAAGTGATTTTTAACTGATCTAACAAACAAAACCACAAGTAACTGTTTATGACAGATGTTAACATAATTCATTTTAATGGAGCTGTATACTTCCTCCATGTTATTTTGACTTTCATATTTGTTCAGATCCCCTTAAGTAACTATTCACGGGTTGTCGGCGTTCTTTTAGTTTATTAGTGGCCTATTGCAATATTTTTTATAATAGATTATAAATACCGGCTTGTCAACTGGTTTGGTCTGGGAACAAAGTTGAAACTTAAGAGGGAGTTTGGGACCAGATGAGTCGGCTAATGTGACAGTATATATATGTGTAACTGATTTACTTATTTTTCATGAATCTTATGGTTTAGCTCTGTGTCAGGTAATGTGCAGCAGGGGGTTGACATGATATTTAAAAAAAGGAATCATCGAGGATGGGTGGCTAGAGTGAAGAGAGCCGAAACTGATGGCGGCGAATGGCATAATGCGTTTAATGTCAGTCAAGGGAGTCATGCTGGGATGAAGGTATATGTGGTGTTGGGTGGGAATTAGCATTAGGAGAGGTTACGCAAAGAAACAATTCTTTTTGTTACAAACTATAGATCATTTATAGCTTCCATGTATAAAGCAAAAAAATAAAGGCGGAAGCTGATAAAAGATAGTACAAATAGTACCTCAACCCGGGGCCTTTTGATTGCAGAAGATGCAGTTGAATCAAGCTCTGAAGACAACAACATTCCTCTCAACGCAATAATAGCAAAAACATACATGTCGCATATGAATGTTGCCTTGACACATTAGCCACACCAAAAAAAAAAAAAAAAAAAAAAAACTTTAGATCCAGAATTGCTTTTAAAATTAAAATACAATTTACTTTTCACTTGAGCCTGTATCATGCAGAATTTCTGATTGCGTGTTCTTTGGTTTCAGCTGGATTGTCATGGTGTTGTTATCTGCTGGTGTTGATGATGGTATGTGCATGTTAGTCTGGTCTTTCTTTAGTGCTCCCAGAAGCGAAATGGAATTCAAATTCATATCTTGTGTTTTGTAGTTCTCTAAGTGATTCTGGTAATGTTATTGGGTCTTTGTTGGGTAGCTTGTTGAGGAGTTCGTCGCATGGCAAGGTCATAAAGTGTGATTCTGGGCTGAAGCATTTAAGTGTTATGGTGACAGTTCCATTGTCAATAATGGCCTTGAAGGAGTAACTAAACCCATTACAGTTATAAAGTAATATCAGTTTTTGGAGGTGGCGTGCGTAATCATTGTAGTATTTCATTAATATACTAGGAAAAAAGAATATTGTACCTGTAGAGAGGTGGCTGGTCCGTGTCTGGTTTTTGACATTGCTAGTGTGATGCCCTGGTACTCATCTTCCTACCGCATGTTCTGCACTTTTTAAAATACCACGGTGTCATGTCATCAATCCTTATAATGGTAGCCTCAACCGTAAACCTGACATCCTGCAAATCAATGTATGTATTTGTTATGTATTTCTTTAAAATCAAATTGGTTATGTGATGTTCATTTTTTACCTTTAAAATCCTTAACTTATCAGAAATGCCAAAACACTCAGTACAACTGATTATGTGATTAAGTCAACGAACATAATAAGTTTATCTAAACACTATTTCCTACAATGCGGTTTTTTTATTTCAAAACCCATAATCACATCCAAAAAACAATCCGAAACACCCCTGATACTAAAAGAAGCATGTTTCACCATTAAGCATATACTTGTGTGTCGTAAAAATACTTTGACTTACTTGATTAAGCTCCCGCAGTAGTATCTTTTTTGTTTGGACACAATGAGGAAAGATGACCCTTTAAACCACACTCATAGCAATTTCGCCTCTTTAGCTTACCAGCACTTACTGAACTCGGTAAATTATTATCACCTTCATTACTAATAACCGCCACACTTTTAACCTCCTTAACTTTCTCAACTTCCATGTCAATAACTTCCTTCTTCGGAACCACCGCATCAGCAGTTTATTTCTTTGGGCATAATGATGATAAATGACCCCTTTCACCACATTCATAACATGTTCTCCTCCTTAGCTTACCTTCACTAACCGAACTCACCGAATTATCACAACTTTCCTTGACAACAGGCGCCACAGTTTTAACCACCTCAGCTTCCTTAACTTTCACGTCATTTCCCACATCAACAACTTGATTATTTGGGCATAATGACGATAAATGTCCCCTTTCACCACATTCATAGCATGTTCTCCTCCTTAGCTTACCATCGCTAACAGAATTGATCGTGTTATAGTCAAACCTTTCATTTTCTGCCTCCGCCATATATGTAGGAGTTCCCTAACAGAAATTGTCACATCAGCAATTTGCTTTTTGGGGCATAATGAAGAAATATGACCCTTTTCACCACATTCATAACACGTTATTCTCTTTAGCTTACCATCGCCAATGTTATCAACCTCCTCTTTATCAACCGCGACATCATCAGTTCGGTAACCCGTGTGCACCACATCAGTAGCCTTTTTGTTTGGGCATAATGAAGAAATATGACCCTTTTCACCACACTCATAGCACATCCTCCTTTTCAATTTACCATCACCAATGTTATCAGCGTCCTCATTATCAAACGCCGCATCGCCAGTTTTGTAACTTGTAGGTGTCACATCAGCAACCTTTTTGGCTGGACACATTAAAGAAAGATGGCCTTTTTCACCACACTCGTAACATGTTCTCTTTATTTTTCTTGCCACATCATCATCAACTAACGTACCACCTGTTGTATCATTTGTACTAACGACTGAGTCGGATGTTGAGCTAGGGTTTACTGATTTTCGTGAAACCGCACATCTAATTCTCACGGGTCTCCCAAAAAGAGGTTTTTGATCCAACTTCAAAGACATTGTTAAAGAAAGACTATCGACAAAATCCACATGGGCAAAACCTTTAAATTCCCCTGTGTCTTTATCTTTACCAAGTCGAACAGAAGATATATTGCAATCTAAGAAAAATTTCTTCAATTCCTCTTTGGTCATATCCCATGATAAGTTTCCGACATAAATTCTGTTGTAGCCCTCCAACATTGCAGGGGAAAAGTCGGAAACTTTTTTCTCTCGGGTTGCCTTGTATTGTAGAACCTTTAGGGACAATCCACCCCTGTGACATAATATAAACTCATGTTAACATTTAAGTATGCACAGAAGAATATTCGTAGTTAAACCTTCTTAAATAAATGATTACATATGCACGTAAACCTTTTGAAATTCGTTCGGGCATTGAGTGTGAAGTGTGTAATCTTTTGTATTTAAAATGTCGTATTAGTATCTATTACAGTACAAGCGTTGCATCTGATTATCTGAAATCTGAATGACATCAGCAGTAGGTACACTTTCTTCCCAAAAGTAGCTTAGTTGTCCATACAAAGTTTTAGAAAGATGACTAAACCTAGTAGTCTTTTAAGTTGTACATTCATGTAATTACACAGCAAGATCAAAATGCATCATGTGTATGCTATATACAAACCAATTTGGTCTTTGAAGAAGAGACACCAAGCCAAAAGGAAAAAGATTGAAACACCCAACTGCTCCAAATGCAATTAAAGCAAAGAACAGGGGACCATATGGTTGTGGGCTTTTAGCTTAATAATTTTGAAAAGCTTTAGGCCTATATTTTTCGTCTTATGAATTTTTTAAGTTGAACTTATGACTTATTCAAGGTCATAAGCTACACTTTATAAGCTAATAAGTCAAAAATATGGGCTTATGAGCTTTTCAACATTTACATATGCTCATAAGCCCAATAAGCTAACACAAAAATCCACAGACATGAATATACGAAAATCATGACCAAAAGGAGTGAAACTTAGTTTGATGACGAAATCAGAGGAAAACCACTTTTACGTCATATAAACTGATAGGAGTACATCCTTTTTGGCATTCGGGTGGGGATCATAAATAAGATTTTCTTTCCGTAATGATAAACACTTTCAGCGATTTCAAATCACTTAATTAGAATGCACATTATTAACGGAAAAAGGTACCATGGTGGTACTACCACCCACCCTATATATGGTCCATGGTGTGCATCTTCTATTCAGCATAGTTACATAGGTCGAGAGGTCCAATTTCTTTGTTTTGTCATTAATGGAAGATAATTTGGATTAGTGTTAGAAATATAAATAGTTGTATAGAATTATACGCTGAATCACATGTTGCCTTCAGTTGAAGATGAGATAAGTAGTTCTTTTCCGTGGGCATCATTGTGTGTTCATAACTTTCTCAAAATTGACTAAAAACAAATTCCGCCACGTGATATAATGTCATGTCAAAATGCTTATAGCAGGTCTAACGGTGATATGTTTAACCTCTACATGAGTGATTATAACTTAAAGAGTACCTAATGAGAGCAGTTCACGAACAAATATATATGAGGCAGTAAGATGAGACATTAAAAAAATGTCAAAGAATTGATTACCTGGTCAGAGGGATTTGATAGAGCCTTCAGAAGTGTGTCAAGAATATCATTCATAAAAGATAAGACCTGTTAAGCAAATAAGATCACGTATGAACCCATTTTCCAAATTATATAAGATTTAATACTCAATGTATGTTTAGACCAGAAAGCATACATCATGCAATTCATAATGGTTCATCTATAAGCATCACAAACACATGTGTAGTACCATCAAGTCCATGACACTAATAGGTCAGTATAGATGTAGAATAGGATACATGATTCCTTTACTTAGTTGTGATGAATACTACAACATCAACATACCCAATCCCACCGAAGTGGGGTATGGGTTTGTGGTGAATACTAAGAGAGCTATTTGAACTTGCAGAGATTATTCAATCTAACCAAAGGATAAGGGATCTGAAAATGCTAAATATGTGATTGCGAAGGTATACAAACTATTACCATGTTATATCTAAGCATACTTAAGTTTGAATATAGATTCTCCAGCAAAGACGGTGAACCTTTTTACAGCAAGCTCTGAAGGAAGCACAGCCTAAATAAAAAAAATATATATATATGCTACCTATCCATTTAACATCTCAATATATCCAAACTGTCATATAAGGAGGAAATATAATAAAGTGTGTAACTGTGTGTAGTAAAATTGAGATGGATCTTAGATATTGGAAAATTGGGGTAAATGGTGCAAAGGATAACATCTATTCAGTACAAAATAAAAACTAAAAACACATAAAAAAAAAGCTCATCATAATTCCAGAATCCATCTAATTAGAGGATAATTAGGATATTTCCAATATACAAAAAATAATGAACGGGTTATAAACTCTTGTGCTGCACAAAATAAAAACTAAAAACACATAAAAAAAAAGCATCAACAAAAGGGCAAATGGTGTCATAAATAAAAGGGACCCTGATATAATGATGCTCCAATGTTACCTCTAAACGATGTCTACTCAAGAGGGTTAAAATCCAGTGCAACATATTATAATTCCAGATGAAGCTTCAAAGAATTCCCCTGGCCTGAGTAAGAGTTGGAGCACCAATTGCATCCGCACTTATCCCAAAATTCCTTTCATGTCATCATTCACAAAGTAAAAGACATGTTATATTATACCCTGGTACATACGTTTTTACTAAAAATGAGCAGGAACGGTCATTCTAAACTCTCTTAATGCCACCAATTTCATACCGCATAAGAATGTGGTATATGGACGTACATAAGCTCCAGATGAAAATTTTTTTCCAATTTTTCTTGATCAATGCCGAATTTAAATCCTAATACTAGGCCTACCACAACCTGTTTCAATGCACAATATTTGTTAAATTAGCAGGTGATAGATGATCATTTGGATTAACTGATATGACATATACACTTACATTCATCATATGACAATATTTAGACATGAAACAACTTGGTTGACACTCCCAAATCACCTCCGTATTGTATTTATAACATAGTACATCATAACAAATTCGATAGTTAAAAATAGAAATTCAACATACCATGGTATCTCCTTGAACGACTCTAATGAAACTTCTGCCAATTAAATATTTGAAAATTAGTACACAATGGTTATAATCATACAAACATTAGTTAGAAATTAATACCTTTAGATCGAACTACAATAGGTGTATATTGCGAAAACAAATGTTCAAGAAGACAGAGACTTATGGGATGCCAAGATTCATCATTCTCAACATGCCTATGGTTCTGATGATGAGTTCTATGGCTAATTAATTCTCCTGTATTTCATTGAATAGATACACAATATGATTTTGAAATTTTTCATGAATTTGAGCAAAAAAATTGAAATTCAATGATCAATCGATGAATGTGAATTTTTAATGGATGATTGAGAGAGAATGATACAGATTTTTAGGTGTGATTAGTGATGAAAAAGTGAATCGACATGGTTTTAGGTTTTCTAAATATTTGAATTCGTATGTAATTGTAAATTAAAGAATGTATAGTTTGTTTTCAAAGCTTTTAATAAAAACAATCAAGTGCTCTAGTGGTTGAGTGTTTGGGTGTTGATTATTTGTTCAATACGTCTCGGGTTCAAGTCCTATTAGTGACAAACTTTTTACATGTTTCCGGATTTATGCATGGACAACTAATTACATGGCATTAACATGCCTGTTATATATAGAGTTGGGATTATATAAGAAGACTAGCTTCATAGCCCGCCCGAATCGGCGGGCTAGCTTCGTGATAATACATATTGAATGGTATAAATATCATGTAACCAAATGTATAATAACATAAAGCTTAGCTAATACAAAACAATGGGGCAATATTAATGGTATAAATATCATGTAACCAAATGTATAATAACAGAAAGCTTAACTAATACAAAACAAAGTGCTGATGGAATCATTGAAAGTTGCTATAAGAACTCCAAAAACTCAGTTTGACATAATATTGTTCTAACTTTTGCTTTACACAACCAATTGTGTACGTGCTTACGATTATACTTCTTGAAACTGTAATAATCACCGGGTATCCAAACACTTCCAAATTGCTCATTCGCCGTCTTTGTAACAACAAAGAACCTTCAATGTAGATTAAGTATAATCTCATCACTTTTCTTTACAGCAGGCGCTTCAATGATTTCATCTGCTCCAAAATCCTATCAAGGCATTACCACAAAAGAATTTAAACGTGAAATTGTATACAATACATTAAGAGACAAAAACCATGAGAGCATACGGTTCTCGGGCAAGTGGTCTTTATCTATTAAGTTGGCATCGGTAGTGATGCTGGAATGGAGGCGTCCTTGCATGACCATGTAATTTGAGAATAAAGTGGGAAAAATGGGGACTTCAATAACATGTAAAATGGGTTCGGGCAAAAATATATATTACTTATTTGGTAAAAAAATTATATCATAAAAGATATATCACTAAAATCACTCTAGTTTATTGAGTTGACCCATTGAACCAGTTATAAAACACTTGGATCAACCCATTCATACATAAATGGGTTGAAACTTGTACTATACCTGCATATCAGAGGTCCACAAAGTGAGGTTGTCACGAAGAAGTTGCATGACCACGGTGCTATCTTTTTACGACTCTTCACCCAACGTATCCAACTCAACTATTGCTTCATCAAAGGCCTAGAAAAGGGACAGGAGCGACAGAATCATCAGCACTTTAGATCGTGACGATCAACAAATCTGAGTTTAGTTATTAAAGATAAAATCTTATACCTGTTTGGCAAGGCTACAAGCTCAAGGCTACAATTATATTCTGGGGAGTTCAAAATCTCATAGTAAAAGACATAATCCAAGGCGTATAGGGTGTGTTAAGGCAAGTTCACTATTTGCAATATACTGAAATATATAATAGCATTATGTATCTAGTGTAACACACCCATTTAGAGAGAGCACACACTGGTCACGAAGAAGTTGCATGATCAAGGTGCTATCTTTGTACGACTCTTCGCCCAACGTATCCAACTCATCTATTGCTTCATCAAAGGCCTAGAAAAAGGGACAGGAGTGACAAAATCATCAGCACTTCAAAATATGATTTGCCAACCTAAATTCAATTATTTTTATTCTTTTAATGTACCAGTATGTAACAATAAAATCCGTTTTAACAAACCCAAACATCCATGTGACTTTCATGAAATAATTGTGAAACGGGCTAAATAGGTGCTATAGAATAAACTTACTGCAACAAAAAAGTGGTAGTCCATGCCACGACAACTGTCAAACAGTGCACCATTAAGCTGCACATCATAAATGACAATCATATAGATATAAATAAAGAATGGAAAAAAAACATATATTAGGCCATAATCATGAAGAAAGTACTCTTTACCAAGCGTATACCCTAGTGGATCGTGCCTGCATATATCCGCATATTAGTCCTTGAAGAAAAATCTCATTGCACCATATGATCTTGTAATAAAAGGTTGTTCTTTTATGGAACTTGCACTTTTGTACCCACACATGCAAAACAAAAGGCTAAAATTAATGCCTTCTATATGGAAAATATAAATAAAAAGTAACACACTTACTTAAGAAGTTGATATAGTACATGTAGAGTGTTTGGAAATGAGAACACAAAAGCAACTGACTTACAATTAGATATCGATCAATTAGTTTCAGTAACTACCTCAGCTAAGTTGTGTCCATGACGCCTTTTGCCAATAACTGCCAAAGCACAACACTAAATAATTCCTTTATGGTCATAAGTTTAGGGTTATCAGAAGCTGCTGATGTGAAGACCTGTTAGGTATTCGCACGATCAGAAATAATATAACTATATCAGCTTGGAAGTATTCAAAAATGGTTTATCATATAATAAGAAACATATTCTAAGATAACCTGTCAATTATATTCAAATACACCTGCAAAAGCACAAATCATGCAGATACTGAACCAGGTGACACATTTTATTAGAACTAAACTTGCTGCAAGAGTCTAGCATGTTACTACAAAACAGTAGCCTAAATGACAACCATTTTAAGGGTAAAAGGGACCTTTTCATCAAAGATGTTAAAAACTGGTAAAGTTAAAAGTATTTATGCATGCAAAAAAAGACTTGTCTACAGAAATTGGTAAAGTTTATAGACGTTTCTGACGTACTTTCGGTTAGTATTGGAAGTTCACTTCAGTGTTTCTTGTAACTTGACAGCAGCATGCTCAACATCCAATGGTCCTGATGCAAGGAAGGGATTAGCATTTCAAATGAGATTCCTCGAATATTATTGTAGTAAATGGTCGCTTGTGATAAGAGTGTTTTAGAAAAATGCAAAGATGATTTATTACGGTCGGCTAGTAATTCCTACATAAAATTTAAATAGTCAATGCCTAAAGTAGCAGATACGATTCACAATTTAAACGAATGGCAATTAAAAAACTACCACAATGAGACCTAAGCATTGCACAAACCAAAATAAAGTGAAATAATTAACCTCCATCCCTATTCCAATACTTGGAGCGATTGAGTCGGGATCAAAATCTGCATCAACGGATCATCTTCTGCAGAAAATGAAACAACAAACATAAGTCATCTCATAAACGATTGACAATAATATTTTATCAAAAAAAAAAAAAAAAAAAAAACATCGAGTTACCATCTTCTTTGCAGAATTCTTTCACATTTGTTGTTTAGAAGAAAAATAAATAAGAATTAACATATCTATAAGCTGCAAAATTCATAAAACTGTAATAAGGCAGTGAACACTTACAATTCATTGATGTAAATTGGGCAAAAGAAGGCAGTGAACACTTAAAACTGTAATAAGGCAGTGAACACTTACAATTCTAAGAAATCACTTACAATTCATTGATGTAAATTAGGCAAAAGAAGCACCAATATCTCACTTTTGGGTTTGCTACTTCGCTCTAGTACGGAAAATCATTATTTCGAAACGTAAATCAAATAAAAATTAGAACATTCATAAAAATTGCAACTTTTAGACCATATGAGGGTGTTTGGGGTTGATTACCTCACACCACTCTATTTTTAGAACGGATTCATTATAAGCAGCTATTAGTACCTAATTCGAACCCACACATATTAGTCACAAAGTAAAACACGATTATCTATCTTGAGCAAAAATACAATTTAATAAGCAACATCAAACAATCTATTTAGAATACCTTATTTAAATATAAAAAGCAGATAAAAGGTTTTAAGAGACCCCAAATGATAGTTTTAAACATGTAGGTGATTTAGATGAACTTACTCCTAAAAACTCAATCATCTGGTAGTATGCCCTATCGTGCAATGGGGTATGGCCTTGTCGAGAGACTGAGAAATATCATGTCGTGAAAACAGCATACACAAACTCATCTAATGACAATTAAAGGGAAGAATGAAAATAGACGTGTTTATTGATGAAAACATGTCATACCTTTTGACAATTTCACGGTGTTTTTGATTGCTTATTTAAGTGATTATCCGCAGATTTAGTAACCAAATAAGCAGTTTATAGTGTTCAAATAAACACTTACAAATAACCAGGTAGTAACGCGCTTATTTTTTTGAGCAGATAAGCACTTTTTACTACTATTAAAACATCAAGAAACCAGTGAATATTTTCTAGCTTTTTACTGTTAAAAACCAAAAATTGTAGTTATCTGTATTTCAAAAAAGTAAGAAAGTGCACGTATTTTTGACAATCTCAAGGTGAATAATGAGAGTGATAGTCACAGAAAACGCTAAATCACCCACAATCTGTGAACCCAAGCGAATCGCACCCAATTTAGTACAGCAGCGTTCCCAATTTAGCGGATCTTTCAACTCCCTCCCACCAATGAAATATAGATCCAAAACGTCGTGCCAAAAAATGTTGAGAGTGGAGAGTCTGTCCAATACTTTTCGACAATATCAACTACAATATCAACTGCAATAAAAAACATGAGAAGAGAGAGAGGCACATTTGCAGCTTTACTAAGAAAGACTTGATTACTTTGGAAATGTAAGGTTTGGCTGATGCATAAGAAAATTAACAGTCAGTATAGGGCAACTGAAAGTAATAGGAATGCGGGCATATGTTCACAAAATAACATATCAGCATGGGCAGCCAATGTTGAGATGAATGTGAATCTCAGCATATTTTGAGGAAACATGTTTAGAAATCTTCGAGAACATGAGAAATGAGATGGAAAAGAAAAGTTTTCAAACACATACCTTTGTTCATGTTAGAAGTGGAATATTGTTCCATTCGGATGACAAATGGTCGAATACCCATTCCGATCCTAGCTGATGCAACACACGTCGTAACATTTTGGTCATCTACAAAGTCGTACGGCTAGGAGTGTGGTATCTGTTGTTGTGTCGCCTTTTCTCCATACACAAAAGCACTATCGTTTGAGGTGTTCATGCCTGCTGATGCAAAACAAAAAAAGGTGTAAGACAGTGTAATCAGGTTATGTTTAAGCATAGCGGATTAAAAATAAAACATACCATGTTTAGAAACCAAAGTGGATGTTGAGTCAGATAGGGCTACATTAGCCATCTAATTATTTTGGGTAGTCAAATCAATGATTAATTTCATTGAAACCCAAAAAACATGCCATTATTCAATAACTCAAATCAAGTTAAAATAATGATTCAAAAACTCATATCAATGATTTTTATTTAGGAATATACCGGCTGCTAAAGCGTTTAGAGGGCAGCTTATGGTAGCAGGGAAACTTGGGATTAGATTCTCTTTCTTACCCACACATATTTTTCGAGATTGAGATGAATGGGTACCTATGGGCCTTCAATCCAAATTATGCTTGCAATTCAGTTACCAAGTTCTCTAATTGGCTTAGCAAACTTCAGTGCACGAAACGCTACCTGCAGTCATCAAACATGCACATAAGAATTGCATTTTATACCAATAAAAAGTCAAGGAGTTGGTACGGTTATTTTAATACCTTGCATCGAAGTCTTTGAAGGTCAGGTGAGAGATTCCTCGAAAGTTTAGATTGTATCTCATGTTTATAAGCATTATGTCCGAAACAGCAAGCGCAAAAAGTGCACTTTGGTTTTCAAATGTGGCATCATCCTGAAACATGCAAAAGTGCACTGAGCTATAAGCCGTGATAAGCTATATGTTTCACTTTCTACTAACAGTAATTCAAAATTATTAAATCGAAACAATTGTCTGGGCAAGTAAACTTTATCATTTCTCGACAAAAGTTCAATAACAAAACACATAAACAAAACACATTATGATGAAATACTTACCTGATATACAAAACCAAGAATTATTGTCAAAATCAATGAAGTAAATGATGATTTTTTTTCCAATGGCATAAAGTCAGATTTCAAGGGATCGAGTGGTCTATGTGGAGTTGTGGCTTGATTACCTCTATTTCCGGCAATAAATATCCTATGATTCAGTACTTTTAGTCCACTTTTGACCTGGTGCCACTCCTAATCATTGGAAGTTATAGTAAAATTATTAAGGCAGTACTCATAAAAACAACTAAATTGGATCCACATCTATAATGTGAAAAAAAGAGTACCTCATCGCCCATCTCACGCAAATATATAATGCAACCGGTTCTCCGTGACCATGATAAGCTGCAACACAGACTCGTTCACTTTTCTACCTGTGTCATATATAACCAACATCATTCATAGAAGCAATATAATGCACACATATTATATCACAGAATCAACAAATACCATCTTAGGTTCATAATCATTTAATCAAACATATGGTGTGCATAAATAATTATATATAATTAAACACAAGAATAAACCAAATCAGAAAAACATATATTTACCTTAAAAGTTGCTTGACTAAAATGTATACTTCATTGATATCCAATTTTCGAAATTGATATCCAACTTTTGAAATAAGATTACTTGATTGTAATTGATATCCAATTTTCTAAATTAATCAGTTTTTCATTTTTACCAAAAAACCATCCTCATCAATAATACATGAAGATATATAACAGAAATCATAATCAAGTCACATGAAAATGATACTTAGCATCATCCAAATTGTCACAAAAATAAAAAACATGAACATCATAATCATCTGGAAAAGATAAAAATATTTAAAAAACTGATACCATAAACTTCAATTTCAGATTTGATTGATTGTAGAATAGGTTAATCTGAATCAAAGGTGAGGGGTGATTTTTCTGAGATTGATTTGAAGATCAGGTTTGTTGGTTGATTTGAATATCGCACACAAAAAATAAGAATTATAACATGCATTTTGTTATTGGTGGATTTGAATTTTGAAATGCGAGTTAAATGGGGTTAGGATTTTTTTGATGGCATTGAAGATGATTGAATATCTTTAGCAATATACGGGAGTTTCTGTTTGATAGAATGGGATAGGTGAGGATAGTTTGAAAATGAATACCACTCTGGAAAGAAGTGTTTCTATAACAAATTGTGCATTGCCTCACTGGTAAAGTCTCTTGTGTTTGAGGTCCAAAACCCAAGTTCGAACCTTGCAGTATACAATTTTTTTTTTATTGTGTAAATGGATAGTGTGCCTCGTCACTATTTCCAGCTCATCATAGGATGTGCCATGTCAACATTAAAATGCCTAGTAAGCATTATACATGTGGCATGTGTAGTCCCATATATATATATAGATTACTTAAAATAAGAAGGAATAAGAAGAACTATAACCGCAAATCCAAAATGCATCAACCTAAATTAGATGCATCCCAATAATCTTAGATGCATTATAACACCATAGTGTGCTTTCTGGCTTTTAATCAGATGCATATACCTATATTAGATACATTTCATGATTTCTTTTATTTTTTGTTTCTCTGCATGTGCCGAAATCATGAAAATCAATTTGCACCATCTATACATCAAATTAACTTTCAAAACTCAAGATGTTGCATCTATATTAATAGAAATGCATCTAATGCAAGTCGTTGCATCTCAAATGCGTGGTTTTGATCACTTCTCACCACTTCTTATTTTAATTTACTTCTCCCGGATCCTACTCGTATATATATATATATTTATATATATATATATATATATATATATATATATATATATATATATATATATATATATATATATATATGCATTATATATAATAGGAGGCATGACACGTAGATTATTCTACGTATGTCTACCTCATTGCCACGTAATTGTTTTTAGTGCCATGTCATCATAAGTTGTCCACCTAAGCAATTATTTTCAAAATTTTATTATGTATACATTAATTTTCGAAATTTGATTATAAAAAATGAGTCTTGCAAGAATCGAACCTTGGGTGTTTTGATACATTAATAACTATCTTACCACTAAAGCAACTTAGTTTTTTAGTTATATCTTGCAAACACAAAAATATAATGTTAACAGGATTTTTTAATGAAATCCCTTATATCACGTAAAAAAGAAATCTCATTGCATTCTCTTTCTCCAAACCCTAATTTCATCTTTTCCTCAGCCTTTTTTTCTTAATTCTCTCATGTTGATCTTCTTTTTGTGTTTGGACGTTTGAGAATACCAGGGTGCATACAAAGCAAGATGAGCCACAAGCAACAACAGCTGCAGATTGCACTTGCATCCTTTTTGCTTCAAATGGTTGTGTTGGATTTGATTCATAAAGTGTGTAGAGCCGACAAAGGGGAAAAAGGGAAGTATATTAAGATTATTATATCGTTATTGAACGTTCCTTCAGCTGCTGTTATATATGAATGTGTCGGTACGCTTGTGTTGTTATCATCTGCTCCTACTGCAATTAGGGTTGCGGCTAACAATTATTGCCAGCTGCTACTCTCTCAAGTGACAACAACGTGAAACTTATTATTATTGACCGTTTGAATGAACTCAAAATCTCTCACAGGGAGATTATGGTCAATATGATAATGGATGTACATTTATTTCGTTGCAACTATTAATGTTTAGTCTTGCATCTAAGTACCAAACCCTGATAAAACGGCTAAACTTGTCACACCATTTACTACGGAGTACAAAATTTCATGTATATTAAAGGTTGATATTCTGTTTCATCCAACTCAGGATACATATCACCTTAAACTGAAAAGAATATGCAGAGATTGGTGGGAGGCATGAGATCAACTACGTTGCATGTCTTCGCATCAGAAAAGAGAACGGATGCTGCTTTCTTCTCGATCTCTATTTTATTTGACGAAACAAAAATACGGGTATTCTTCTTTCTCTGTATGTGGATAATTAAATGACTTTGTAAAAATGGATCGGGTTGATTCCATATGAAAGGTTTTAGAGTACCGAGTACATTCAGTAGTCTGTACTTTTGTGCATGTTTTAAAGTTTCTGTAACACGTAATCCATTCAACATGTTATAAGTAAAATATACCTCAAGTACTATAGTACTCTCATTTCAGAATTAGTACTCATGAGCTAATCGTGACTTATGAAATTTAAGTACAAAATGACTCAAATGTTGGGTAGACTATATTATAGAATTTTTGCAATGATGTCAAGTCAAAGAAGGTCTTCAGCAATTTGTTCAAGAGAAGATAGCTCCTCATGCAGAAAAAATAGACAAGATGGATTCTTTTCCACAGGTAGTTATACTTATTAGAAATATAATCACTTTAAAAAAAACAAATACTTACACACTTGTCCCTTGGCTTGGCATAATCTAATTAAAAAGTATGTCTTTTATACGCAATGATGCCATAATGATTTCGGTGAAGACGTTTAACTACTTAATTATTAGTTTTATATAAAAGTACATTATGGTTTTTATTATTATGTGCAGGATGTTAACTTATGGAAACTAATGGGGGACTTCAATCTTCACGGACTTACTGCTCCATGTACATGCAGCTGCATATATTCCATGAATCGGTATTATTGGTTTTTTATTGTTGGTAGTATGTATCAACATGTAAGATTAATCTATATTTGTAGCTAAATATGGAGGACTAGACGTCGGTTATTTGTATCATTGCATGGCCATGGAGGAGATGAGTCGCGCATCAGCATCAGTTGGTTTATCCTATGGTGTCCATTCTAACGTCTGCCTT
The DNA here is from genome assembly GCA_910596185.1 of Chrysanthemum makinoi. Lineage (NCBI taxonomy): Eukaryota > Viridiplantae > Streptophyta > Magnoliopsida > Asterales > Asteraceae > Chrysanthemum > Chrysanthemum makinoi. Next base: position 25,575,619 of record OU343219.1, read on the forward strand.
AATCAATTGGTAATTAATCTACAACATTATATATATACATAAATTTGGATACTCACTCAGTATATATATGTCAGCCCAGCCTGACCACTTTTTTTTTCTTGTAGGTGAGGCATGGAAATGCAGCTCAAAAGGAAAAATATTTGTAACACCCCCAAATTTGTTTAGCGGAAGCATACGTGTTATTCGGGAGCGTTACGAAATTGGTAATCACAACACAAGTAATAAAGAACGGAATACATACTCCGTTTGACTTCATAAAATAGTTTTAAAAATGATATCTTACAACCATGTTTAGATAAATGGGCACATCTCATAATTTCAGTGGTCCCAATTTAAAAACATCAGTTTGTGTAAAAACACTTCTTTAATACTACTACGACCATTAACCCGCTTCTTGCATTGCCTCCATGACACATAACTTAAGCACCTGAGAAAAATATGCTAAAAAGGTCAGCTAAAAGCTGGTGAGTTCATAGGTTTAAGTTAAAACAATAAGTTTGGACCAAAGCAATGTCATATAAGCATTACAACGAATATAATGCTATATGGATGAATGTCTATTACGTTAGCTCTAAGTTCATGCAACCGATACTACGACAGTTCCTGTATGCTAACAGATATCATACAATATAGGGGCCCATAGCGAGTGTTTTGTCCCTCAACACTCGATTCCGACATGGTATACGTTTCGCCTTGGCCTAAGCATGGCCAACCGAACGGAGGAGTCACCCTCAATAGATCTATTTATAACATTCGCGCTTCCCAATGGGGAATTGACGGTTCATGAAAAAGGGGCATTTCTCTAGGGACATAAGGGCTTAGGCTACACCACGTAATAGTAATCATGCAGTAGTTTATGTCCATAAAAAGGTTTTGCATATTTTCTCACCCCAAAAGTATAAAACAATTTATCAAGTAAAAGAGGGGCTATGAGACTCACCTTAGCAAAATGCAATCCAAAAGCGGGATTTAGTGTTTGTTGTGAAACGGCACCGACACGCGACCTAGATAAGGAGGGCAATGTTTTAGTTCATCGTTTTAAGTATCACTTACTTAAATAATTCAATTGTTTTTATAATTGAAATAAAACTAAACTTTTATTTGTAAAAAAAATGATTTTTACTAGTAAGTATACGAAGTATATATACTTTTTATATTGGCATTAATATGGTTTTAAAATCCAAAGTTTGATTCAAAACAATTAATCACAATGTTCCACTAGTAAGTATATAAATGTGTATATACTTGTTTAAGTTGACACAAATGGTTTTGCCAAAATTATATTTTATTTTCTAATTGTATTTAGAAAATATTTGAGTTAAAATTGAAGTATTCCAAAATTTAGTAAACCATAAAATAATATAGTGGTCTCTATTTATTTAACAAACTTGTTCTTAATATATATAGTTCTAATGGAAAGTTCACTTGACATACATTTATTTACACATTGTCGTTAATCATTGTTGTAGGCACTATTAAGTGTATCATGTTTTAAAACGTTTGTTGTCTCATATATAAGTATATAAGCATTTGTCCTTGTTTACATGTCGACTCGTGTATGCTTATATATATTTATGTAGTATATATTGTGTACACGTAAATAAGCTCATTCATCGTTGGACAATTGTTTTACGTTTTAATCCTTATTTTGCGAGTTAGTGTAGACTACTCAAACGAACACCCGAAACCTTCCTGGGCTGTGGCCCGAGGTTGAAAGTTGTAGGGAAGCCGGATTGGGCCTAGGCCCGAAGTGGGGTTTGTAAAAGGAAAAAGGCTTTAGCCTCTTGTTGATCAATACATTACCATGGATAACATATGAGCTGTGGCCCATCGTGGCATGAAAGAATTTTTTGTACAGGTTTGTCAAATTCTTATACGCAGGTTAGTAGCAAGCTTTTGGAGGACATAAAATACTCAACGATATGCTAGATTAATTGTCTTCGACACGGAAGTTTGACGTAAATGGTTTACACCTCAAGGTATAACCCGACTCTAGTATGATTTAGACTCACGAAGCCGAGACTCCTCGACAAAGCTTAGACTTATAAGGCCAATGATAACATATCAAAACCATTTTTGAAAAGAAGAAACCTGTCATCATGGTGATGACTACGGTGAGGTTCCTTTTCTTTTTGACTCGAAGCCATATTGCTAAAAAGAGAAGACGTTTGGTTTATGTTTCCACAAAATTTATACACAAGACACCATGAAATTTGACAGGAGGAAACGTGCAAAACAACATGCTAGTTTTTATTTCATTACAGCCGTGGGTATACTCGGGGTGTAGAGAAGTTTTCTTTTTAGCAGCATGCCGTCAACTCGGGGTTATGTTCACACCAATGGGTCGTGACTGATGTGCTCAACGCACATCTCGACCACCTGATTTGGTTGAAATAATCCGAATGATACTCGAAGTCGACATACTTATTAGAGCAATGACACGCTAAGACCTTATGATAGTTGAGTACTACTCAACCCAGCTTCACTATATTAACATTACTATACCAGTTTTCGAGTACTAAACAAAGTGTCACGGCTAACATAAATTCCCAGTTTTGATTGATACTTGTGAAATATATAGACTCAACTTCTAGTTTTTCTTGTTTCATACATCTCGACAGAAACGGAACTAACATAAACCAACGACAAAATTTAAATCCCAACGAGACTAAATCATTCACCGAAAAACATAAAGGTTATCAATTATCCAAAAACACTTATCTCGAATTATCAAATTCATTATCAATCAAATTCATGAATTTTAACAAGGCATAAAGTTAGGTACAAATTCTTACAAATGAAAGTGATGACAATGAAGTCGAAAGCCAACCCAAGAGTCCAACACCACTTAAATCCCAATCGATCTTGAGCGAAACCCCAAGCAATATTACTTCACACCTTAGAGCTCTCTTAATTTTTCGTGGTGGGATTTGGAGTGTGACCCTCTTAGGTGGTCTCGACTGAGATTAAAAGGAACATAAGAGTAGTTTTTGACCAATCTTTCCATCCTTGAAGAATGATAGATAACCATTTTTAGTTAACCTCTCTATCAACTCTTGACAAATTTTGTTGGTTTGTGGCATGTTTCTGAATTCTTGCGCGGCTCAACCATGGCAGGAAAAGGTGAGGGAACAAAAGTTTGCATTAAAGTGGTATATGGAGAGGATGATGATGAAAGAAGTGTTCCCACAACCCACTTTTAGTTATCTCTTTTGGACTTTGTGTTGACTTGAACGAAAATGGAGATGGAGGGAGGTAACCCATGACTTTTGGAGGAGAAGGAGTTTGGTGTTATCTCTTCATTTGGAAAGGAAACGTGTGGATATGGGAGTCAACAGAAAACGATAAAAATGAAGGTGGGAGGGGCGGATTATCCAAGGAAAGAAAAAGAAAATAAGATTTTTGTTTACTTATTCTTTTCACAAATGTATTTTGTAGAGTATTATTTATAGAGTAAGTATAATTGTTAGTTATGGGGAGTCATTTAAGTTGTATTGTATATTTTTAGTGTCCCGCGTTATAAAACTGTGACTGAAGTATTAAAGTTCGATAATTTTTTTACGGTGTTGTGTCTTATAGATATGCTTCGGAAATATTATTATTTTTGTAATCTTTTCCATTACGAGAGATTAGTATTTGCTTTGTTTGCCCTTATCATAGTGTCGGTACGCGTGCAGTGTCGGTCACTGGGGAAAACGAGATAACCTCTCGTCTTACAATTTAAATCATAAGACAAAAATGAAATATTCATAAAATGATATGAATGCAAAAGTGATGCAGTTATCTACTGTATGCGAGTAAACTACTCAAATGATTAGGTAAAGCTTATGCATGCTTAATGACTTGGTTTAGTAAAAATAAATCATCATTTATTAGTTAAATTTTAGTGAAAATTTACCGTGTGTCACATCCTCCCGCCTTGGAAGGAAAACCGCCTCGGTTTTCGCGAATTATTTGCGATGTAGAGAAAAGGTGTGGGTATTTGCGCTTGAATTGGTCTTCACGCTCCCACGTGTATTCAGGACCTCTTTGGGAATCCCAGCGGACTTTGACAATAGGAATGCGGCTTTGCTTAAGCCGCTTGATTTCTCGGTCCATAATCTCAATGGGTTTCTCGACGAAATTCAACCTTTCGTCGACTTGGATCTCTTCCAAGGGAATAACAAGAGTTTCATCAGAAAGACATTTCTTCAAGTTGCACACGTGAAACACGTTGTGCACAAAGCTGATTTCTTGTGGTAATTCGAGTCGGTAGGCTACCGGTCCGATTCTTGCGAGAATTTTGAAAGGTCCAATATAACGAGGATTTAACTTTCCACGCTTTCCGAAACGGATTGCGCCTTTCCATGGTGCAACTTTTAGCATAACTTTATCTCCCACTTGAAACTCAAGTGGTTTCCTCCTTTTGTCCGCGTAACTCTTTTGACGGTCACGAGCTGCTTGCAGTCGATTTTTGATTTGTACAATCTTCTCAGTAGTCTCTTGGATTAACTCTGGACCAGTGAGTTGACTTTCTCCGACTTCGGCCCAACACACGGGTGATCTACACTTTCGACCATAGAGTGCTTCATATGGTGCAGCTTTAATGCTTGTGTGATAGCTGTTGTTGTAAGAAAACTCGGCTAGGGGTAAGTACTTATCCCAGCCATTTCCAAAGTCTATCACACATGCTCTTAGCATATCTTCCAGAGTTTGAATGGTTCTTTCGCTTTGTCCATCAGTTTGAGGGTGGTAAGCGGTGCTCATGTCAAGGTTAGATCCTAAGGCATCTTGAAGTGACTTCCAGAAGTTTGAGGTAAAGCGGCTATCTCTGTCCGAGATGATGGAGATTGGTACACCATGACGTGCGATGATTTCCTTCAGGTATAAACGTGCAAGTTTGTCCATTCCGTCGCCTTCCTTCATTGGTAGGAAATGTGCGGACTTGGTGAGACGGTCAACTATTACCCAAATAGTGTCGTAGCCATTAGAGGTTTTAGGTAGCTTGGTAATAAAGTCCATTGTTATGCGTTCCCATTTCCATTCGGGAATGTCGGGTTGTACTAGTAGACCTGAGGGTCTCTGGTGTTCGGCTTTGACTTTTGAGCAGGTTAAACACTGGCTGACATATGTTGCAATGTCGGCTTTCATGTTTGGCCACCAGTACAATTTCTTTAGATCGAGATACATCTTGTCGGATCCTGGGTGGATGGAGTATTTAGATTTGTGGGATTCGTGCATAATAATATCGCGAATTCCTCCGTAAAGTGGTATCCAACTTCGCTCTTTGAAACACAAAATCCCATCCGACCTTTTTACGAATCCATTCTCACTTTCTGGCATTCCGTAAAGGTTCTCATTCGGACGATTTTCTTCTTTGAGTGCTTCTAACTGAGCCTCAAGAATCTTGGATGGAAGAGGTGAACTGATTGTCATACCCAAGGATCTGACTCTAAGAGGTTGTGGTTGCTCTTTTCTACTGAGAGCATCAGCAACTACATTCGCTTTACCCGGATGGTAACGAATCTCGCAGTCGTAATCACTGAGTAATTCCAACCATCGGCGTTGTCTCATGTTCAATTCTTTTTGATCCAAAATGTGTTGTAGGCTTTTGTGATCGGTGTACACGACACACTTCGTGCCATACAAGTAGTGTCTCCAAATCCTAAGTGCGAACACAACTGATCCTAACTCCAAATCGTGCGTTGTGTAGTTTTTCTCATGAGTCTTCAACTGGCGAGAGGTGTATGCTATCACCTTCTCTCTTTGCATTAACACCGCTCCTAGCCCTTTGTGTGAAGCATCGCAATAAACAACAAAGTCTTCACTACCCTCGGGTAAGGCCAAGATAGGTGCACTACACAACTTTTCTTTAAGGAGTTGAAAAGCTTCTTCTTCTTTTTCTCCCCAGCCAAACTTGGTGTTTTTCTGGGTTAGCTTGGTCAAAGATTTGGCAATCTTTGAAAAACCTTCAATGAATCTTCTCAGTAGTACCCAATGAGTCCTAAGAATTGATGAATTTCGGTAGGGGTTGTGGGTGTCGCCCAATCCTTTATTGACTCGATCTTAGTGGGATCTACATGAATACCCTGACTGCCGATTACATGACCTAGGAATTGCACAGTTGATATCCAAAATTCACACTTCGAGAACTTAGCATACAGCCTTCCTTCTTTAGCAATTCCAAGATTAATCTAAGATGTTCCTCGTGTTCCTTCACACTCTTGGAATAAATTAGGATATCGTCAATGAAGACAATCACAAATTTATCCAGGTAGGGTTTACACACTCGGTTCATAAGGTCCATGAACACAGCCGGTGCATTGGTTAACCCAAAAGGCATGACTTGGAACTCGTAATGTCCGTAACGAGTTCTGAAGGCGGTTTTGGGAATATCTTCTTCTCGAACTCTTAGTTGATGGTATCCAGACTTTAAGTCAATTTTGAATAAACACTTAAACCTTGAAGTTGATCGAATAAGTCATCGATCCTCGGGAGTGGGTAACGGTTCTTAATGGTTAGTTTATTCAACTCACGGTAGTCGATGCACATCCTGAAAGTTCCGTCCTTCTTCTTGACAAACAGGACTGGTGCTCCCTAGGGTGATGAGCTCGGTCTAATGAACCCTTTTTCCGCAAGTTCCGACAGCTAGTTTGATAACTCCTGTAGTTCCGTTGGAGCTAATCGATAAGGTGCTCTTGCCATAGGTGCGCACCAGTGCACTAAATCGACCTGAAATTCAACCCGTCGGCTGGCGGAAGTCCTGGTAAGTCTTCGTGAAAGACCTCGGAAATTCTCTCACAATTGGCACGCCCTCGAGACGCTTTTCTTTCGCTTCTGCTTCATCTTTCCTGTGACTTGTTCTAGGAAGATGTGGCATCCTTCCTCGATACACCTCAACACCTTGGTACAGAAATGACATGCAGTCTTGACGCATTCCTTCTATCACTTATGTCTCCTTCTACTGTTAGGACTTCATCTCCATAGGGCACTTGGACGAGCTTCTCGTCACAAATGATGGCAGCATGGTATTTTGATAACCAATCCATCCCGATGATGACGTCGAAACTACCCAATTCTACTGGTATTAAGTCGATATTGAATGGGTGGTTTAATAGGTTCAGGGTGCAACCTCTTATGATGGTATCTACCCTTTCTACGTTACCATTAGCTAGAGGTGGCAATTTAAGACCCAATGGTTAAATTTGAGTCTAGTTGGGTAAATTTTTTTAATGAGATGAGTCTAAATGGGTTTAGTTTATTTTAATAGATGAGTCTAGTTGGGTATAGTTTATTTTAATTAATTAATATTGATGGGTCTAGTTGGGTCTAATAATATACCCACATGGGTTTAGTACAATATTTACATAGTTTAAGTTGATTGTTAACTAAAATTATAAAAATCACTCACAATATAATTTTACCATTTTCGTCCCTGTTTTCCTCCGCTTTTTAAACGGTTTTTTACATTTTGTCCGTTTTTTACACGTTTTCATCAGTTTTTTTACGCTTTTGTCCGTTTTACACGCTTTCTACCGCTTTTTTTTACGTTTTGTCCGCTTTCTCCCGCTGTTTTTTTCGTTTTACCGCTTTTCACGCTTCCGCCTTTTTTTTTACGTTTTTTTTCCGTTTTACACGATTTCGTCGCTTTTTTACGTTTTGTCCCTTTTTGACAATTTTGTACGCTTTTACCGTTTTAGATTTTTTTACGTTTTGTCCGTTTTCAGCTGGTTTTTACGCTTTACACGTTTCGTCCGTTTTTCGTTTTTGTCCGTTTTACACGTCCGCCGTTTTTTAGTTTTTTTCGCGTTTTTTTCACGTTTTCGCAATTTTTTACGATTTGTGGTTTTACACGATTTCGCTGTTTTTACGTTTTTTGACAATTTGTACGCTTTTGCTGCCGCCCTGCGTCAGATTTTTTACGTTGTCCGTCAGCTTTTTTACGTTGCTTACACGCGTCCGTTTTTGCGTTTTTGTCCGTTTTTTACGTTTTCGTCCGTTTTTTTACGTTTTCGCCCGTTTTTTCACGTTTTCGTCTACTTTTTACGATTTTGTTGTTTTTTACACGGTTTGTCTGTTTTACGCTTTTCTCCGTTTTTACTCGTTTTCGTCTGTTTTTTTACGTTTTCGCCCGTATTTTAACTACTTTTTTACGTTTTTGTCCGTTTTTGCACATTTTCGTCAGGTTTTTTACGTTTTGTCCGTTTACACGTTTTCCGTCAGGTTTTTACGTTTTATCGTTTACACGTTTTTGTCCGTTTTTTACGTTTTTTTTTATGTCTTTGTCCGTTTTTACACGTTTCCGTCCGTTTTCGCACGTTTTTTCACGCTTCGTCGCCGATTACGTTTTGTTCGTTTTACAAGTTTCGTCTGTTTTTTCGATTTCGTCCCATTTTTAACGTTTATTGCGTTTTATCCGTTTTGCATTTAAAAAACGGACGAAAACGTAAAAAAACAGATGAAAAAACATGTAAAAACGGACAAAAATATAAAAATACAGGCGAAAACGTGTAAAAACTGGCGAAAACGTTAAACACGGACAAAAAATGGACGAAAACGTGTAAAAATTAACAAAAAATGGACGAAAACGTGTAAAAATAAACAAAAACGGACGAAAACGTGTGAAAACAGGCAAAAAGATTAAAAAAAACGGCCGAAAACGTGTAAGACGGATAAAAACGTAAAAAAAACCTGATGAAAACGTGTAAAAACAGATAAAATCATAAAAAACGTTAGAAACGGACGAAAACGTGTAAAACCGGACAAAAACGTAAAAAAACGGACGAAAACGTAAAAACGGATAAAAGAATAAAAAAACAGGACGAAAACGTGCAAAAACAGACAAAAACGTAAAAAAACACGTTAAAAGCGGACGAAAACGTAAAAACAACGAAAAGTGGAAAAGGACAAAAACTTAAAAACGGACGAACGTGTAAAAAACGGACAAAAACGTTAAAACCCTAAGAAAAACGGACAAAAGTTAAAATACGGCCGAAAACGAAAACAATCAGCATCTAAAACGAGTAAAAACGAGAAAACGAAAAACGAATCCAAAACGTGTGAAAACTGGCAAAAACGTAACAAAACAGACGAAAACGTGTAAAAACGGACAAAAACGTAAAAAAACGGACGAAAACGTAAAAACGGATAAAACGTAAAACTCTCAAAAACGGACAAAAGTAGTTAAAATACAGGCGAAAACGTAAAAAAACAGACGAAAACGAGTAAAAACGGAGAAAAGCGTAAAAAAACGGACGAAAACGTAGAAAACAGTGCAAAAACGTGAACAAAACAGACGGGAAAACGTAAAACGGACAAAAAGTAAAACGGACGAATAAGTGTAAAACGGACAAAAACGTAAAAACCCTAAAAAACCCCGGAAAACGTAAAAAAAGGGTAAAAAAAAACGAAAACGAAAACCTAAAACGAGTAAAAACGGAGAAAAACGGAGAAAAACGTAAAAAAACGGACGAAAAACGCGGTGAAAACAGGCCAAAACGTAACAAAACGTAATTTAAAGCGTGTAAAACGGACAAAAACGTAAAAAAAAAAAAGTGGACGAAAACGTGTAAAAACGGACAAAAACGTAAAAACGTAATTTAAAACGTGTAAAACTAAACGTATAAAACCATACTTGAAAACGTAAAAATTGATATTGAATACTTTTTGTCTTTATTTACAATTATTAATTATTATGTTCCATGATGAAACAAAAAAACTAGCAAAACCCAAAAAAACCGACCGACCCGAACTCCTTACCCATTTATACCCATACCCATCTAGACCCATCCTTCTAAGTGACCCATCTAGACCCATACCCATATAGACCCATACCCATCTAAGACCCAAGACCCAACCCAACCCAACCCAACCATTTTGCCACCTCTACCATTAGCTAGTTCCACATTGTATGCGTTGCCTAATGCAGTTGGAGCAATATCGAGTAGTGGACTAAATGTATTAGAAACAAAACTCCTATCGGCTACCGTATCAAACAATATGGATGCATAACGGTTATTTATAAGGAACGTACCCACAACATTCGGTCTTCCTGAGCTTCCATTTTGGTTACAGCATAGACTCTTCCACGAGCTCCTTCTCCATTTCCCTGGTTACTCGGTTGTCCAACATTTCCCTGAATCCTGCCATTTCCTTGGCTTCCCGGATTTCTTTTCCTTGATTTCCTCCATTGCCTTGGTTTCTGGCCTTTCGGCATTCATTCTTATAATGCCCTTTCTCACCACAACCAAAGCAAGTTATAGCAGCTTTTGGGTCCTGAGTCGGTGCTGTCTGAACCGCCGCCAATGACTTGGACTGCAGTTCGTCAAGTGTCCGATTTTTCCGACAGTTATGGCACTTGATGCACTGTCCCTTGTGATGCAGTGTGCATCGGTTACACAGCGGTGAAGTCCCTGCACGTTTCCTTTCTCCAATCTCAGCTGCATAAACTCTAGCAACATTTTGCCTTTTGTTCTGATTGTTGCTGGTTTCCACCGTTGTTACCACGGTATCCATTGTTGCTGTAGCTTCGTGAGTGGTCGTCCCATTTCCTCTTATTGTCAATCACTTTGTCCATGGAATCCTCAATCACTTGGTCCATGAGTTTGTTGGCTATTTCGATAGTTTCATGGAGATTGGCAGCCTTAGAAGTGGTGACATTGCCCTTGATAGATTGGGGCAATCCTCCGATGTACCTTTCCAACAATCGGTCTCGTTAGAACCATTTCAGGGCACAACAATGCTAGCTCTTGAAAACGCTGGTTATATGCAGCCATGTTTGTGCCTTGAACCTTGAGGTTCCAAAACTCATGCTCGAGTTTCTTGATCTCATTACGAGGGCAGATACTTTCGTACCATCTCCTTGAAGCTTTCCTGTGGCATGGCATAGGCAACATCTATGCTTGCAGATTTCAAGAAGTTGTTCCACCAAGTCAAGGCAACATCTGTGAAAGTGAATGATGCGTACTTAACCTTAGACTCTTCCTCACAGTTACATGATTCGAACACGTCTCGAAGCTTCTCGATCCATCCGGTCGACCGACAACTCCTTCGGTTCCACTAAAGCTTCCAGTCATGGTCTTACGGAAGTCTTGATAGGTACAAGTGTGGCTATGGGTAGGTGGTCTCGAAGTTCCAGCATTAGTAGACGAGTGGTTTGCCAAAGCGGCATTCACTCGTTCATTGACTAGCTGGTCTATCATAGCTTGATTCATGGTAGGTTGAATTGGAGTAACTCTAGCGGGAGTAGTGGCTTCAGCAGTCTGATCATGTGTGACTGTTGGAATAGCAAAGTGTTTGCGGCCGGTTCTGCGAGTAACTCTCGCTGAATAGGAGCATTGGAAGCTCCACCGTGATTTGTGCGGTTTGATCTTCGTTTTGGCGGCATTTCTGCAGTAAGAAAGGTAATGAGATATAGAACCTTTAAAACAAGGTAAGTGCCAGGTAATAGTGTAAATATCATAGATAGATTATATGAGTAATCTATGAAAGAAAAGACAATTGGATAGGGAAAATAAGTTTGACATAGATAGAGTTTTGGTTACAAGGTTCCTAAAGTACATGATGAGATACTAGATGGAATACAACTGAAGTACAACGGAAATACAATGGAAATATAAGAGTCATAACTAACACTAACTGTTATAATCCAGTTTAGTGTGATACATCATGCAATAGGATCTAAGGATGTCCGCGCCATCACGTAGTCGCCAATAGTAGCAATCAACTCTCGCTGCTTATCCTCCAAACTCGCGATACGTCTCATCTGAGATGCTAACATCGACTCTAAACCAGTAGTCCTCTGCCATCCCTCTCTGGCAGTATTTCTAGCCATCCACTGGACGCGCTCTAGCTCCTCTAGTCGTCCGTGCATCTGGGCTTGACCTCTGCCCAAGGCTCGTGCTCTGGTCCAACTCTCTCGATGTCCTCAACCTGTGTCTCAACCCTAACACCCAGTCGAATCCTCTCGTGTCTCTCGAGCTCCATGCTCTCAAACAACACATCAATAACTCGGTCTAAACCCTCAACACGCTGCTCGCAAGCTTGCAAGCGTGTGGGATCGACTCTCTCTAGCTGGTCGGTATGGACTCCTAGCAGGGTCTTATGAGAATCTAACTGAATGAGCACTCTCTCTGTGAGGGTCAGCTCCTCATCATCTGGAGATCCTGATGGGTCTGGCACTGGTTGTGCCTCAACCGATGCAGCTACCTCAATGGTCTCGAGCTGTCTAGTGGCGCGAGCAAGGCGCCCCATGTCTGATGCAGATGGTATAAATGAAGGTGATGATGGACTGTAGCTCGGACTCGCAATGTGTGGCACTGAGCTAACCACACAACCAATATCTCTCCAAGTAACATCATCACTTTCCTCCTGGCTACGGAGGAAAGCAGCTCTCTGTCCCAATCCAAATGGTGCATCAATATCCATATCATCGCCCAACCCCTGAGCCATCCTGGAGCTCTGTCCTATCTTTTGAATACTCGACAATCTCCGCACCCAGTACATCCATATCGCTGCTGTGATATCATGTCCGTGGACACTCTCGGTCGGCATAGGCTTTCGGTAGCTCCTCCTCAGGATCCTCTTCCGGTCTTCATCCGAGTAGGAATCAGAGTCCTCCCGAGTCTTTGGTGAGGTGGTGACTCGAGGTGATGGTGTCGTGACTCTGAAGTAGTAGGAGGACCCATGTAAGCAGCGGGTCATCCGGAAGCTAGTGCAGGCATGAATGAATACCGCCTCTATATCCGGTACTCTCACGATCATGCGGGGTTTCGCCGCGTGTCAACAAAGCTGATGGAGTGGTGGTAAGGGTCGGTACAGATGGAGTAGGTGCAATAACTGGCTGAGCTGCTAGAGTGGCCTGAATGTACGGATCTGTGGCCAAGTGTGCAAGCTGATGGATGGTAGGTGAGTGAGCAAGTAGGATGTCCTCCTGGACATCGCGAGGGAAGGCTGGTGAAGGCATGGTCTGTGACAAGACGATGCATATGTGTAAGTATGTAGAAAAGTACTCATGATGAATATGAAATAGTGCACTAGTAAATAGGAATTAAAACATGCAATCCTATTTAAATTAATTCTAAGTAGTATGGCAAGTAAGGCAAGCGGCAACTGACGGTCGTAGTATGATGTTTTTGTAAAAAGTAGTTATAGTTTAGGATTTATATGTACCTAGTTCTCTATAACCTTGTCTCTGATGCCAATCTGTAACACCCCCAAATTTGTTTAGCGAAGCATACGCGTTATTCGGGAGCGCTTAAAATTGGTAATCACAACACAAGTAATAAAGAACGGAATACATACTCCGTTTGACTTCATAAAATAGTTTTAAAATGATATCTTACAACCATGTTTAGATAAATGGGCACATCTCATAATTTCAAAGTGGTCCCATTTAAAAACATCAGTTTGTGTAAAAACACTTCTTTAATACTACTACGACCATTAACCCGCTTCTTGCATTGCCTCCATGACACATAACTTAAGCACCTGAGAAAAATATGCTAAAAGGTCACTAAAAGTCGGTGAGTTCATAGGTTTAAGTTAAAACAATAAGTTTGGACCAAAGCAATGTCATATAAGCATTACAACGAATATAATGCTATATGGATGAATGTCTATTACGTTAGCTCTAAGTTCATGCAACCGATACTACGATAGTTCCTGTATGCTAACAGATATCATACAATATAGGGGCCCATAGCGAGTGTTTTGTCCCTCAACACTCGATTCCGACATGGTATACGCTTTCTCCTAGCCTAAGCATGGCCAACCGAACGGAGGAGTCACCCTCAATAGATCTATTTATAACATTCGCTTCCCAATGGGAATTGACGGTTCATGAATAAGGGGCATTTCTCTAGGGACATAAGGGCTTAGGCTACACCACGTAATAGTAATCATGCAGTAGTTTATGTCCATAAAAAGGTTTTGCATATTTTCTCACCCCAAAAGTATAAAACAATTTATCAAGTAAAAGAGGGGCTATGAGACTCACCTTAGCAAAATGCAATCCAAAAGCGGGATTTAGTGTTTGTTGTGAAACGGCACCGACACGCGACCTAGATAAGGAGGGCAATGTTTTAGTTCATCGTTTTAAGTATCACTTACTTAAATAATTCAATTGTTTTTATAATTGAAATAAAACTAAACTTTTATTTGTAAAAAAAATGATTTTTACTAGTAAGTATACGAAGTATATATACTTTTTATATTGGCATTAATATGGTTTTAAAATCCAAAGTTTGATTCAAAACAATTAATCACAATGTTCCACTAGCAAGTATATAAATGTGTATATACTTGTTTAAGTTGACACAAATGGTTTTGCCAAAATTATATTTTATTTTCTAATTGTATTTAGAAAATATTTGAGTTAAAATTGAAGTATTCCAAAATTTAGTAAACCATAAAATAATATAGTGGTCTCTATTTATTTAACAAACTTGTTCTTAATATATATAGTTCTAATGGAAAGTTCACTTGACATACATTTATTTACACATTGTCGTTAATCATTGTTGTAGGCACTATTAAGTGTATCATGTTTTAAAACGTTTGTTGTCTCATATATAAGTATATAAGCATTTGTCCTTGTTTACATGTCGACTCGTGTATGCTTATATATATTTATGTAGTATATATTGTGTACACGTAAATAAGCTCATTCATCGTTGGGCAATTGTTTTACGTTTTAATCCTTATTTTGCGAGTTAGTGTAGACTACTCAAACGAACACCCGAAACCTTCCTGGGCTGTGGCCCGAGGTTGAAAGTTGTAGGGAAGCCGGATTGGGCCTAGGCCCGAAGTGGGGTTTGTAAAAGGAAAAAGGCTTTAGCCTCTTGTTGATCAATACATTACCATGGATAACATATGAGTCTGGGCCCATCGGCATGAAAGAATTTTTGTACTGGTTTGTCAAATTCTTATACACAGGTTAGTAGCAAGCTTTTGGAGGACATAAAATACTCAACGATATGCTAGATTAATTGTCTTCGACACGGAAGTTTGACGTAAATGGTTTACACCTCAAGGTATAACCCGACTCTAGTATGATTTAGACTCACGGCCGGAGACTCCTCGACAAAGCTTAGACTTATAAGGCCAATGATAACATATCAAAACCATTTTTGAAAAGAAGAAACCTGTCATCATGGTGATGACTACGGTGAGGTTCCTTTTCTTTTTGACTCGAAGCCATATTGCTAAAAAGAGAAGACGTTTGGTTTATGTTTCCACAAAATTTATACACAAGACACCATGAAATTTGACAGAGGAAACGTAAAACAACATGCTAGTTTTATTTCATTACGTACCGGGTATACCGGGTGTAGAGAAGTTTTCTTTTAGCAGCATGTCATCAACTCGGGTTATGTTCACACCAATGGGTCGTGACTGATGTGCTCAACGCACATCTCGACCACCTGATTTGGTTGAAATAATCCGAATGATACTCGAAGTCGACATACTTATTAGAGCAATGACACGCTAAGACCTTATGATAGTTGAGTACTACTCAACCCAGCTTCACTATATTAACATTACTATACCAGTTTTCGAGTACTAAACAAAGTGTCACGGCTAACATAAATTCCCAGTTTTGATTGATACTTGTGAAATATATAGACTCAACTTCTAGTTTTTCTTGTTTCATACATCTCGACAGAAACGGAACTAACATAAACCAACGACAAAATTTAAATCCCAACGAGACTAAATCATTCACCGAAAAACATAAAGGTTATCAATTATCCAAAAACACTTATCTCGAATTATCAAATTCATTATCAATCAAATTCATGAATTTTAACAAGGCATAAAGTTAGGTACAAATTCTTACAAATGAAAGTGATGACAATGAAGTCGAAAGCCAACCCAAGAGTCCAACACCACTTAAATCCCAATCGATCTTGAGCGAAACCCCAAGCAATATTACTTCACACCTTAGAGCTCTCTTAATTTTTCGTGGTGGGATTTGGAGTGTGACCCTCTTAGGTGGTCTCGACTGAGATTAAAAGGAACATAAGAGTAGTTTTTGACCAATCTTTCCATCCTTGAAGAATGATAGATAACCATTTTTAGTTAACCTCTCTATCAACTCTTGACAAATTTTGTTGGTTTGTGGCATGTTTCTGAATTCTTGCGCGGCTCAACCATGGCAGGAAAAGGTGAGGGAACAAAAGTTTGCATTAAAGTGGTATATGGAGAGGATGATGATGAAAGAAGTGTTCCCACAACCCACTTTTAGTTATCTCTTTTGGACTTTGTGTTGACTTGAACGAAAATGGAGATGGAGGGAGGTAACCCATGACTTTTGGAGGAGAAGGAGTTTGGTGTTATCTCTTCATTTGGAAAGGAAACGCGATATGGGAGTCAAAGAAAAACGATAAAAATGAAGGTGGGAGGGGCGGATTATCCAAGGAAAGAAAAAGAAAATAAGATTTTTGTTTACTTATTCTTTTCACAAATGTATTTTGTAGAGTATTATTTATAGAGTAAGTATAATTGTTAGTTATGGGGAGTCATTTAAGTTGTATTGTATATTTTTAGTGCCCCGCGTTATAAAACTGTGGATGAAGTATTAAAGTTCGATAATTTTTACGGTGTTGTGTCTTATAGATATGCTTCGGAAATATTATTATTTTTGTAATCTTTTCCATTACGAGAGATTAGTATTTGCTTTGTTTGCCCTTATCATAGTGTCGGTACGCGTGCAGTGTCGGTCACTGGGGAAAACGAGATAACCTCTCGTCTTACAATTTAAATCATAAGACAAAAATGAAATATTCATAAAATGATATGAATGCAAAAGTGATGCAGTTATCTACTGTATGCGAGTAAACTACTCAAATGATTAGGTAAAGCTTATGCATGCTTAATGACTTGGTTTAGTAAAAATAAATCATCATTTATTAGTTAAATTTTAGTGAAAATTTACCGTGTGTCACAATATTTACCAAAGGTATTAAGTTAAGTATTATTTTCAGTATATTTAAATCTAGGTACTAATATGTTATCGTTAACTAAAGCTAATCAGTGAGGAGCATGTGGGAGCTCTTTCCATCAGTGAGCCTGGTTGTAAGTACTTTATTTGATAGTTACATTCGTAACAATTGATTCTAATATACATAGTACGTATATAGTTTCATTTCAGATTCTTAATGCTTCTGCATGTATAACAATGAGAGTACATTGCTGTTTTCGTAGCTGGATCGGATGCTGTTGGAATGAGAAGCAAAGCAAATCGTGTTGATGGTGGTTTTGTTATAAATGGGAATAAGATGTGGTGCACAAATGGTGGCATTGCTGATACCTTGGTAATTATCATATTAATATATTCATAAATGGTTTCTTAGTTAAATTAGCTTAACTTAATTACTTTCTACTGTATATGATAAAAATGTTAAAATTTAGGTGGTTTATGCTAAAACTGATGCTGCTGGTGGCTCCAAAGGGATAACAGCATTTATCGTTGAAAAAGGATCCCCTGGGTATGAATCCCTGAAGTTGCAAGCACGGTCGCGCATTTGTTAGTGGATTTCTTGGGTGACAGTAATGTTACGTAGCTGTTTTTGTACGAGAAATAATCGAAACGAATCCAAAGTAGAGGGTTTCGATTATAACAAGGTTGCTCGACACTTTTTACCAAATCCGATCTGCACGTGTTTGTTCTTGTGCTCTTTGGATCATAAGCGAGTACTGTCTTTCTCTATCGGAAGTTGAAAGTGGAATTTCGACAATAAAATGTTAAATAAGTTCAATGGAAATGCTTTGATTGTATCTTTGTATATGTTCTTTTCTTCTTGTGCACAATGCCAATGGTTATAAAGGTAGTAGTCCTGGTGCACAAAACACACCACATGGAGTGGTAAATCTTTAATTTAACAATAAATAGTTTATAAGCATTGGTTTTGTTCCATAGTACCTAATTGTTAACAATATTTATGCAGTTGGTACCAAGTATCTTCGACAAGTTATTGACACCAACAAAGACTATATTACGGGCAATTTTGTTTCCCTACACCCCCGATTTGACAAGGTACATATTACTTCATAGTCTCATAATGATAAACAAACCCCCTAGGTTAGTAGGGTATTGGCGCAATTCAGCATTGAGCAAATAGTGTTTAAAATGTTTAATATATATTAACTTTGCAAAATATCTAATTTACAGTAGTTTTATACTTTTATCTGTATGGCTCTACAACTATTATAGTATTTACCAAATTAGGACACTTTGATTACTAGACTAAATTATTTTCGTAATGTTGATTACCAAGTTAGCACATAAGAAAACATAGTTACCATTTGACCATCTTGGTTGTAGTGCTGATATACTAGATACTACTGACCACTTCGCAGAAGATGATGGAGAATACGAGGGGTTTGTACAAGTTACAGAGGCTACTGCTCCAACTTATACTGAGCAGTATGACGAGGATATATCCATGCTGGAACATGATGCGGCAATAGCTTCTGACTTTGGATATAGTGATGAGGGTTATATCACTAATTACTTTATGCCAAAAGTTGTAAACGAGACTATAACATTCGACTTTAATAAGTTGTATTTTTGCAGGTTGGTCTGAGGAGTCCAGGCTGGATTGATGCTGATGTTATCAATCTGAATCAAGAGCACATATTTCATCATTGAGACAAATCTACTGTTGATGCTCTTAAGTTTTCTCAAACCATTTCGCACATTATTTGTTTATGTTAAGTTGTTAAACATTAATACAGCCATTCAAATGGGTAGAATTTCAATGGGTAGGAGTTAAATGGGTAGAATTTCAATTTAGCTTAAAAAAATTTATAAAGATTTAAATGGGTAGAAGATCAGATATTAGCAATAATTCAAATAGGTTGAACGGGTCAAATCGGGTCAATTCAATAAACCCTTTATTATCAATTGTCTTTATATATATCAAACATATGAAATACATAAGCTGGTTGCAAGGCACTCTACCTGACCCGTTTTTCACATTGAACTTTTATGACCTGTTACCCAATCCACCAGATGCCCCATGATGAGTTCTTATTTTTTATGTTTCTAATCTAACTTCACATTCATGCAAGCACCTCCTTTAAAATTCACTTAGGTGCATAGTAATTACAGAACAAACACAAAGATTGTTCGTGAATATGTTAATTCGTAGAAAGTAGACATATTTGGATCACACTGATTGATTTACTCTCTCATCTCTAACTTTATTCTACCATTTCGGATATAGTTCTCTAATACTGTTAAAAAAGGAGTTAGTTTTGGCACAAGTAGCCGTAAAAGTATATATTACTTTTGTTGTTGACACTGGATTCAGTTTGTTTTTTATTTTTGTTACGATAGGATGGAAAGAGTACTTTTTAGTAATTCTTGGAAGTGACGAGTGTTAATACAAATAAACCGTAAAAACGTTTATTAATATTTTGCGATCTCTTTGTATTTTGTTGATAACAAATGTAATGTTATCTTAAGTATAATTATAAGGATACATGTTATTTTTGTAAAGAATTTACATATAGCCATTTAAATACAAAAATGTAATAATTAAGCATTTGTTGTAATAGTTTATTAGGATGGGTAAAAACCATAACCCATGGACCATAACCCATGGATCTTAACCCATACCAAAGAAGACTTGATACAATGTATACTTAGATACATTGAATCTAAAGAAAACCCATGGACCAACCCATAACCCATGACCCATAACCAAAAAACCCATGGGCAAAGAGGAGCGTACCACAGATCCCTACGATTACACTAGACGGATCCCAAGTGGAAGGGATCCGTGGGATCCGTGGAAAAGAGGAAAATTTGCCTATAAATAGAGAGCTATTTCTTCATTCTAACTCACCCCTCTTCTTACTAAATCTCTCATACACTCTCATTCTCTTCTAACATATAGATCACTTGATATAGAGAGTTGTTCTTCTTTCTTTCTATTTGTGATCCTCATATAGGTCCTTCTCTAAGGCGAGATCACGAGCATTCTACAAGTCATCCAAGCAAGGGGTCCTTGATTGATTTGTCACTCCGCAAGATTTCTCAGAGCGAAGATCTTGTATTTAATATTTCACATATTTGTTGTGTAATAGTCGTGTTGGTTTGGTCCACCGTGCTACGGACTCGGTATCTAGCTTTGTACCGATAAAAGTGTAAGCAACGTTGTGAAGGCTTCTCCGCCAAGTGAAGGAGTTTGTTGACATAGTGCTTGAACTCGCGAGTAGGTGACTCGGGGAGTGGAGTAGGGCAAGGAAGGTGTCCTTGTAGCCGAACCACTATAAATCGGTTGTGTCTTTTCTATCCCTTAACTTTATTTATTTGCTTGCATTATCATTAGATCTATTCGTTCTTAACATCCATAACTATTTCACATAATATCGAATCTAAAGTTTTTTGAAATCAACTTAAAATCGGCAAAACCCCCTTCTAGTTTTCCACAATTGGCATCAAGAGCTAAGTTTATAAA
Organism: Chrysanthemum makinoi; assembly: GCA_910596185.1. Classification (NCBI taxonomy): domain Eukaryota; kingdom Viridiplantae; phylum Streptophyta; class Magnoliopsida; order Asterales; family Asteraceae; genus Chrysanthemum; species Chrysanthemum makinoi. Next base: position 25,596,066 of record OU343219.1, read on the forward strand.
AGTTTTAAAATAAAATTGTATTTTAAAAACTTTTCGATCACTATGGGTTCAAAAAATTATAAGGAAGGGCCATCTATGCAACGACCACCACTACTTGAAACTAATGGTTTTATATATTGGAAAAATAGATTCAAAACATATGTGAAGTCTAAAGATATTGATCTTTGGTACATTATTGTTGAAGCTGATTTTGAGGCTACCTCAAATGATGATAAAGGAAATTTAGTTCACATACCTCATGATAAACTAAACGATGAAATGAAGAAAAAGCTTTCTAAAAATAATGAAGCAAAAATGGTTTTATATAATGCTTTACCGAAAAAGGAATTCGAAAGAATTTCTATGCTTAAAACCTCTAAAGAAATTTGGAATTCTTTAGTTGTAACTCATCAAGGCAACCAACAACTTAAAAATAATAAAATTGATTTATTTGTTCAACAATATGAACAATTTTAAATATCGGATGAGGAAACTATAGACCATTCATTTGCTAACTTTAATACTATTATTACATCTTTACAAGCACTTGATGAATCTTTTTCTAGTCGTAACCATGTTAGGAGATATCTAAGGGCACTTCCATCGAAGTGGAGATCCAAGGTAACGGCGATCGAAGAGTCAAAAGATTTGACAATCCTCACCCTCGATGAACTCATAGGCAACCTAAAAGTCTACGAGCTTGTCCTTGCTAAAGATTTTGAAGCTACAAAGGTGAAAGAGAAACACAAATCTCTTGCCCTTAAAGCCAAAAAGGCTTCGAGCGATGAGGAGAACTCTCTTCGAAAGTAGTGACGACGAGGAATACGCTATGGCGGTAAGGGACTTTAAAAAGTTCTTTAGAAGAAAGGGAAGATACGCCAAACAACCGTATGACGATAAGAAAGGCTTTCGAAAAAGCAAAGAGGACGAGAAGCCAAAGGATGATCGTATTGCTTTAAGTGTGGGGACCCAAACCACTTTATTAGTAAGTGTCCCAAACGGGATGATCAAAAGGCATTCGTGAGCGGCACGTGGGGAATGAGCTACGAAGAAGACGAAGAAATTTGTCTCATGGCAAATGACGAGGTATGTCACGAATACTATAGTAGCTCATCACTTGATGACGACTCATTGCATAATGAATATGACAAACTATGCAATATTAGCTTAAAACTAATTAACAAAAACAAGCTTTTAAAGAGTCAAAGTCAACGCTTAGATAAAGAAGTCATAGAATTGAAAGCTAAACTAAAACGTTTAGAAAAGGGTAAAATAGCAAGTGTGAATGTGAACTTTATGCTCCACTTCAAACACTAGTGATCACTTAGATTCTAAAATTGCTAGAATGAGCACGAACACTTTAGATACAATACTCGATAGCGTTAAAACCGGTAACAATCAAAAGGGTCTAAGTAGTCAACAACTTGATCCATCAACTAGTGAAAGTAAAGAAACAAAATTTGTTAAGGAACTAGAAAAACCAGCCATTGTTGTGGCGGATCCCACGGATCCCTAAAAAGGGAACCGCTAGTGTACGTAAAGGGATCCGTGGATCAGAGCAAACAAGAGTAGCAATAACGTAGCTTCTTCATCTAGAACCGAGTTTGTTATAGTTAATAGGAAGAAACCAAATCATGTCACCACTAGAAAACCACCTCCAAAATATAATCCTACTTTTGCAAGAAACAAAGCTCCATCTTTTTCAAAACCTAACTCATTTAGGAGACCTAATAACGCTTACCCGAAAAGTAATCATCAAATGGGATGGAATCAAAACATGCAAAACGGTTTTCCTTTTCAAAACTTTGCTCCATGGAATGCATACTCATCTTATCCATACATGTCTAACATGAATGGAATGTTTAACACTAATGGACCCATGAACAAATGGGGACCAAACTTTTGAGTTTATTATTGTTTTAGGTGTGCTTAAAGGTCCACCTAGACCCCGATGAATGGGTCAAGGATAGCGGGTGCACGAGGCACATGACCGCAATAGAGATCTATTCTCCACATATGAATCCATAAATGGAGGTAATGTGGTGTTTGGAAATAGCAAAAGTAGAATCATCGGTAAAGGTACAATTTCTAACAAATCTCTAACCATTAACGATGTGTGTCACGTAGAAAACCTAAACTTTAATCTCTTAAGAATAGGACAAATATGTGATAAAAAGTGCAATGTACTTTTACCAAACCGTAGTAAGATACTTAAAAAATGGCATAACCATAGGAAGAGGAATTAGGAAACATGGAGTTTATGTCATTAAAATCGGTAATGAACCTAAAGACAAACTATGTCTTACCTCTATGGATGATACTTGACCTTATTGCATCAAGATTGGGTCACGCCAATATGCGACTTCTTCAATCGCTATCATCCAAAGATCTAGTAAGAGATCTACCTAAGTTAAAATATGAACATCATTTTTGTGATGCTTGTAATGTAGGAAAACAAGCTCATTCGAGTCATAAAGCTAAAAACATGGTGTCCACAACTAGGTGTCTAGAATTACTACATATGAATTTATTTGGTCCATCCGCTATCCAAAGTTATGGAGGCAACTACTACACTTTGGTAATAGTTGATGACTACTCTAGGTATACATGGTCAAAATTTTTAAAGAACAAAATGGAAACCTTTAACTATTTTGAAATATTAAGCAAAAAATCCAAAGACAACTAGGAAGTCCCATAGTGTCTATTAGGACGGATCATGGTAGGGAATTCGATAATGAAGTGCAATTCTGAGCTTTTTGTGACGCTAATGGTATTACTCACAACTTCTCGCTCCACGACTCCACAATCGAATTTGGTAGTAGAAAGAAAGAATAGAACTCTACAAGAAATGAGTCGAACCATGCTTAACGAACAATCCATACCTCAAAAATTTTGGTGTAATGCCGTTGATACTTCAACGTATATACTCAATCGAGTCTTGATTAGACCAATCTTAGGAAAAACTCCATATGAGTTACTTCGAGGCAAAAAGCCTACGTTAAATCACTTTAGAGTCTTTGGTAGTAAATGTTTTATTCTTAACACTAAAGATTACTGATTCGCTCCCGAACCGTCAAGTTTTCTCACACAAGCTAGCCACTTGTGAATGGCTAACCGTAAGAAACTTCAAACAGTTCAGACAAAAATGCAATGAAGATCAGGAGAGTATAGTGTTTCCCTGTGTCGTTATGTCCCAACGAGCTGTGCGAGAATAATCAAACGTATAGTGATCGAGAGAATTTGAACGGAAAAGGATTGTGATTGATTATACCTAAAGAAAAAAGTATACAAATTACAGGGGCTTAAATGCAAATTAAAGAAAATTAAAAAGATAAAATATATTAAATAAACGCTATCACTATTTGCAAAATGATGTTTTTGATTTTTCTTCTATAAAATTTAAATTAAAAACTACGTGACGTACATAAGAAAATGTGAAACTGAAGCAATATAAATCCTAAAAATATGAAAATGACATTTTTACAATCCTAATGATAAGAGAAAATTTTTATAAAAAGAAAATTATTTTTAAAACTATTTATCTAATTATTATTAATTAAAAACTATTTTTAACTATTAAATAATAGCCTAAAATACAAGAAAATATGAAATAAAGCTAGAAAAATGAAATTATGACTTGGAAAAATCTAAAATAACTAAAGAGAATTTTCAAAACTAATTTTATATTTTTCTGATTATTTTTCTATTTTCTATGAATTAAAAACTATTTAAAACTAATTAAATTGCTAAAAATTACAAATTAAACTATGAAAAATCTGGAAAAATATTTTTTTGACTTTTTATATTTATCTTAACCTAGGAAAAATGAAAACTTATTTTTTTTTTAAACTTTTCTGATTTAATTGCAATAAAAGCTAATTAAAATGACTTAAAAACTGTTTTAAATGAAGAAAAATAGCAAACTGACCTAGAAAAATCTGAAAAATTCAGGAAAAGTCTAAATTAATATACTGAATCTAAGAAAAATATAAAAACAGTGGCTTGTGTGTAAGAAAATGAAACTGCAATGCAAGGTGCTTATAAATAAGCATTTGAAATAAGCAAATGAACACCAAAGACCACCAACTGAACACAGAAGCTATAATAAGCTATAAATACTCAAAAGCAACCAATTACAACTATCCTAAACCTCTGAATTGCACCCTGCACAGATTTGATGATTTGGCTTAATGTGCAAAAACAGATTTTTACCCACTACTTAGCAGCTTGAAAATAAGCTACTCCATAAGCTGAGAATCAAAAACAGATATAGGAACCTAAAGGAGACCTGGCCAAGAACTTGTAAACCAAAAATGAACCTTGGACAAGCTCTTATGAGCTTGTTACAAGCTCTGCAAATCACTGCGTACTCAGATTAATCGAGTCAAGGTACGTGGCAAATGAGCTCTAATTGACAAGATGTTTTGGGGCTTTTAAAAAAATACCAAAAATCTACAAAAATGATATTAAGAATCTAGACCAGTTGAAGTTTTTTAAACCCACAATTTCATTTGATTTGGCCCAGAAATGAGTTCATGAAAATTCACCCCAGTTTGGTGAAAACTGGATTTTTCCAATTTTTGACTTTTGAAGTAGTCTTGCAAGTTTGACTTTTATGAGATTTAAAACCAATTTGTGGACTGATCTTGATGTATTATGATGAAATGAAACTAATGCAATCTATTTCTATGATATCTAAGAACAAATCAAGCTTTTGCTTTTCAAGAATTCCAACAGATATGCAGTTAAGACAGATTACATATGATTTTGACTTTTAGAGTGTGCAGTCACAATATTAAGACTAGAATGGTTTTCAAATGGCTAAAGAAATGTAAAGCAACTGATATTAACTACTGCACAGCATAACACATGTTTGCCACAAAATCCAAACACCACTTTTTATAGCTGATTTGCAATTTAAAAGAGCTAACTACTGATTTAGCTTATGTAATTGATTAAACTGAGTCTAGCTAACCTAAATACAACTTAATTAACAGATAAGAACTAATCTAAACCACAGCTACAGATCATGCAATGAAACTTGAAAATTAACTTACATTTGGTCCTAGCCACTATGGCTTGAGATTAATCAAACACAAAACCACTAGCCTATTTATATCAACCCAAATCACTCTAATTCAACCCATTTCCATGCTCTGCAACACCCATATCCATTTCCAAGACCAAATGAGCCCAGTTTGACTTTCGTTGACCAGATATCAAAGTTGCTTGAAATTGATTGATAAGCTTACAAAAAGCTATAAGGAGCTTAAATAAACTTATTTGAGCTTAAAAATAAGCTACTAAAAGCTTGGTCATAGGAATTTGAAACTGAAATTTGCAAACGTTAACATAAAACTTGAAACTTGGTTAAACTTTGAAATTGATGTTTAAAAGTACATTACACTGATAATATTACTTGAGTTTGGTACAATGAAATAAAAGATTACAGCTTTTACACTTTAACTAAAACTTTAATATTAAAACGACATAAGTGAAATTTAAAAACTAAAATCTACTCTTTCTCTTGCTTCTTCTTCTTCATTTTATACACCAAAAGGCTTCTCTCAATCCGAGTGAATCCCACTGCATAGATAGCCATTGGATCAGTTGAAAAGATTTTAGCCGTTTGATCACTTTTTGGCGCCAAAATTGGTTTTAGCAGTGGGGGTTGAGTGAAATGGAGGAGGGGGCATTAAATGCATCTTGGAAGGTTGTTGAGGTGGGGGGAACAAGGAGAGTGGGAATTGAGCTGGAGTGATGGGAGTATGAGTGTTGCAGAGAAGCAGGTGAGGAAGAAAGAAAAAAGGAGGGAAATGGGTATTTGTTTGACCGGGGTTATATTGGACAGGGGTCCAAAACAGGGGGTCAACTGGTTGGCAGGGTCAAAAGGTAAGGGTCAAGGTCCAAAGGCTTTAATAAACAAGGACCCTTTTTGTAATTTCTGATATTTGGAGGACCAAAGTCGCCAATTTCTCAAAGTTGTTTCAAGGGTCACTTTTGCCAAGTTTCAATAGTACAAGGACCATAATAGACATTTTCAAACTTCCAAGGACTATTTTTGCCAAATTTGAAACTTGAAGGACCAAACTTGTAATTTCTCAAAACTTTTGACATTTTTCACCAAAGGACTAATTTTGACAACTTATGATTTTAAAAGGACCTTTGGTGACTTTTCTTTTGAAATAAGTGCTCAGTGACTATTTCTGACAACTTTTGAAACTTGGGGACCAAACCGCCAATTATGCAAACTTAGCTCATTTTTCATCCGATTTTAAACATTTTGCATCCAAACATATAAAATGCAATTTTGAGATATTTTCAAGATTTTGATGCATTTATGAGCATTTTTAAATGTTTTGCAGTTCAGATTTAACCAAAAATGATGAGTATTTACACACTCATCAATCCCCCACACTAAACTATTGCTAGTCCCTAGCAATCTTTTGAGAAAAACTTAATGGATTTGAATATCTTTACCAAAAGCCATTACTTCTGGAGTAGCCAAATGTTTCAGTTCAAGTAAGAACCATGGTACACCGATAACCATGTGATTTTGAGCAAATCACCAGCTTCCAACGGATTTGATTTGTCTTTACCGTAAGCCGCTTGCTTCGGACTAGCCAACTCTAAGATAAATTATCAATATTATCTTTGGTGAGCTGATTACCAATTATGGTTTTTCCATTGCCTTTACCACAAGCCATAAACTTGCGGGCTAGCCAACTCTTCACTTTTAAGGATATGGTGAGTTGAATACCATACAATTTTGGGCAAATTGCAAGCCGCCAACGGATTTGAGATATCTTTACCAAGAGCCGCTTTTCGGATTAGCCAATCCTTTTGTTTATTAGACATGGTGGATTGATAACCATAAGTTGAGTAAGTGCAGAACACTTACTCCAAAAAAATTTTTGGCCAAAAATGGGGGAATTGGGTGGTATAATTACATGATAAATACATGATAAAATTCGTGAGAATTCCCCCCCACACTAGAAATGAATATTTCCCTCAATATTCAAAGTACCGGCGGTTATGCCGAAACATAGAACGTAAAAGGGAAATACTACGGCCATTATTTAGCAAGAGATTTTTTTTTTTTTTTTTTTTTAGAAAACTTATATATATACACAACATGTGGGGCAACTCCCCCACACTAGGGTGGTAGAAAATAGAAAGAAGTCAGAAATATGGGTGAAAACCCATATGGCATGCTACTGTTTTTGATTCCCGAGTCGCTAGCTTGACTCGATCCCGGCATTCATTGGTTCATGGGGAAAGTTTGTAGATCCGGGACAACCACAGGAGGAATGTCCTCTCCAAAATAATGCTTCAATCGATGACCATTCACTTTAAAGTTTGGACCATCGGTTTGAGATAACTCAATGGTTCCATAAGGGAATACTTTAGTGATGGTGAATGGTCCGCACTGGGGATTTTAATTTTCCCGAGAAAACCTTCAATCTTGAATTGAAAAGAAGGACTCGATCACCGACGTTGAAAACACGGTTTTTTATTTTGGAGTCATGAATCTTCTTTGTCTTTTCTTTGTAGATCAAAGAGTTCTCGTATGCTTGATCACGGAGTTCATTTAATTCATTCATTTGAACTTTCCGGTGATCACCATGCCTTAATATCGAAGTTGGCATGTTTCAAGGCCCAAGATGCCTTGTGCTCAAGCTCAACAGGCAGATGACATGCCTTCCGCACACTAGCTTGTATGGAGTACACCCGATGGGTGTTTTATAAGCTGCACGGAAGGCCCGTGAGTGCGCCATCTAGCTTATCCGACCAGAGGCACGGTTTTCGCCTTATCGCCCTTTCCGTAATCCTTTTAATCCCTCGGTTGGAAACTTCCACTTGCCCACTTGTTTGGGGGTGGTACGCAGCGTAGAGACGGTGAGTTACACCATACTTTTGCATGACTCTATCAAACCGGTCATTGCAAAATGCGCATCACCGATCACCGATTATAGCTCGCGGAATTCCAAACCTAGCAAAAAGAGATTTTAAGAATTTCACAACAACTCGGGCATCGCTTGGTGGGCAAAGCTTTAGCTTCAACCCATTTTGACAAATAGTCAACGGCCACGAGTATGTATTTATTACCACGAGATGAAGGAAATGGCCCCATAAAGTCAATGCCCCAGATGTCAAAAATCTCACACACTTGAATGGCGCTTTGCGGCATTTCATTTCTTTGTGAGATATTCCCGTGACGCTTGACAAGTCGCCAGGTTTTGACAAATTCGGGCATCCTTGTAAATCGTGGGCCAATAGACTCCGGAATCAAACACCTTCTTGGCGGTGTAGTTGGGGCTATGATGTCCCCAAGTAGGTCCAGAATGGCAAGCCTTAAGAATGTCATTGGCTTCCTGACCATACACACATCGCCTGATTGACTTGATCCGCAAATTTTGAATAAGTAGGGGTCGTCCCCGAAGTAATGTTTTACATCTTTAAAGAATTTGTTTTTCTGTTGGGACGACATCCCTTTCACCACAAAGTTACGCGCATGGTAATTTGCAAAGTCAGCAAACCATGGGGTAGAAGAGTCTCCACTAAAAGAAACCACATTGAATGTTTCGAGAGGAAATGTTTCATTTATTTCCTTTTTCTCGAACACATCCTGGTGAGGGTTTTCTAGACGGGACAGATGATCGCAGCCTGTGTTCTCGCTCCTTTTATCACGTATAATGATATCAAATTCTTGCAGGAGGAGAACCCAACGGAGCAATCTCGGCTTTGCATCTTGTTTTGCAAAGAGATATTTGAGAGCCGAGTGATCCGTATACACCACGCATTTGGTCAAGATTAGGTATGGCTGAAACTTTTCAAACGCATACACCACGCCTAATAATTCTTTTCAGTAGTGGTGTAATGGGTTTGAGCTTCAGCCATAGTCTTACTCGCGTAGTGGATAGGCTGAAAATGCTTGGTTTTTCGTTGCCCCAAGACCGCACCGATAGCAAAATCACTTGCATCGCACATGAGCTCAAAGGGTAAATCCCGCCGGGGCAACTAGAATGGGTGCTTTCCGTAGCTTTTTCTTTAATGTTTCAAAAGCTTTGATGCACTCGGTGAGAAGATAAAAGGAGCATCTTTTTCAAGAAGATGGGTCATAGGCCGAAGCGATTTTGGAAAAATCCTGTATGAATCTACGATAAAACCCGGCATGACCTAGAAAACTCCTAATACCTTTGACGGTAGTAGGATGAGGCAATTTAGCAATAACATCAACTTTTGCTCTATCTACCTCAATCCCATTTTTGGAAATCTTATGGCCAAGGACTATGCCTTCTTTGACCATAAAGTGGCTCTTCTCCCAATTTAGACAAAGATTGGTGTCTTCACACCGCTTTTAGCATTCTCTAAATGGGAGAGAAATGTCTGAAATGAGTCCCCAATGACCGAGAAGTCATCCATAAACACCTCCATTGTTTCCCCGATCATGTCGTGGAAAATTGCCATCATACATCGTTGGAACGCGTGCGTGAGCGCTTTACATAGGCCAAAAGGCATACGCCTCAGAGGCAAAAGTTCCGTATGGGCAGGTGAATGTGGTCTTTTCTTGATCGTGCAGATCAATGGGGATCTGAAATATCCCGAGAAACCATCAAGGAAACAATAGTATTCGCTCCCTGCTAATCTCTCAAGCATTTGGTCCATGAAGGGTAGAGGAAAATGGTCTTTACGGGTGGCTTCGCTTAACTTGCGATAGTCAATACACACACGCCATCCCGTAACCAATCGAGTTGGAATTAACTCGCTTTCTTCATTTGTGACAACAGTATGCCACCCTTTTTGGAACACAGTGGATGGGATGACCGGACTATCGAGATCGGGTAAATTAAACCGGCATCAAGAAGTTTGAGAACCTCTTGTTTGATAACCTCATGAATCTTAGGATTCACCCTTCTCTCATGTTGGACTGCTGGTTTGAAGTCATCCTCCATTAAGATTTTGTGAGTACAAAACTCGGGGTTGATACCCTTAATGTCGGAGAGTTTCCAAGCAATTGCTTGCTTGTGTGACTTCAAGACCTTTATGAGAGCAGTTTCTCCTCCTCAGTTAAGTCTTTAGCAATTATGACGGGTAATTTATCATCACCTCCAAGAATGCATACTCGAGATGAGGAGGTAGGTCCTTAAGTTCAACCTCGGAAATTCTTCAAGAGATGTTTGTACTGATTTGATTTCCTCAATTGTGATCTCTTTCTGAGGGCGGGTAAAGGATCTTCATTTAACAATTGCTCAAGATAAAGGATATCCCCCTCCGAATCATAAACACCATCAATTCCCCCGGAATTGATTCATCATTAGCAAGAAAGTCATCGATCTCTTCCAGAAAGAAGTCACCTCCCTCAAACGGAGTGAGAGAGGGGAAGAGTCGGCAATGATTGGTTGAGAAGATGTGGTGGAATCCCCACTCACATAATTATGAAGATAACCAAGAAACTCTTGAGAGTACTCCTCTGAAGCAATATCAATTAAATCGACTCGATTAACTGATTCAATATCATAATTTGAGGAGTACCTCGAAGTTTGATCAAGGTTAAAGGTGACAGCTTCATTACCCACACGTAACGTGATTTCTTGCTCAAATACATCAATGAGAGCACGGCCCGTTCTCGGGAATCCTCGTCCAACAATGAGGGGAACCCGAGGATCAGCATCGAAATCAACAACCACAAAGTCAGCTAGAAAATGGAACTTTCCTACTTTCACAAATACATCCTCGGCGATGCCAAGAGGACGCGATATAGAACGATCGGCAAGCTCAAGAGTCATGCAGGTAGGAACAAGTTCTGGAAGAGAGAGTTTCTTCCATACTGAATAAGGCATCAGATTGATGCTTGCACCAAGATCGCAAGGGCAAAGCATTCAATCATTCCCTGGAAAACACAAGGAAGAAGAAATTTTCCAGATGTCCAAGCTTCTGAAGCTTCTTTAACGAACTCGAAAGCGCTTCGCTCAAAGGAGTCTTAGCCATTTCAAACATTTTTTCCTTGTTGCTTAACATGTGTTTGAGAGTTGATGCAAACTTGGGCATCAGATGATAGCATCCGCAACGCTTATGTCAAAATGTAGTTCTTGGAAAATTTGAAAGAATTTTTCCATTTGATGACCGGCTTTTTCGCGAAGCTTTTGCTCATTTAAACGTGAGGGGTAAGGAATAGAAGTTTTGGATTTGGGGTTGTCAACTGGAGGTTCAAAACAACCTGTGTTTGGTCTTTGGTTTTGGGACAACTTGAGGATGGACATTGCTGGTACCTCCGTTATTAGTAGGAAGTTCCTTGTCCTTTGTCACCTCAGGTTCACTTTCCACTACCTTTGGGAGAGAAGAAGAAGAGGTAGTAGGAATAGCGGGTTCATCATACTGGCACCACTTCGGTTGTGATCGCCTTTGCATCGCCCTCGGATTAGCGATCGTGTTGCTAGGTAAAGTACGAGCCCAGGGTCGATCATTTAAAGACTTCTTGATGTCGAACTCGGCTAACCAACAACCATCATTTCCTCTTGGGTTTTCATGAATTGTTTCAACAACTCATCAGATGATGGTCCAGTTGGAACAATGGCTTGATTTTGCAGGAAAATTCTGCCTCTATTGTTTGGATTAGGGCCTTGATTGTGGAAATTTCCTTGATTATTGCCATGAAAGTACCTGGGTTGAAATTTCCTTGACCTTGGTTTCTATTAAAATTTCCTTGGTGTTGGAAGTTTTGATTTTGATTTTGAAAACCGTTATTTTGACTAAAATTACCTTGGTTTTGAAAACCTTGGTTTGGTCTATTCTGATTTTGATTACGGTTTTGGTTTTGGTTGAAACCGGGTGGTCCGGGGTAGTGGTTAGGACGGTGGTTCGGGTCCATAGGAGCACGGTATTGGTTGCCTCCTGAATGGAAATCCCTCCCACAGCATTTGCTTCAAAAGGTTACCATCGGTGGCCATACAGCTTGTAATAGGCATGGGGCCACCGCAAGTAACACAGACTTCTTAACTTTGCAGGAGGTGAAGTTTGTGGAAAAGAAACTTTTTTTTGGTTGGAGAGAACCAAAGCTTGAATTGCTTCCGTGAGTTTGTCAATCTTAGCATCGGTGCTAGATTGACTCACGGGCGATGAAGAAGAAGGACCAACACTGACTTGGGAAACAACCGTTTGCTTCGTGCGGTCGCGGACTTTAGACTTGTTTTCAATTATCGCTAAAGCTTCTTTACAGCTTTGCTCAAGAATTTTCCTCCAAGCGAGGAATTGAGAGAATCTTGATCGATTGACTCACCCATTATAGAAAGTATCGAGTTGCATTAACTCAGAGAAACCGTGGTGAGGACATTTGCGGAGCAACTCCTTAAAACGATCCCACGATTCACTGAAGGATTCATCAAACTTTTGTGTGAACTTGATGATTTTGTTTTTAAGACTCGTGGTCTTGGAAGGTGGATAGAACTCATTCACAAATTTCTTTACCGTGTCTTCCCATGTTTCGATTGATTTAGGGGTTGTTTTTCAAGCCAAATCCGGCTTGCCCTCAAGGGAAAATGGGAAGAAGAAGCTTGACAGATCTGGGGACATTCTTGTACTTGATGGTAGATGCAATCTTGTTAAACCATCGAATATGAGCATGAGGATCATCCCGCCAAAACCATAGAACCGACTTGAGGTTACAAGATTCAAGAACCGGTTTGAGCTCAAAATTTTCACCACAATGGTCGGGATAACAATAGCATCTCCATACCCGCGATGGGTGCACGGAGAAGCTCACACATAGACGTTCTTCCGCCATGATAGCGAAGTAGTGTGAGCAGTACGGATCTGGATCCGACCGATGGGGCGAAAGTCTACGGACACACCTTCTTGGAATCTTGACAAGCTCACGAAATGGGCTTACAGACCTAGAAGAGCGAGTGCGCATACACTAGAGTTAACTCTAAGAGATCTCAGAGTTAAGGAAGGGAATTATGAAAATGAATTATGAAAATGGGGTAAGAAGAATCTTTTGGTTTTCGATTTTGAAAAGTAGATATAACAACAAATCCAATTAAAACGATATCGAGGCAAAACAACAAGGAACTTAACCAATAATCACAAGATGAATGGCTTCTTTGAAAAGGTACACCACTCACAAGGACACAAAGGCAAGTTTTAATCTTTGGTTCGGGAACTTATTATGGTCACCCCGCTTAGGTAGTACACCGCCTTGGTTTGCGGTGGTAATCTTTTATGTTGTTATTAGTAAACAAAGAAAACGACAAATCTTTTTGTATTTTTATCTTGATATATATATAGAAACAAAAGAAAAATATTTTTGTGTTTTATACGTTTTTGGATGTTTTGGGTTTTTGGATTTTTTATAAGAAAATAGATATAGATATAGATAGATGGTATGAACAAGGAGTGAATATTCAAATCACTAATCCTAAGCGTAGGATTATTAGCACAAATCCCAATGGCGCCATGGGCGCCAAAAATTTGATTCGCTCCCGAACCGTCAAGTTTTCTCACACAAGCTAGCCACTTGTGAATGGCTAACCGTAAGAAACTTCAAACAGTTCAGACACAAATGCAATGAAGATCAGGAGAGTATAGTGTTTCCCCGAGTCGTTATGTCCCAACGAGGTGCTGAGAATAATCAAAACGAATAGTGATCGAGAGAATTTGAACGGAAAAGGATTGTGATTGATTATACCTAAAGAAAAAAGTATACAAATTACAGGGGCTTAAATGCAAATTAAAGAAAATTAAAAAGATAAAATATATTAAATAAACGCTATCACTATTTGCAAAATGATGTTTTTGATTTTTCTTCTATAAAATTTAAATTAAAAACTACGTGACGTACAAAAGAAAATGTGAAACTGAAGCAATATAAATCCTAAAAATATGAAAATGAAAATTTTACAATCCTAATGATAAGAGAAAATTTTTAGAAAAAGAAAATTATTTTTAAAACTATTTATCTAATTATTATTAATTAAAAACTATTTTTAACTATTAAATAATAGCCTAAAATACAAGAAAATATGAAATAAAGCTAGAAAAATGAAATTATGACTTGGAAAAATCTAAAATAACTAAAGAGAATTTTCAAAACTAATTTTATATTTTTCTGATTATTTTTCTATTTTCTATGAATTAAAACTATTTAAAACTAATTAAATTGCTAAAAATTACAAATTAAACTATGAAAAATCTGGAAAAATATTTTTTTGACTTTTTATATTTATCTTAACCTAGGAAAAATGAAAACTTATTTTTTTTTAAACTTTTCTGATTTAATTGCAATAAAAGCTAATTAAAATGACTTAAAAACTGTTTTAAATGAAGAAAAATAGCAAACTAACCTAGAAAAATCTGAAAAATTCAGGAAAAGTCTAAATTAATATACTGAATCTAATAAAAATATAAAAACAGTGGCTTGTGTGTAAGAAAATGAAACTGCAATGCAAGGTGCTTATAAATAAGCATTTGAAATAAGCAAATGAACACCAAAGACCACCAACTCAACACGAAGCTATAGCTATAAATACTCAAAGAAACCATTCAACTATCCTAAACCTCGAATTGCACTAGATTTGATGATTTGGCTTAAGTGCAAAAGCAGTTTTACCCTAAAAAAATAAGCTACTCCATAAGCGAGAATCATATAGGAACCTAAATGGCCAAGAACTTGTAAACCAAAATGAGCCTTGGACAAGCTCTTATGAGCTTGTTACAAGCTAAATCACTGCGCTCGTATTAACTGAGTCAGTGCACAAGGCAAATGAGCCCTAATTGACAAGCTGTTTTGGGGCTTTTAAAAAAATACCAAAAATCTACAAAAATGATATTAAGAATCTAGACCAGTTGAAGTTTTTTAAACCCACAATATCATTTGATTTGGCCCAGAAATGAGTTCATGAAAATTCACCCCAGTTTGGTGAAAACTGGATTTTTCCAATTTTTGACTTTTGAAGCAGTCTTGCAAGTTTGACTTTTATGAGATTTAAAACCAATTTGTGGACTGATCTTGATGTATTATGATGAAATGAAACTAATGCAATCTATTTCTATGATATCTAAGAACAAATCAAACTTTTGCTTTTCAAGAATTCCATGACATATGCAGTTAAGGCAGATTACATATGATTTTGACTTTTAGAGTGTTGATCCACAATATTAAGACTAGAATGGTTTTCAAATGGCTAAAGAAATGTAAAGCAACTGATATTAACTACTGCACAGCCCTCTAACACATGTTTGCCACAAAATCCAAACACCACTTTTTATAGCTGATTTGCAATTTAAAAGAGCTAACTACTGATTTAGCTTATGTAATTGATTAAACTGAGTCTAGCTAACCTAAATACAACTTAATTAATAGATAAGAACTAATCTAAACCACAGCTACAGATCATGCAATGAAACTTGAAAATTAACTTACATTTGGTCCTAGCCACTATGGCTTGAGATTAATCAAACACAGAACCACTAGCCTATTTATATCAACCCAAATCACTCTAATTCAACCCATTTCCATGCTCTGCAACACCCATATCCATTTCCAAGACCAAATGAGCCCAGTTGACTTTCATTGACCGTGATATCAAAGTTGCTTAAAATTGATTGATAAGCTTACAAAAAGCTATAAGGAGCTTAAATAAACTTATTTGAGCTTAAAAATAAGCTACTAAAAGCTTGGTCATAGGAATTTGAAACTGAAATTTGCAAGATTAACATAAAACTTGAAACTTGGTTAAACTTTGAAATTGATGTTTAAAAGTACATTACACTGATAATACTACTTGAGTTTGGTACAATGAAATAAAAGATTACAGCTTTTACACTTTAACTAAAACTTTAATATTAAAACGACATAAGTAAAATTTAAAAACTAAAATCTACTCTTTCTCTTGCTTCTTCTTCTTCCTTTTATACACCAAAAGGCTTCTCTCTCCAATCTGAGTGAATCCCACTTGCATAGATAGCCATTGGATCAGTTGAAAAGATTTTAGCCGTTTGATCACTTTTTGGCGCCAAAATTGGTTTTAGCAGTGGGGGTTGATTGAAATGGAGGAGGGGGCATTAAATGCATCTTGGAAGGTTGTTGAGGTGGGGGGAACAAGGAGAGTGGGAATTGAGCTGGAGTGATGGGAGTATGAGTGTTGCAGAGAAGCAGGTGAGGAAGAAAGAAAAAAGGAGGGAAATGGGTATTTGTTTGACCGGGGTTATATTGGACAGGGGGTCCAAAAACAGGGGGGTCAACTGGCTTGGCAGGGGTCAAAAAGGTAAGGGTCAAGGTCCAAAGGCTTTAATAAACAAGGACCCTTTTTGTAATTTCTGATATTTGGAGGACCAAAGCTGCCAATTTCTCAAAGTTGTTTCAAGGGTCACTTTTGCCAAGTTTCAATAGTACAAGGACCATAATAGACATTTTCAAACTTCCAAGGACTATTTTTGCCAAATTTGAAACTTGAAGGACCAAACTTGTAATTTCTCAAAACTTTTGACATTTTTCACCAAAGGACTAATTTTGACAACTTATGATTTTAAAAGGACCTTTGGTGACTTTTCTTTTGAAATAAGTGCTCAGGGACTATTTCTGACAACTTTTGAAACTTGGGGGACTGAAACTGCCAATTATGCAAACTTAGCTCATTTTTCATCTGATTTTAAACATTTTGCATCTGAAACATATAAAATGCAATTTTGAGACATTTTCAGTATTTTGATGCATTTATGAGCATTTTTAAATGTTTTGCAGTTCATATTTAACCAAAAATGATGAGTATTTACACACTCATCAATTACCTTACAAAATTTGATCCTAAATCAACCGAAGGTATCTTTTTAGGTTACTCGCCAAATAGCAAAGCTTACGTCATATTAAACAAAGAAACAATGAAGGTAGAAGAGTCATTAAATATAAAATTTGATAAATGTCCACCCAAACCCTCTCCACCTCTTGTCGATGACGAGATTATAGAAAGTGAAGCCATAGTAATAAAGAAAAAGATAAGTGAAGAAGAAGAACCTCTAAGTAATGAAATAATAAACATTAAAGAGTCCAAAGATCACCCCGTAGATAAAGTCATAGGAAAACTAAACGAACGAACATTAAGGTCTCAAGTTTAAAACCAAAGTAGCTTGTTTTGTTTCGTTTCAACCTTAGAACCTAAGAATACACAAGAAGCCATAAAAGATGAAAGTTGGGTAATGGCTATGCAAGAAGAACTAAATCAATTTGTTTCTAATGATGTTTGGACACTTGTCCCTCCACCTAGTAATCAAACCATAATAGGAACCAAATGGGTTTATAAAAACAAATTAGATGCAAACGGAGTAGTGTATAGGAACAAGGCTAGACTCGTTGCTCAAGGGTATAACCAACAAGAGGGAATAGACTTTGATGAGACCTACACCCCCGTGGCTAGATTAGAGTCTATAAGAATACTTCTTACATATGCTTGTGCTAATGATCTAAAGCTTTATCAAATGGATGTCAAAAGCGCTTTTCTAAATGGTTTCATAAATGAAGAAGTATATGTAGCTCAACCTCGGGCTTCATTGATTTTGAAAACCCAAACATGTGTATAAATTAAAGAAAGCCCTTTACGGTCTTAAACAAGCTCCAAAAGCTTGGTATGATAGACTCAAGTCATTTCTAGTTAAACACAACTACACCATGGGGTTAGTTGACAACACACTTTTTACTAAGAAAAGAGAGTCACATATAATCATAGTACAAATATATGTAGATGATATTATATTCGGATCCACTTGTCAAGACATGTGTGATGATTTCTCTAGAATCATGCATGACGTGTTCGAGATGAGTATGATGGGAGAACTTAGTTTCTTTCTTGGTCTACAAATAAAACAAGTAGATGATGGTATCTTCTTCAATCAATCTAAATACATCAAGGAGATGTCAAAGAAATAAAAAAAAATTAACTTTTATTTTAAATCCTTAACCTTAATATCCCAATTAGTTTTTGTGGAAACATATCTCCTTGAGAGAGTTTGGTGGTTAAGATTTGATTTATTAAGATTAGTTTATCTTTTATTTTAGCTTTTTATTATAAAAGTTTATATTTATATAATTGTGCTAACCCTTAAAATTTTGATTTTGTTTGTGTAATCCCAATCTACCGCTAAGACCAGAGCTTAAGGGTCTTTAAGCATTTTTAATACATAAAGTTTGAAGCTTTAGTAATTTTTAAGCTTGTTGGTGAATAAAGTTTTAAACTTTACTTACTAATTATTGGATAAGATTAATAAAGTTGTAAACTTTTGTATTAATTTGTGCTTATAAGATCGGGTGGTTTTATTCCTCTCGTTTCATCATTCGGGTTCTACTTTCTTTATCTTTTTGAATCTTTTAGTAGTTATTAATTTTAGTGTAATCGTTATGTTTATTTTTATTGAATTAATTGCTATATGTTGTTTTGCTATGCTTAGTGAGTAGACTTTTTATATACTTGTTGAGTAGATTATATCGTGAATTAAGTGTGGTTTTATAAAAGTTAGAAAATATATTGGTTAGTAATTTTAAGTTACTTAGATTGAAATTTTGGTTGTTTAAGCGGGCAAAAGTCGTGAAAATAATAGGGTTTTAATTTAGATATTGATATCTCTTTATGAAAAATTATTGTGACAAAATAATTATTTGTAAAAGATATTAATTCATCAATAAAGGACTTAATTGAAATAATAAACCACACTTAAGGATCTTGATAATTTGCTTAACAAGTATATCTTTTCATCATATATTTCTTATTCGCTTGCTTAGCATAATTTAGTTCGTTATTTTTAGTTGTTATCATTTATCGTTAACTTTAGTTTATTTACTTTCTACTAGTTTTATTATTGTTTTTGCTTTAACTATTATCATTTTAATCTAAAACCTACAAACTTAAAACGTTTTTAGTTAAATTTGCGTAATTGCTTATTTGTGTTTAGCTTTAATGTTTTACATGCTTAATTGTTTCTTTCTTATTAAGTTCCAAAACCCAAAATATTTTTATCCTATTCAAATCACTCGACCTTTAAACAACTAATCAATTTTCCATTACACCCTCGTTGGGAGAACGACCCGGGAGTTCCGTACTTCCGGTAAAAATCTTATGTACTAAAAACGACAAATCAAAAATAGATTTACGTTATTGTCTTTTGTTTGATGCTTGATTATCGAATATTGGGTTTTTGATTTTTGAAAAGATTACGGAATATATATATATATATATATATATATATATATATATTCTTTTGACTTTTTAATTTTTTTTTGAATTAAAATCTAAATTCGGGTTTTTACGTTTTTAGGATTTTTTTTAGAGATTTTTTAAAAACTAATTTAACTAATTAAAGTTTAAACTAAAATTTAAATGACAACCTACAACTAGTGACAATGAATATTAAACTAAGAGAATGATACTAAAAAGACTTAACAAGCATCATACGAATAATTAAATGTAACGGTAAACTAAGAATCTAAGCTAAAAAGGTAAGAGAATAAAACCCGGTGATATTTACGAGAGAAATACCACCCGATCTTATAAACTAAATAAATTATTAAAGTTTATTTCCTTATTAATTTTAATTTTGCTAATTAGTTAAATAAAGTTTTGAGCTTTATTAACTAACTAACTTAATAAAAGTTATTAAATTTGTAAACTTTAATTATTTTTAAGCTTATAAGACCCGTAAGCTCCACGCCTTATGAGGTAGGATCGGATTACACAAACAAAATCAAAACTTTAAGGGTTAGCACAAATATATAAATATAAGATTTTTATAATAAAAAGCTAAAATAATAGATAAACTAATCTTAATAAATCAAATCTTAACCACCAAACTCTCTCAAGGAGATATGTTTCCACAAAAACTAATTCGGGTATTAAGGTTAAAGATTCAAAATATAAGATTTTTTTAAAAAAAAATAAAGGAAAGGAAATAAATCAATGAAAAATATCAAATGAACTCCGAAAATTCCAAATGTTTTTTAGCAACGTCAGAAAAGTAATATAAGCTCACAGAAAAGTTTTTATAATTTTCGGAATTAAATAAGTATTTTTTTTTTCGATTTTTATGTTTAAAATAGCAAATAAATCAAAATAAATAGTAAACTAGTTCAAAAAAAATGAAAACTTTACACTATCTTAAGAAAACTATAAGAAGCTACCAGAAATTCTAAAAATAGTTTTTTGACGTTTTTTTCTATTTTTTTAAAATAAAATTCGAAACAGTTTTTTTTAGAGAAAAAGAACAGAAACTGTTTTTGATTTTTTAAAAATACTAAAACAACTTAGAAAAATACGAAAACTTTATGACGAAAATAAAATATATTTTTGAATTTTTTTGTATAAAAAGACGAGATTTTTAGAGACTTTTTACTATTTTTAAGCTAAATAAAACAAGAAAAAAGTGAACTTTAATAAAAATAAGCAATAAAAAAAAAAACTAAACTTTTATAAAAATATAAATATGATATGTTGAGTAATGAAGCAGGCGTATAAAATACACTTACACAATCTTACTATAACTCAACTCTTCATGGGATATTTTTATAAAAAGTTTTATAAAAATAAAATGAAATAAAAAGGATTAAGAGATGAGAAAATAAAAGAGATGCAAAGATAATAAATAAGATGAACTAACTTGCAAGAAATAAATAAAAATTTGATAAAACTAAATAAGCATAAAAATTACAAGAGTTTGGGTACAAAAATAAATAAAAGAGATGATTAAAATGAGGTGAGGAGGTGGGTTTTTATAGACCCACTAGTTACACTTTGGCCCCTACTAGGGTTTTACAAATTTTCATAAAATCCCTTAAACTATTAAGCCTTGGCACAAAAATACCCTATTAAAAACTTGGTCCCCAAGTTTTTTTACAAAGCATATAGCAGAATTATGCTTTCAATTGGCTGGGCTTGGATTACTTGGACGCATCTGGGCTTGGGATGGGCCTCGATGGAGTTGTTAATTTCGCATCTTGGGCTTGAACTGAGATGGGCTTCGAACAGCAGGTGGGTTTGGACAAGATTTGTGATGAAAAAAAATAATTCTAACAATTATGTCATTAGTGGGATTTGAACCCTTGACCTCTTCCTTGACAAACTTGTCCCCAACCACTAGACCAAGAGCCATTCTTATGTTAAATGTTGCATTTAATTCCCTTTTAACCTCCTTTTTCTGCTGCTCCATTTTTCATTTAATTAATTAATTCTTCGGGCTTCGTTTATTCTTGCACTATTCCCACTCTTGCCTCGATGCTCCAAATAAAATTATCATTAGTCCCATAATTTTGTGCTCCTTCCATTCTCGTGCTCGTTTTTGTCCGTTTTTGTCTTTTCTTTGTCCATTTTGCAATATCCGTTACCTGCACATGCATAAACACAAAAACACAAACATTTATGGCTTTAGAGGTTAGTTTTTGGTCTTTTTGGTCCGGTTTTGATAACGAAAAGGTATATGTTTTCGCATATACCAGTAGCCTTCTCTACCTCACGGCAAGTAGGCTGGATATCATGTTTAGTGTTTGCTTATGTGCTAGGTTTCAAGAAGACCCTAAAATATCACACCTAGAAGCCGTAAAAAGGATATTTAGATATATTAAGGGTACAACACAATTAGGATTATGGTATCCTAAGGGCACGGGAGTAGAAACAATTGTATATGCAGATTCTGACCATGCGGGTGATTACGTTGATAGAAAAAGTACAAGTGGGGTATGTACTTTTATGGGATGTTGTTTAACATCATGGTTTTCTAAGAAACAAACGGCACTTGCAATATCAACAACCCGAAGCGAATCGTCTCCGCCGGCAAAGCATGCCACCAAGCACTATGGATGAAACAAGCGTTAGTAGACTACGACATCCATCTAAGCTACATAGCCATCCTATGTGACAACAAAGGTGCCATCGACTTAAGCAAGAATCCGGTATTGCATTCTCGCACAAAGCATATAGAGATTCGTCATCACTTCCTAAGAGACAATGTTCAAAAGGGGAACATCTCTATTGAGAAGGTAGCATCCGAAGACAACATAGCCGACGTCCTCACCAAACCGTTGAAGCGGGAACAATTCAACCTACTTCGTCTTGGTCTTGGTCTAATGGAACAAACGTCGTAACTTAATTGACTCTACAAGGTATGTAAACACTAGCCTTCTTCTTTCTGAGTCTAGGATTTCTATTTTACGCACAACTCACAAACAATACGGGAATTTTCAAAACCCAAGATGAGTTTTCCACTTATAGCTTTCTTATTTTTTCATATACACATTTTTCAAAGAAAACCTACTTTCACAATGTTTTCTAAAAGGATGATACCTTCCCGTATCAATTTCACAAAAGCAACTTCTCACGTATAGGACAAATCGTTTTTTTTTAATACAAAGTAAAAACCCGTTTTCATTGCATCTCATGTCTTTTGAATGCTAAAGGGGACACATAACTAATATGTGTTTTCGGGTACATTCATTTAAGCAACAATGAATTAGGAGCATTGATAACACAAAATTACGTACTCATGTACTAAATATGTGTTTTCGGGTTATCTCAATAGGATGGTTTTATACTTCTAGTTTATTTTCTATTTCTTTTTAGGGGTCGAGATAACCTAAACTCCAAATAGTTTGCATATAGGCACACACTACGAAAAAATGTTTCCAAAAGGAAAATTTTGTGTCGCCTGAATCACTGAGACCCACGGATCCCAACCTTCATGCTAGACGGATCCCTCAAAGGAAGGATCCGTGGGATCCGTGAAAAAGCTTTTCAACTTCTATTTTTATAACTTTGGATGAAAAATCCACATTTGTTTCATTTTTGGGAGTATGCTCTTTAATGCTTGTGTTCTCATGATCACATGCCTTGAATTCATATCTAATCATTAGATTTTAATCCACATTTTGGGTCAAGCATTCATTACAATGCTTTGTTTTTCTATATATAGAACTCCCAAAATGCTTGCATACTCCATCTCCTTCTCACAAACACACTTCATCATGTCATCCAAAAACCCTTTAGGAGAATCATCTAGAACAAACAATCATGATATCCAAACCTTTGTACTTCCACCATCCAAAATACCACAATCAAATGCTAGGATATTCGCACGGATTAGTATCCGATCTTGTTGTTTAGCAAAACCAACCTCAAATGAGTCATCCTCAACAAATAACTCACCATAAGATGCTTCCATTATAGCACCTCCCTCATCACCAACAAGTACACCAACTTCATCATCACCTAAAGTCACTCTTTTGGAACTCCTTAAGACTCCAACAAGATCTAAACAACCTAAACAAAAAGAAATAGTATTTTCAACACCACCCACATCTCCAAATACTATCTTTCAAGATCTTGAAACATCACCACCATTAGCTCCCATCACATTACAAGAACATTTAGGTTCTTTTCCACCACCATTTACAAACATTCTGGATATTGATCCATATTTTCCTATTTTTCCACCACAACTTCCGCATAACTCAAATCAAAACAACCCGGAAAACTTCCGCACTCATTACCCACATCATTTAGATTGTGAACATTGCCAATCCACTAGGGAAATTGCAATAGAAGTTAGAGAAGAAATGCGTTTCATACTCAACCTCATCCTTGATCGCATCAATACCATTACTCATCAAAACCTCCATCCATAACCTTATGCAAGCATGGAAGGAATCACTACTACTATTTTCAACTTTTAGTATTATTTTTCTTTTGAAGTCATTTTCAAGAACAAGTCTTGTTCTTATTTTTACATGCTTGTAAGTGGCATACATACCACTACAATTTGTTGTTTTATTACAAGGCCTTGTTTACATACCTTGGCTCCCAATCTTGATTCTCGGCAACCACAAGATTATATAAGCATGTTACTAAACTTTCTTTTTGTAGGATTTTTATTTTTCTTCACTTGACGCCCCAAACAAGGGGAGCTACCGTCAAGGGGGAGTTAGAAGTTTGTTTATTTCTTCCAAGGGTTAACTTTTTTTTCGACAAAAAGGGGGAGAAGAAGTAAAACTTAGGGTCTTTCAAAACTTACATCTATTCTTAAGTTTTACTCATCATAACATTATGTTTTGTCATCAACAAAAGGGGAGAGATTGTTAATACAAATAAACCGTAAAAACGTTTATTAATATTTTGCGATCTCTTTGTGTTTTGTTGATAACAAATGTAATGTTATCTTAAGTATAATTATAAGGATACATGTTATTTTTGTAAAGCATTTACATATAGCCATTTAAATACAAAAATGTAATAATTAAGCATTTGTTGTAATAGTTTATTAGGATGGGTAAAACCATAACCCATGGACCATAACCCATGGATCTTAACCCATACCAAAGAAGACTTGATACAATGTATACTTAGATACATTGAATCTAAAGAAAACCCATGGACCAACCCATAACCCATGACCCATAACCAAAAACCCATGGGCAAAGAGGAGCGTACCACGGATCCCTAGGATTACACTAGACGGATCCCAAGTGGAATGGATCCGTGGGATCCGTGGAACAGAGGAGAAATTTGCCTATAAATAGAGAGCCATTTCTTCATTCTAACTCACCCCTCTTCTTACTAAATCTCTCATACACTCTTATTCTCTTCTAACATATAGATCACTTGATCTAGAGAGTTGTTCTTCTTTCTTTCTATTTGTGATCCTCATATAGGTCCTTCTCTAAGGCGAGATCACGAGCATTCTACAAGTCATCCAAGCAAGGGGTCCTTGATTGATTTGTCACTCCGCAAGATTTCTGTAGCGAAGATCTTGTATTTGATATTTCACATATTTGTTGTGTAATAGTCGTGTTGGTTTGGTCCACCGTGCTACGGACTCGGTATCTAGCTTTGTACCGGATAAAGTGTAAGCAACGTCGTGAAGGCTTCTCCGCCAAGTGAAGGAGTTTGTTGACATAGTGCTTGAACTCTCGAGTAGGTGACTCGGGGAGTGGAGTAGGGCAAGGAAGGTGTCCTTGTAGCCGAACCACTATAAATCGGTTGTGTCTTTTCTATCCCTTAACTTTATTTATTTGCTTGCATTATCATTAGATCTATACGTTCTTAACATCTATAACGATTTCACATAATATCGAATCTAAAGTTTTTGAAATCAACTTAAAATCGGCAAAACTATTCAACCCCCCTTCTAGTTTTCCACAACGAGGTCAAGTCTGGGAAGCCCGCTCCAGATCTGTAAGCTCACAATACAATGATTCCTTTTACATCCAAAATGATGAGGTCAAATTGGACCGTTGGGTAATGGTCTAAAACAAGTTAGGCCAACCTGCAAACAAATTTCGGAACTTTTTTAAGTACATAATATAAAACTATATGCAATTTAAGAGGTCTTTGTGTATTTGAATTAACTCCGGATGTCTTTCAACGTATTTGACTCATTCGATTATTGTCTACCTAACCATTTGACTTAACAACTCTATAAACCATTACATTTTACACAAAGATACTCTAACAAGATTATAATGTACTAATCATCTCACATTCCACTCAATTCTTCACCTTCCTACCTCCAGTCACTTTCTTCGCTATCGTTGCCTTTGGCTTCAAAGCCTTCTTCACAGGTGTCTTCTTTGCTACAACAGCCTTAGCCACAGGTGCCTTCTTCCCTGGTGTAGACCTTGCCGACGTCCTTGCCACCTTGGCAGGCTTTGTTGGCATCTTTGGCTTAGCCTTAGATTTCCAGCAGGCAGCCTTTGGCTTAGCCTCAGGCTTGGCAACAGTCTTTGCCTTGGCAGCAGGCTTGGCTTTCACAGCTGCCTTTGGCTTAGCTACAGCTTTCGTTTTGGTGCAGCTTTAGGCTTAGCAACAGCCTTCTTAGCAGGCACTTTCTTTGCAACAGTCTTCGCCTTAGGCTTAGACGCAACCTTAACCTTTGGCTTAGCAGCAACTTTCTTCTTTGCCTTAGCGGGAGCAGCAGCTGATGCAGACTTTTATCAAGTTCTCTTTTGTACCAGAAATAACTCGGGTGCTTTTGTGCCTATGACATCCATTCACATGGAGTGGTAAATCTTTAATTTAACAATAAATAGTTCATAAGCATTGGTTTTTGTTCCACAGTACCTAATTTTTGACAATATTTATGCAATTGGTACCAAGTATCTTCGACAAGTTATTGACACCAACGAAGACTATATTACGGGCAAGTTTGTTTCCCTACACCCCCGATTTGACAAGGTACATATTACTTCATAGTCTCATAATGATTCACGTGTTAATAGAAGCCATATTGATAGCAAGCTAGGTTCAAACAACTGAGACTTTGGGATCAACTTAACACTAGGCCACTTTGGATATGGTTAAAATTAGTAAGTTTATGAAAACTAAGCTAAAACAAACAAACCCCCTAGGTTAGTAGGGTATTGGCACAATTCAGTATTGTGAGCAAATAGTGTTTTAAACGGCTCCTTATCTATGGATTACCTTATGTTGACAGACTAACAATTGTCACTATTGTAGGTACGCTCGCACAAGCGGGAATAAATACTAACTATTTGCATTAAAATAACAGGAGGATGCGGTTAACGTCTCGAGGTTATTCAAATGCTTATTTCTTATGTCAACACAACAACATGCCCAACATACCCAATACCGAAAATTCTTATTTCTTATGTAATTTCGCTAATTACCTGGCAATTACATTTACTCATTGTTTACTTTTAATTTTTTTAGTCATATATCTTTAATTTTCTGGTGGTACAGGACTGACACAACAAGAAACACATCTTCTTTCTTTAATATAGTTAATTGTGATATATATAGATGTGTCTTTGCACGTATAGCAATCTGGTACATGAAGAACGTGGCCCGATAAGTCTTTAAAAACTAAATCGTTTTATATATATACACTCTGTTTACTTTTTAATAATGCTATGCAAACGTGAATATATCGTGTTTATGACTCACGTCTTTGTTATTTATTAGGTTGATTAGTTGCGGAAATCACGATGTAGCACTTGGAAGTGATGATACTAAACATGAACTAAATCTTTGAGTTATAGTCGTCTCTCTTTCTGCTATACCAAACTCTTTTTTTTGGTTGATGGCCTATTCTTTCAGCTAATTTTTAGGTGGTAATACATACTATTAGATGGGGGTAAGCTATGTGGTAATACATATTATTAGATTTAAAAACCGCATGACAACATCATTTGGCATATATAACTCGCATTGGCAAACAAGATTAGATAGAGGTACAGGAACTGATCCACAAAGCCTCTATGCAAGGGTGAGTGTCTATATGATGAACACTTGCTTCCACTGTTCCTTTTACTATTCGATGAGTTTGTTCTTTTATCAGATGTTGATAATTAAATTAATATTATGTTTCTTTTGGTTTACAGCAAAGAAGAGAAAGGATCAATAACAGAATGAAAGGATTTTTCTTTATTCCCTCGCAAACTTCTGAGTTCTCATATTCTGCAACAGATACCATTGGTATAATATGATTTGCGCTCACTTGCAGGCCGCAACCTTCTCAGCAGTGATTTAGGTTAAATGAACATTTGGCCTGAGTATAAGAAATATCAAGTAAGCAATGAAATGTATTTTACAAGTTCTTAAAATGCACTATTTTTCTTGCTTAGGCACAATGGCTATAATGTGGCAATATAATGGAATTTACAATGTAGGAACATGTGCTTCTTTAGATAGATTAACGACAACTCCGGCTCAACAAGTGATTGGTATGGAGCCGAGAAGAGGAACGAAAGCAACTTTGAAGATTGTCGATTATGGGCATGATGAGGTTTCGTAGTCGCCTGTACCGGAATAAGCGGAAATATTAGCAACGGGCCATGTCTTTGTTCGGTGCAGAGTTTTAAATTGTAAATGGAACACCACGATATTCAATAGTAGGCCCCATCAAGTCTTGACTTAATTATGTTGTCAAAGGATAAGTGCATATATGCACACTTTTATTTTATCAGATAGATATGTTAAGGTGATCGGTGATCCACATTTTAGATGAAGGACATGGACAAGTAAATTTAAGAGATTGTACGCTATAACTGGTTTAATTCAAGATATACGGATTGCTTTTGTTTATCTACACATACTGTGGTTACTTGACTTGATTCATCGTTTTCGTTCAATTCTTTGTTACCAGGATTTGATACAGGACAATAGCATATTAAGTTTTTTTAATCCGATTTGGAAACTGCATTTTACTTTTATCATATGTTCCATTGGTTGTGGTAAGGGGTATACTTCAATATTCATTTGGAAAAAGAGCTGATTTCTTTGCTTATTTTAGGAGGGCTAATTACTTAAAAAGTCATTAAACTTGACACTTTTTGTTATTAGGTCACTGAACTTTTTTTTTTCTCATTGTGTGTAATGAACTTTCAAATTTTGATTATTGTGTGTATTTTGTGACTATTCAGTCATGTAAAATGACCATTTTACCCTTTGAAATTTGAAAAAACTAAGGGTAAAATGGTCACAAAATACACACAATGATCGAATTTGAAAGTTCAGTACACTCAAAGAGAAAAAAAAAGTTCAGTACACACAAAGACCAAAAGTGTCAAGTTGGATGACTTCTTAAGTAATTAGCCCTATTTTAGGAATATGAATAGCCGATATAATCAACTCAACATGTATTAAGAAATATAATTGCCCATGCACTAATGCTATTCTTTTTTTACAATTGACAAGTTAATAATAATAAGTGCAACCTTCCTAAGCCTGAGAACCTACACAGGAATGTTGTTGTCATTGCTTCACACACTCAGATGGACAGTCGCAAGTAAAAAGTGAGAAATGGCCATTTTAAATTCTTGATGTAAATTTCAACTTCAAATATAATTCAAGGGTTTAACTAATGTTGTAGTTGCAGTGGTGAGAGTAGAAGTGAAGATTCCAGTGAAGGAAGTGATGCACATTCTAAAAATGTAGGTATTCTAAAAACTCAAATGGTTCATTTAGCCTGGTGGTTTGCTCAAGTTGATTCTCAGAAAGAGATATGGAACGCACTTTTTTCGTATTTTTTTAATTGTATTTCATTTTGTATAGTTTATATCAAGTACTATTGTTGTAATTTTAACTAACCAATATAACCCAAATCAGTAATAAAGATAGAGTCTCCTAGCTGGATTGCGGTAATATTTAGTTTCTTCTACACCAGGTCACAATAGTTCCAAAACACAGATCCAAACGCAACTTATGTGATGCCTATTTCATGCTTGTGTTAAAATGTCAAGCTGACTGTTTTAAGCATGGGGGACAATCATGAGTATGAGATGGCAACTAAAGGTAAGCTACTTCTTTGCACAAATTTTGTTCCAGTATCCAATAAATATATGGGATAGAGTTAAATATAAACAAAAAAATTATTATTTTGATAAGAGTATATTATGAATTGAAATACCATTGAATTTGATGGGATATGCTTTTTTTCCCCTAGATATATGATTTAAATTATGAAAAATCAAAGCCAATTCTATAGAGTAACCGTAGTGTTCTTGAAAAGACTGTTGAGGAATTGCTCGAGTTTGAGATCTTGACAGGGAAGGTAATGTTATTTATGTCAAGAAATCTGTGTATATTGCAATTTAAGTGAGTCGTGTTTATCTAAATTTTAGTTTCCCATTGTTGTTGACTTAACTTGATACCAATACATGTATCAAATAATAATGAAGGAAAGTTACATGTGGTTTGTAACAACCAATTGTTGATCTAAGCCCCATGAATTTCGTTTCCATCGGTCGATAATACCAATGCATGTACACATGCAGTAGTTGCTACTAATATCCAATCAGGCGTACTTCAATTTCAGTTTGATCATTCATAAGATAAGAAAACGGTTTACATTTAAATTCCATACTCAACAATCTACAAGGTTCCTCTTGGTCTAAGTGGTGCCACAAGGTAATTCTCACTGGCCCATATATAGAGATATAGATTGAAACCTTTTCGGGCCTCAATCAACAATCTTGACTTTTATGACAAATTATATCCACGTCAAAAACGGTCTAAATAGCGGTCTAAGAGATTCAGACAATATGTCACGAATCTTCTTGCCTCTCAAGACCCACACATCAAGGTCGAAAAGTTCCACCTTAGTTGCACTCCTTCTTTGCGATTACCTTCCTTCGCTATAGAAAATTATGTCAACGATATATATGTATATGTATATGTATATGTATATATATATATATATATGTATATGTATATGTATATATATATATATATATATATATATATATATAGAATCCGGATCGATTGAGAAGGTTTTTATTTTGAGAAGGTTGAGAAGGTTTTCAAAAACGATAGATTTTTAACTTTGATTCATGTTTTTCAAGCGAAAAACTCATTTTAATGTGATTAAAATCCAAAATGTGTAAAAAAAATTTGAATCAATGTTAAAAATCTCTTGATTTTATGATATATGTAGAATCTTGAATCATCGTACAAATTTAATGAATCATCATCATAACTCGATTTTAACAATGATTTGTGAATCAAATTTTTGATTTATAGATTCGACTCACCATAAAATGATGTTTACTTGTGAATCAAATCAAAAACATGAATCAATATGAAGATTTCTCAATCTTCTCAAAATAAAAACCTTCTCAATGGAGCCGGAGCCTATATATATATATATATATATATATATATATATATATATATATATATATATATAAGAGAGAGAGATATAGATATATAGAGAGAGAGAGAGAGAGAGATAGAGACTTTTAGGATAAAAAGGATAAAAAGTGTATGTGTCAATAGTATCATATTGACATTATGGTAATTGTGTGTCAATTATAAGAAATTATGTGCAAGTGTGTTGATACACGTACAACGTGCGTTCGGGGTCAAAGGAAACTTCCTTTTCTTCGAGCAAGTTTTTCAACCACCTGGGCAGTGAACCTAATCGTTGTAGTGTAGTATTAGGGTAAGCCTCGGGATTGATATCGTTCTTTAGGGGAATAGGAATGCTAGTGAGAAATTACTACGCTAAGGTTGGGGTTGAGGAAGATTATTTTTTATTCTTTTTTATATTTTTTTAGAAAATTGAAAGGTACGAATCTCAGGGTATTGGATTTGGGGGGGGGTGGTATTTCTACCGATTACTCTCTTATCTAATTATCTAATTAACTAAGCTAAGGGGTAGTCTATGTCTATTGTTGTGTGCTCGTATGATGATTTAAAGATGTGTTTACCTAGATGCTACTACTCCCTAGTTATCTCTTATTGATGGTTGAATTATCACGTCCTTATTCTTAACGCGTTGTGTCTTCTAAGGTCGTAGGGTATGCGTTTCTCCCTAACTCGTTGAGACTACCTGATGGTTATTGCCTATGAAATCTCTAGGATTCATAAACTAACTCTAAGGTTATCTTTGGATGTTTGGCCTACAATAACTCTAGGTGATTATAAACTAATGTTCACAAAGATTACTCAAGCATTAAAAACACAATGAATGACCTATCGCAATACTAGGTCAATCACAATTAAGATAAGAGACAACCAATCCATATTCAATACCTAAGTTTCATAGATCTAAGCAAACACAAAAGTAAATTAGCCGGACATGGAAAACATGCAAGCTTACACACAAACAATTGAATACATAATTGAATTAATGAAGTAAATCACTTATCTTGTTGTAAAATAGGATATGGAACCCTAAGATACTGCCCAAGACAGCCAAAGTTCGGTTTAGGTTTTACTCCACAAAACTACCTCTCTAAAAATATGAAAATTCAAATTCTATATATATAGAGTTTACAACATGCAATGGCGTCACTCTTTATTTATGACGCCGTCAGATCACCGCCATTAGGTTTTCGTCTTGGCCACGTCAACTTTGTGACGGCGTCACCTTATAGTTGTGACGTCGTCGGCTTCATCTTCTGACGCCGTCGGTATCTGAATCTAGGCCGTCTGAGTTGTGAGGCTCTACTCTTTAAAACCTGATGCCGTCAACTGCAAAATAGCAATTTAGCTACTGAGTCGTCACAAAGCGTGTTGCGACGGCGTCGCCATTTGGCTGTGATGCAGTCACCTTCAATTCAGCACGAGTGTCTTGATCTTGACTTTGGCCAGTTTCTTCATATATTCGCGCCTTTTCGTCCGAATAAGTGTCATTCCAGCAATTTGCCTTCAAGAGACCTAAAAAGTGAAAAGGATTGAAATTAAGCAGTAACGGATATAAAAGTGGTCGATTAAGGGCTTAAATGACCCCTCAAAAGTGTACCTTTTAAATCCTTATCAAATATCCCTACACTTTGTATTTGCTTGTCCTCAAGCAAATGTGCTTTTAGTCAATTAATTTATAAGTTAGGGGTCATGAAGCATTAGTTTAGAACAATTCACAACAAGTATAAGCCCCGCAAAAGTCATAACAAGCACGGAAATTACATACTAGCACCTCACAAGTGGTGTTTGGATACTCTCATCTCTCGGGTGTATATGAAATATATCAAGTTGGAAATGGAAGATAAACACTCTTTAAGCGGTCCTAGTACATAGATTACTATAGGCTTGAGACTAGATCAAACCTCCATCGCTTTGGCGTAAGCACCTAGGAAAAAATAACCAAGAGGTCTTTTAAAGGGTTCTAACGTTAGGCTTACGGTAGGGAAACAAAGGGTTTGGTGGGATAGGCGATTTAGTGGTGGCAAGTCAAAAATCTTTATGTTACAATAATAATAAGAATGGCGTTGCTAAGCCAAGACTCGACACTCTAAACTCTAGATAAATTGAAACAAACAAACATAAATTTGAAAGATAGATGTAGGATGGTAGCCCGTATTTTATTTTATTTTTTTTGTTGAACACTCTATTTTTTTTCTTTTTCTGTTTTTTCTATTCTTTTTCGATTTTTTTCTTTTTCTTTTCATACACTTTTACTCTACCATCCTCTACGATAACATCAAAATAATAGGGATTTATAGGCACATCCCTACACTTGAGTTTTTTATTACTCTAACACTAATTTGACCCGAATTGAAAAGATCAAAACACTTGGAGTACATTATTACGTAAATAAAGGGAATTTGAATTTAACGTTCCTTCCCGTCACTTCATAAAATTTAACTTTTCCCATGAGTCCCAATCGTCCCAAAACTGTGTACAAAGGATATGACTCGACTTAGCAACTTATGCAAGCAGCTAGATAGTGGAACTAAGGGTTTAGTATGATAACAATAATGCACTAAAAGTGAGTGCATACAAGGTAGGCTAAGGCGATTTGGGTGTACATTTGGGGGTGGATTGTAAACAATGCTCTTCATTGATATTCCGGAAAACCGAAACACCACGAGAACCGCGAAATGGATAGGCTCTGAGGGGTTAACTAGGGATATCGTGTACTAAAGATGAGTACAACGAAAGGGTGTGAGGGAATTACTCAACCGATGTGGAAGAAGTAATTATAATACGGGTATCAAACAAGGGTTATCCTAATGTCTCTTATCATTTAGTTATTCTTAACTACACAAGTGTAGTCTCACTAGCGATCTCGGAATACATCACAAAACAAGTTCTAAAATCTATTATACTACCGGTACACTCTCGAAGCATTAAAGTGGAATGCTTTAATTCCTACAAATAAAAGGGCGATACTCACATTTTGGGTGGAATTTAAGTGGTAAAGGGTTTTGTGCTAGTTATATAACTTCCTATCCATTAGACGCTTTATTAAGA
>OU343219.1:25629824-25727339 GCA_910596185.1 Chrysanthemum makinoi
AAAGTTATAAAATGGAACACGTACTTGGGTCCAAGTTGGTTATAGTTAAAACATGTTCTCTTACAATCTAACTCCGTTTACTATTTCATAGCTATACTAATGTTTAGATATTAAAGTTTCAGTGACACTAAAGAGATTGCTATCAGTTAAGTCAGGCACACGAGCTTTATCAATACTTACTAATGACCTAACAATAGAGGAAGGACCATATATGCAAAAACGACTAAGGTATATGTCATGAGGATAGATTTTATGGGTATCTTACGGGTATCTTTACAAGTTTTTTGGAGATCAAAAGATTAACGACTCCATCCTGCAAATAAGACATTAGTTACAGCACTTCAACATAGTACCATTGGAAAAAAAGAATACCGGGCTCAAGCCTCTGCACCTGCATTGCTAGCAACTGTTGCCGCCTTCTGCTTGATTTTTCCATTGCCATTAACTTTTGTTCCTACGAACCTGCAATACAATGATTCAGTTTACTCCTCAAAATATAGTACCTCTCACCATTTGTAGCTTGACAGTGATTGCATATGAAATCCTAATAATTAAAGACCAATATCGTAGATCAGATACATACCTCAGAGCCCTTGCTTTCTTTTTCTCCTCTTCAAGAGGATCAGCAGTAGAAGTTGATCCAAACTTAGAAAGTCTAGCCTTTTTCTTCTAATCTTCCTCAGCAGGCGTTGATTGTGTGATACCAAATATGTACAATAGAACATGGTGTCAGTAGTTAACAAATGAAAGAGAGATAATATAAGAGGGATGATACCCTTTTAATTTGAATTATATTGAAAAGTGACAATTAGTATACTTTAAACAACCTCTCTGCTCTAGCCTTCCTTTTCAGCTCCTCATCTTTCTTTGTAGCATCAAATGCTTGTGATCCAGGTGTCGTACCAAACCTGAACTAAAACATGTCAAAACTCATTAGATAATCCATTAAATGTTAAGATGACCGTAGCAGCATTAGCAATCAAAAATCGGCCAACTTATAAAATATTGCAAACAAAGAAAGATATTAGAATCACAAGTCACATATAGATGTAAGGGGTATAGATTTTTTTTATGCTGATACATAGCATTAGCATAGACATTGCATTTTGTTAAGGAGCAAATCATGATATATATATGTCACGACAATGAAATAAAACACTTGATAGACCTGAAAAATATGTCATGTACTCATTCATCCACTGAATAGGATTAAACAAAAGATAGCAATTAACAAAACTCTAAAGTTATTTTGAAATTTATAATATAGTTATGTATGTTTAATGGGTGCCCTCCATTATATTATACCTTCTCATCAAACCAATGTCCTCATCTTAGCTGTGAACTGATAAAATCGAGTACATTAATGGATTAGTTTATCAAGTTTCCACTTCCCTTTACGACCCGTCCCTTATACTCGAACCGGTGGTCTAGCAAGTGTCTGGGCTGGTTGCTAACATATTAGTATTAACGGACTGTTCATGGAAACCTTCTTGAGGTATCAAAACATCTCATTGCATTAGTTATTTTGATTTACCAAAAGTACTCTCCATCCAGTTTAATA
Organism: Chrysanthemum makinoi; assembly: GCA_910596185.1. Taxonomy (NCBI): domain Eukaryota; kingdom Viridiplantae; phylum Streptophyta; class Magnoliopsida; order Asterales; family Asteraceae; genus Chrysanthemum; species Chrysanthemum makinoi. The sequence continues at coordinate 25,631,386 of OU343219.1, forward strand.
TTGACAGGAGCATTCATGTTGTTCAAACAGAATTAAAAATTAAGTTTAGCACAGACATAACATTTAGGACTTTCGGCCCATGTGAATCGTTACTTTTTTTCTAAGTCTTATGATCTTACCCTTTCACATGTTAGAGATAAATCATGATCGGAATCAACCCATTGGGAGTTACATGGGCAAAAAATTCCACCCATTATCTACTCCTATTTAAAAAACAAAATTAAAATTTCTAATACCTGTTTGGCTGTTTATGCATCAAGCATCTGCTCAATTATTATCAGATGGGATGATAATTCAAGCACATATGGAACGCGCGTCTCTTGAAACCTCTTCACTCATGCGTCCTTGGTTTATCATATAGTCTTAGCGGCAACTGTTGAGTGGCTATCAGGACTGGATCTGGGATTGGCAGTGGAACGTGATTGGGTTGTTCTGGTATTTCTGTACTGCACATCTTTGCTTCTTTTTATGGTCGTCATATATTTAGAAGTGTTTGGTTGTTAGGTCACCATGTTAGTTACACAAAATGAGATAGAAAGTGATCGGCCGAACACTTAACACAAAACTCAGTATGATATAGAATGGTTAGGCGTAGGATTTGAATACAAGTGAACAACCAACCCCTCAAATGAGAGTTACAAGACTATTTATAGGGGAAGGGAGATAGGGCAACACATCTAGTCCCTTCCTTTGCTTTCTACATGAGCCTAGCCTTAATTACTAACATAAAAGCCTTAATTAAGCTAACTATTATATATTGATTACTTACACTTGAGAAATAGTTTAGGAGTGATTCCAACAATCTCCCCCTAAGTGTTAGAAATTGATATCTCAAGTAATCTTAAATAGTTGTTGGTGCAGATGTAATAGTAGCTTTGACGTCTTCTGACATTCTTCTTTCTTGTGAGAAGAAGTGCCTTGATTCGAACAATCTCCCCAGTGTAGGGATCTTGTTTCTTTTGAAGTATTCTGCTTTGACGTCTTTGATTTCTTTGTTCTTAAATTCTTTGTTCTTTGTGGTGGTTGTGATAGTATGTTGTTACAGGTCAGCTTCGTTGCTCCAGCGTCTCCACGTCTTTCTCCAGCATGCTCACACGCTCATTACAATGAATTCCAGATGTGAAGTAGTTCTCGAGTCTTTATAACTTTGTAGATTCTTTGATTAGATGAAGAATTATTATAACTTTGTGTTGCCTTTGATTTTGAGAGAACTTCTTTTATGTTGATGTAGGTATGAGCATTTGGAGAATCAGCACGATCTCTTCCTCCCGCGAGCATCCATCAGCAGCAGCATCTCCGGTACAGTCACGAACACCAATTGATCATTGTGATCTTTTCATAAAGAATTGATTACTACAATTGTTCTACTAATGAATTTCTTGATTCCATTCACCTTGGTCTGGCGAATCAGCCGTCCAAATCCCATAAGGGACAGTTGGCATTACATTGAACAAGTTCAAGTAATGACCCACATATTCAGGACTCGATTCTTGAAAGGAATCTCCTTAGCGGGATTTCAAGTACTTACAAGTTCGAACCGAGAGTGTCAAACATAATGTGAAAACACGTCTCTAATTCTAGCAAAGGTCGTTCCTGAAACCGGATGCCCTCAAGGCTGCTACAACACAATATACCGAAGTACATCTACAGTTCAGGTGAGTCGCTGAGATATACCGAAGCATCATCCCACGACTGTAGACCGTTTGAGACAACACTAAGCGTAACCCACAAAGAGTTACCGAAGTGACCTGCTGTCAGAGCTGTTTGATGTTGACCCTGGCAGGAGTTTCCATTCAATCACTGAGGATCACAGTTGTGAACCCCTCATAAATATTCTCGACAGATTGCTAAGATCTTGTTGGAATCACTCCTAAACATTAATTCAAGTGTTAGTGATTCATATGTAATAGTTAGCTTAATATGGCTTTTATGTTAGTAATCATGCCAAGGCTTATGTAGAAAGCCCATGAGCCTTGGCCCAAGTCCAATAAGGAAAGGAAGGGACTAGGAGTGTTGCCCTAGCTCCCTCTCCTATAAATACTCTTGTAAACCTTCTCTTGAAGGTTGGTTGTTCAATTTCATTCTCTTTCACTTCATACGCATAACCATTCCTTATTCATACGCATAAGTGTTTGTTTGTCATTGTTCAACCGATCTATTCTGATGGATCTAGGACACTCTACTTGTGTCAATGATATTTTGTATGATATTATCAAGCAAGCGGAATTTACTTAAGTAATACTTAGAAGACGAATTGTATGATGTATGAGAATAAACACAAGTTAACACAAAACTCAAGCTCCAATATTATTAATGAATAGTAGTAGTGATCTTAACTTATCACTAGGGTTACACCTTGAAGCTTTCGTAGGTAATATTGTAATATGATACATACCTAAGACAATGACCTAGAATCTCCTTTTATACAACAAGGAGTCCTTTAAAAGATAAGTATAAAGCTAACATAATAGAATATACACAAGATCTATTCTATACTTATCTAGACGCATTTAACCTTATCATAAACTGATAGCAGTGGTAATGAAGAACTTGCAGTGGGAATACGTTTCCACTGCTAGTGTTAAACCAAGAAGTGTAAACCACAACTATCCGTGGTAACATATTATTCCCAACAATCCTCCCCTAAACTTATGATTTCTCTGCAAATCAATTAGTTTCTTCAATAAACATTAACTTCAAGGATTTGGGGAATTCAATCAAACACTTCACTTCTTTTCTCTTAAATTTTGTATAGCTCTTGAACACTGATCTTGAAGCCTTTGTAACAATACTCTGACCTTCTCATTATCTGTCACACCCCCAAAATATCGCAGCGGAACGATAGTGTCATTGGGGTATAACGTCATAGCACAAAGTATGGATACAGAAAACGACCTCTATAATGAGACGTTTTGAAAAGTTTACCATTCGATTTCAAATGTCAAAGATTACACAACAAGAAATCATAAAGTTTGATAATACACAAAGAGTTTACAAAACATGTCGAATGGTAAATCTGTAAAAGCACAAGATTCCAATGTATGCCATGCACCCAAAAAGCTCCATGAAATGCTATCACCTTAAAACCTGAGATAAACATGCTAAAAGTGTCAACACAAAGGTTGGTGAGTTCGTAGAGTTTGTTGAAAATGATTTGAAAAAAAATCTATAAGAATGTTGATGCAAGAAAGGCTCGTAAATCCACTCCGGTCCAAGTTCACCATACAAAACTTGCAACCTGTGTGTTTACAATCCATTGCCAAAATATGGAATTGTCAATCTTGTTTGTAAGTAGGACATAGGTGCATACGATATATATACATAAACTTAATGCAAAGAATCACAGCCAACTGAACCTCACGACGAAGTCTAACTTGTTTGTTGTTGTTGCCTTGAATAACTTGAATAACAGATTATATTCACCTCGGGTCGCTCATCAAGGACCCAAGGGTGGGGGCGTCGCCACCGATAGTAATACTATCAATACCTCTCGCGGCTCCGCAGGAGTTAACCAGTTGCTAAAGTTTGTATGTTGATGCATAATTGAAAACTAGTTTAGCACATTAAGGCACATATCGTAATAAACCACACATAATGTCCAAAGTGTATAAGAAGTATATTGTAACACAATTGTATAAAATGGTTTGAGTATTCTTAAAGAGTGAAACAAGTATTTAAGCATGTATCTCCCCAAAGAGTTTGTAAGAATTTAAACGAGTAAAAGCGGGGTATGAACTCACAAAGTATGTAAAAGTTTAGAGTACTTGTGAAAGTAAATGAAAATAGTTTGAGCATGTATCTCCCCCAAAAGTTATTGAAGATGTATAAAAGTAGGGGCTATGAAACTCGCGGTGATCAGTAAACGTTTAGAGTATTTGTGAAAGTAAATGAAAATAGTTTGAGCATGTATCTCCCCCAAAGAGTTTGTAAGACAAATACGTAATAGAAAGTGGGGCTACTTAACTCACCCGTGTGATTGATATGCTAACAAAATGAAATGCACGAAAGTGATGCCCGAAACTATCCGCGACCTAAATGAATGTTATGACTTGAGTTATGATATGTTGTCGTGAATGCATGATTTTGAAAACGTATCACCCAATATGCTACTTGAAAACTAGTTATATAAAAATATTGTTACTTGAATGTGTGACGGTTTCTTGTCAAAATAATCACTTTTGAGTTAATGGTGAAAATGTAGTTAAAACTATGTAACGGTTTTTGTAATTGAAAAATCATTACGCCGGACTTAACGTAATGTATACATAGGAAAAACTAATCTCGTTTTTAACGTCCATTTCCCCGAAACGTCCGCCGTTTAGGCCCTCAAAAACCTTGATTAAAATCCTGGATGACACTTACTAAAGCTGTGAATAGTGTTTTCAGACGTTTTTGACTCAAAGTTCTCAAGTAACCATAACTCACTTTCGTTTAAGTCCGTTTTTCAAGTTCTTTATATCAACTCGAAGGTAATGAAGAGTACTAATATATTTTTAAACTTCGGAGACTTCACAGAAATTTTAAGGCCACTGTTTGGGTCAGTTAAAATTCGGACTGCATGTACAATTTTCCGGAAAATGGTAGTTTGTAAATCGTAACTTGGAAACCACGATATTTTCGTTATAACTCCGTTTTAGTCCGTTCAAAAGGCCACGTTCATAACTAAAAATCTAGTTTCTAAAGCTTTAATAAAACTTATAAAAATGACTAACTTTTCGGAAAAATTATAAACTTTTAAATGGGCTCAAGGCTTATTTTTAAAATTACCATTTTCTACTTGTTTAACCACAACTTCACCACAAAAATCCCTTAATCTACTCATCACCAATCCTACTAGTAAAACAACTTCATTTGATCATACCCAAAATAAATATTCATTATGAGGCTAAAAATATATATATACAAACTTAAATAAACATGTATAAAATTTATGTAATCATTTCCTCCAAAAATCACAACTAGACTTTGATGATCCATTTTTCAAACTTATCATTTTTATAAACTTCTAACTAGTACATACTTGTTATAAAAATTAATAGGACACATATGGGTGATAACATTTGATAAACATGAATAAAAAAACTACAACTTGAGCAAAAATGATCATATGGACTTCATGAAATGTATGAAAAATATATATGAAAAGTAAGAGATGAAGTTTTATGCTTACAAATGCTTGATGAGGTTTAGTGAACCAAGGATTATCCTAAACACCCTAGGTTTTTATTTCAAAACCTAAACAAAGAGTGTTACTAGATTGTTAAAAGCTTGACTTGAAGATTTTGATGAACTCCTTCTTGGTATAAAGATGGTGGCCGGTTTTGGTGTGAAGAAGAAGAGAGGAATTTTTGATCTTGACTTTGCTTGTATTATTGAAGTGTATGTGTATGAGTTGGAGTGTGAATATATATAAGTAAGAAAAATCTTGCAAATCTTTTTAGGTGGATCATGTAATTAATACAACATATATATATACATATATTATTATTAGTATGTAAATGTATAAATGTAAGTGTAAGTAAATGTAAGTTACTTGAATGGAAGTAGTAATTTGTAGTATTGTTGAGTAATATTAGTAAGTTGTATACACATTTGAATATTTAAGGTAACGTTAGATAAAATAAATTTCACAGGTCAAGATAAAATATATTTTGGTCATAAAAAAAATTATAAAAATACATTTCTTAACACAAACTTGAGTGAAATAATAATATTCGTGTAGTTTTAAGAAAAACCGTAAGAATAATATAAATTTAACAATTTACATACAAAAATGAATTTTAAAACACGAGGTAACTCAAAATATAGTTTTTATAACTAAATGTAAGTATAAAATGTATCGGGATCATTTTGGAAGTATCGGATCAAATGTTCAAAAATAATGTTTACGCGATAATGTTTATTTAATAAGAAAATAACGTTTAATGAAAAATGCAAAACCATGTACTAATCGTTATGAAATGCTGAATGTGAAATATGAGAAATGACCGGAAATTGCGAATTGTGACATTATCTTCATTGACTCTTATGTGTAAGCTTAACATTACTGTAAGAGCTCCAGCTCTAAGTGGATATTCTTTCTCAGCAAGAATGAAAAAGTCTTATCCATTAGCTGTAGAGACATGATGAACTTCACATGAATCATAATAAAACCATTTAGTACCAATACATGTGAATAATGTTTTCCAGTAGTCATCATCAGCATTTGGTTCAAAAAGCCTTCTAAGATTTACCCATAACCGCATCTCCTTTGCATCTTTGAGATCTTGAGCATTAAACCTTTCTTGAACTAATTTCCATAGTGTATTAAGGTCATCTCTGTCAAAAGCTTTAATAAGATCTTCAAATGTCATGAATGATGAAGTTTCACCTCCCAACCTTGTAATCTTCCATGTTGAAGCAAAATTGCTAGCAGTGTAAACTTCCCAATCAATAATAGGATGTCGAATTTGCAGTGGTTCTAGATAAAAATCTCTGTCTTCAATCACAATCATTCCAGTCATTTGTTCTTCAGTGAACTTCTCAGTAGGAATCTCCTTCTCAGTAGACTTTGTATGATCTTTATCAACCTTAGTCTTCTTAACAGTTTGAGAATCACTTACTTTAGCCTTTCTCTTCAATCTAGGGATCCTTCTTTCTTCTTCTTCAGAACCCATTGGAATAAAATATTTATCTTGTATTACAGTTCTGTAGTAAGCCTTTTCAACTTGATCATCAGACATTCCTTTAAATTGATGCATTTTCCAGTTACCAACATGACAACAATAAGTCTTCATATATGGAAGTATTTGTGCCTTGGTTGGTTATCTTGGTTTCTTCTGAACCTTTTTGACTGAATTAATCACATCTTTAAGTGCTTGATTGTTCTTCATTTAAATAAAATCCTTTAACCGAAAGCGCTTTTTGTTCCTCAGCTAAGGATGCATCACGAACAAGGTCAATTGCCTTTTTCTTGATTTCTGGATTATTAGCCACCAGAAACTGAATATCTTCTTCAATAGGAACATAACTAAACTATGGAGCTTTCTCTTTCATAATTGTAGGTTGAACATTGGAAATTGAATCTTCAGTATCTTCCATTCTATCCAATCTTTTAGCTTCCAAAAAGCTTAAAACTTCCATTTCTTTCAATCTTTTCTTCTCAGAAACTTTCTCAGCAATTTGATCTTCTGCTATCTTCTTAGCAAGTTCTCTATCAAGATCGATCTGAACTCGTCTTTTCTTTGAAATCATACTTTCAGATTGCTGTACATCTTCCATAACTGCTTTACCTTTGTCTGTCTTCAATTTATCAAATTCTTCACTTGCAGTGGCAAAAGTTGGCTTTGCAGTGGAAATAAAATCAGTGGTAAAATCAGTTGCAGTTTGAAAAATGTCTTGATCTTCAAGTTGCTCTCCATGAGTTTCAGCTTCCTTTGCTCCTTTACTTGTATCTCCTTCATCTTCAAAATCAGTTTTCCTCCCCTCGAACTCGCTTTTCCTCCCCTGTTTGGAAGAATTTCCCAAATCATGATCAACTGAATCACCATCAGAAGGTGAGAATGAAGATGAAATCATCATCTTTGCAGTCTTCTTATGCTTTTTCAACCTCTGCATCTCTTCCTTTAAAGTCTGAATCTCTATCTATTAGAATTGAACATCCTTGGCATGCTGCTTCTTGATAGTAGCCAAGCCCTTTTGTAGAGACTCAACCTGCTTTGCTAATTTGGTACACAAAACCATCATTTCCAATTGGTTGCCACGCCTCAGCACTTCCAACCTGTGTTACCTGTTGGGAGAGGTAAATCATAGGGCAAAGGTGCAGATTCCTCCCTAGTTGGACTAGGTTGAAGTCTAGACCCTCCACTGCTTGTTCCTAGACCAAAAGGTTCAGAAACTTGTTGTGTTGTCATGAGAGGAGTTGTCTGTTTAGACCTTCTCTCATAGGTTCTTGAAACTGGTGGGGTATAATCAATGTTGGGAACATTAAATATGGGTGTGTTTTGTTCAGATGAAATTTTAGCAAGCATTTGGGGTAGGAGAGGTGTAAAAATCATATTGCCATCTTTATTCAAAATTTGAAAAACTTTAGGCTTTAGGCAACTGATTTGATAAACAGTAGTATGAGGTTGCCATTGAAATTCATTTAGCACGGCTTGCACAAACCTTGGATACATTAAAAATTTGGTTTTACTCTGTACATTGCCTTTCATACTAGTAAAAATATAGTTGGACCAGTTGAAAATCTTATCAGTGACTAGACAAACCAAAGGATAAGCCATGGTTGAACTAAATTGGTCATAAGATTTTTTCTTAGGACTAAGGCAATGTAACAAAGTATGAATCAAAAATCTCCATTGGGGACAAAATCCACTCTTTTTGAAAGTAGCCTTTTGTTAGCGTATCATACCCCATGGATGATAAAGTATCTTGAATTTCGCACATAGGTAATGTGATGAGACCATTGAGATCATCCAAGTGAAGTACTCTACTCAAGGATGCCTCAAGAACATCAATAATTACCCCATCTACAAGTGGCTCTTAGAGCATCCACTGATTCATGTGTATCTCCAATCTCAAGTGTTATGGACTGAAAGCGTAAGTCCAAAACGATTGATTTGAGAGATATAGATTGTGGGTTTTAAAAGCAAAGCATACCTTATATGAGTGGTATGAAGAAAGTCCACAATCTGATGAAAAACAGGGCCACTCTTCTCGTTAGATTTTTGTAGGTAGGCCACTAGGTTGTGCTCATCTACAAATTTCAAAGAAGCCATAGAAACTTTTGATGAAAAATATATTATGTCGTAAGAAATTGAAGTAATGACTAGTCAATTGAGAGGAAAAGATATATAGGGTTAGGGTTTAGAATTGATGTGCAAGTAAAATTATCTTTAGAAAGTAGTTATAATATAGAAAGAAGATAATTTACTTAAAATATTAACCCTATATATATAACTATCATTGGTTACTTTCAACGGCTAGTAAAAATAAATTACTGACATAATCGTTGTAACGGCTAGAACAACAAGGTAAAATGACATTGTCAGTGGAAACTGTGAGCTAGCAAATTGGTAATTTTTCACAAAAATTTCAAAAGCAGTGGAAAATAAAATCATTAGAAAACAATCTGCCCCATTATAGTTTTTAGCAAACTACCAGCTATCAACGGATTTGATATGTCTTTACCATGAGCCGCTTGCTATGGACTAGCCAACTCTTAATCATAAAGAATATGGTGAGTTGATAACCATATAGTTTTGGTAAACTATCAACCATAAACGGATTTGACAAGTCTTTACCAGTAGCCGTTTGCTCTGGACTAGTTGATTCTTATGTGTATTAGACATGGTGAATCAATAACCATTTGTTGTGTATCTCAGATATACACCTTTTAACTCTAACTCCTCATCAAAACTTGATATACAAACTTATACAACAATTGCATTACCCTACAGCCTCCCCTCAACACTAGAAAACACTTATGGATTTAGCATTCCAAGACTTGTTACCAAGTACTGAAATCAAGACCTTTTGTTAATAAATCAGCATAGTTGTCATCAGTATGAATTTTGACAACTTGAATTAGTCCCTTTTCATAGCAATCTCGAATGAAATGGTGTCTAATTTCAATATGTTTGGTCTTTGTGTGTTGAACATGATTCTTTATTATGCAAATGGTACTGCTATTGTATATATGTATGATGGTATTCATGAAATTGTACCCATAGTCCAAACGTTGATTCTGAAGCCATAGAACTTGAGCACGTTAACAACTTGCAGCAGCCTATATACTCGCTCAGTTGAATAATTTGCCACCATTGTTTGTTTCTTGCACTGCCATGACACTAACCTGTTGCCAAGAAATTGACATCCACCAGTTGTAGATTTTCTATCCAAGCTAGCTCTAGCATAGTCACTATCTGAGTAAGTAACCAGATCTAAAGGAGAATCTCTGGAGTACCACAATCCCAGAGTAGGAAATGCTTTAAAATATCTGAAAATCTTCTTCACAGTAGTCAAGTGAGAGAACTTGGGAGTAACTTGAAACCTTGCACAAGCACATACAACAAACATAATATCTGGTCTAGATGATGTAAGATACATCAAAGAACCAATCATGGACCTATACATGTGTACATCAACAGCTTCACCACTATTTTCCTTAAGAAGTAGATGTGTAGTCTTGTTCTAGGAGTGCTGGATGACTTTGCATCGAAACTTGAACTTCCTTAGTATCTCAGCCACATATTTATCTTGATTAATGAAAATACCATCTGGCTTTTGTAGTACTTGAAGTCCCAAAAAGAATGTGAGTTCACCCATAGAACTCATCTGAAATTCTTCTTTCATCAGTTTCTCAAAATCTTTGCACATCTCTGTCTTTGTAGACCCAAAAATGATATCATCAACATAAACTTTGAACAAGCAAGATATCAGTCTTGTCTTTCTTTATGAACAAAGTTTGATCCACTCTGCCTCTATGAAACCCATTTGCAAGAAGATAAGTAGTTAAGGTTTCATACCATTTCCTTGGTGCTTGATGCAAGCCATACAAAGCTTTAACTACCTTGTAAACTTTGTTAGGATATTCAGGGTCTTCAAAGCCTGGAGGTTGTGAGACATAAACTTCCTCATCTATCTGTCCATATAGAAAAGCACTCTTTACATCCATTTGATAGACTTTAAAACCCATAAAAGATGCATAGGATAAGAACAACCTAATTGCTTCAATCCTTGCAATAGGGGCAAACACTTCTTCATAGTCAATACCCTCCTCTTGAGTATATCCTTGAGCTACAAGCCTAGCTTTGTTTCTGATAACAATTCCCCTTTCATCTTTCTTGTTTCTGAACACCCATTTAGTACCTATTACGTTCTTTCCGTAAAGGCAAATCACAAAGCACCCACACTTTTGAAGCTTAAATTGAGCACTCTTCTTGCATTGCTTCCACCCAACTTTCATCTTCAAGTGCCTTGTAAACATTCTTTGGCTCCATTTGTGACAGAAAACACATAAATAGACATTCATTCTTGCCTTCATGTATTTTAGATTCATATATTTTACTTATGAATCCATGAACATCAAGCAACTTTGTTTGTCTTCTAGTCTTTACAGGTGAATAGACATCCCCAATCATATTTTCAAGAGGATGTGATTTATGAATAGAAGTGTGGGGAGTCTGAGGAACTGCAATCTCACTTGGCATATTTGAAATTTCAACATCATTGGCTTGAGCTTCCATTGTAACTGGAGTGGTGATTCCACATCCGGTGTTGCGTGGAAACACTTTGCCGAACATGGAATCTGAATTTCCACCGCTTTCAATTATCAGATTCAAATTACTATTTCCTTCTTTTTCCAAATCACTAGAAGGATGAGCAACTCCAAGAAATCATTATTATCCTGATAGTCCCAAAGAGGTAGACTGAATTCATCTTGATCATCTGATCCTCTTGCTTGGTTCATCATCATCAAGAAACTCTTCTGAACCTGCAAAATCAAAAGAAGATGTTCCTGTAGAAACAGGCACATAATTCATAGTATTTCTTAGAGTATCAAGATCAAACAGTCTTTTCCGACCAGTTCCTTTGACATTGACTTTGTTTTCCAGAACTCAACATGCGATTCTCTTCAATCTTTTGGGTTCTTAAGTTGAATACTCTGAAAGCTTTACTAACCATGGAATACCCAACAAAATACCCTTCATCAGCCTTTTCATCAAACTTACCCAGATAATCTATGGTATTGAGAATAGATACATGACACCCAAATTGTCTCATGAAGTCAAGGGTAGGTGGTCTTCCCCTAAACAATTCATAAGGTGTCTTGTTCTTTGTCATTACCACTAAAACCCTGTTTTGCACATAACATGCAGTGTTAACTGCTTCAGCCCAAAAAGTTATTGGCAATTTAGAATCAACATGGTTCTAGCACCTCTATCAGTGTCCTGTTCCTCCTCTCAGCAACACCATTTTGTTGAGGAGTTCTAGCAACACTAAATTCCCTTTTAATACCTTTATCTCTGCAAAACTCATCCATAACTCTATTCTTGAATTCGGTTCCATTGTCACACCTAATGATTTTAACTTTCATATCATATTGGTTTTCTACTTCTGTGATAAATATCTTGAGGATGCCATTTGTTTCATCCTTAGTTCCAAGAAAGAAAACCCATGTAAATTTGCTAAAATCATCAGTCACCACAAGACAATATTTCTTAAGATTCAAGCTGCTCATAGATGTAGGACCAAATAAGTCCATATGTAACATTTGAAGTGGGTGAGCAATAGAGTTAACCAACTTTGACCTGCAAGAAGCTCTGTGTTGTTTGCCTTTAAGACAAGCCACACAGGTTTGATCATTCTCAAATCTTTTCTGAGGTAGACCTCTCACTAAACCATCTTTGACAATCTTGTTAATGGTTTTGAAGTTAACATGACCAAGTCTTCTATGCCATAACATGGTTTCATCCACTGTGGCCTTTGCAAGCAAGCAAGCATAATCATCTTTAGCTACAATGTTGTTCATATCAAAGCTATAGAGATTGCCTTTTCTAGGAACTTTAAGAAGAATATGACTTTCATCAGGCATCTTAAAATCCTTAGAGAGAACAAAGCACATATCTTTGGTACAAAGAACATTGTTCATCTTGTCACACATTTGTGACACACTAAAAAGATTGTACTTAAGCTCTTTTACATAGTACACAGGTGCAAAGTCCAAGTTACCAGTTTTAATAACACCTTTACCAAAGAACTTTTCCATTTACTCAACCTCCAAAGTGACATACTGTCCATCATAATGCTCAAAATCAGAAAGATAGGACTTGTTGCCAGTCATGTGCCTTGAACACCCACTATCTGTATATCCTTGATCTGACCTTTTGGACCTTGGATGTTCCTGCACACAAGAGTAAAGAGTTAGTTTCTTTTGGGGACCCAAGCCATGATTGACTTGGATCTGCCTCGTGTATCAATATAGTTAAATCTATCAAAGGTCATTGATACACCATTGGGATTGGTTGTAGAGGTATTTCCTTTAGGTTTCCATTCCTAACGTGCTGAGGCCTTCATAGCATTACCCATGTCCCCCCTTTTCTTATTAAAAACCCTTGTAGTGGTAACCTTTGAATGAGCAGTGGTAACTACTGGTTTCCTTTTAGGTACCCACTATTGGTTATTATTAACCTTTTTTGCTTGAAAGGTTCTTTTTCCTGTTTGTGCAGATTTTGTAAAACTTGTTTTGGTGTTTGCACTTTTAACATGTGACTTAGGGTGAGCAGTGTTAACAGTTTTTGTAGTGGCAAGTGTTTTGAGGCCACTTCTAAGTTAAACTGCTCTTGGGACTATTTTGCAATTAGAATTAGGGTGTACTTTATGTTGGTACCTGTTTGTCTCCACCCTTTTATACCCATAGACTTCCATTCTCCCAACATGATAGTCACAATAAGCATGTAAATGATCAAAACTACCACAGATATAGCATGCCTTATTGTTCATAACAAAATCACTACCTAGTTGTTGAGATTTAACATGATTCCAACTCCTCTGGTTACCCCTAGGAGCTGTAGGATTGTTCTTATACATCTCAAAGATACCTTACAGTTGTTCTAGGTTTATTAACTGGTTTCCTAGGTTCCTCTAGACGTATCAGAATTAACAACTTTTGGGATAGTAGTCTCTACATTCTTTTTAACATTCTCATCAACAACTGATGAGTCACTAGCACTCTCAAAAACATCATTATCAAGCTTACTCTCTTCCTCACTTTTCACCACTGTGTCCTTTAAAGGACCATATTCTCTTTCAAGTTCCTTAAAGTCTTCTAAACCTGTATGAGCTAAATCTATACCTGGAGGTGATGGAACACCCCTTAGTGGTGGAGGCGCAATATTATAACCCATACCAGACTTAGCTTTACTATATATTTTAGCATTCCAAATTTTATCAATTGACTTAGACTGATGATAACATGTGTCTACAGTTAAATTGACATTTTCAATTTTCTTTTGGAGTTTTTCAAGCTCCTGTTGGTATGCTTCATTCACAGTAGTTGTATGTTATACCTCTCTCATAAGAAGAATCATATCATCATTATAATTTGACTCATTTGCCTGATAGTGCTCTATTTGCTTTTCTAATACTGCCATAGCTCTCCTAAGATTAGCCACAATATAATTAGCAGTATATAATTCTTGCCTTTCATTAGAGTACAAATCATTAAGTCTTTCAACTTCTTTAGTAGCCCTACATGTTTTAGAACAACTATCAAAGTTTTGTACCTCAGAATCAGAGAAAGCCATGAGAGAAAATTCAGTAGCAACAAGAGCAAAGATCTGAATGTTCTTCTTCTTGTTCATCATCCATGAAACTCCAATCATAGCTCACACCATCAATAGCCAACATTACCTTTGGTTCTTCCACAGTTGGTCCCTTCTTTTGCTTGTACCAAGTAGACCTGTTGTCCTTGGTCTTTGGTCTTCTACATTCTCTAGCAAAATGTCCAAACTTGTGGCAGTTAAAGCACTCCACTTTCTTCTTATCAAAGCCTGCAGTGTCATCACCATTAATGTAGATAGGCTTGCCAGTCTTCTTGTAGAATTTCTTAGCCCTCATGCTAAGAAGAGCTATCTGCCATTTTATATCCATCTCCTCCAAGTCATCTTCATCAATTTGCTCTATGTCTTCATGAGTTAAGACAGAGCCATCAACTTGTGTGGAGATAAAAGCATAAAAGGTAGGATCTCCAATACTAGAAACCTTCTTCTTTGAACCTGTAGTGGTAACATTAACATTACCAGTGGAAACTTTAAAACCTATAGTGGCAATATCATCATCACTTTCATCTTCAAAATCATCACTGTCAACAGAATTTGACAACAATGCCAAGCTACTAGAGCTTGTACCAAGTTTCCCTGCCTTCTTCAACCTTTGCTCAATAAGTTTGAAGTTGTTGTAAAGATCATTGAGTTTCATTGTTTCTATGTCTCTTTGTTTTCCCCATACAGTAACATTGGTTTGAAACTCTCAAGGCAAACTTCTTAGAAACTTCAAATTGAGGTCTTCCTTTTCTACCTCAATGCCAAACACAGTTAGCCGTGTAACAATCTTCTGAAGTTTGGTAAAATGCTATCAAGTGAGTCATTGCTTGAAGTAGAGAAGTTTTCATAACTTTGCTTTAACAATGTCTTCTGAGTCTTCTTTGTAGCATCATTACCACCAAAAACTGAGCAAATCTCTTCAAACAGTTCTTTAGCAGCTTGAATTTGGCTGAATGCAAATCATCGAATGACTTCTAGCTTTAAGATCATTCTTCTTTTGAGCTTTTTCAGCATTTGATTCAGGCACATAAACTTTCACAACATCTATGTCACCAACTTTTGAAGTAGTGGTCACAGATTTGAAAGAATCACCAAGTTGAATAATCTCTCATAGAGCATAGTCCTGTATGAGGAAGTATTGCTCAATCAGTATCCTCCACATCTCAAACTCATTAAGCTTAAGCTTAGGGAGTCTAGGTGTAGAAGAAGAGTTTGATTGGTTGTTTTCCATCTCCATTGAATTGAGTGAGTGAGTCAAGCTAATTTCTTGGATCTTCTAAAACAAAATATCATAACCTTTGCTCTGATACCAGTTGATGGATCTAGGACACTCTACTTGTGTCAATGATATTTTGTATGATATTATCAAGCAAGCGGAATTTACTTAAGTAATACTTAGAAGACGAATTGTATGATGTATGAGAATAAACACAAGTTAACACAAAACTCAAGCTCCAATATTATTAATGAATAATACGAGTGATCTTAACTTATCACTAGGGTTACACCTTGAAGCTTTCGTAGGTAATATTGTAATATGATACATACCTAAGACAATGACCTAGGATCTCCTTTTATACAACAAGGAGTCTTTTACAAGATAAGTATAAAGCTAACATAATAGAATATACACAAGATCTATTCTATACTTATCTAGACGCATTTAACCTTATCATAAACTGATAGCATTGGTAATGAAGAACTTGCAAGTGTTGAATACGCTTCCACCGCTAGTGTTAAACAAGCAGTGTAAAACCACAACTATCCGTGGTAACAGATTATTCCCAACATATTCTCTTCTCTAATTCTTCTATTGATGCTTGTGTTACTAATATGGGAACCTAACAAAGGGTATCATTCGCCAAATAGTTGGGTGAACACATTTTTGTTGTTTTGAAGGTTTTTGGTCTTACGCGTAAACGAGGTTCTAACTTTGTCACGCTTAAAAACGTATTTTTTACACTTTTTAATCCAAGATTCTTGTCCTTTCAACGTTTTAAGGTGTTAAAATATCTGTTTTTGGCAAAAAGTTTCAAACTTTACGTGTGGATCATTGTTTTTAAGCTATGTTTTTTTACGTGGGTATTGTTCTACGAGTAACTATTTTCTAAGCTTTGGATCATCAAGTTTCACACTTTTTTGTTATTTTGGTGATATTGAAGCTATTTCATCACAAAAATCTTGTTTGGAAACATCAGTTGGCAGAAATCACTTTTGGCTAATTTCTACGCGTAAGTGAAACCCTAATCTTACGCGTAACTTTTCCGTGGTTTGATCTTCGCCAGGATTACTCAGGTTTTTCTTTCTTGGATAAGCCTGAAAACACTTCGACTTTGGATATCTTTTGCACTGTGATAGTGTAAAAGATCTTTTGGGTAAAACCCTAAATTTACGCATAAGCTTAAGCTTACGCGTAGAACCCATTACGTATAATATTCATCTTACGCCTAAGCTTTGTCTTACGCATAAGGTAATCCTACGCTTAAGTTTTCTACGCCTAACTTTCTGTTTACGCATAATTTTAGTGTTTTCTCATTTCTTACGCGTAAGCTAATCCTACGCGTAACTATTGCTGTTACGCGTATCTTTGGTGTTTTTACGCATAAGTGGTACTTTGCTTTTCTGTGATTTCTACGCCTAAGGATACTTCATAAAAAACGGTTCATTCGACTACAAAGATACATTTAACAACACAAGTTTTCAACATGTCACAACCACCATACTCTAGCTATTTTCCTTACACTTATAATCAAAAACAACAACAACAACTAAGTCCACAACATCAACAATTTAATCATCAACAACAAATTTATCAACAACAATTTAATCAACAACATACTCTACAACTTGGAGCAATTCCACAACCACAAAAGGTTCAACCACCACCTAGTCTTCAAGTACAACCTTACATAAACTTCTACAATCAACATCCATCCAGGAGTACTATAAAGGAACCAACATGGTTTGGCAAGATGTGTGAAGCCTTAAGTAGCCAACAATCAATTCATGAAGTTGGCTCACTTGATAGACCTCCAATGCTCACTCCCGGAAATTATGATCAATGGGTGATAAGGTTCTTTAGGTTTTGTGATCTAAAGAAGCCACATGGAAAGTTCTTAAAGAAGGTCATTATGGAAAGTCCATTTTAGATGCCTACTGTTGTCACACCCGCAGATCCTAATGCCAATCCACCAAGAGATGCTGTCACCAACATTGCAACCATCTCAGACCTCACAGCTGATGAACTTCTACATTTTGAAGCCGATGAACTAGCAATGCAATACATCCTTTTGGGATTACCCAATCCAATCCTTCGAAGTGTTGATGCTCAAAAGACTACTAAAGCAATGTGGGAACATATTTATCTTCTTATGGAAGGCACAACGCTCAATCGGAAGACATGGAATCCAAAATCTACTTGGCTTATGAACACTTCATGATTGAACCAGAGAGACATTAGAGTCATATCATCCTCGCCGAGACATCATCAATGATTTAGACAAACACAATATCATCATGCCACGAATTGCTGTCAACACTAAGTTCCTAAGTAGTCTTGGTCCGGAATGGGAGAAGTATGTCATTTTTCTCCGTCAAGCTAAAAATCTTCATCATGCTACATACGGATTTTTGTACGACTATTTAAAGCCTCACCAAAAAGAAGTTGACAAAGAAAGGACTATCTATGGACTCCCGGCTCCACAGTCACTTCCGGACAATCAACAACTTGCTTTGTGGGCTCAAACTAGTATTCCTCCTCAACATGCTCCTCAACCAACGGCAACCATCATACCATATGATCCGTCATAGCAACAACCTCAACAAACTCAAATGGTTCCATACAACAACAACAATGCTCAAGCACTTTACAGTGAAGCTGATGAGGACTACGATGCTTTTGATGAATTGCAACAAGGATTTGCTATGATTGCTAAAGCCTTCGGCCGGTATACAAACAGATCCAACAATCGCATTCATTCCTCATCAAACACAAGGAATCGGTCATGTGAACAATGGACGTTGAAGTTCGAATCGAGGTTATGGTCGCCAGATGGGAGGTGGTCAAGGGTTTAATGCTATGGGCAGGAATAACCACGGTGCTCCACAACAACAGAGAGCTCAAGTGGTTGAACAGGGGAATGCTCAGAATGGGGTTAATGGTCTTCGTTGTTATAATTGTAATGAGAAGGGTCATCTGGATAATGCATGTCCTAAGCCGGGACAAGAGGCAAGGCTTATCAAAAAGAGGCTTTGCTCTTGGCTCTCAAGGATGAAGCCGTGGCACTCTTACCAACAAGGAACGAACTTTATGGCGGATGCATTCTAATGATGATATGGAGGACTTGCAGGCTAATGCAGCAGTGATGTTGATGGCACACATGCAAGCTCTACACATGAGTGAGACAGTGCCCAGTAGATTGTATGACACCGATGGCTTGTCTCGTGTACCGAACAAAATATACTCATTTCTGATCTGATATCTCCGCCAATTTCTCCATCCGACAAGGATCAGAGTGTTCAACATGAGCCATCCACATCTCATTCCGGTGATTATCAAATAGATCCCGTAGTTATATTTGATGATCAAGATAACCTTATGGTTAATATTGATAATCAAGTTGACTCCGTGGTTATATTTGAGGATCTAAATAATGATCATGTTAAGACTAACGTTGAACAAGATGACCTTTTGTCTAATAGAGAAATTGAGCTCTTGACCTTAATTAAAGACCAAGAATCTCGTTTGGAAATTTACATGAAATTAAAAGAGAAAAATGCACTGTTAATTAGGGATAATGAATGCTTAATTCGAAAATCAACTTTTTCAAAACTCAAGAAAACCGTGAAAAAGGTTTTGAAGCCGCTTTTGCCAAATCACATCAAAACAAAAATCTTTGGAACGACAGATTCGTGATCTAGCCGCATCCAAGAATGATTTGTTGTCTCAAATAGAACAAATGAAACATGAACATAAACAACAAATTAACGCTCTTACTTTGGAAACTCAAAAGCCAAGGCTGAGTTGTTAACTTGTCAAAAACAGTTCTCTGAATACAAAAAGCATTCCACGAAACGGATAGATAACTATCTTGAAGAAATTGTCGACTTACAAAACAAAATCAAAGAGTTTCTAAATGTTGTTTATAAACATGGTGAATCAATCACAACGATTCAAAAGTTTACTTTCAAACCAAATCCAAATGGATATGGACCGAATCTAGCTGATTACAAACCTAAGTTTTCACACAGAGCATTCAAACCAAATCAAGTTTACAATGCGAACATAGAATTGATGATTCAATTATGACTGTTGTTGAATATAATCGCATGGAGGAATTAGATGCCGATGACGAGAGTCGGTCAAAAAGGGAAAATGTCGTTTATAACAAACCATTTAACTATTCAAAAGCCGTAACTTTTGTAACACAACAAGATAATTCTAACAAACCTTGGTTATCACACCGGCTTCAAGTCAGTCACCCCAACACAATGGTGCACAAATTAATGGTCCTTTACCTTCACTTAGTGAAGTAAAAACTAATGCCGAAAGTTGTCGCGTTATCAAATATTTTGACACTTTCTTATCTGACCTCAAAATTTTGGAACATGAGATTGAATTTCATTCTGAAATAAAAGTTCAACATTTTCAATCGCCAATGGCGCGAGAATATAGAGATATTCTTCAGCAAAGAATTTTACCCCATGTAAAAAATTTGAAAACTTGTGCACTATATTGGGAAAGGGATTTTCACAAGGAACTTGGTCTCATGAAAACAGTTTTCAAGAAAACAGAAACATCGATTTCAAATACTAAACGTAAAAAGAAACTATTGAGAAAAGATGTTGATCGACTCTTGGAAGATGTTATCTGTGTTGATATCAATAATCTTGTGTTATTACAATCTGTTGCATCTGATTATATCTCTGCTGATACTGTTGATTCTGTTGAAATTGTTGAAGATACTGATAATGTGCTTCAAATCGAGTCTTTAAAAGTTGAAAATGAACGATTATTAAACGAACTTTCAATGCAAAACGTCGTCTTAACTGGTGTCAAAAAGATATTCACGATCAACAACTTGCTTATCAAAACAAAATCGCCAAGTTGCATGCAAAAAATCTTAGTCCAAAACTTGAGCAACTGGATGATCAAAACGTGTCTTTTAAGTGTCAAATCTCAAAATATGAACATGAACTTGCAAAAGTTAAACAGGAATATGGTGTCATATTTGATTTACTCAAACAGACTCGTGATGAAGCATCAAACGAACTTGATCATTATCTTGCACAGACTAAAGAAGTCATGAATTTTGCTGGAAATCTTCGTTCTAAAAATTAAGATTTGGTGCACACTATCATTAAGTTAAGGGAAATGTTAGGAAAGTATGAACAAGTTCAGCCTAGCATCATTAACAAAATTGCATCTGTAACACTTAGCAAACGTGAACCCAGATTGCCTACTGACAAATCACAAGTTACTAATGTGCTTCCCTCTACTGCAACAGGACTAGTTGCTTCTTTTCCAAACGTCCGCACTTCACAGCCTAGGAGCAATACAAGGAAGAATAGGAAGTTGCGACCTAAGAAAAGAATAATAAGGAATGTTGAAGTAGAAGAACACCCTAGGACTTTGAATAAGACTCACGTTGCACAAACTTTAGATATTGTGTCTGACAAATGTAATGGAAAAAGTGTTGTAACTAATGCTAAACCTTTAAGTACTTTTGATATTCATCCGATGCTTTGTGTTATTTGTCGTAAAAGTATGCTTTCCGATTGTCATGACAAATGTGTTGCTAGAGCTATCTTGTCTCGTTTAAGGAATCCTAAGAATCGGAATACCTCTAGGCCCACTTATGCTTCTAAGTCTGTCAGGCTTGGAAACCGCCCTCCTTAGATTCTAAGAAACGCATTGATGTCCCTCAGAGTTCCATCACCTCCAAGGAATGTAGTACCACCTAGTGCATTCACTAAGACTAAAGCTAAGACTAGTTGGAGATGGCAGAAATGGATACATAATACACTAGTATTTAAATGGATACCTAAAATCATTGATGTGTATTATTTCTTCTATAATCTGAGGAACCCTCTAACTCATCGGTTTCACATCTACTTCTATTCCATCTGATTCGTCTGCGTGTGTAATGCGGTGATACAGATCATCCTTTGGATTGTTGATAGCGGATGTTCCCCACACATGACAGAAACGTTAAACCTTATCAAACTTTATTGCAAAGTTCATTGGCACCGCCGATTCGGGAATGATCACTTCGCAGCTATCATGGGCTACGGAGATTATATCAATGGCAATATTGAAATTAGCAGGGTTTATTATGTGGAAGGCCTCGGTCACAATCTCTTTTCAATCGGTGAATTCTGTGATGGAGATTTGGAAGTTGCATTTAGGGAGAAAACTTGTTTCATTCGTGATCTACAAGGAAACGATCTTATGTCTGGCTCTCGCAATTCTAGTCTGTACACAATCTCAATGCAAGAAATTGTTTCTTCATCTCCTATCTGTCTACTTTCAAAGGCTACATCAACAAAATCCTGACTATGGCACCGTCGTCTCTCACATCTAAACTTTCAAACCATCACCAACCTTGCTCGACACAAACTTGTAGAAGGTCTCCCGAGATTCCGGTATTCTAAAGATCATCTATGTTCAACTTGTGAACAAGGAAAAAGCACTCGTGCTCATTTTCCCTCAAAGGTTGAACACAGCTCTCAGCATGTGCTTCATCTTCTTCACATGGATTTGTGTGGCCCGATGCGCGTGCAGACGATTAATGTCAAACGCTACATCTTGGTAATTGTTGATGACTACTCAAGATGGACTTGGGTTTATTTTCTTCGAAGTAAAGACCAAGCTCCACATATGATCATCACCTTTCTCACGAAAATTCAAGTTCAGCTCGGAACACCGCCGAAAAATCCAACAGACAAAGGAACTGAATTTGTGAATCAAACTCTTCGGGAATATTATGAGAAAGTGGGAGTCGAGCATCAAACATCCATAGCACGCATTCCCCAGAACAAAACGGAGTTGTTGAAAGACAAAACCGAATGCACGTTAGTGGAAGCGCCAAAATGATGTTAATCAATGCTAAACTTCCAGATTACTTATGGGCTGAAGTTGTCTCAACTGCATGCTACACTCGTAATCGCCAATGATTACAAAACGCCACAACAAAACACCATTTGAGCTTATCCACAAATGTAAAACCGAATCTCAAACACTTTCATGTATTAGGATCTCTTTGCTACCCAAATAATGATCGTGATGACTTTGGAAAGCTCAAAGCCAAAGCTGACATTGGAGTTTTTATTGGATACCGTGATAATTCTAAAGGTTACCGACCTGACCGAATCGTCGTACAAAGCAAGTTATGGAAACGATTCATGCTAATTTTGATGAGCTTACAGAAATGGCTTATGAGCATAATGACTTGGAACCCGGTCACAACCGCTTAAACTTTCCTCAAACTCCATCATCACAATCAAGCCCCCAACTTACTCGTCAACAAATGGAAAAGCTATTTGCTCCGCTGTTTAGTGATGACATTGATGAACGTGCTCCAGGTGTATCCAATGTTTCCGCTGCACAACCTGATCATAATCCAATACCTGATACACATGCCACAACAACTATGGTTGAAGAAGCACCACTAGTTGACTCTACCACAACAGTTGAACAAACTGCTTCCAACGACGTTGAACCAGCTGATGATATTCTTAATGTAGTACCCCCACCTGCAGATTTTGATCCAAATGCGTTCTTTAACCCGTTTGCTAATGAAACTGCTGCACCTGATGTTGTGGAATCATCTACAACATGAATTGAAAGTAAAAGAAATATAAAATTCTAAAGCTTATCGTAATGGAGTGACTTCTCCCTTGGAAACAGCTCCGTATGCTCCCCTAGACCTGCCTTGAGCTTTTTCGCATGTTCTCAGAGTGTTGTGTGTGGAATGGGATGATTATAAATGCTGGAATTCGTGGGGTATTTATAGGCTGTGTCCGGGTTACGGCGAACCAATATAGGAGTTACGTAAGTAACCTTCTATTTCTTCAGAAATGCACTAGATTCTGCTAGTTACGGTGTAACCTAATTAGTGGTTACGCCGTAGTCTTCAATAAACTCGGTTACGTCGTAAATGATGCAGAGTTACGGCGTAGTATCACGCGTGGAACCTCTTCTCGACCTAATGGAGTTACGCCGTAACCTTTGGGAAGAGTTACGCCATAACCTCTTGATAAGTTGGTATTCTGAGTCACGCAATAGTTACGGCGTAATGTGAGAGTGGAGTTACACCGTAATTCTTCAAAATAGGCATACTGTGATAAATCTTTAGTAATGTTTCCATTTCCGCGTCTCTATAGCTCCAATGCTCGAATTTACCTCGAAAGTGGAAAACAATGGAAAACAAGCCTAAATCCATATAAATGATATAAATAACGAGCATTATTGGGGGAAATTGACACTTAATATTTAGGACTATTTGATGTTATCAAATATCCCCCCACTTAAACTCTACTTGCCCTCAAGTAGACCTTGTTAGATAGATTCCTAAAAGGATATCTCCCAAAACCTGAAAATATGAGTTTACAAATCCCTTATGCTAGAATAAAACAAAGCCGAACACCACACCTAAAGGGGAACAAACACTCAAATCTCTTAACTATTCGAAGTTTCAATTTCGGGTGATCACCAATCCACAGTACCATAGCATGTATTCTATCATAAGCTTGGCGGTTACACAAATCTCCACCACTAGAGTTAAGGGCTAAACAATTCTCGAAGGCAATATGGGTAGACACGACAAAGGTTAGGGGTGACTCGTCATTACTAACATGTCACGGAGAAGTGGACAAAATCAATGATACATGACCAAATCCATGGCCAAGACACCAAAGATTGCTCACTGCATCACCTAGACACGCTTCATGACAAAAAGGGTAGGATAAGACATGGGATATATAATTGGTGTAAAATGAAAAACAAGCAGGTAGTCTAAATCTATAACCAAGTCATCACCACTTACCGTCCGCCCAAAGTTCAATCTTAGAAGTCTAGAAACCGGATCATGAAATGCAAGGTAGATGTGTCATTAGAGGACGTCGTGATGGGCACACTACCTTTTCTTCTTCTGTTGGCATAACTACCAACTCCAATCTTCAAATGTGACTGAGGTGGCCTCCTCGATTCTAATCAATAAAGCTCATACAATAGTGCTTATAGCATCGCACTTTACAATATCATAACTCAATCAACTTTTTTTTCCAACTTAACATAACATCCCCCCACTTGAGATGAACAATGGGAATTCGGAGGGTCTTCAATGATCTTCATAAATGTTGTCGATGAAAGCGTAATTTCCAAACCTTTCCACTTGGACCTTGAACTTAGGCAAATGATGACTTCCCGATCACAAATAAAGACTACAGGGTAGGCTAAGGTGTATAGGTGTAACGAAACAATATATCGGGTTGACAAAATGAAAGAAATGGCTCAGAAGGGTTTGTCTAGGGGTATCTTGTACTAAAGGTGAGTGCAACAAAAGGGTTTCACATGGGGGTCGAAAAGTCGAGGTGACTAATCGATAGACTCACAATGGTAGGCTGTTTGGGTGATAATCCTATAATATTGCCTTCTAAAACTCAAAAGTCCAAATACATCGAGCTAACTCAACATACCTCGTCTATGGTCTCGAAATGATGCAAAGGTCAAGTTCTAAAGTTTACAAGCTACCGGCACACTCATAATTTTGTGGATTTGGGGTAAAAATTTGGAAACGGATAAGGCTAATCTCACCATGTAATGTCAAGGGTTGTATGTGCTCGGCTAAGGTCTAATCTAGTTAGGTTAGGAAAAACATGTCAAAATTTTAAAAATGGCATAAGTTTTCAAAATAAACTAGAAAAATGAGGGCGAAATAAAGTTCAAGAGATAATTCTACTCCCGTCCCCCAACTTGAATTGTACAAAGTCCCTTTTGTACTAGGCATTAAAATAAAGGTGAAGAGAAAGGTAGAATTAGAGCGAGAACTTCCCTGAATTTGCTCCAAAAAAGAAGAAGGCCCACGAAAAAGAACCGTGCCTTCGTTTAAGCGTCATGAACAAACTTCAACCCCTGAAATCACAATACCGACAAGCATAATTCTAAAAACAAAAAAAATGAAAGAAATGAAAAACAAACCTAACTCACTTTCGTAGGAATCACGGTTGCATTTAGCATATGCAACAAGTATTTTAAACCACTTGGTGTCCCAAGTGGACGAAAGTGAAGTCTCGTGAGGTTTATAGGAACACACCCACAAAGTTCATTTAAAAAACTAATAGAAGGTTACTGTGTTTTAAAATGAAAGAATTGAGGAAAGTTACGTCGAACTACTATGAGGAGTTACCAGAATCGCAAAACTCGTATAAGCCGCGTTTAATAGTTACGGCGTAACCACGAGATGGTATTACGTCGTAATTGGTATGCGCCAAGAATTTCGGCTAAAATGTTGGTTACGGCGTAATCACCAAGATGAGCTACTCCGTAATCGCTCGTGATCAGATCGAAGCAGCAACAATTAGTTCCTCGCTTCCCGCAAAAATGGTTAGAAAACACAAAACCCAACAGAAAGGAAATAAAACAAAAGAAAGGGATAATTCGGGTTGTCTCCCGAAGGAGCACTTTTCTTTATTAAAGAGTCTTTAAGTTAGACTCGTGAGTCGCTGGGCTTCTATGGGGCCTTTGGGCTTGCCCCACTTCCATCATTCGTTGGTATTCATTCATTCAATTATCAACCCTTTTTTCCTTGCGTAATTATTGGGTCCATTTGTTCCCAACTTATGTGAAAGCCATTTATCACATGATTTTCCTCGGTCATCATCTTCAATAATAATACTATCAAGTAATCGCCGATGTTGGATCTTGTACCGCCTATGGTGTCCGTGAGATGATTGCACCCATACTGCTTAACCAGTCCCTTAATGAATTTTGAGCTTCCAAATTCTAATTTGTACCAATCTTCCAATGCTAACTCAACCTCATGTTTCTCTCCCTTATGAGGGTATATCCATTCATCCGCTTTTCTTTCACATTTTGAGGACGCAGTAAACGGTGGCCATACTGATTCGCTTTCTTTGGTTGACATCGAGTTGCAAAAATGTTTGTTTGGATTCAGAGTTTCCTCAATGCCTTGGACAATTTCATCCTCAAGCCGCTACAATTATCAATACTCTCTACGATCACCGCATAATAGGTTTAGAGTGTAGAGTGGGATTCAGCGTTTGAATATTAACGACATCATTTGAAATTTCAGTTTTTGGCTTTAAATGCTCTTTCATACTAAAAGTTATTCGTTCATTTTCAGTCCCCAAGGAAATTTGTTTTTCAAAAACCTTAATCTGGGCCCTACAAGTGGCCAAAAAAGGTCTTCCAACAATCAAGTTGTAAGCCTCCCGCTTTCCCATGTCAATAACCATAAAATCGGTGGGGAAGAAAAATTTTCCAATTTTTAAAAGAACATTGTTCACAATTCCCCTCGGTACAGCCTTAGAGGAATCAGCCATTTCAATCATAATAGTTGTTTCTTTAAATTGGTAAGTTTGATTTTTTCAAATAAAGTGGTAGAGATAAGGTTTACCCCGGCCCCTAAATCAGCTAATGCGGGAATCTTAATGTTACCAATAGTGCATGGGAGAAGAAAACTTTCTTGGTATTGCTGCTTTTCAAGAAGTTTGCTTGGTAGGAACTCGTCATCTTCTGCTTTATCATCCTCTCTTAGGTAGTTAATCCCGGAAAGATCATTAATGATAGAGGATGTGCACTGCTCCTTTTTTGCTTTATCTTGGGCAAATATGGCCTTGCAGGAAGTGGCTTTAGCATTACTTATTTCAAGGTTCTTAGCCAATTGCCCAATTTGTGTTTCGAGGTTCTTAATTGCAGCATCTTGGTTACGTAGGTTCATATTGGTGTCCTCCTTTTCTTTGACCATCCATTCCTTGAGTCTATCTCCCTTTTTGTAGATTCTTCGATGTGCTGGTGCATTATTTCTTCAAGGCTAGGTTTAGGAGGATTATTGTTGATTCTTGTGTAGAACCCAGGGGAATTTTCATGATGCCTAGGTCCGTAATTATTGTAGCTGTTGAAAGGGAGTTCTTTTCCATAGTTAACTTCTCCGATCCTTTTAACTTCTTCATTGGAGGAACATTCTTTAGAAGGACGAGTCCCATTTTGCTCAACTTGAATGGAATGTACATTTTCCTTGAGCTTATTCATTTCTCTTCCAAGGCTTTCTAATTTGTTGTTTGTCGCTGCAAGGCCCTCTATATCATCATTCTTACTTCGGTTGCTTCCTCCATTGTGCCATTTCTGAGAGTGGTCTGCCATTTTTTGAATAGTTTCCAAAGCCATAGTGGGTGTCATACCAGGAATCGGCCCTTGAGAATCAATCATTTGTCTTGAAGAGATGTTCAGTCCCTTGTAGAAGACGTTCACTTTTTATTGGTTGTTGAGATCATGAGTACGGCACTTGTACAACAATTCGTTGTATCTTTCCCAAGCTTGGTATAACGTTTCATCACCCTCTTGCTTGAAGTTATGAATTTCTTCCAATTTCTTAGCTGTCTTTGATGGAGGACAATATCTCTGAATGAAATATTTTATTAAGATAGGCCAAGTGTTGACAGTCCCTCGCAGTAATCGACGACCCATCTTTTGCAGCTCCCATAAGAGAAATAGGGAATACTGTAGCATTATAGCATCGTGTGATACTCGGGAATTTTGAATAGGCTGACAATGTATTCGACATTGTCTACATGTTCATGGGCATCATCGGTGATGCTTCCAGATAAGGGATTTGCACGCAATTCCCTCATGAATTGATGTTTGATTAATTGAGCATCTTCTCGCAACGGCTGGCCTAACAATCCCTGACCCTTGTTCTTCTCTTGTCAACGCCAAATATTCCTCAAGAGTGAGGTTATCGATGTTAACAGCTTCCATGGTACCTGTAAACTTGAAATATGATTGTGAGAAAAGTTTAAAAACAAAATGAAAGACTTAATATGAATCCTAATATAACTCCCAGGCAGCGACGCCAAAAACTTGATGCAGATTTTACTGACCAGGTCTTAATATTTATAGTGTCTTGCTATACCTATGGTCTACCCTAGTGCACTATCGGGCAAGTGTAAAATTCGTCATGTAGTGTAGTAAATGGTAAAGCCGAGGTCGTCCCAAGAGCTATGTGTGTTGGATAATTACTAAGTCTAATTGTCACAGAATAATAATGGTTTCGATAGGGATTTAATTAATTAAACTACTAATCCAGAATAAAATAAAAGCAGATAAATGGGTAAAGGGAAATCAATAGAGGAATAGTGGTGCTAACCTAGTCAATCATCCTAGCTAGTTATGTCTACGTCTACCTACTTCCAATTACTTCAGGTGAGGTCAAATTCGAGAGGACAACATTTGGCCAATTCGCCCTAACCTATCAAAGAAATATGCCACCACAGGGAAATCAGCGCACCGTCATAAGTCCTGTTGTTCCCGGTCCCCTAAGCCAAGTCATTAAGTACCGCTACATGCTAGATTCAAAATAGTGAGTGCCCGGCCGTAGGAACTTAGACACTACACCCCCAATTCTTAAGTTCATCCAAACGATAGGTGATCAATTGGTCAAATCGCACAAGCGTAAAAGGTCGCCAGCTTGGTCATATCTACCCTTCCCGTCTCAGCCCCGCTTCTCACCTAGGGTCAGTTGGTCATAGATCCTAGGCAATTGGCCTCTACCGCCATTCAAAACTACTAAATCAAGGGTGACTACCAAAGAACTATGCATGCATACACTTAGAAATAATTGTACGGAAGTAAAGGTAAACGCAAACAAAACAATTAAGGAATCATAACTAGGCTAGCACCAAAGGGTGCTTAGCCGCTCATATTAATCATGCAAATCAATTCAATATTCAAAGGTACGAAATACATGAATTTTGAAAGTAAAAGAAATATAAAACGCTAAAGCTTATCGTAATGGAGTGACTTCTCCGTTGGAAACAGCTCCGTATGCTCCCCTAGACCTGCCTTGAGCTTTTTCCCACGTTCTTAGAGTGTTGTGTGTGGAATGGGATGATTAGAAATGTTGGAATTCGTGGGGTATTTATAGGCCAGTTACGGCGTAACCAATATAGGAGTTACGCTATAACCTTATATTTCTTCGTAAATGCACTAGATCTGCTAGTTACGGCGTAATCAAATTAGTGGTTATGCCGTAGTCTTCAATAAACTCGGTTACGTCATAAATGATGCAGAGTTACTGCGAAGTATCAGCGTGGAACCTATTTTGACCTAATGGAGTTACGTCGTAACCTTTGGGAAGAGTTACGCCGTAACCTCTTGATAAGTTGGTATTCTGAATCACGCAATAGTTACAGTAATGAGAGAGGAGTTACGCCGTAACTTCTTCAAAATAGGCATATTGTGATAAATCTTTAGTAATGTTTCCATTTCCGCGTCTCTTTAGCTCCAATGCTCGTAATTTACCTGAAAGTGGAAAACAATGGAAAACAAGCGTAAATCCATATAAATGATATAAATAACGAGCATTATCGGGGGAAATTGACACTTAATATTCAGGACTATTTGATGTTATCAAGTGCAATAGGCCATCGTTGTGTTTTTAATGCTTGAGTAAACTTTGTGATCCTTAGTTTATAACCACCTAGCGTAATTGTAGACTAAACATCCAAAGATAACCTTAGAGTTAGTTTATGAATCCTATAGATTTTGTAGGCAATAACCTTAAGGTAGTCTCAAAGAGTTACGACCTTAGAAGACACAACACGTTAAGAATAAGGACGTAAAAATTCAACCACAAATAAAAGATAACTAGGGAGTAATAGTATCTAGGTAGGCACATTTTTAATCATCATACGAGCACACATCAATAGACATACACTACCCCTTAGTTTAGATAATTAGATAAGTAGAGTAATCGGTAGAAGTACCAACCTCCAAATCCAAACCCCGAGATTTTACCCTTAGCTTTCTAAAAAAAATATAAAAAAGATAAAAAATAATCTTCCTCAACCTCAAAACTTAGCGTAGTACATCTCTCACTTGCATTCCTATTCCCCTAAAGAACGATATCAATACCTGAGGCTTACCCAATACTACACTACAACAATTACGTTCACTGCCTAGGGTGTTGAAAAACTTGCTCGACAAAAGGAAGTTCCTTTGACCCCGAACGCGTTATATGCACATAAAAAACACATAAGTTCCATTCTATCACATAACCCACGCATCATATAATCCCAAGTCATATCAATCATATAATCAAGCTCATAATCCCAAAACATAACATCTCAATAAACAATTAACAATTCATCATATCTCATTAATCAAATCGCAGTTCATACAATACTCAAAGTAAAGAAGCTTCGGCTTGGAAGGCTGGCATGCGTCGGTCGAGGATCAATTTTTCTAAAAAGTGGTTATAGTTTAGGTTTTATTAAATAACTAGTTCTCTATAACCTTGGCCCTGATACCAATCTGTAACACCCCCAAATCTCGGTACAGCGGAAGACTTAAACAAGTTTTCGGGGCGTTACATGGATTGGTACATCACAAAAGTATAGCAAACAAGATAGTCATATTATAACTCAAAAACCAATCCCAAATTTAATTATCCAATACAATTATCTGAAAATAGTTAAATGTAAGGCCCAACATGATTTATAAAATAGGTCCGCATAATATTATCAGAGTTTAAATATGATCCTTCAACCATGCCTCCTTGCCAAGCTTCCACAGAACAAGCATTCCAATCATCACTTAGATACCTGAGAAAAACATGCTAAAAGGTCAGCTAATGCTGGTGAGTTCATAGGTTTAATTCAAATTCAGTAGTGGACCTGTAGGAGTTTATTTGCTATGCGAGACCTAAGATAGATACACAATATCACACCAATTACATACCGATATCACAATCAACAACACCATCAATAACATATCCGACGTCATAGTAGGGCCCTAGGCAATACTAGCCAGCGCAGTCAAAGTCTAGAACAGATGCTACCCTGGACTAGGTCGAGGTAGAAGTCTATACTTAGCTAGGCAAGTGTTATAACAATTAAGATTGCTACCCTAGGCTAAGGCAACAACTACCACATATCTATCTAAACAGTCAATCACATAAGCAAATCAGAAGTTTAAAAGGTCCAAAAGAGTAGCATGATTTCTCACCCCAATTAGTTAAAACAAGATAAAAGTGGGGCTATGAAACTCACCTCAGGCAAGCAAAGCACAAACAAACACTAGCAATGAAGATAACAGCTAACACGGCTCAGCAACTACTGACTTGGCACAACCTATTAATATAAACCAATTCTTAATATATATTTCCAAAATAAACATTATCTACCCCAATTTATTCCTTTTCTTTATCTCCAAAAATGTCTTGTTTCACCGTTTAGTCATAGCTTTTGGTATCGTCGTGTGTATGTATCGACTCAACATGATATCATGAATGCACTCAAATAATCACAATGTGACTCAATGCAACACAATGAGATGTCTAAGTGATAAGCTCCATAGTCCAATAAGTTTTGGAATAAATAGTTAGACCTTATCGAATTCGTCAACTCGATAAACTCAATCATTTATTCGTGTCGCTTATTATCCCATAAACCGGTCGCATCCTAACGAGTCATAAGGATAATTCACCACTTAATAACGTTATCCTATGTACCTAGCGGGCTCTTATTAAATTCGTCAACCTAATAAGTTTGCTATCCGCGTGGATCGACGCTATTAATGTTAGGTCATCCGTAACCCATGGACAAGACGTAAATAGTATTAAATGCTCGAAAATGGCATTAAATGCTCATAAATGGCACATTTAGATAAACGTCCACTCGAAACATTAAATACTTATTAATTAGAAAACCTTTCCTTTTTTAGTCCTTAATTTCCATTTAAAATAGTGAATAACAAGACAAGTCTTGTTATCGAAGGTTTTAGTATAAAAACCATTTATTATTTATGTTTCTTAGTTTTATTAACATGTTTATATATATATATATATATATATATATATATATATATGTGTGTGTATACATATATATATTACGTCAATGGCAATATAAGTTTCAAATTGATATTCGTTTCGAGTCCACAAGCACAAGTCATGACTTCTCGGCTTTTAATCAATCTATAGTCCAATATATACTAAAGTCCATGTTACGGCATTGTCGGGGTCAACAATGACTAAAAAGTCAAAGTAACACCGACGTTGCTCAAAGTTGACAATTTATAATATGAGTCCAAGTAAACAATAACAATAGCGCAAATCAATCTCCAATCAACCCATATCAATCTCGCCATCCAAACAACTACCAAATATAACTGTAACCAATGTCAAGGCCCTAATGGTCATGACACGGTCCCAGTTAAGACCACGTGAACCAAACAAGCTCTAGAAGCTTTTCGGCTCCACGCGTCTCATCCAAAACCAACAACAACTACCAACAAGATACCAAAACAACCCGACCCGGACCCTTGGTCCTTGTGGGTCACGTAAGCCAACCAAGACTCATGTACGAGTCCCTAGTGGCTCGTATGCCTCACTAATCCCATCCAAACACTCTCAAATGGCTTCTCCAACGACCAAACACAATCAATCAACCTCAAAACAACATCCAATCATCAAACCCATCAACTAATCTAAGCCAATATCATGAAACTATGAATAAAATGCAAAAACACAATAGAATGACACAACATACGATACCAAATCACTAGTTACATGTTTTATTAGCTGCAAATTAGTTTTAGACCCATGTTTCATCCAAAATCCACCATGGTCGACCTATGTACGTGCCAAATAAGGCTCATACGAGGCTTTTCATGGCTCAAACATACCACAACCATGTTCCTTTTACCTTTTCTCAACCCGATCTACAAAGTTACTTGAAAACTCTAAAGATTTCAAAGTTTTTGCAAGATTTGGAGGTGTTAATGAAGGCTTCTATAGGCGTGCCATATATGGATGGAAAGAGGAAAGAAAGATCTACAAAATGGTGGTGGTGGTGGGTGGTCATGCACCGGAACTTGGTCGGAATATGGCCGGACAGTAGCGATGGCTTATGGTGGTGGTTTAGGGTTAGGGTTTTGTTTTTAGGAGAGAGAGAGTAGAGAGAGAAAGTGATGATATGTGTGTGTTTTGAGTGAGATGAACAAATGGGTGCAATAGGGTGGGATGAGGGTATATATATTTGGGGTTGGGGACTAAAATAAAAATGAGAAAGGGGGGAGGGGGCGCCGGCTCCACCAAAAAGGAGGGGCCAAACCCGCTAATTTTTCATAAATTATCCCGTTTACCCTTTCCCGAGCTCATATATTGTCCTACGAGTGTCCCACGACGTTCCTTCGACTTTTTATCGTTTTATTTTACGTTTTTCCACGAGTTTTGACTATTTATTTGTCAAGCTTCGAGTTACGGTTTAAAAGTTACGTTATTTCTCGTTATAGGATTTTATTGTGCCGAATCACATAGTGCTTAATAAAAAGAGCTAAAACTCATATGACAACTCATACGATAATAAAATAAATCATAAAAACCAATAATCGATATCAAAACAAGTCATGGTCAATTAAAATAGTTCTAAAGGAAAATACTCGGTTTAACTTAGCGTAATGCGGTTAACTAAAATGGGCTCCCTAATTGCCAGTTGTCACATTTGAGTCCACGTTCCACAAGTGACAAGGCCAAGTGTTCCACTCCATCATGTTACTTCGAATAGCAAGAATATTCATGTTTCGTACGAATTTATTATTGGCGACTTCATGAGGATCGATACTGAGTCACGTCTTTTTGTTATTATTAGGTTGTGCCGAGTCCGCTGTGTTGTGATATTTTCGTTGTTGTTGTGCTATTCTTCTTTAGAGTGATTCTTACTTTTGCTTTACTAAATCATGGATTGAGAAAACATGCAAAACATTTTGATTGGGCCAACTATGAAATTGCTTTTTGTTGTGCTTATTACGTAGTCAAGGCTAGGGTATAGCCTCACTTAAACTTTCCACTATTAGGTCATTGCTTAATGTTATAGATAGATCTATCACGGTTGACCACACCGTCTGGACTTGGTTGCCCAACTTGCCAGGGTGGCACCTGGATTTGTGGATGCAATCACTTGTGTGGAAAACTAGAAGGGGAGGGGGGGTTGAATAGTTTTGCCGATTTTAATTTAATTTCAAAAACTTTAGATTCGATAATATGTGAAATTGTATGGATTTTGAGAACGTATAGATCTAATGATAATGCAAGCAAATAAATAAAATTAAGGGATAGAAAAGACACAACCGATTTATAGTAGTTCGGCTACAAGGACACCTTCCTTGCCCTACTCCACTCCCCGAGTCACCTACTCGAGAGTTCAAGCACTATGTCAACAAACTCCTTCACTTGGCGGAGAAGCCTTCACAACGTTGCTTACACTTTTTTCCGGTACAAAGCTAGATACCGAGTTCGTAGCACGGTGGACCAAACCAACACAACAAATATGTGAAATATCATATACAAGATCTTCGCTACAGAAATCTTGCGGAGTGACAAATAAATCAAGGACCCCTTGCTTGGATGACTTGTAGAATGCTCGTGATCTCGCCTTAGAGAAGGACCTATATGAGGATCACAAATAGAAAGTAAGAAGAACAACTCTCTAGATCAAGTGATCTATATGTTAGAAGAGAATGAGAGTGTATGAGAGATTTAGTAAGAAGAGGGGTGAGTTAGAATGAAGAAATGACTCTCTATTTATAGGCAAAATTCTTCACTGTTCCCCGGATCCCACGGATCCCTTCCACTTGGGATCCGTCTAGTGTAATCCTAGGGATCCATGGAACGCTCCTCTTTGCCCATGGGTTTTTTGGTTATGGGTCATGGGTTATGGGTTGGTCCATGGGTTTTCTTTAGATTCAATGTATCTAAGTATACATTGTATCTAGTCTACTTGGTTATGGGTTAAGATTCATGGGTTATGGTCCATAGGTTATGGTTTTTACCCATCCTAATAAACTATTACAACAAATGCTTAATTATTACAATTTTGTATTTAAATGGCTATATGTAAATGCTTTACAAAAATAACATTTATCCTTATAATTATACTTAAGATAACATTACATTTGTTATCAACAAAACACAAAGAGATCGCAAAATATTAATAAACGTTTTTACGGTTTATTTGTATTAACAATCTCCCCCTTTTTGTTGATGACAAAACATAATGTTATGATGAGTAAAACTTAAGAATAGATGTAATTTTTTTGAAAGCCCCTAAGTTTTACTTCTTCTCCCCCTTTTTGTCGAAACAAAAAGTTAACCCTTTGGAAGAAATAAACATAATAGTGTGGAAAAATTAGTCCACGTATCGCTAACTCCCCCTTGACGGTAGCTCCCCCTTGTTTGGGGCGTCAAGTGAATAAAAATGAAAATCCTACAAAAAGAGAGGTTAGTAACATGCTTAAATAATGTTGTGGTTGCCGAGAATCAAGATTGGGAGCCAAGGTATGTAAACAAGGCCTTGTAATAAAACAACAAATTGTAGTGGTATGTATGCCACTTACAAGCATGTAAAAATAAGAACAAGACTTTTTCTTGAAAATGACTTCAAAAGAAAAATAATACTAAAAGTAGAAAATAGTAGTAGTGATTTCTTTCATGCTTGCATAAGGTTATGGATGGAGGTTTTGATGAGTAATGGTATTGATGTGATCAAGGATGAGGTTGAGTATGAAACACATTTCTTCCCTAACTTCTATTGCAATTTCCCTAGCGGATTGGCAATGTTCACAATGTAAATGATGTGGGTAATGAGTGCGGAAGTTTTCCAGGTTGTTTTGATTTGAGTTATGCGGAAGTTGTGGTGGAAAAATAGGAAAATATGGATCAATATCCGGAATGTTTGTAAATGGTGGTGGAAAAGTGTCACACCCCCAATTTACCTGTTTTGCAGCGGAATGGAATTCCTGGGGATAGACTGTCATAGCATCACAATCACAGTTATATTGAACGACCTAAAGTGTCGTTTGAAAAGAACATCGTTTGATTTAATAAAACAATCAGAGTTTACAAAGTGTAGGTCCCAAATGAAATCAACTTGTGCGGAAAATAAGTTTAGTACAGTCAACGATGTTTTTAAAGTATATAAATCCCATGTAAGACGCGTCGTCACCACGACTCCATGATGTGTCCAAATGCATGCCTTGAAGTGAATGCCTTAGATACCTGAGATAAAACATGCTTAAAAAAATGTCAACACAAAGGTTGAGTGAGTTCATAGAGTTTGTGTTGAAATGTAAAGCCTTTCAAAAAATCGTTTATGCAAAGAAAGGCATTGTAAATCGTTGAAATGTAAAGACTTTCAAGTCGTTTATGTAGCAAAGGCATTGTAAATCCACTACCCAAGTCCCGCCCATACAAAACTTGCAACCCTGTGTGTTCACAACCCACTGCCGTAATATGTAGAGTTAATGTTCAAGTGCATGATGTCAAATGAATTCACATAATAATGCATGGCTCAATGTAATCAAATCGTTTATGCAAATAGTATTTGAATCCACCAGCTCCAAGTCCCGCCCATACAAAACTTGCAAACCTCGTGTGTTCACAACCCACCGCTTAATATGTAGAGTTAATGTTCAAATGCTCCAAAACCGTTAGTCCATAATCGGATACCAAGTCCGTTAGATCAATATTATACCAAGTCCGTTAGACCAATGAATATACCAAGACCATTAGACCAATGAATATACCAAGACCGTTAGACCAATGAATATACCAAGTCCGTTAGACCAATGAATATACCAAGACCGTTAGACCAATGAATATACCAAGTCCGTTAGACCAATGAATATGATATGGAAATTCTAAGTATGGCAATACTGTTATTTCACATGACTAAACATTTAGTCTTGGATAAACATATAATTTGGTAAATAGTCATGAATGTAATAAAAATATCAGCATGTATCTCCCCAAAACAGTTATGAAAACAAATAAAAGAGTAGGGCTATTTAAACTCACGGTAATCCATAAAAGTTAATGTACTTGTGAAAGTAAATGAAACAGCTTTGAGCATGTATTCTCCCCAAAACGAGCATGAAAGCAAGTAAAGGTGGGGCTATGAAACTCACTTGGTGGAATGATGCGAAGACAAAAGTGAGTACACCGAGATGTAGTGTGATACGTAATTCTTGACCTATGATGAAATGATATGACATGTAATGAGTTGCAATGTAATGTTATGCATGCATTTCATATGTTATTTATACCATTTGCGAGTTTTGAAAATATTACCTATCGTCGAAAAAATACTCGCTTTTGACGCCTTGACCAATCAAAATCACTTACAAGTATTACGCCAAATGTCATCCTACAATGGTTTTATAATGATTTATAGTGAAATTATCACTTTTGTCGTGAAACAATGTCGCCGGAACATCATGAAATTAACAAAAATGGCTTTGGAAAACTAGTCGTAAAATGGTGTACGTCGATCGTTAGAGAACGAACTCGACGGTTTTGGAAAGTTTGTATCGATATCTAGAAGTTTCAGTTCATGAGTTTTCGTCATAGAGGTCTCGAACATATAGATAATAGAGGTTAAAGATGGTGATTTTAGTTACCAACACTTATCTCAGAAAAAATAATATAGTTTTTCTAAAAAATAATAGTTACGGCAAGTTTATGAAAACGTGTATATATTTGTCGTTTCAAATCCGTTTTCTACATATAATACGTCCTTAGCTTCGTATCAAAGTATACTAATATATTTTTGATAAGTCAAATAATTTAAAGCTTAGGACTCTTTTTGACCTGCATAAACTAAAATAGGTTGCTGAAATTTCAGAAAATATATATTTCGTCGTCAAACTTGAAAAATTCATAACTTTTTCGTTATAGCTCCGCTTTTAATCCGCTTAAGCGCCACGGATCGTTTTAAAGTATATTTTCTAAATATCTAGCAAAATCATGCTACTGTCGGATTTTCCAGAAAACAAAAATAAGGACAGACCACTTTTTATAATTATCGAAAATAGTTTTCTCGACAAACCTATTCTAATCCCTTCAAATCAACTCCAAAGCTAATCTAATCCTACCATACACCTTCTTAGGGTGTCATGGGTTCCTAAACATCATCAAGACCAAAGAATACCAAGGGGATAATTATAGGATGACCATATATATATATATAACTCAAAAATCATAAAATGGTATAAATACACATAAGTCTTGTATGTTGCTCCAAAATGAAAGATACATATGAGATGATAAGGAAACATGAAAATGAAAGAAACATGCTTACAAGTGAATATGATGAGGTGCAAGTAACAAGGTTTAGCCTAAATACTCTAGATTTTTATTTCAAAATCTTAATAAGAGTATTATCTAGATTGTATAACTTCAGGTTTGAGAAAAATTTGTGATGATCCCTTGATCACCCTTGTTGCCGTTTTTGATGAAGAAGAAACAAAGGAGGGGAAATGTTTTTGCTAGCTAGGTGAATATGAGTGAATGAAATGAGGTAAATAATTCATGGAAGACTTTTATGTATATGTATATAACTAATAATTCAAGAACCATACCAATCAAATAAATGCCACCCTCTTGGACCGGATGGGGATTTTGTTTCCCAAATTTTTTTTCTTTTATTGCATATATACTTGTGTAAATAAAAAGTGTAAGTAAATGTTATAATTGTAGGAAATTGTATAAGTAATGGTAAATGGAAACTTTTAGGTAAAAGAGATGTTTAATAAATCAAAATAGAATGTAATGAGATAATAAAAATTGTAAAAATACATTCCTTGTGAAATTTAAGTGATAAAATAATTACCAGTAATTTTTAAGAAAAGCGTCGAATAATTTAACTTTTAACGATTTATGTACCAAATAACTAAAACACTAGAAAACTAAAAATATAGTTTTATAAACTAATGGGTATAAAAATATATCGGGATCATTTTGAAAGTAACGGATTAAATATTCAAAATAATAACTCACGCGATAACGCTTATTTAATATAAAAATTACGCGTTAAATGTGAAATGAAATGTCGAATGAATGTATATGATGCTAATGATGTCAATGAAATGTAGACTAATCTTAGTCCATATGAATGTAATGCGGATGTTATGATCATGAATTCGCTAAACCATAAAGGTTACCGACTTTGGAACACGTAAACCAAGTATACGATAAATGTTGAAATAGTGAGGCATAAATTGTTTCTGAAATGACCCGAAGTTCGGGTTGTCACATTCGCCCATTCAAAAAGGAATTCACCCTGAATTCGCGTGTTAGTCTCGGTTATTTGATGAGGCCTTTCCCATTCTCGAGCAAAGCCCTCAAAAGATTTTTGGTAACCGATTTTTACTTAATCCCACAACTCATCAAACAAGAACTGTCATACGATTAGGCTAAATCGGTTTAGGTAACAACTTGTTTCTAGCTCGATCTTTGCAACTCATCATACAAGAACTGTCACGCCGGATCAAACCGGAACAAGTGGTTTGAAGAAAATTTTGAAAATTTGGCTCGATTACGAATTGCTACACATATAAGCCTACTACTCCCTTCATTGCATGATTCTTCCTGAATTAGACATAGGTGATCACGCTATGTATAATTTAGGAGTAACTATGCAATGCTTGGACTAATCGACTCATATGATGTTTGGTGTTAAGTCAACTGATGTAAAAATTGTGCTAGGGAATGATGGGCATTCTCCATGTCAAAGTGATGTGAGTATGATGGGATGGGTATTTAAGGGCATCCATGTGACAGTCGATATGAAATGAAAGTAAATAACTCGAAAAATGTACGCATAAATCGTATGCAAAGTGAACATGCACTTGCGATGAAATGATGAGATGCTATGATGATGTAGTTATAGTCTAGGGTCAATGATGCAACCTAGTTCTCTATAACCAAGCTCTGATGCCAATCTGTCACACCCCAATTTACCTGTTTGCAGCGGAATGGAATTCCTGGGGATTGACTGTCATAGCATCACAATCACAGTTATATTGAACCACCTAAAGTGTCGTTTGAAAAGAACATCGTTTGATTTAATAAAACAATCAAAGTTTACAAAGTAGGTCCCAAATGAAATCAACCAGTGGAAAATAAGTTTAGTACAATAACGATGTTTTTTAAAGTATATAAATCCCATGGTAGACGCGTCGTCACCACGACTCCATGATGGGTCCAAATGCATGCCATGAAGTGAATGCCTTAGATACCGATAAAAACATGTTAAAATGTCAACACAAAGGTTGAGTGAGTTCATAGAGTTTGTGTTGAAATGTAAAGCCTTTCAAAATCGTTTATGCGAAGAAAGGCATTGTAAATCGTTGAAATGTAAAGACTTTCAAAATCGTTTATGTAGCAAAGGCATTGTAAATCCACTCCGTTCCAAGTCCCTACCATACAAAACTTGCAACCTGTGTTCACAACCCACCTTAATATGTGTAGAGTTAATGTTCGTTGATGTCAAATGAATTCACATAATAGTGCATGGCTCATGTATCGAATCGCTTATGCAGAAAGGCATTGTGAATCCACCGCCCAAGTCCCCCATACAAAACTTGCAACCTGTGTGTTCACAACCCAACGCGAATATGTAGAGTTAATGTTCAAATCGCTCCAAGACCTAGTCCATAATCTATACCAAGTCCGTTAGATCAATATTATACCAAGTCCATAGGACCAATGAATATACCAAGACCATTAGACCAATGAATATACCAAGACCGTTAGACCAATGAATATACCAAGTCCTTTAGACCAATGAATATACCAAGACCGTTAGACCAATGAATATACCAAGTCCGTTAGACCAATGAATATGATATGGAAATTCTAAGTATGGCAATATCTTATTTCACACATGACTAAACATTTAGTTCGTATAAACATATAATTTGCAAATAGTCATGAATGTAATAAAAATAGTCGAGCATGTATCTCCCAAAACAGTTATGAAAACGTTAAAAGAGTAGGGCTACTTAAACCTACTCGGAATCCATAAAAGTTAATGTACTTGTGAAAGTAAATGAAAACAGTTTGAGCATGTATCTCCCCCAAAACAGTTATGAAAGCAAGTAAAGGTAGGGGCTATGAAAACTCACTTGGTGGATGATGCTAAGACAAAGTGACCGAGATGTAGTGTGATAACGGAATCTTGACCTAT
The DNA here is from genome assembly GCA_910596185.1 of Chrysanthemum makinoi. Lineage (NCBI taxonomy): Eukaryota > Viridiplantae > Streptophyta > Magnoliopsida > Asterales > Asteraceae > Chrysanthemum > Chrysanthemum makinoi. The sequence continues at coordinate 25,672,950 of OU343219.1, forward strand.
GATGAATGATATGACATGTAATGAGTTGCAATGTAATGTTATGCATGCATCAGATGTTATTTATACCATCGCGAAGTTTTGAAAATATTACTTATCGTCGAAAAATACTCGTTTGACGTCTTGACCAATCAAAATCACTTTACAAGTATTTACGTCAAAATGTCATCCTACAATGGTTTTATAATGATTTATTGTGAAATTATCACTTTTCTCAAAACAATGTCGCCGGAAATTATCATGAAATTAACAAAATGGCTTTGGAAAACTAGTCGTTAATGTATCGCCGATCGTTAGAGAACGAACTCTAACGGTTTTGGAAAGTTTGTATCGATATCTAGAAGTTTCACCATGAGTTTCGTCATAGAGGGTCTCGAACATATAGATAATAGAGGTTAAAGATGGTGATTTAGTTACTGTAACACTATCTCAAAAAAAATAATAGTTTTTCTAAAAAATAATAGTTACGCAAGTTTATGAAAACGTAACGTATATATTTGTCGTTTAAACTGCTTACATATAATATCGTCTAATTATCAAAGTATACTAATATATTTTGATAAGTCGAAATAATTTGTAAGCTTAGGACTCGCTTTTTGACTCGCATAAAACTAAAATAGGTTGTTGAATTTCAGAAAATATATTTCGTCACAAACTTGAAAAAAATTCATAACTTCTTCAAGAGAATTCCGCTTTTAATCCGTTTAAGCGGCCACGGATTCGTTTTAAAGTATATTTTCTAAATATCTAGGCCAAAAATTCATGTCTACTGTCGGATTTTCCAGAAAAACAAAATAAGGACAGACCACTTTTTATAATTATCGAAAATAGTTTTTCTCGGACAAAACCTATTCTAATCCCTTCAAATCAACTCCAAAACTAATCTAATCCTACCATACACCTTCTTAGGGTGTCATGGGTTCCTAAACATCATCAAGACCAAAGAATACCAAGGGGATAATTATAGGATGACCATATATATATATATAACTCAAAAATCATGTAAAAATGGTATAAATCACATATGTCTTGCATGTTGCTCCAAAATGAAAAGATACATAGAGATGATAAGGAAACATGAAATGAAAGAAACATGCTACAAGTGAATATGATGAGGTGCAAGTAATAAGATTTAGCCTAAATACTCTAGATTTTTATTTCAAAATCTTAATAAGAGTATTATCTAGATTGTATATAACTCAGGCTTGAGAAAAATTGTGATGATCCCTTGATCACCCTTGTTGCCGCTTTTGGATGAAGAAGAAACAAAGGAGGGAAATGTTTTTGCTATTAGATTGAATATGAAAGGAATGAAATGAGGTAATAATTCATGGAAGACTTTTATGTATATGTATATAACTAATAATTCAAGAACCATACCAATCAAATAAATGCCACCCCCTTGGACCGGATTTTAGGGGGATTTTGTTTCCAAATATATTTTTTTCTTTTTATTGCATATTATTTGTAAATAAAAGTGTAAGTAAATGTTATAATTGTAGGAAATTGTATAAGTAATGGTAAATGGAAACTTTTAGGTAAAAGAGATGTTTAATAAATCAAAATAGAATGTAATGAGATAATAAAATTTGTAAAAATACATTCCTTGTGAAATTTGAGTGATAAAATAATTAATGAAAATTTTTAAGAAAAGCGTTTAATAATTTAACTTTAACGATTTATGAACCAAATAAATTCAAAACACTAGAAAACTAAAATATAGTTTTTATAAACTAATGTAAGTATAAAAATATGTCGGGATCATTTTTGAAAATAACGGATTAAATATTCAATATTTAACTCACGCTGATAACGCTATTAATATAAAAATTCATGCTACTAAATGAAATGAAATGTCATGAATGAATGTATATGATGCGTAATGATGTCAATGAAATGTAGATCTAACTTAGTCCATATGAAATGTAATGCAGGATGTTATGATCACAATGTAAACCATAAAGGTTAATGATTTAAACACGAAACCAAGTTTACGATAAATGTTGAAATAGTGAGGCATAAATTGTTTCGAGAAATGACCTGAAAGTTCGGGTTGTCACAAAAAGAACCTAGATGTTCTTGTAATGTGATGGGAGCTAATGGTGGTGATGTTTCAAGATCTTGAAAGATAGTATTTGGAGATGTGGGTGGTGTTGAAAAGACTATTTCTTTTTGTTTAGGTTGTTTAGATCTTGTTGGAGTCTTAAGGAGTTCCAAAAGAGTGACTTTGGGTGGTGATGAAGTTGGTGTACTTGTTGGTGATGAGGGAGGTGCTATAATGGAAGCATCTTGTGGTGAGTTATTTGTTGAGGATGAACCCATTTGAGGTTGGTTTTGCTAAACAACAAGATCGATACTAATGCGGCGGATATCCTAGAGTTTGATTGTGGTATTTTGGATGGTGGTAGTACAAAGGTTTGGGTATCATGAAGATGATTGTTTGTACTAAGTGATTCATCTAAAGGGCTTTTGGAAGACATGGTGTATTGTGTATGTGAAGATGAAATGGATTATGCAAGCATTTTAGGAGTTCTATATATAGAAAAACAAAGCATTGTAATGAATGCTTGACCAAAATGTGGATTAAAATCTAATGATTAGATATGAATTCAAGGCATGTGATCATGAGAACACAAGCATTAAAGAGCATACTCCAAAAATGAAATAAATGAAGATTTTTCATCAAAAATAGACAAAATAGAAGGTGAAAACATCTTCTGTTTCACGGATCCCACGATCCGGCCCAGATGAAGGCTGGGATCCGGTGGTCAGTGATCCAGCAAAGATAAAAGGAAACATTTTGTCTGTGTGTGCCTATATGCAAACTATTTGGAGTTACGGTTATCTCGACTCCTAAAAAGAAAAAGAAAGATAAACTAGAAGTAGAAAAGCATCCTATTGAGATAACCCGAAAACACATAGTTAGTACATAAGTACGTAATTTTGTGTTATCAATGCTCCTAATTCATTGTTGCTTAAATGAATGTAACCGAAAACACATATTAGTTATGTGTCCCCTTTAGCATTCAAAAGACATGAGATGCAATGAAAACGGGTTTTACTTTGTATTAATAATGAAAAAGCGATTTGTCCTAGTCGTGAGAAATTGCTTTTGTGAAATTGATAATGAAGGTATCATCCTTTTAGAAAACATTTGAAAAGAGATTTCTTTGAAAATATGTATTGAAAAAAGTAAGAAAGCTATAAGTGGAAAACTTTATCTTGGTTTTGAAAATTCCGTATTGTTTGTGAATTGTGCATGAAATAGAAATCCTAGACTCAGAAAGAAGAAGGCTAGTGTTTACATACCTTGTAGAGTCAAATAAGTTACGACGTTTGTTCCATTAGACCAAGACCAAGACGAAGTAGGTTGAATTGTTCTTGCTTCAACGGTTTGGTGAGGACGTCGGCTATGTTGTCTTCGGATGCTACCTTCTCAATAGAGACCCTTTTGAACATTGTCTCTTAGGAAGTGATGTCGAATCTCTATATGCTTTGTGCGTGAATGCAATACCGGATTCTTGCTTAAGTCGATGGCACCTTTGTTGTCACATAGGATGGCTATGTCGCTTAGATAGATGTCGTAGTCTACTAACACTTGTTTCATCCATAGTGCTTGTTGGCATGCTTTGCCGGCAGAGACGTACTCGGCTTCGGTTGTTGATATTGCAAGTGCCGTTTGTTTCTTAGAAAACCATGATGTTAAACAACATCCCATAAAAGTACATATCCCACTTGTACTTTTTCTATCAACGTAATCACCTGCATGTCAGAATCTGCATATACAATTGTTTCTACTCCCGTGCCCTTAGGGTACCATAATCCTAATTGTGTTGTACCCTTAATATATCTAAATATCCTTTTTATGGCTTCTAGGTGTGATGTTTTATGGTCTTCTTGAAACCTAGCACATAAGCAAACACTAAACATGATATCCGGCCTACTTGCCATGAGGTAGAGAAGGCTACCTATCATGCCACGATATTTAGTATTATCTACGGATTCTCCGTCTTCATCTTTTGTGAGTTTGGTGTCGGATGACATTGGAGTACTAATTGGTTTTGACTCTTCTAGACCGAATTTCTTTAACATCTCCTTGATGTATTTAGATTGATTGAAGAAGATACCATCTTCTACTTGTTTTATTTGTAGACCAAGAAAGAAACTAAGTTCTCCCATCATACTCATCTCGAACTCGTCATGCATGATTTTAGAGAAATCATCACACATGTCTTGACAAGTGGATCCCAATATAATATCATCTACATATATTTGTACTATGATTATATGTGACTCTCTTTTCTTAGTAAAAGTGTGTTGTCAACTAACCCCATGGTGTAGTTGTGTTTAACTAGAAATGACTTGAGTCTATCATACCAAGCTTTTGGAGCTTGTTTAAGACCGTAAAGGGCTTGCTTTAATTTATACACATGTTTGGGTTTTTCAAAATCAATGAAGCCCGGAGGTTGAGCTACATATACTTCTTCATTTATGAAACCATTTAGAAAAGAGCTTTTGACATCCATTTGATAAAGCTTTAGATCATTAGCACAAGCATACGTAAGAAGTATTCTTATAGACTCTAATCTAGCCACGGGGGTGTAGGTCTCATCAAAGTCTATTCCCTCTTGTTGGTTATACCCTTGAGCAATGATTCTAGCCTTGTTCCTACACTACTCCGTTTGCATCTAATTTGTTTTTATAAACCCATTTGGTTCCTATTATGGTTTGATTACTAGGTGGAGGACAAGTGTCCAAACATCATTAGAAACAAATTGATTTAGTTCTTCTTGCATAGCCATTACCCAACTTTCATCTTTTATGGCTTCTTGTGTATTCTTAGGTTCTAAGGTTGAAACGAAACAAAACAAGCTACTTTGGTTTTGAACTTGAGACCTTAATGTTCGTTCGTTTAGTTTTCCTATGACTTTATCTACGGGGTGATCTTTGGACTCTTTAATGTTTATTATTTCATCACTTAGAGGTTCTTCTTCTTCACTTATCTTTTTCTTTATTACTATAGCTTCACTTTCTATAATCTCGTCATCGACAAGAGGTGGAGAGGGTTTGGGTGGACTTTCATCAAATTTTATATTTAATGACTCTTCTACCTTCATTGTTTCTTTGTTTAATATGACGTAAGCTTTGCTATTTGGCGAATAACCTAAAAGATACCTTCGGTTGATTTAGGATCAAATTTTGTAAGGTAATCTTTAGAGTTAAGAATAAAACATTTACTACCAAAGACTCTAAAGTGATTTAACGTAGGCTTTTTGCCTCGATGTAACTCATATGGAGTTTTTCCTAAGATTGGTCTAATTAAGACTCGATTGAGTATATACGTTGAAGTATCAACGACATTACACCAAAACTTTTGAGGTATGGATTGTTCATTAAGCATGGTTCGACTCATTTCTTGTAGAGTTCTATTCTTTCTTTCTACTACCCCATTCGAATGTGGAGTGCGTGGAGACGTAGAAGTTATGGCATACAAAGTCTCAATTGCACTTCATTATCGAATTCCCTACCATGATCCGTCCTAATAGACACTATGGGACTTCCTAGTTGTCTTTGGATCTTTTTGCTTAATATTTCAAAATAATTAAAGGTTTCTGTTTTGTTCTTTAAGAATTTTGTCCATGTATACCTAGAATAGTCATCCACTATGACCAAAGTGTAGTAGTTTCCTCCATAACTTTGGATAGCGGATGGACCAAATAGATCCATATGTAGTAATTCTAGACATCTAGTTGTAGACACCATGTTTTTAGCTTTATGACTAGAATGAGCTTGTTTTCCTACATTACAAGCATCACAAAAGTGATGTCCATATTTTAACTTAGGTAGATCTCTTACTAGATCTTTGGATGATAGCGATTGAAGAAGTCGCATGTTGGCATGACCCAATCTTCGATGCCATAAGGTCGAAGTATCATCCATAGAGGTAAGACATAGTTTGTCTTTAGGTCCATTTTTTAGTATCTTACTACCGGTTTCGGTAAAAAGTACATTGCACTTTTTATCACATATTTGTCCTATACTTAAGAGGTTAAAGTTTAGGTTTTTTACGTGACACACATCGTTAATGGTTAGAGATTTGTTAGAAATCGTACCTTTACCGATGATTCTACTTTTTCTATTTCCAAACACCACATTACCTCCATTGAAGGATTCATATGTGGAGAATAGATCCCTATTGCCGGTCATGTGCCTCGTGCACCCGCTATCCTTGACCCATTCATCGGGGTCTAGGTCGACCTTTAAGCACACCTAAAACAATAATAAACTCAAAAGTTTGGTCCCCATTTGTTCATGGGTCCATTAGTGTTAAACATTCCGTTCATGTTAGAAATGTATGGATAAGATGAGTATGCATTCCATGGAGCAAAATTTTGGAAATAAAAACCGTTTTGCATGTTTGGATTCCATCCCATTTGATGGTACTTTTCGGGTAAACGTTATTAGGTCTCCTAAATGAATTATGTTTTGAAAAAGATGGAGCTTTGTTTCTTGCAAAAGTAGGGTTATATTTTGGAGGTGGTTGTCTAGTGGTGACATGAGTTGGTTTCTTCCTATTAACTATAACAAACTCAGTTCTAGATAAAGAAGCTACATTATTGCTCTTGTTTGCTCAGATCCACGGATCCCTTTTCGTACACTAGTCGGTTCCTTTTTAGGGGATCCGTGGGATCCCCACAACAAGTGTTTGGTTTTCTAGTTCCTTAACAAATTTTGTTTCTTTACTTTCACTAGTTGATGGATCAAGTTGTTGACTACCTAGACCCTTTTGATTGTTACCGGTTTTAACGCCATCGAGTATTGTATCTAAAGTGTTCATGCTCATTCTAGCAATTTTAGAATCTAAGTGATCCACTAGTGTTTGAAGTTGAACGCAAAGTTCACATTCACCACTTGCTATTTTACCCTTCTCTAAGCGTTTTAGTTTTGCTTTTAATTCTATGACTTCTTTATCTAAATGTTGATTTTGACTCTTTAAAAGCTTGTTTTTGTTAACTATTTTTAAGCTAATATTGCATAGTTTATCATATTCATTATGCAATGAGTCGTCATCAAGTGATGAGCTACTATAGTATTCGTGACATACCTCGTCATTTGCCATGAGACAAATTTCTTCGTCCTCCTCATCGCTCATTCCCCATGTGCCGCTCACAAACGCCGTTTGATCATCCCGTTTGGGACACTTACTAATAAAGTGGTTTGGGTCCCCACATTTAAAGCAAGTACGATCATCCTTTGGCTTCTTGTCCTCTTTGCTTTTCCGAAAGCCTTTCTTGTCGCATCATGGTTGTTTGACGTATCTTCCCTTTCTTCTAAAGAACTTTTAAAGTCCCTTACCGCCATAGCGTACTCTTCGTCGTCACTACTCGAAGATGAGTCTCTCATCGCGAAGCCTTTTTGGCTTTAAGGGCAAGAGATTTGTGTTTCTCTTTCACCTTTGAGGCTTCGGAATCTTTAGCAAGGACAAGCTCGTAGACTTTTAGGTTGCCTATGAGTTCATCGAGGGTGAGGATTGTCAAATCTTTTGACTCTTCGATTCCCGTCACCTTGGATCTCCACTTCGATGGAAGTGCCCTTAGATATCTCCTAACATGGTTACGGCTAGAAAAAGATTCATCAAGTGCTTGTAAAGATGTAATAATAGTATTAAAGTTAGCAAATGAATGATCTATAGTTTCCTCATCCGATATTGAAAATTGTTCATATTGTTGAACAAATAAATCAATTTTATTATTTTTAACTTGTTGGTTGCCTTGATGAGTTACAACTAAAGAATTCCAAATTTCTTTAGAGGTTTTAAGCATAGAAATTCTTTCGAATTCCTTTTTCGGTAAAGCATTATATAAAACCATTTTTGCTTCACTATTTTTAGAAAGCTTTTTCTTCATTTCATCGTTTAGTTTATCATGAGGTATGTGAACTAAATTTCCTTTATCATCATTTGAGGTAGCCTCAAAATCACCTTCAACAATAATGTACCAAAGATCAATATCTTTAGACTTCACATATGTTTTGAATCTATTTTTCCAATATATAAAACCATTAGTTTCAAGTAGTGGTGGTCGTTGCATAGATGGCCCTTCCTTATAATTTTTTGAACCCATAGTGATCGAAAAGTTTTTAAAATACAATTTTATTTTAAAACTTTTATAAACTTAGCTCTTGATGCCAATTGTGGAAAACTAGAAGGGGGGGTTGAATAGTTTTGCCGATTTTAAGTTGATTTCAAAAACTTTAGATTCGATAATATGTGAAATTGTATGGATGTTGAGAACGTATAGATCTAATGATAATGCAAGAAAATAAATAAAGTTAAGGGATAGAAAAGACAGAACCGATTTATAGTGGTTCGGCTACAAGGATACCTTCCTTGCCCTACTCCACTCCTCGAGTCACCTACTCGAGAGTTCAAGCACTATGTCAACAAACTCCTTCACTTGGCGGAGAAGCCTTCATAGCGTTGCTTACACTTTTTCCGGGACAAAGCTAGATACCGAGTCCGTAGCACGGTGGACCAAACCAACACAACTATTACACAACAAATATGTGAAATATCAAATACAAGATCTTCGCTACAGAAATCTTAGGGAGTGACAAATCAATCAAGGACCCCTTGCTTGGATGACTTGTAGAATGCTCGTGATCTCGCCTTAGAGAAGGACCTATATGAGGATCACAAATAGAAAGAAAGAAGAACAACTCTCTAGATCAAGTGATCTATATGTTAGAAGAGAATGAGAGTGTATGAGAGATTTAGTAAGAAGAGGGGTGAGTTAGAATGAAGAAATGGCTCTCTATTTATAGGCAAAATTCTTCACTGTTCCCCGGATCCCACGGATCCCTTCCACTTGGGATCCGTCTAGTGTAATCCTAGGGATCCGTGGAACGCTCCTCTTTGCCCATGGGTTTTTTGGTTATGGGTCATGGGTTATGGGTTGGTCCATGGGTTTTCTTTAGATTCAATGTATCTAAGTATACATTGTATCTAGTCTACTTGGTTATGGGTTAAGATCCATGGGTTATGGTCCATGGGTTATGGTTTTTACGTATCCTAATAAACTATTACAACAAATACTTAATTATTACATTTTTGTATTTAAATGGCTATATGTAAATGCTTTACAAAAATAACATGTATCCTTATAATTATACTTAAGATAACATTACATTTGCTATCAACAAAACACAAAGAGATCGCAAAATATTAATAAACGTTTTTACGGTTTATTTGTATTAACAACTTGCCATGACGTATAACATCTTGGTTTGAGCGTGATGGAATGCTTATGTTGTGACTTATGTTGCGTAATAAGTGGTGTTACTATTTGGTCTAAATGCTTCGTATTTCATTTAAACCTATGAACTCACCAGCTTTATGCTGACTTTTTTGCATGTTTTTCTCAGGTAATTGACGTAAAATCTTGGGTAACCTTTTGGGAGGCGCTTGGCAGTGATGGCATGGTCTTGGATTCAATTCACTCTGATGTTATTTGGGGACCGTTTTCATAAACTATTTTTAACGGGCTTACTTTCGTACTTTTCAATAAATGTAAAACTTAATTACTATCGTTGACTATGTTTTTAAGTTATGGATTAAGTATATTTTGTTCGCTATGCTTGTGTTATGTACCAATTTCGTAGCACCCCAAAGTTAGTAAAGTCTTTCGCTGAGCCTATTTTGGCGGTGTTATATATCCCAATGCATAAACAATCAAGAACAATATCCAACTGAGCACCAGGTAAATCTTCCACTTCCACACATCACCTTGAGCAGCTTCTAATCTTGCCTCTAGCTCATTTCTCCCCCTCAAAAGGCCTGGTATGATAATTCTTGAACGAGCACATATTTCAGGATCATACCATTGTATCCACCGACAAGAAGACCCCTATTCATGATTATGGAAAATCATTAAACAATAACCATTGTTACAATGTAGTTTGCTAAAATGATAAAATACATATTAAAAGACACTTACTTCAACAGGACAACCAAAGAATCGACGCCCTGGGTTGGCAGAGGTCCATGAAGTGCAAACTATAGCTTGCTTACCACACTAGCAACGTACCATGTGAAAGGATTATCGTTTTGTGTAGGATCGTAATATTTATTGTGTTGATGATTCGGGTGGTCTTGGATGATGGAAATACATGTTTGCCATAGTTAGAGAGAAAGAGATGAGAGGGAGTTTCTTGCTAGAGACTTGGTTAACAAATTCAAGGTTAGATTAAATGAAAAGCTCCACCCCTTCCATGGATGGAAGGGGTATTTATAGTTACAATGAATACGTCCTCCTATCGGACTGTGGATCAAGCATACAGTGGGTAAAGACCCGTCCTTCCTCCACGGTGTTACACTAAACTATTCTATGCTACTAATTAATTAATTAACTACTAAACAATGTAACAAACGACATGTCTACGAGCTAACTTATGCTAGACCATATTTGGGGTGACCGACACTTTAACATGGAATTTCCAATTCCTAACAATCTCCCCCTAAGGGAGGTCACCCCATGAAATACATTTTGCATCCTTGCATTCTATCTTTGTCTTTAGTTCCGAGCTCGTAGACTTCTATTCTTCAAGTTTCGCAATCTTTGTGCTTTTGTAGCGATTCTTCAAAGTCCGATTATTTTGTACTTTCAGTGGAGGTCTTTGAACTGATCCACATCTTTGATGATCTTCGAGCTTTCATTGAGATCATCAGCCACAGTAAATCTCTGGATCACCCTTTATTGTGTTTCCATCATGTGATGTTGTGATTTTGGACCGACATGCTCACACTTTCAGGATCATGACATCTTTTCATCAGAGTAACGAAAGCTTTACTGGTTCATGATATTTGCAGCTATCGAGCCGGTTATGTAGATAAGCACTTGTCATGATTTCTTTAATTAAGTGTGGATGCTGTGAGCATGCGGCTTTGGATTGACTCCTCAATTTTGATCAGTTGCAACCGTCCATATGTACCTGCAAACAACAGTTAGCAATAAATCACACGAAAGTGTCTTTGATCACTTTCGTTGAATTGAGGTACACGCCCACGGTTCCCCGTTGATCAGTACAAGTACTGCCTGTGATTAGGTAGGATTCCTAAGAATCTCCTTGACAGGGTTTTGCAGCTGTTCTAGCCGTTCTCAAACCGAAACGTCTCAAAGAAGACAACACAGAGTGAGTGAACCAGCGAATTGAGATTCACCGATTGATGAAAATGATTTGAAAACAATCGCGTATTGCTTAGAAGAAAGAGTTTTGCAATACGACGAAGGTTTTATGAGAAAGATCAATTTTCAATAAAAATACTTTTTGTATTTGAAAAGAGTACACATTCGATGTGCTAGAGAAAAGAAGATTTGCACATCGAACGGTTTTTCTAAAAGTATTTTTCAATCAGAGATACTTTTGAATTTGAAATATGAATACACATTCGATGCGCTAGAGAAAAGAATATTTGCACATCGAATGGTTTTTCCAAAAGTATTCGTCAATTCATTTCCTGGACCAAGGATGATTCACGAGTGAATCGCCCCATCGTTTCTATCCAGTTGTCACAAGCTTGATCTTTTGCAAGATTTCACATGTCACCCACCAAGAGCTTGTTTGATGTTGGCTCTAGAAGGATTTCCATCTTCATCGTGAATATTTTCATATCACTCGGATGTTCTGGCAATACCACAAGGATAATGCGTAGGACTCTAAATATATACTTACTTTCCACATTGTGTGAAACAACAAGTCTTCATTAATTTTGTGTCCTAATGAGATATTGTGGATGATCTCTTGGCTCTAGACTCAATAGTGCACATTTGGTTCCTATGCCGGAGACTAGGGAGAGGGTCTCCTTCTTCAATATCAACAATCTTTAAGAGAAAGTCAATAGATAATGTCGGTGCCCCTTCCCGTGAGAATGGTGAAACAATCCCTTTTAAGAGGAACTTGAGTAGCTTGGGAAGTTTAGTGCAGTCGTCCTGGTCCATGACGTCTTGTATTCAATACGGTGTTACCTAGTAACCACCGTAGCATATGAATTGAACCGGTTTACGCCCTAAGGTTGAATTATTTCACCCTTTTCATATTCATTTCTTTTTCATTTTCAACCCCGGTGCTTACCAAGACTTCATAACTAGAACCTTGTTGGGTTTATTCCATTCTATTCTATCTCAGTCCGCACTCTTCCTATATCTCACTTTTCTCCTTTTTTTCATCATACCTAAGGACTCTACACTAACTAGTGGATTGTCCCTGGGTAGATCCCTCCGGCTCTGGCGGGATCGTGGGAACGAATACCTAACCTCACCATCCTTATAACTCCATGCATAAAGTAAAATGGTCGGTCTTTTGGTACAGTTCATTCTTTCTCAAAACCAATTGAAAAATCATTTGGAAAAACAATCAAGGTACTTGTGATACGAGATCAAAGCATTTTGTACCTTAATAGTTTTGATCATTTAGAAAACCTCCCCCTCAACATGTGCATATGATTTAGAAATTGGTTAGCACATGGAGGCAAGAGGGATTTGAAATATTTTCTTTGATCACAATTTTCATAGAAAAAGCCATTTGATTTTCTTAGTAAATTCTCCCCCTCAATATGTGCGTAGGATATTTGAAATCATTTAGCACATACAGGAAGAGTTCTTTTAAAGTACATTTACGATCACACAAGCCTTTAAGAAATCATTCGAAAATCAATCAAGGTACTTTATGTTGAAACATATAAATCTTTGTACCTTGAAAGTTTATTTTCTTTTGAAATGCTCCCCCTCAATATGTGCTTCGAGATTCGAAAGCGTTTAGCACATATGGGAGAGCAACCTGCACAATTGAATCAAAACGATCATCTTTTATCAAATTTCATTATTAAATCACAAATTCTCCCCCGGTCAAAAATATCAAACCCTTTGAGATTTTGGATCCTAAGTGATTTAATAAGGTTTAGAAAACATGGGAAAAAATGTGGCCATGTTTAAATACTCATCTTGTTTTTTGATAAATCCTCCTCCTCAACATGTGCATTGTGTATTTGAAATCGTTTGGCACATGGAGGCAGGAGTGCCTTTAAAGGACTAAAACAGATTTGAGATTTACATCACTGTCTCTCCCCCGATCAAAAATTTCAAACCTCTTGAGATTTGATATCCCAATTGATTTAAATTATTTAGAAAATTTTAGGGAAAGACGTGGCAAGATTCAATTTTTTGAAAAATGACAGATAAGGACCATTTTAAGACATTAAAGATTGTTAGTGTCTGATATGATAGTTTTTAGGAGATCTTTAAGTAAAATAAAACAATTTCACAATCAAACAAGAACAGAAAAAATTTCATTTTGAAAGATCTTGATTCTTAAAGAAAAATCATACCATGACATAACATTAAATCTTTAGATCACCACTTATTTTGTAGAAACGGACTTTTGTGAAGAAATATCGTTTGAAAATATTTTATTTTAAATCACTCTCCCCCTCAATCGATGACCGTAGTCGATGATTGAGTGACTAAAGTTTTGATAAAATGAAGTCTGGTGATTTTCAAAATGAGTCCAATTTATTTTCAAAACAATATTTTCCATTTTCAAAACAATTTATTCAAATTTTTCAAAATTGTTTAAAAATGGTATCCTGCACAAAGATGCGTTAGGTGGTTGAGAAGCTTCTGTTGTTGCTGTAGGGCTTGGAAGAAAAACCGTCTGCTGATGTAGTGAGATTTCTTATGTTGCATTTTAATGCCAACTGAGGTCAAATTAAGCTCCATTTCTTCATTTGCTGATGAAGAAAACCATCTGCTGATGTAGTGAGACCTCTTACGTTGCATTTTTCCATGCCAACTCTCCATAGAAGTCCAATTAAGCTTCGTTTCTTCATTTGTCAACCCAAGATATAGTTACCCTTTCCTTTCGGCATCCAATCATCTTCATTTGTGGGATCCGGATCGGGAACATTCTTATATACCAATATACCTGTATATGTTACTGAACACACATACAAATATATGGTGGTCGACATCACCCAAACAGCAATCGACTAATAAAAGTCAATTCAACATATTAATCAGATCATATAAGGCATGGGAATTATGTGTTCATCAAACTCTAATCATCTAATCCTAACAATCATATCCTAAATTCCTAGTCCTTCGACATAGGCAAATATCATTTTTAATTAAGCACGTAGGATAATTAAGAAAGTCCGTTAGATGATATAAATTTGAAAACATTCTCCCCCTCAATCAATGACTCATTTTCTGAAAAGTTTAAAAGCGCTGAAGTCATTGATTGAGTTTGTAAATTTAATAAAAACTCCGATTCTGATTTATTTTTTCAAGCAACTCATTTACCACCATTTTGTTAAAACAAATATTTTTCTGAAGAATTTTAGAAGGAAAAATATTTGAGTAGGAACAGCAGTCCTTCGACATACTTTCCTCAAATTGTTTTAGGATAAGTGCACGAAATTTTTGAAAATTTTGATTAGCGCAGCACTTTCCTTCCTTGAAGAACGGGTTGCTATCTGAAATAATAGCAAACCATAGTTTTAGCGCGGGTTACAGTCTGAAGTAACTGCAAGCCATAGTTTAAGCACGGGTTACAGTCTGAAATAACTGTAAGCCATTTGATTTGTGACATGTTTCGAAAGGAAATATTTACACCTTCTGCTCGAACTTCATCTATGGTCCCGTGTCATTGTTGAATGACATTTCTAAGACCGCAGATGTTATCGATACCAGAAGACATGTCTTGAAAAAAAACATATTTTTGGTATTTTTAAATTTTCTGATTTTTATGGGTCTTTGTTGATTTTATATTTTTCTATTTTCTTTTTGTTGGTTTTATATTTTTGTGTTTTGTTTTTAATAAATATTTACAAAGATAGAGTAGATGATATAATTTAAGAGAATGATGATACGAGTACCGAGATAAGGATATCAAGAAACCCCGTTGTAGAAGATAGAAGACATCATCTCTTAAACATTCACCACCAAAGCTTCCAAGACTCTTGAATCGAAGAGAGAAATTGAGCCACTTGAAAGTGAGACTTTGGTAGCTTCCCCCCAAACCGTAAATCTTCTTATTGAGCAAATTCTAAGCTTTCTTTCAAGCTTGCCTTAGCCAGATGCACAAGGACGCACACCATATCATCGATCTTGCTGCTCCATATAAGAAGGATCATTGTAAGTCTCCGTTCGGGGTTATATCATCAAGTAGAACAGCAAAGAATCATCCCACACTTGAACAATCTTCTCAAATTCCATTTCCACTAAAGTCTGAAGCGATCCATACAAAACAGTTGTCAAGAGACCACTTCCCCCATGTAGAAGAATTGATTCAGTCAGTCTCTTAGACTAGAGCTCACGAACCTGAATACACAATTACCCAAAGACAAAGAAACTTATACCATCGAAGTAGTAGATTCAGTCCAATAGCCAAAGAATAACCCCGATGTATACTTTTCTCTCCCCCTGAAGAAAGCGTATGAAGCTCAAGAACCCGAAGTACCCGAATGCCCAAAGAGAGAATAACCGATAACATTGAAGAAGCAGGCCGAATCATCGATTATCTCTACGGATGACAATCTCTGGGATGTCAACTCGGAATAAGTGATTATATCTCGAATCACGATTAAGCCCTCAAGTGAGACAGTGAAGCGTCCCAATGTACACAATCTATCTCCCCTGATGAATGCGATAGCATCATCACACACTTGTGTACCTCTTTTATCATCAGAAACTAACTCTTCCATTTCTTTCCCCACATAGTTGGAATAAGAACACTAAACGCCATGAGTCAAACCTTGAGTGTATCTGCGGTAATGACATTCGTCTTCCCAGGATATCTTCAATCGCTTAGAAGTATTAAGCTCATCAATGTTTACTCGTGTTTAGATGTGTGTCTCCTTCCCCCTTGCTGGTTTTGATACTTCAGAATCAGCAACACTTTGTAAGCCCAAATACTTGAAATCTTTTGAGAAGAATACTTGAAGTCTTTGTGAGAATCAACTTGCTGAAAAATATTATGAGCAAATATAACTAGGGATTAACTTCAACTTTTCACTCTCCCCCAATTAGTGCTCTCCCCTAAACCGACAATCTGTTTGATAAATGCCCAGATTAAGAAGAAGTCTTTAGATAATCAAATGCAACTCGTCTTTTAGTCTTCTAACATACAACAGAGAATGTAGAACCGACTGTAGACTCGACCTTCTTCTAGATTGTCCAGTTGGGGATCAAAAGGTTAACATCTTCATCACACCAAAAAGCATCCCAATTAACTTACATCTTGCAAATCCCCTTAACTAAAATCCCTCCCAATCAAACAAGAACAGAAAGATGTTCACCAAGGAAATCAGCAATCATCCCGCAACGAACACACGAAATGGTGACACCAAACTACCAATCACATCAAACAAGAACAGAGAGATTGTTCGGAATCATCATGTTGATGTGTACGTGAAGCATTAACCGGAAGAACTTTTTTATTAATCGTATCAGCCCGTGTGAAGATGTCAACCAACGGCTTTTAGAAGAAAAACTCCATGTGAAGATGACCCGATAAAAAGAAGCTCGGTTCTTACATGAGTTTGGAGCCGTTTGACCATTTATTCTCAGAAATCAATCAACCATGCAGTAAATTCACACTTCTTCTCCCCCTCAAGAATTGCATACGGAGTTGCCATTCTTGATTGAATAAGTGAATATCTTCAACAAATGTAGTGTATTCACACTTCTCCCCCGCAAAATTAGCACATGATGTCGCCATCGTCATTATAGTTGAGCAAGGGGAATAAGAAAACAGTCAACATTAGCCCGGTTCACTTGATAATCGAAAGCACACGGAAAAAGCATGAAGCATGTTGATGAGAATGGTCATAATTGAGAAGATTTCTCTTCTTCGGAAGATAAAGCGCACTGAAGCGTACACTTTTCTTTTCTTTAGAGAACGAGGGATGAACTATTGTGTTCATACGTCATGATCTCTCTCTTTTCATCATCTCTTGGCAAACATGTAATCAACCCCATTATCATTCAGTAGACTCATTTTCGTGACAGCTGATGGAGAAAACCCAATGTGATGAATTTGACCCTGAAGTAAAACAAACTGAACTCGTGACTCAAACTTGCACATGTGTAACAAAGAGCGGTGCCGAGACTTCATCCTCCATTGAATCTCTAAGTACTATATATTCTTCATCCAACCAACCATCAAGTATAAGACGTACATCACCTCTTGAAAATCCACAATTGAATGTGACACTGAGCACTACAACGTAACTCCTTAAAGTGATAGTTATTTTGTGGTGGTATGAGCCCAATTCCCCCAAGTGGTAAAAGAAAAGGTAAAAGACACCCAACAATAACTAGATTTCCAAGCCTTCATATTTGATAATAAGCTCGAACAAGGATCAGGAAGAATCTTCATCCAACCATCCCCGATACCATCAGATACTAAGTACACTCGCCCGTGATATTTCACTTCAACCTCAAATAAATAATAGTGAATTAACGCCGTTGTCACATCTTCTGTTTAAAAGCTCAAATCTAGCCTTCTTTGACATTAAAATGAACTTTGATAATGGTTTCATCCCGACCATGGTTAAAAGCACATAACCCCGTAAAACCATGTAATAACCAAACTACCATGACAAATATCCAAACACAAATCCAATTCATGAAATACACCCTTTTATCCCTTATTCAAAGCAGAAACCATAGCACCAGTATCAAGTAAGATCCAGAATTACACTTTCTCTTCTCCAAGATGGTTCCATCATTACGGGATTTTACAATTCCATGGTTTAAACCGAGAAATAGTTTCTTTCGCGGGATTTTACGAAGCCAAGAATAAACCGTAATATAGATCCGGAAATGCACTTTAAAATTTCCAGGATATTTCCATTGTCACGGGATTTTACAAGTCTATGATTTAAACCGAGAAATAGATTCTTTCGCGGGATTTTACAAAATCAAGACAAAACCGTAAACAATGTCAGCTTGAATGTGTTATGACAACTTTGGTTTTGGTGAATATATGTTTTAGGGGAACATGCAGCGGTTCATCAACAAATCATAATCCAACATCAACAATATCATCACCCATCCAGTAAACACTTTGGTTAACACATCATTCACGCATTCTGTCGGCAATTGCAGTGACAACATGGAGAAGTAAACCCGATATGCTAAACTTGATCATGAAGTGAAATTCCCCAGATTTTCTACTTAAACTTGTACTAATCCTCGTGAAAAAGAAATAGTGTACCCAATGTACACAACCTCTTGACATATCCTTTACTGCGTGAGACACCAAAGTGATACCTACGTTGTGGGTTAAGCGAGAAAGGAATCACAACCGTAACTAAATAGCCAAGTCTTTGCCACCCTCAATAAACGCCCAAACAAGTCATCTTCGTGGAAGGGTAGAAAGAAAGGAGACAAAATAAGTAAGCTCGCCCGAAAAACCTCACTTCAAATCCAAATAAGAAATACCGTCTGAACAACCCCGTAGTCAACCTTGTTCAAAAATCAATTCAAGCCGTGATGCAATATTCTTCGTGAAAATGTATACACCAAAGTACCAATATTATCAAAATTGTATCCAAGATTCTTTCAAAAATTTTGGATAACTAATTTTCAATTCAAGCTCATATGCATGAGTGATCCATCAAACGTGTATATCAACTATACACAGTCCAAATAACCAAATATTGTGTTAATATCAGCCTAAATTTAATATAACACAAGGTCCATAATCTGGAAAGCCCAACCACGAGTGAAGTCAAAAGCCCAAGTCGAATTAAAAATCTGACCCAAGCAATATGAATAACCGGTTATACATAAAACTCACCACTTTACCCTAAATATTCTCACAATATCACTAAACCTGATCATACACTTCATAAACAATCCGCCCCCTCCTACACCTTTCATATCCTCTCTCTCCCAACACATCTCAAATCTTATCTCATTCAACACCGATTAGCAATAATCACAATCTCAAAAACCAAATCGCTAAAGACATCATACTCTTGATAACCACTCCTAAACGAGCATCACATCCCTCAATAAGCCTCATGTACAATTTAATATAATCATTCAAGAATGACCTCGCCACAGGGATGGCTCGAAGGTCTTCCTCAGTCGCCACAGGGATGGTTAGAAGCAAATTATTAACGCCACAAGGATGGCATCAAGATAATGATCCGTCTTCAAGATCCTTTGAGGTCTCGGGTAGGTTTGATTGCATGTGTTTCCACGTTTTAGACGAACCAAGGATAAGAGAGGGTAACCTAATTTTTATCTTCCTTGTTCATATGTTTCGGATATTAGCATAAGACATGGATCTATGAAGATTGATGGTGCAATTAAAATCTTAAAAAGATTAAAAAAATTGACCCGAATATGAGATTTTTATGTGTTTTCATATTGTTCATTGAGTCTAGTTGAAGGGTAGAATGAGATGGAGGATTTGTTTGTTTTGAGTCGGAGTTGGTAAATGGGTATGAGATAATTGGATAAAAATGAACCGGTGATATGTGACTGAGTCTGAGGTCGAGCCGTATTATGTTTGGTGTTAATGGTCTTGTGGTCGAGTCATTTAACGTTTAAGCATAACCTTTCATCATCTTCTTCTTATTCAAGTCGCTACGACAAGTTGAGTCGCTAGGTCTCTTTGATAAGTCGCTATTTTTTCATGAGTCAAGTCGCTAACAATATTTCAAACACAACTCGCTACCCTTTTTCTGTGTCACATGGCTAATGCTTGACAAGTCGCTATAACTGTTAAATAACAAGTCATAAGTCGCTAATATTTATTTGACTTACCAGTCGCTAACTTGTTAAATAACAAGTCGCTAGCCAACTCGCTACCCATATACAATGAATCTAGACAACTTGTAAAGACAAGTCGCCACTGAATCAAGTCGCTAGATAGATATTTTTTCATTTAGCTCCGGCGATTTTTTCCGACCATTATTCCGACCATATGCATGCTTACCCAGAAAAAGAAAAAAAATGGCTTATGCAGAAAAAAAAGCACTTCATTTTTGACCCAGTATGGAACTTGAATATTATGACCATATGACCACAAGAGGCTTCACATATTTGGTACAAAAGTCATGAAGAGGTGAGTAAAGATACTGACATGGACAAAATGAGACAAGACATATATGACAATGAAAGAACCATATGACATATTTTACCAAAAGATATACAAATATACATGTAGCGCACTATTTGGATAAAAAAAACATTCCGACTCACAAAAATTACCAAAAACAGTTTTAAGACATGAACTAAAAACAACAATGAATCAACACAACACAATAACCTGGCTCTGATACCATTTGTAGGATCGTAATATTTATTGTGTTGATGATTTGGGTGGTCTTGGATGATGGAAATACATGTTTGCCATAGTTAGAGAGAAAGAGATTAGAGGGAGTTTCTTGATAGAGACTTGGTTAACAAATGCAATGTTAGATTAAATGAAAAGCTCCACCCCTTCCATGGATGGAAGGGGTATTTATAGTTACAATGAATACGTCCTCCTATCGGACAGTGGATCAGGCATACAGTGGGTAAAGACCCGTCCTTCCTCCATGGTGTTACACTAAACAATTCTACGCTACTAATTAACTAATTAACTACTAAACAACGTAACAAATGACATATCTACGAGCTAACTTATGCTAGACCATAATTGGGGTGACCGACACTTTAACATGGAATTTCCAATTCCTAACATTTTGTAGAAGACAGCTTTTGTAGGATAGTTTAGGGATGATAACCGAAGACCTATCTGTGTTACACAGACATATAACAACTACAAAAAATGTACAATAGTTTGTATAAAGTAAGCTACAGTGAAAGACGGTTTTTCCCTCAACAACAAAACTTTGACCTGGGCATTAATGGTCAATGGACTCATTTAGCCTATAAAACGCATACTTTGCACTACCGACGATGAAAATAGAAATTTTTGTCCCAGCGTGATGTATCGGGACAAGTTTAGGGACCAACAATGTATTTTAGTCTAAATTGATTTTACTCTGAAAATCAAATCATTTTGTTTCTTTTGTGTCACTAATATCCTCACAGCTAGAAGTAGAAGTGCTCGATATGCAAACGGGAGTGAAAGGAAAATTTAAAGATAGAAAGGAAAAGCACGAGATTCTATGAAAGAGGTTATCTAAGGATCCAGACATTTATGTTATTATTACTGCTTTAAACAACATAACAATATCCAAACATTGTATTCTACTGTCCGTCTTATTACAACTATTTATGTGATTCTGATAATTTAATATAGGGAATGTCTAACCAATGCCCTAAGGGAATTGGTTAAGATTTGTCTCTTGTGGTTTTTAGTTACACAAATAGTCCTTATAGTTGACACATAATTACATATTTGAACTGAGGACCCACATAAATAGTTATTATAAACCACAAAAGGACAAATCTTAACTGTTGGATCGTTTATATTAGTTGATTATGTGATTCGGGAGGTCGGGGATGATGATAGTAAATGACATCCATGGTTAGAGAGAGAAAGTGGAGAGAGAAGGGATAACTAGGTGTATTATTGAATAATGAAAATGATAAGGTTTACACACTAAGCATCACCCTCCTAGTGAAGTCTAGGAGGGCTTATATAGTGCACCAAATACATGACTTTACATAAATGACAGTTTCAGTCCATGTGTTTGTGCCTTACAATAAAACTATTGTAATACCGAATATGTTGTCACATTTTCGTGTTAGGATGATTCCTAACAATGTTCCCCCAATGTGGCAACATATGGGATTACTTACAACATTTCCTAAAAGTACAAATACAAATAAAGAAAGGTCTTCATATGTTCTTCAAATGCTGAGGATGTCTGCAATTGACGCTCTTTGTCTTCATCTTGTACCTCGGCTTGAGAACATTTTCTTCACTTGTAGGCAAATGATGTAATACGTACGAATTGGATTAACTTCCCCCCAATTCATACTGCATGTCTTTAGCAGCTTCTCCATACACTTCTTTTTGGCGAAGTTTCTGAATTAGCTTCCCCCCAAACTGACAACCGTCTTCAGCAGATTCAAAACTTTGATGTAGTTAACTTGTCTTCTAACTTTTGAAGTTTTAAGTACGCAGCGGAATTTGTAGATAACACCGTAAACCACACCAAGCAAATCTGACTAGTCACTTAATCACAATTGTGCTCAACTCGAAAACTCCGTTCGGGGGTAACATGCAAGAAATCAGCAAGATTTTCTTACATAAGTAGGCTACTTCACACAAAACAACCCGGGAAAGTTGAAACGATAACACCAAAGTCACAAAACTATACCACTGATCATCTCTGCGGACGTATCTCCGGCAGTCATAACATTTAAAGCTCGATCACGAGAACCTGTTGTGCGTCCCCAATGTGCACATTTCTTCCCCCTTGATTGCAGATACTATGGAAAAGAGTGTTTTTGCAAAGATGTCGAAAAAATACAAAGCACATCCACTCTCTTCCCGATGTCTTCGCGGAATTGGAAGCTTATACACTATGTTTACGATGGAAACGGAGGCAGCGTAACCTCGTATTTCCAAGTAATCGAATAAGTGTGAAGTACCATAAATCTCTGTTAAGCATGAAATATCCTGTGAGAATCAATTGCTGATATAACTTCTCTACTCTTTTATACTCCTCTCAACTAACTCTTCATTGAATTCTGGCGAGTTTGCCATGTTGTTGGTTCTAATTGCAATTATCATTTTCATTAATCATTCATTAGTTCCTTCCACTTTCTCTCACTAAAACTTTCTCTCTCTAGAAATACATATTGTTGTGATAATATGGTGACCTAACAAGTGGTATCAAGAGCCAAGGGATAATTTAGGTTAATATTGATTAGATTTAATAGAAATCCGTACTTAAAAACGTGTTTTAGATTGAAATTTATGGACTTTTTGGACTGAATACGTGTTTCTGCGAGTTTCTCATGAGTTTTGGCGAGTTTGGCGAGTTAGCCATGAAGTTTGGCGAGTTTCTCATGAGTTTCTGCGAGTTTCTCCTTGCAGTTTGGCGAGTTTCTGCTTGAATTTCTGCGATTTTGAAGTTTGGCGAGTTTCTGTTTGCATTTCTGCGAGTTTGCAGTTTTGGCGAGTTTCTGTTTGCATTTCTGCGAGTTTGCAGTTTTGGCGAGTTTCTGTTTGCAATTTCTGCGAGTTTGCAGTTTGGCGAGTTTCTTTCTGCAAGTTTCTTTCTGCGAGTTTCTTTCTGCGAGTTTCTTTCTGCGAGTTTCTTTCAGCGAGTTTCTTTCAGTGAGTTTCTTTCAGCGAGTTTCTTTCAGCGAGTTTCTTGTCTGCGAGTTTCTTGTCTGCGAGTTTCTTGCAAGCAAGTTTGGATTTTTGCGAGTTTGGCTTTCTACTACTAATCTACCTAAATCTAAGCAACCTCAACCTTAATTATCCTTAACGATCAACATCAATCAACAATTATGTCTCAACCACCATCCTCTAACTACTTTCCTTACACTTATAATCAACAACAACAACAACTCAGTCCACAACATCAACAATGGAATCAACAACAAGCAGTGTATCAACAACAATTTAATCAACAATATACTCCACAACCTCCTCAACAAGCTCAACAACGAATGTCAATGGTTCCACAAATCCCTCAACAACAGAATTGGTTTTCTCAAATGCGAAGGCATCACAAGTCAGCAATCGATTCATGAAGCTGGTTCGGATACTCGTCCTCTAATGCTTACACCAGGAAATTATGTGGTAAGTCAATCGATTTCTAAGGTATATGGAACTCAAGAAACCTCATGGTAAGTATCTGAAGAAGGTGATATTAGAAGGACCGTTTTAAATGCCAACGAAACGTTCCCGGAGATCCTACACTGTTCACCAAGAAGCGATACTATTTCAATTGTTCCACTTAGTCGTTTAAAACCAGAACAACTACTTCATCTTGAAGCCGATGAGCTTGCTATGCAACAAATACTTCTTGGAATTCCTAATCCGATTTACAAAAGTATTGATGCACAGACAACTGAACTGAATAAGATCGACATGGAGTCGAAGCTATATCACAACTTTGATGTGTTTACCATTGAGCACGGGAATCACTTGAATCATATTATCATCGTTTCAAAAATGTGGTCAATGATTTGCATCGACATAAGATTGATCTTCCAACAATTGCCATTAACACCAAGTTTCTGAACTCATTAGGACCGGATTGTCATAAGTATGTTACTTTTGTTCGACAAGTCAAGGATCTTCATGATGTCAAGTATGGGTTATTGTATGATTATCTGAAACATCATCAATATGAAGTTATCAAAGATAAAGAAGCTCGTGGCACACATGGTTTCCCTACATCACCAATTGCTGATCAGATTGCTCTCATGGCACATGGTTATCCAACTCCTTCCCCAAAGTCAAATCATGCTTTCGATCAACAACAACGTCACTTTAGTTATGATCCACCCACACCTTCTCATCAACTCACACCCGAAGGAGATTCTAACAATGCATACTCTGCTTAAATCAATGATGATCAAGTGATGCCTTTGAAGCATTAAATCATGGAATGGCCTTTATTGCTAAAGCCTTCTCCATGTTCTCTACTCGATCAAACAATCGTCTTCGTTCATCATCAAATCCCAAAGTCCGCAGTTATCCAGGTGGCAAAGTTGAGGTTCAGAACAGAACTAGTGGTCGTCGTATGATTACAAGTGGGTATTCTGGTAATTTTGGGAATGGTCAAACATCGCGAGGGATCGGGTAGTAATAACTTCAAGAGAAATATTCAAGTTGTGGAAACAGGAATTCACCGGGATCTACTATTATTTGCTATAATTGCAAAAGCAAGGACATCTTGCTAATGCTTGTCTGAACCATGAACAAGAGGAGATTATTACTATAAGCAAGTCATCTTTGATGGCATACAAGGATGAAGCATGAGGAGAACTTCGGTGAAACTCAACAAGGTTTTATGGCGATACTCTCGGATGATGAATATGAAGATTTGGAAGCAAATGCTGCAGTTGTTTTGATGGCAAATATGCAAGAACATCACATCAGTCAAACAGAGAATGGACCAATCTATGACACAGGCGGTCTATCTCAGTACGACACGATATATGTCTCATAAATGCAATTGTGTGCATGCACGCATCGATGAGCTGACAATCGTTCAACATGAATCATTATTTAATCATAATGAAGTTGATCAAATTAACCCCGTGGTTACATTTGATGACCTAAGTGATGATGAAAATAATGAGCATATTGAACAGAGTTAAGCAATTCATGGTCCGTTGAATATCGACTTCATTACTTCTGCCATTTCAAGCCCAAATTGCAAAATGTAATGAGATAAACCAAAACCTTAGGGCTGAGATGATCTCCTTGACTACTGAACTTGAGAGTTGTCGAAAACGAATAAATGATTTTGAAACAAAAACCACCCGAGAAACAAGTTTTGAAGTGGCCTTTCAAAAAGCTTACGTTAACGAACAAAATCTTCAACATCAAATGCATAAAATTGTTGCGTCAAATAATGAAAAGATTTCTAAAATTGAACAAGAAAAGTCGAACTTCAAAAACATTGAAAATCTTCAAACGGAACTTTCAAATACTAAACAAGATTTTTCAAAAAGTCGGTCAAATTTTTATGAATTCAAGAAGAAATCTAAGCGCATGATGATCAAATCGAGGAAATTCTTCTATTGGAAAGACGGTTAAAAGATTTTGGTACTGTTGTATATAAGATTGGCCACTCAGTAAAACAGATTGAAATGTCAACTTTACTTCCGAGTCCTGATGACTCAAAACGTTTTGCAAAGATACTATTTCTCTTTGAAAAAAAAAGAATCACAATATATATTTTAATATATTAAAAAAAAGAATCACAATATATATTAAAGTTTTGAAAACGTTTTCACAATATATTGAGATTATTGGATTTTTTTTTTGATATATAAAAGATGAAAAAGAAAATCTTTTTGAGTTTTGTATAGATTTTATATTTTTGTATTTTGATTTTGAAATATATATTTACAAAGAAATGTTTTTGATGTTTGACGTTTTAGAGCGTTTGATTAAATTTTCCAGATCTTTTGGAGTCAAACACCGCATACCAATTTGATGGACAAGCTCAGTAAACCTTGTGGGTGGCAAGGCTTTGGTGAACAGATCCGCCAATTGGTATTAAGTACCCACAAAGTATAGTTCAATTTTACCCTTTTCAACATGCTCTTTGATGAATTGATATCGGAGAGCGATATGCTTTGACTTGGAATGCTTAACCGTGTTGCAGGAGATTGCAATGGCACTCTTGGAGTCACAGTACATTGGAATCTTGTCGAATACAAAACCGTAGTCCATCAGTTGTGATCTCATCCGAATTATCTGAGCACATGATCTGACATGGCAAGCGTATTCCTTATTGATGACATAGATGTACAGTCTTGTTTCTTTGACTGCCAAGACACAAGTTTATCTCAGAAATTGAACACCACCAGATGTACTTTTGCGTGTATCTAAACACCCTGCGTGATCAACATCTGAAAAAGCGATTAGTGCAAAACCAGAATCCTTCGGATACCAGATTCCCAAGTGAATGGTTTCCTTTACGTAGCGAAGGATTCTTTTAGCCTCATTGAGGTGTCTTTCAGTTGGTCTTGATGATAACGGAGCAAAGATATACAGCAAATACAATGTCAGTCTACTAGTGTAAGATACACGAGAGACCCAACAATATTTCGGTATTTTGTAGGCTCAATTAATTTCCCATCTAAATCAGCATCCAGCTTTGGTGAGGTTGCAGACATAGGTGTGTTAT
This sequence comes from Chrysanthemum makinoi, assembly GCA_910596185.1. Classification (NCBI taxonomy): domain Eukaryota; kingdom Viridiplantae; phylum Streptophyta; class Magnoliopsida; order Asterales; family Asteraceae; genus Chrysanthemum; species Chrysanthemum makinoi. The sequence continues at coordinate 25,699,801 of OU343219.1, forward strand.
AAGTATCACAACTGGTCATTCCATGTTTCTTCAAGATTTCAAGAGCATATTTGGACTAATTTAGAAATATGCCACGGGGAGATTGATGAACCTGAAGTCCTAAGAAGAACTTTAGTTCACCCATCATGGACATTTCAAAATTTTGTTTCATTAATTTTGCAAAAGCGTTTGAATACTTTTTATGTGTTGAACCAAAAATGATATCATCAACATAAATTTGAACAATCAAAATATCCTCCCGTGACGTTGAATGAAAAATGTTGGATCAACAGTTCCTTTGGTAATGATTAGCGAAGAAATTTTGACAATTTGTCGTACCGGGCGGTGGGGCTTGTTTAAGACCATAAAGAGCCTTTTTGAGCTTGTACACGTAGTTAGGATGATCTGAATCAACGAACCCGTCCGGTTGACCCACATAAACTTTTTCACGGAGTTGACCATTGAAGCGCCATTTTACACCCATCGATAAACCGTGATATTCTTGCGTGCAGCATATGCGAAATATCCGTCTGACTTCAAGTCGAGCCACTGGTGCAAATGATTCTTCATAATCGATTCCTTCTTCTTGAGAATACCCTTTAGCCACAAGACGAGATTTGTTGCCAATAACATTGCCTTCAACATCCAGTTTGTTTTTCCAGATCCACTTGAGTCCAATTACATAAATCCCATCTGGTCTTGGAACAAGTTCCCATACTTCGAGACGTTTGAACTGATTTAACTCTTCTTGCATTGATTCAATCCAATTGTCATATGTCATAGCTTCTTTGATGTTTCGTGGTTCATCTCCTGCTTCTCCAGCAAGCCTCCCACGGTTGCACGAAACTCCTCCAGCCGAGAGAAGTGCTCGTTCTTCCCATTCTCCAAATATTTAAGAGCCTAGAAGCAAGTAGCCTTATAATCCTCTAATGCGGCACGCTCCTGGCTCACTTGGGTAAGCAACGACATCTTTTCCTCAGCAAGTTTTTTGGCATAGGAGCTCGCTGCCTCTGCTTCAGCCTGAGCACTATCCAGCTGCGCCTCCAGCAGCTCAATTTGCTTATCCTTCTGCGCACTCTGGCTACTCTCCCCAGAATACCTTGACCTTAGCTGCGCAACCAATGTAGCATGGTGCGCAGCAGCTAACACAAGCTCCTCAACAAGATGGTCCATGGGCACGTCCCCAGATACCAACGGCTCGGCGTTCGGTTCTTTGGCTCAGAAAAGTCAGCGCGAAAGGGACTCGCCTCGGGTGGCGACTCCCCAGAACGCTCAACAGTAACCCCAATGGTTTCAACACTGCACGCAAAAGAGGAGAATTAGTGATTATTTCATAACATAAACAGGGAATGTGATAAGTGCTTCGGCGACAATACTTACTTGGGGGAGCGGTCTCAGTTGCACGGGGGGGGGCGATACATTGTCTGATGACGACTCCACGTTAAGAACGACATGACGTTTTCTCCTGGGTGAGCATGCGCCATCACCACCAGGCGCTCTCTTGCGCTTTACTCCTTGGCCTGCCTCCTCTGGCTCTACCAGGACCCCGCGCTCCCTTCGTCGTGGTGAAGTCTCCACTATAGAGTGTACCCTGGGGTGGGCACAACGCTGCGCGGGGGTCGCCTCCAGCACAACGGGGAACCACCCTTCCTCGATTCATCTCCATGGTGCGCCTGGTAGCATCCAAAATGGGGACTTCTCCTTCTCATGGCGCACGGTGACTGGCGGGGTTTTGCAAGCGAACAACGTTGAACAAATCCATATATCGCAGCAGCAAGAAACAAACAAAAACAAGAGTTATATAAAATACAATGGCGAAAAGAAATGCTCACACTAATAAAGCAAATGAGAAGGAATGACGAGCACCCACCCTGGTCATTCGCGTCTAGGAAGGTTGGCACCTCGTCAGGACTATCGAAATAGTTGCGTGATGCCCATGTGCACCAAAATTCCTCTGATAGGAATTGATGGGAATACGATTGGCGTTTATCGTTTTCATCATCCCGTATGCTCGTTCGGTGGGCACTCATCCTTCGGTTAGCGAACTTTGGGTATAGAAGCGAAGCCCGAGAACAACGCCTCATCAACCCGAAAAATTTCTCTCTCCGGTTCCTAAGCGGCGTCTAATTTCTCGATTATAACACTGCAGCCGCTTGCGTTACAGCAAAAGAAACCCACCCGTTTGACCACGGCGTATGGTAAAAGCGCGAAAGAGATAGATGGTGGGGTTAATCGCCAACAAATGGCAATTCACCTTGAAGTTTGTTATTTTTTTTCGCCTATACAATGCAGTTGGGATATGTGTAGGCGATAGTAATTTAGAACGTCGTACAAGAATAAGGAGATAGGCACACGTTGATTTACAAATTCAAAAAGCGTGTGTATACCCCCACTTTCCTTTAGGGAAATCCGCTATCGATGCGTCTTGGCCGGAACTACCGGATGCAGGCAGCGGCGGATAATACTCCGAGGTGAACTCACGAAGTTCGTCCTCGGTTATATCGGAGGAGAAGTCAGTTAATCCAAGAACCATGATGCGATTTCGAATCGCACGCCTGTTACCTTTAAAAGTTTGTGGGTTTCTTGGTTGATATTGAGCTTCTTTTTAACAATGGTGGAAATGATTTTTCTGTGATAACCACATTGGAAGGGGCGGAAGTTTATATAGGGTTCCACATCCATGCGATGATCGACATGTGGACCCCACTATCCCTAAACGTGTGGATAGGAGATGGCGGCGTGACACACCCTCCACCACTTTTTTCACGTTTTACGAAGGATGTATTTGACCTAATTAGACTAGATCCACTATATCTTCTCTTAGGCGGGAAAACTTTGAAGCTTCCCTGCTACGCCTCGAGGAATATATTTGCTACAGTTACTAGTCTAGCATCTGCGGGTTCCACCCTGCGCATACTAGACTAGGGGGACATGATGACGTTTATTCCGCATTCGGGTCATGAACCGACCAATGGACCTTACTAACACTCGAGCCCGATGCAGTGGGCTAACACTGTAACGGTTTGGGCTCATGAAGGCCCAAACCCGAAGTTATTTATGGTCTTGATATCGGATATCTCTTATTTATGGGATGTGCATCAACCAACCGACTTAGAGATCGTAGAAGGTTGTGGAACACGAAACAACAAGGATTTCGTATGTATATAAAGGGCATCTCGACCCTCATTAAAGGTACGATCACAAAACCCAACACTCCACTAAACCCTAAAAACCGATTACTTACTCTCACGCCAGAGGATAATCATGGGAGACAATCCCACGATAAGCCTAACGGTGTTTTCTGTTTTCTTAGTGCGCAGGTCTCAAGCATCAAGGTCTAATTGATATGAGAATCGGAGTCCATATAAGGAACGCCCAACTTTTGTATCAACAGTAACGAATGTTGAACCTTTAAGTAATTTGAATGTTATGTTTGAAGCATCTTGTGTTGGTTGTCGTAAAAGTATGTTTTCTGGTTGTCATGACAAATGTGTTGCTAAGACTATTTTATCTCGTAAGCAGAACAATAGAAAAAGGAATACCTCTAGGCCCACTAATGCTTCTAAGTCTGTACTAGGTAAACCGCCTTCTAGTGCTCATGCTTTAATCATTGATGTACCCATAGAACCCACTTCACATCCTAGGAAGAACTTATCACCTAGTGCATTCACTAAGACCAAAGCTAAGACTAGTTGGAGATGGCAGAAATGGTTACATAATACACTTGGCATTAAATGGATACCTAAAATCATGAATATGTGTGTTTCAACTATAACTGCATCGGAACCCTCTAACTCTTCGGTTCCACATCTACTTCTATTCCATCGTGTCGTCTGCGTTGTATGCAGGTGATGAGATCATCCTCTGGTTGTTGATAACGGATGTTCCGACACATGACGAGGCAACCTTAAACTGTTATCAAACTTTGTTTAAAGTTCATTGGCACTGGTCCGGGAATGATCACTTCGAGGCTATCATGGGCTTCGGAGATTACATCAATAGGAACATCGAAATTAGCAGAGTTTATTATGTGGAAGGTCTCCGTCACAATCTCTTTTCAGTCGGTCAATTTTGTGATGGAGATTTGGAAGTTGCTTTTAGGGAGAAAACTTGTTTCATTCGTGATCTACAAGGAAACGATCTTATGTCTGGTCAACGCACATCAAGTCTTTATACAATCTCAATGCAAGACATGATTGATTCATCTCCCATCTATCTCCTTTCAAAGGCAACATCAACAAAATCTTGGCTATGGCACTGTCGTCTTTCACACTTAAACTTTCAAACCATTACCAATCTTGCACGATACAAACTTGTTGAAGGTCTCCCAAGATTTCGGTATTCTAAAGATCACCTACGCTCAGCTTGTGAACAAGGGAAAAGCACTCGTGCACATTTTTTCGTCAAAGGTGGAACACAGCTCACAGCATGTGCTTCATCTTCTTCACATGGATTTGTGTGGCCCGATGCGTGTGCAGACGATCAACGGCAAACGCTACATCTTGGTAATTATGGATGACTACTCAAGATGGACTTGGGTTTATTTTCTTTGAAGTAAAGATCAAGCTCCACAGATGATCATCACCTTCCTCACGAAAATACAAGTTCAGCTCCGGAATACAGTCAGACAAATCAGAACAGACAAAGGAACTGGATTTGTAAATCAAACTCTTCGTGCATATTATGAGAAATTGGGAATTGAGCATCAAACACCAATTGCACGAACACCAGAACAAAACGGAGTTGTTGAAAGACGAAACCGTACGTTAGTGGAAGCTGCAAGAACAATGTTAATTAATGCTAAACCTCCAGATTACTTGTGGGGGCCGGTGTCAATGCATGCTACACTCGGAATCGTTCAATGATTTCCAAACGCCACAAAAACACCTTATGAGCTTATCCACAAGTAAACGAATCTCAAACACTTTCATGTATTTGGATCCCTTTGTTACCCGAATAATGATCGTGATGACTTTGGTAAGCTCAAAGCCAAAGCTGACATTGGAGTCTTTGTTGGATATTGTGAAAACTCTAAGGGTTACCGGATCTGGAATCGTCATACAAGGGAGATTATGGAAACGATTCATGCAAATTTCGATGAGTTTACATAAATGGCTTCGAGCAAAACACTTGGAACCGAACATAACCGTCTAAACTTTCCCCAAACCCCATCATCTGAACCAAGCCTACCGCTTACTCGTCAACAAATGGAAAGACTATTTGCTCCTCTGTTCAGTGACGATATTGATGAACGTGCTCCAGATTTATCAACTGTTTCCGTGTTCTTAACGATAATAATCCTATACCTTATACACCGAAACAAAACAAATGTTGAAGAAGCACCTCCAATTGATTCTACAACAACAGTCGAACAAACCACATCCAATAACGCGAACCGGTGATGATCTTCTGAACAATAAGTACCCCCACTGCAGATTATGATCCAAATCGTTCTTCAATCCGTTTGCTAATGAAGCTGCCTACGATGTTGTTGCGGAATCATCTACAAGCCATTTGAATCCTCCAAATCTGCAGAATGTATTTCAACATCAACCCTCCACACATCGTTGGACTAAAGACCATCCTCTTGTGAACATTATTGGAAACCCGAATCAACCAGTCGTAACTAGACAACGCCTTTAGACAGACGGTGAACATTGCATTTATGCACTTACCATTTGTCAATCTGAACCCAAAAACGTTAAAGAAGCAATGACTTACGACAACTGGATTGAATCCATGCAAGAAGAACTTAATCAGTTTAAACGTCTTAAAGTATGGGAATTGGTTGAAAAACCAACTGGGGACTATGTTATTGGTCTGAAATGGATCTGGAAAAACAAGTTGGATGCTAAAGGTACGGTTATCAAAAATAAATCACGTCTGGTGGCTAAGGGTTATAAACAAGAAAATGGGATTGATTTCGAAGAATCATTCGCACCGGTTGCTAGACTTGAGGCTGTAAGGATTTTTTTGGCATTTGTGGCTCACATGAACATCACGGTCTATCAGATGGATGTCAAAACCGCCTTTCTAAATGGTCAACTGAATGAAACGGCATATGTTAGTCAGCCGGAAGGATTTGTTGATCCGGAGTTCCCAAATCACGTCTTCAAACTGAAAAAGGCTCTTTACGGTCTCAAACAAGCTCCTCGAGCATGGTATGATAAGTTATCATCCTTTCTCATTTCCAATAATTTCACTAAAGGTTTGGTCAATCCAACACTTTTCATTCAATATCACGGGGCTCACATTTTAATCGTTCAAATCTATGTGGATGACATCATTTTTAGGTCAACACATAAAAAGTACTCAATCGCATTTTCAAAACTCATGAAAAAACATTTTGAAATGTCCATGATGGGTGAACTTACATTCTTTCTAGGATTGCAAGTTCATCAATCACCCCGTGGTATTTTCCTTAATCAGTCCAAATATGCCCTTGAAATTTCAAACAAACATGGAATGACAAGTTGTAATACCTATGCCACACCAATGGCACATACCAAGAAACTAGACGCTGATTTACATGGGAAATTGGTTGACCCTACCAAATACCGAAGTATTATTGGGTCTTTTATGTATCTAACAGCCATGAGCTCGACATTGTATTTCTTTGTATATCTTTGCTCGTTATCAGTCGAGACCAACTGAAACTCACCTCTTTGAGGCTAAAAGAATCCTCCGATACATCAAGGGAACCATTAACTTGGGGATCTTGGTATCCGAAGGATTCGCTTTTGAACTAATAGCTTTTGGGGCGCTGATCCGCGCGGTGCTTAGATTCACGAAAAAGTACTTCAGGAGCTCTACAATTTCTTGGTGAAAAACTGGTGTCATAGCAATCGAAGAAGCATGATTGTACATCGTTGTCCTCAACCAAAGCAGAATATGTAGCCATGTCGGCGTGTTGTGCTCAAGTCATTTGGATGAGAACACAACTTAAAGACTATGGTTACGTATTTGACATAATTCCGATGTACTGCGCAATCAAAGTGCTATTGCGATCTCGTGCAACTCTGTTCAACATTCGAAGTCCAAGCACATCGATCTTCTATATCATTTCATCAAGGAGCATGTGGAAAAGGGTACTGTTGAATTATATTTTGTAGGTCTGAATACCATGGCGGACCTTCTTACCAAAGCATTAGCTCTGCTAGGTTCTTGAGTTGGTCCACGGATTGGTATGAGGTGTTTGACTCGGAGGAACTGGACGAACTTTTAAAACAATTTTAAAAACCAATCAAACACCAAAACCTCTTTTGTAAATATTTTTCAAAAACAAAATACAAAAATATAAAATTTTCAAAATTCAAAAATATTCTTCTCCCTAAAATTTCTTTAAACATGGCAAGTACAAATCTTCCGTCAACACTTTACTCTTTCAAATTTCAGTATTTTTTCGGTCAAGTGTTGAGGGGGAGAAATGGTTACATAATTTCTGTTTCATAAAACCTTGTACTTGCATGTTACCCAATATCGGTTGTATCTTTGATAATGGTGGACACGTTTCTTGTTTTTTGACACTCCTCGGACTCAAACTTATAAAATTTCAATATTTTCAAAGTCGAGGGGGAGTGTCGTCAAGTTTCTTTCTAAATATCATACTTTACGTAACCAAAATGGAAGTTAAGGGCTATGGATGAAAATGATTGAGGTGGAGGGACTAATTTTGTCAAAAGCTTAAACTAGATTTAACAAAAACACCTCAACTAACTCTTTAATTCATTTACTCCTAACATTTATTATCCAACAACCAAATCCTACTCCTAAAAACAAACCTTCAAATCCATGTTTCAAACTTCAAATCTGTAAGTGGTTTATGATTCTAGGTGTTATTCTAAACATAGGTTTTAATTTATTCGTAAAACCAACGGTTAGATTTAACCCAAGGCGTGATTTCATGTTCTACGCATATGCGTATGAACATGCAATCATGTTCTGGGTGTTTGTTGTTGAAATGAGTGTATTAAAACGTTGTTACAATTATTCTAAAACTATTTCTAACAACTAAATCCACCCAGAAACATTAATGAACCATTTTCAAAATTAGGGTTTATGCGTATGAATTGGGGGTTTTCTATTGAGAGTGTTTCTGTGTAATTATTTGGTTGTACGATGTTTGTTACATGCTTAATTGACCTAAACCACTCTTGAATCATTCCTAGAAACATGAATTTTGTGAAAATGAGAATTAGGGTTTTAGACTCGTATGAATTGGGTATTTTTGATTCTTGTGGTTTTAGATGTTAAAACTTGTTGCAATACTATCTCATAGCCCCTAAAACATCCCAGAAACTATTTGGTGCTAATCCTATGGCTAGATTTCTTAGTCGTAAAATTTGAATCCCTAGGGTTTAAGGTTTACGCATAAGAAAATATTACGCGTAACTATTTATGACTGTGTTAACTTGTGATAATGAAAGAAATTGAATAAAAATATTAATGAACATGTTATGATGAATTTATTTCAGGTTTTACACGTTCAAAATTCAGAATCAAGGTTAAACTGGATTTCTACGCATAAGGATCACCTTACGCGTAGAATGTTATTCATAAGAGAAATCTTACGCGTAAGGTTCTACAAAGGGACTACGCGTATCCTGTGAAGGATATGCGTAAACTTGAGTCTTACGCATAAGGTTCACTCTTACGAGTAAACCTTACGCATACGCTCCAACATGCGCTTACGCGTAAGCCTTATGCCAAGACCTCTTTTCCTAGGCGTAATATTTCTTACGCGTAAGAAGAGTTCCTACGCATAACCTTATGCCTACGCGTATGGTTATTTGTTGTTCCCTATTCACTATCGTATAAAACAGTTAAGTATTTAAAAACGAGCTAATAGTGAAACAATGACTGAAAGTAATGTAAGTAAAACACACTGAATAATTTTCAACATCATATTCTTTATTAGAAATGAATCAAAAAGAATACGTTACCCAAGTACTTGCGGAACAGTACTTGAGATTGAAATGACAAAGTTTGGTGACTCTTCTCAAAGCTCAGGCTAAGTCTGAGCACAACTATAAGTACCCACTGAGCTATCTTAGGGATTAAGTTGTATTTGGAGGAGTGAATAGATGGCTTGTGTGTGTGTTTTTTTTACAATTCACAAGCTTGATCTATCACTCCATCTCTTATGCTATTTATACATGTATGAGTTTTATCTCTTTCCTAAGTGACAAACTGACATCTTACAGAAGACAAAATACTAATGTATTTTGTCTCTAAAAGACTATTTAAGGTAAGAGACAAGACTACTTTCATAAGGTCAGGTGACATGAGCCTGATCTTTGCCATTCAGGAAAGTTGACTTTGGTTGATAAGGACTTCGTCTTATCTGATTCAAACTTATCCCGCCTTGTCCAGCTCATTCTTCAGTCTTCATATCCTTCAGTCTTCTACTTCAGTTTGTCTTTAGTGTAAGTAGTTGGAGAGGAGTCTTAGGGATTCAGTGAGTTATTGTCATCACACACTGAATCCACCATCTTCTTCTTGACTCAGTCTTCACCCTTTAAGTTCTGCCTTGCTGAGTGGAGACTTCTTCTAGCCTCATCTTGAGTATCACGAAGATGACTTCTTGAGACTATGCACTTAGAGACTGTTAGTGTTTAACGGACTAAACACTTGGGCTATTTTCTATTCAAATCCTAGATCAAAGGGTTTGGGTATTCTGAACCCAAAAGTCTCCCCTATTTGGATATACAAATAGCCTAAGTGTTTGATCATTGTAAGTGAGCAAATGGCTTCTTCTTACACTGAATGTACTAATGAATACAATAAGGAACACTTGGTATTTTAACAAAACATACATCTTTTATTGATCACATTACATGGTTTCTATCACTAGTACAAAAAGATAAATCAAAATGATGTCAGGTCGGATGGATTCCCGTGCTTCAAGCTTGACTTTCTTGGTGATGAGTGATTCCCTGTCAGGATGGTCTTTTATCTTGGCGTTTAAATCGGCCTGAACCGACATTGCGAGTCTGAATTTGAGAGGCCCGCAATATAGGTGAGCATTGTAGCCATCTGCGATCGATATCACTCCACCTTTGGAATGCTGGGTTTCCATAGACATCAATAAATAATAGCCCTCTTTCAGGCTTTCCAATCACCAGATAGTTCACGAACTTTACACCTTCAGGCAGCTCCTTATTGCATTCTAGTCCAGGCACTTTGATCTCAGGCTGGAACTAAACTCTCTTCCTTTTGCCCTGTGATGACTGAGGTTGAGATCCTTGTGGTGCGATTAAGGTAGGCTGAATTCAGTTGTCTGGTGTATCTCTCGATCTTTCATACCTTTTCTGAGCATCTTCATCAGCTCCTTAACCACCACATTTTGCTTCTTTTCAATTATTGGACCGAGTTCATCGAGTTCAGTGATCCCAAAGTCAGTGAATTTTAGGGGATCATGAACCTTAAAATGTATTTTATCATCCCCCCTGTAGACGTTCATTGCCAGTGGTTTAGAACTGGGAACAATTTTGACATCATGATCTTCTCTGGTCTTCCTTGTCATTGTCCAATTATAATGGTCAATTCTTGCTTTCCTGATGGCTGTAGTTCTTTTGTTCTTTTCTTCGAACTGCTTTTTCATTTCAACCATTTTCTTTGCGAGCATCCTTGAACCCTTTCTAAGCTTCTTAGCATCTATTCCAATGTTTTCAGCTTCCTCAGCAACTACTTGTACCAGTGCTTCTCTGCTCTTTCTTTCCTCTTCAGCAATTTCTTTTTCCTTTCCTCCTTAGCAAGGTATGCACTTAGCTGTTGTGGTGTGAGCAGGTACTCAGTGTTGCCGATCTTAAAGGAATCTACCAGGGGCGGTGTTGTTGTTGTTATTGGTGTGATCACTGTCATTGTTGTTGTTGTTGAAGATGTTGGTGGTACTGATGGGATAGGTGCAGCTGGGACTGGTGGTGTTGGCTCCCCCTTAGTGTGAGAGGAAGTCTCTTTAGTAGTCTTCTCCCCCTCAACTGTTGCCGCAACATGTGTGAGAGCAAGAGTTGCCTCAAAAACTGGGGGAGCTTGAGCTTCTTGACCCTTAAAGGCTTGATAAATCTCAGTGACCATTTCCTTGATATCTGAAGTATCTGTTTGAATACCAGTGACTTTTGCTTCCAAATTAGCCTGAGATACTTCCAAAGCAGTCATTCTGGGCCCAAGATTCCAGGCCGTAGAGGACGATGCCTGAGTCAGAGTAGCAATTTGAGTTTCTAGAGAGCCCAATGTAGCCTGAAGAGACTGGACTGATGATTGAAGACCCTGAACATTAGCTGATTTGAGCATTTCTATTAGTTCAGTGAGGCTGGAGGATTGTTTCAAGTAAGCCTCAGTAGCCTCCAGCACTTTGGAGTTGAGTGTTGGGTCTTCTTTGACAGATTCCCTTATTTCATCTATCTTTATGCCAACACCCTGAAGGTGTCTGAGAAATTTAGCCAAGTTTTCATCCAGTCTGTGAAGATTGTCATACATCATCTCTCTGTGTTCATCTGTGTTAGCATTGAAGGTGAGCACATCGGATTTAAGATCAGCATAGCTTGCAGCAGCCTCAGTGTGTTGATCCCACAATGTGTCAGTGACTCCAGAATATAGTTTCCTTGAGGCTCTTGTGATCCACTGAACGGTATCTTCGGTCGATTGGAAGAACATTGTCAAACTGCTTGAATTCATCAGATCTGGATGAGTCAGATGCATTATCTTCAGGTTGAAATGGTGACTCAGTATGCTCTTGTGGATCAGGCTGAGGTTCTTGTTCAGATTGAATTTCAGCGTCCACTTCTTCTCTAGCTGATAGAATTTCATCTTCACTTTCAGCATGTTCTTCATCAGAAAAGAGTAACTCAGCAACATCAGCAACAGTTAACAAGGGGGTGGTGATGGGTTCCATATCGGGTGGGTATTAATCCCTCGAGAGTCTTTTTCCCCGACCCCTCGAGACAACTGGTGGGTGTTTCCAGTGTCTTCTCTAGAGTCGAGGATTGGTTTTGGGTTCCGTATCGGCGGGTTGTTCCTTTCCCTCGAGTCTTTGTCCCCTGACCCTGAGAGATCTGATGGGTTTTCCCAGTGCCTTTAGCGAGTCGATGAAAGTGATATCCCTATCAGCGGGTTGATTGGTTCCCTCTAAGTCTTTGGGATCATTCAGTGTGCCCTCAGACAAAGACTTTGATTTGCTAATGTCATCAGAAGTGGAAGGCTCCCTACCGGCTGAGTTGTATGTTTTCCTCTGGATCTTGGGGAGTAGTAGTTGGGACCAAGGGCACTAATTGTGATGTATCGGTGTCCTTCGTTGTCACCGGGGTAGATGATGATTGGCCTCCGATTGGGTGTCGATCAGGTCTTAGGTCTTCTTTTCCTTTTGGCGGTGCTCTAGAAGCCTCAGGGCCTTGAGACTTGGGTTTCGTCTTAGTCCCAATCTGAGACTTCCCCTTTCTCTTTATAGGGCAGGGGTTAGGAGACATTGATTCCCTCGGTTGTTTCGGCAACCATATGGGCGTCAATTCAATATTAGTGACAAGGAATGGGTCCTTTTGAAAATTTGATTGGCTCGAGGATGCGGGTAAAGCACCAAATTTTTCTTCCCGAGGATAATTTTAACCCGATGCGCTTGCAAAGCACAAGAGAGACAAACCTAGGATATGAAACGTATTTCGTCCTAGTTTTGCTCTGTAGCTTGGTTATGAGATCACTGTAAATGATCTCTCCTATGTCGATAGTGACCTATTCATCAGCAGATATGCCATCATCAAGCGAATAGAGTTAACTTGTTGATGGATGAGTGGTTCCCCGTAGAGGACCTGAATCACAAAATTGAATAGGATCCTCCAGCCACGGAAATGAACTTTTGGTTGGGGTCTTGTCCAAAATTTTGGATCTAAAATGATTTGTTTTAACCCATCCTTCATTGTGGAGGGTTCAGGATGGGCGACATAAACTCCCTTGTTGTAGTCTAACCCTGTTGAAGTGCAAAAAGTTTTAAAATCCAGGGTAAATGGCTGTCCCCCGTTAAGAGTGAACGATGAGATATTCCTGAGTGGTCTAAGGTTATTCTCATCGAGTAGAGGTGTCGGTCAAAGGCCTTAGTGTGCAAAAACTCCACGAGGAGGTTTTGAGTGCAGAATAGAGGACGAACAAAGAAGCGTTTTCGATTAGGCGATTATACAAAAATTTCATAATGTCCTTATAAGTCGGGGTTTGAGGATATTCAAAGTTTCCTATGACATTATTTGTTTTAAATTCAACATTGTTAAGATCACCTACCCACTGTGAAGAAAACTAAAGAGATTGTGTTCTTGCCATTTCTAAAAAACAATTTAGGATTTTGAGAAGAATAACTTGACAAGAACAATCAAAGGTTTTTGAATCTCTTAAGTTGTGATGAAAACTTTGTAAAGGTTTGAGAGAAGATTTTTCAGAAAAGGATTTGAAGAACACAAAGATTTATGGGTTTGAAAAGAGATTTTGACTGAGTTATGTTAGCAGAAATCTTTTGTATGTGTTATAAGGATTTTGTGAGGGTATTTATAGAGTGTTTAGAGGGGTAGTTTTTGCGTATTTGTGGATTTGTAAAGTTGGTTTTGAGCGTTTTGAATTTCCACATTTAATGCCACCCTCCACTACCATGATAAAATCCGTTTTCAAGGAAAGCGATTCGGATTGTACTGATAAAGTGCACTTTTGCGATAATAAAATATCCACAGGATATTTTATGTGAGAGGGCATTTAATGCCAAGTGTGTTAGGAATTAGAAAATTTAGTAGTTAAAGAGTCGGTCACCTCAAGTATATGTATTCGATAGAAAGCTCGTAGTCATAGTCAAGATATGTTAATAAGTAGTTTGTTAAGTAACACCGTGGAGGATGGGCCGTCTTTACCAATATGCCGATCCACAGCCCGTAGGTGGCGTATATTTGTAAGACACTATAAATACCCTCTACCTCCCAAGGTAGAGGGTTGGAGCTTCAATACCATTTTTCATTGTTTCACATAGTTCCCAACTCTCTTCCCTTTCTCTCTCTAAACTACTTGTACGCCTCATATGATTATGGTTTAGTGTGTTTGTGAAATCCAATAACTTACAATTGGTATCAAGAGCCATGGTGTGACAACTCGTAATTTTAGGTCATTTTACAAACTTTAAAAGTTTCACTATTTCATCATCAAATTCGCGTAACCTTAATGGTTTAACTGCGAATTCATGAACATATCATCAAGGACATTTCATATAGACTAGATTTAGTCTACATAACATCATTTCATATCGGTTCATGCAAGGTTTTGCATTTATTCATTAAAGTTTATTTCTATTAAATAAGCGCTATCGCAAACATTTATTTTGAATATTGATCCGACACTTCCAAAAATATTCTTAATATATTTTTATACTCCTTTTAAGACTATAAAAATTATATTATTGGTTTACCTGATGTTTTCAATTTATTTTGTATATAAATTATTATATTTTTATATAATTCACGACGGTTTTTTAAAAACTACACGATAATTATTATTTCACTCAAATTTTGCAAGAAATATATTTTTATAATTTTATGACCTCAATATATTTTATCTTGACCCGTTAAAATTTATTTTTTATCTAGCGCTACCCTAAATACTCAAATGTGTATTTAACTTACCACAAGTCTTCAATTTACTTACATGTTATTACACTTAAACATAATTAAAAAAAAATTGTATTAAAGGGTGACTAACACCCACTTAGACTCAAGGGGGTGGAGTCATTGGTTTCTAAATATCTTTACTTTGGATATTGTATTATACTCTTTCACTTCATTATTTCACAAGTAAAAAGATCACAAACCCATTTGCTTCCTCTCTTCCTCTCCAAAACCGGCAACCACAAGACCAAGGAAGGATTTCATTAAAATTTTCAAGACAAGGTTTTTTACACTCTAGTATCACTTGTTGTTAAGGTGTTGCAATAAAAACCTAGGGTGATTAGGAAAAATCCATTGTCCATAAACCTCATCAAGTTACTAGTAAGCATCCATATTCATGTTTTTATTTCATATTCATTGTTATGGTCATTTCATTTTACTTGAGAAAACATGCAAGTCTCATGAGGTTTATACCACTTTTTCATTGATTTTTTAGAGTTATATATATATTTGACATCCTATAATTACTCCTTGTTATAAAGCACACTTGGTGATGTCTAGGAACCCATGACACCCTAAGAAGGTGTATGGTAGGATTAGAATAGCTTCGGAGTTGTTTTGAATGGGTTAGAAAATGTTTGGCGCGAGAAAAACTCATTTCGACAAGTTTGCAAAAGGGTCTGTCCTTATTTTCAAAATCTGGAGAATTCGACAGTGGATAAAAAATTTTGGCCTAGATAATTAGAAAATACACTTTAAAACGAAAACGTGGCGGCTTGAACGGATTAAAACGGAGCTATAACGAAGAAGTTATGAATTTTTCAAGTTGGCGACGAAAACTATAATTTTCTGGAAATTTCAGCATGTTATATTTATTTTGTATGAGTCAAAAATGAAACTTAGGCGTTATAAATTATGTCGACTTATCAAAATATATTAGTATACTTTGATACAAAGCTAATGACCTATAAAACGTAGAAAACGGATTTGTAATGATCAAATTATACACGTTTACAAAAGTTGTCGTAACTTCATTTTATAAGGAAAACTATTAAATTTCTAATAGGCAAGTATTACGGCAACAAGTTGGAGGATGTTTTTAACAATGATGTAGTACTTTTTATAAAGTGATGTCTTCTAGTAAAAGTAAGTTCGCCAAGCATATTTTCCAAAATGTCAAACCATTTGTCAAGCGGAGTTGTAACAAATAAGATACAGTCACTTAAACTTTGCCGAAAACCATTCTTAAACAATATTTTGGACAAAAGTACCATACTTTACCTATATTTTTCTCCATGATCGAGATCTCTAGGATGAAAACTTAAATGCTAAAACTTTGAGATAATGATACAAGCTTCCCAAAACAGTTGAGTTCGTTTCCTAACACTCGACGTGCACCATTTTACGACTAGCTTTTAGAGGCCATTTTAGTCACTTTCATGAAAATTTCAACCACATTATTTTACGACGAAAAGTTATAATTTCACAATAAATCATTAAATGATTATCGTAAGATATCATTTCAACGTAAATACTTGTAAAGTATTTTATAACATGACGAGATGTCATAAACATATATTTCGATGATAAATTTTATTTTCAAAAGCGTACAAGTGGTATAAATTTCATATGAGTTTGCATGCACGACATTACATCATAACTTATCATAGAGCATATCATTCATAATAGGTCATGGTCAGAGGTTGCGCCTCATTTCTGTATTGCCTTTACATCATTATTATCATTGCAACATGTGAGTTTTCATAGCCCCGATTTATTCAAGTTTTTACTTTATTTCAAACCCACGGGGGAGAATACATTGTACATCATTTTTTATTACGATACCAAGTATATCAAATTCATTACATTGCTTAAGTTACCTCATGCCAATTGAATGTCCCCATTATATAACATGAACCGTTAATTTCATAGAAGCGAGTGTGAGTGGATAGATCTATCGAGGGTGACTCCTCCATCCGGTTGGTGGATTCCAACTGGTTAAACGGATGCATTTCATTTAATATCATTATTTGAGCTGTTTGGAAAACACTGTTGGCGAACATCAAAATCAGTCTAGTTTCTGTCATGGGCTTATAGCAATCATTGTGACATCATTGTCATACAAACTTATACTTGTGGTAGTCGTATTATGCATATACATAAACTCTATGAACTCACTCAACCTTTGTGTTGAAACTTTTAGCAATGTATTTTCAGGTAACTACGGCTTCACTTCATGGCATGCATGTGGACATATCATAGAGTCGCGGTGACGACGCGTCTCACATGGGATTTATACACTTTTAAAACATCGTTTGACTTGTACCAAACTTATTTTCCGCACATTGTAACTTTCATTTGGGACCTATCTTTGTAACTCTGAATGTTTTTATTAAATCAAGCGATGTATTTTCCAAACGACACTTTAGGTCGTTCAATATAACTGTGATTGTGATCTTATGACAGTCAACCCCAGAATTCCATTCGCGCAAAACAGGTAATTTGGGGGTGTGACGGATTGGCATCAGAGCTTCGGTTATAGAGAACTAGGTTGCATCATTGACCCTAGACTATAACTACATCATCATAGCATTTCATCATTTCATCATAAGTGCATAGTCACTATACATGCTTTCACGCATACATTTTACGAGTTATTTACTTTCATTTCAAAATCGATTGTCACATAGATGCCTTCAAATACCCATCCCATCATACTCACATCACTTTGACATGGAGAATGCCCTGTCATTCCCTATTACAATTTTAACATTAGTTGACTCAACACCGATAACATCAGATGATGAGACTGAACCCTTTTAGGAGGACGTAGTTGCACCTACACCATCGCGATCACTATTGATTCACCGTAGGATCAGGAAAATTTTTATCATTCGGTTGGGACAGATTATACCATTTGGTAGAACTTATAGGTTTAGTCCTAATGAACCTTTTTTTTAACTCACCACAAGGATTTTCATTATCATCATTGTCATCATTTTCATCATCATTGTCATCTAGAGTACCATCCGTGTCATCACATCTCATAGACACTACTCATACACCTGACTTGCAGCTTGGGAAGCGTGCATGATTTGACACACCATTATAATTTATCACTAAGACTATAGACACTACACTGTCTCATAGGTTTGAGGACTGTGAGATTTCTAGGACTATTGCTGCTAGACCACCTACTACTCCTACACTTGAAACACGATTTGACCATCAACAGGAACAGATAATAGGTACCTTTCAATCTTATGTAATCTTTATCCCTTATTATCTCCACAATAATCACAACCTTTGTTTATTTCATTCCCTATTCCAATTGCCCAATTTTCAATCATTTCGCGACAATACATCACTATCTTACTAAGGGTTAGGCCAACTTTATTCTTAACCAATTAGGAGACTATTACCATTCTATGAGGTTGCCCCGTGTATCCTACAAACCATTCAACAAATTATATTTCAAGTTATTTTGCTACCATTTCATGAAAGTATTTCATTTAATTTTATTTTGAGCTATTTTACACCATCTTAGAAACATTGTTTCATAAAGTTTTAAAACAAGTTGTTTCGTTACCACCCTATCAATTGGTTTTCAGTCATTTTATCAACGATTTAATATCATCATGCGAAACGATTTTCATGTTACTCTGAAAAATCATTGAGCCATTATCTTACAAAACAAAACGTTGAATACCATCTAAAACTTCGGAGGAACATAATACCATTTCAACATAAACAAGCATCACATCGTTTGTCCTCGATTATACATGGCCTGATCACCTATGTATAATTTAGGAAGAATTATGTCATGAAAATAATCTTCACTCAAAAGCAAAGCTTTGTAATCAGATAAATTGTTCATAAACATTTCTTTTGTTAACACTCTATAGAAGCCTACGCCATTCATCCCTCACTCAACCGATAAGTTAGAATTTGACGAGTGATCTTTTTAGGAAATGCTTCTAATACCATCTATGAGGAGGATTCTTCGATACAAGAAAACAATGAAAACATTCTAGGACTACCAACAAGGACTAGAAGTATATAGTGAGACGTTTCAAAACTCAACAAAAATCTTAAGCATCACGGGACAATCCGAACCACTATGAAGCGTATACAAGATTTAGTATGAAGCGTATACACACTAAGCAACATTATAGGGATAAACCAAGTCTTCTAAATGAGACTACAGAACATTTCACTAAACATGGCCTCAACAATATGTGAACTTCCCTACAATGAGTTTCCCTTAAAGGAAAATTTGGTTAAATTTAAGTTATCGATATAAACTTCCTCTAAGACATTGTGTTCTCTAGAAATCCAGAGTAACCTCACTTCTATATCAAGAGATGCAACAGGTTTGAACATATCGAACAAACAATGACTCTCCATCTACAAGTGAAATTAGAACAAACATTCCTTGGTATAGTATAAACTGATATCTACTTTCTGGCTAGCATGATAACAATCTAAGTGATGAAATATTTTAGAAGCACTCAATATCGGAACAAATCTTGAAAATCAATCACTACACCACATCACTTAAATATTTAAGGTTTTGTGACTTTACAACATATAGCATGGAAACACTTCGATAATCAAACAATAAACATTTTAGTCATGGAGACTAAACACCTTAGGCAAGTAAGATTCAAATCATGACATTCGCTGGAACGAGAAACGCGAGGAATTACAATTGTTACCCATAATCTATTCCTTTCTATAAGGTCCTTTTCGACAGACTTAACATTTTGAAATTTGGCATGAGTCACGTGGTATCAATTCCAGTTGTACCTATTAAAAGCTATTCGCTTCACCTTAGGCCTCGATAACCATATCAATCTTTCCATGGAACCTACTAGGACATGATTATCACCTACTATCCTCAGCTCAATGGTTAGAGCGAGAGAACAATTCAAACGTTACAAGATATATTCAAGGCATGTGTGATTTTTCTAGAAATGATTAGGCAAATCATTCTTAATCGAACAAATTGCTTTACAACAATAGTTAGCACATGAACATATTGACTACACCAATTGAGGCACTCTATGGTTGAGGTGTCAATCACTTACTCACGGGTCAAAACCATGAAAGTTTAACTCACTAGTCCATAAGTCATTCATGAAACAACAAAGTGATCGAACAGATCAAAAATCAGTTACAAGTAACAACATATAGCTAGATAAGCTATGTCGATATACGACGCAAAATATTGGAAGTATGTGCCATAAGTCGCAAACCATTAGAAGTTCAAGTTGGCGAAAATATATGTTCAACGTCCCGTCTTGCAAAAGACGTGGTAAGATTCAAAAAAACATTGGACGACCGAATGCGACTCAAATATCCTTACCTTTCACCTATAACACCGTAGAACCTAACATGGACTGAATTCCATTTTGGTTGGGCGAATGTGACAACTCGTAATTTCAGGTCATTTTACAAACTTTAAAAGTTTCACTATTTCATCATCAAATTCGCGTAACCTTAATGGTTTAACTGCGAATTCATGAACATATCATCAAGGACATTTCATATAGACTAGATTTAGTCTACATAACATCATTTCATATCGGTTCATGCAAGGTTTTGCATTTATTCATTAAACGTTTATTTCCTATTAAATAAACGCTATCGCGTAAACATTAATTTTGAATATTGATCCGACACTTCCAAAAATATTCTTAATATATTTTTATACTCCTTTTAAGACTATAAAAAATTATATTATTTGCCAATTCGATTTTTTCAATTTATTTTGTATATAAATTGTTATATTTATATAATTACGACGGGTTTCTTAAAAACTACACGATAGTTATTATTTCACTCAAATTTTGCAAGAAATGTATTTTTATAATTTTTATGACCTCAATATATTTTATCTTGACCCGTTAAAATTTATTTTTATCTAACGCTACCCTAAATACTCAAATGTGTATTTAACTTACCACAAGTCTTCAATTTACTTACATGTTATTACACTTAAACATAATTAAAAAAAAATTGTATTAAAGGTGACTAACACCCCTTGCCGACTCAAGGGGGGTGAGTCATTTGGTTTACAAATATCTTTACTTTGGATATTGTATTATACTCTTTCACTTCATTATTTCACAAGTAAAAAGATCACAAACCCATTTGCTTCCCTTCTCCTCCAAAACCGCAACCACAAGACCAAGGAAGGATTTCATTAAAATTTTCAAGACAAGGTTTTTTACACTCTAGTATCACTTGTTGTTAAGGTGTTGCAATAAAAACCTAGGGTGATTAGGAAAAATCCATTGTCCATAAAACTCATCAAGTTACTAGTAAGCATCCATATTCATGTTTTTATTTCATATTCATTGTTATGGTCATTTCATTTTACTTGAGAAAACATGCAAGTCTCATGAGGTTTATACCACTTTTCATTGATTTTAAGAGTTATATATATATTTGACATCCTATAATTACTCCTTGTTATAAATCACACTTGGTGATGTCTAGGAACCCATGACACCCTAAGAAGGTGTATGGTAGGATTAGAATAGCTTCGGAGTTGTTTTGAATGGATTAGAATAGGTTTGGCGCGAGAAAAACTCATTTCGACAAGTTTGCAAAAGGGTCTGTCCTTATTTTCAAAATCTGGAAAATTCGACAGTGGATAAAAATTTTTGGCCTAGATAATTAGAAAATACACTTTAAAACGAAAATGTGGCCGCTTGAACGGATTAAAACGGAGCTATAACGAAGAAGTTATGAATTTTTCAAGTTGGCGACGAAAACTATAATTTTCTGGAAATTTCAGCATGTTATATTTATTTTGTACGAGTCAAAAATGAAACTTAGGCGTTATAAATTATGTCGACTTATCAAAAATATATTAGTATACTTTGATACAAAGCTAAGGACATATAAAACGTAGAAAACGGATTTGTAATGATCAAATTATACACGTTTACAAAAAGTTGTCGTAACTTCATTTTATAAGGAAAACTATTAAATTTCTAATAGGCAAGTATTACGGCAACAAGTTGGAGGATGTTTTTAACAATGATGTAGTACTTTTTATAAAGTGATGTCTTCTAGTAAAAGTAAGTTCGCCAAGCATATTTTCCAAAATGTCAAACCATTTGTCAAGCGAAGTTGTAACAAATAAGATACTCACTTAAACTTTGGCCGAAAACCATTCTTAAACAATATTTTGGACAAAAGTACCATACTTTACCTATATTTTACTCCATGATCGAGATCTCTAGGATGAAAACTTAAATGCTAAAACTTTGAGATAATGATACAAGCTTCCCAAAACAGTTTAGTTCGTTTCCTAACACTTTCGCGTGCACCATTTTACGACTAGCTTTACGAGGCCATTTTAGTCACTTTCATGAAAATTTCAACCATTACTATTTTTACGACGAAAGTTATAATTTCACAATAAATCATTAAATGATTATCGTAAGATATCATTTCAATGTAAATACTTGTAAAGTATTTTATAACATGACGAGATGTCATAAACATATATTTCGATGATAAATTTTATTTTCAAAAGCGTACAAGTGGTATAAATTTCATATGAGTTTGCATGCACGACATTACATCATAACTTATCATAAAGCATATCATTCATAATAGGTCATGTCAGGTTGCGCTCATTTCAGATTACCTTTACATCATTATTATCATTGCAACAGGTGAGTTTTCATAGCCCCGATTTATTCAAGTTTTTACTTTATTTCAAACCCACGGGGGAGAATACATTGGTCATCATTTTTTTTTATTACGATACCAAGTATATCAAATTCATTACATTGCTTAAGTTACCTCATGCTAATTGAATGTCCCCATTATATAACATGAACCGTTAATTTCATAGAAGCGAGGGTGAGTGGATAGATCTATCGAGGGTGACTCCTCCATCCGGGTTGGTGGATTCCAACTGGTTAAACGGATGCATTTCATTTAATATCATTATTTGAGTTGTTTGGCAAACACTCTGTTGGGGCGAACATCATAATCAGTCTAGTTTCGGTGTCATGGGCTTATAGCAATTGTATCATTTTGTGACATCATTGTCATACAAACTTATACTTGTGGTAGTCGTAATATGCATATACATAAACTCTATGAACTCACTCAACCTTTGTGTTGACACTTTTAGCAATGTATTTTCAGGTAACTAAGGCTTTCACTTCATGGCATGCATGTGGACATATCATAGAGTCGCGGTGACGACGCGTCTCACATGGGATTTATACACTTTAAAAACATCGTTTGACTTGTACCAAACTTATTTTCCGCACATTGTAACTTTCATTTGGGACCTATCTTTGTAACTCTGAATGTTTTTATTAAATCAAGCGATGTATTTTCCAAACGACACTTTAGGTCGTTCAATATAACTGTGATTGTGATGTTATGACAGTCAACCCCCAGGAATTCCATTCCGCTGCAAAACAGGTATTTTTGGGGGTGTGACATGGTTTGATCACTCATCTTTCATGCTTTTTGTTTTGGTGGATTTCATAAGGTTTTTGAGGTTTTAAGTGTTTAGGAGAGTTTAAATCATTTGGACAAAGTCTAGTGTTAAAGTTTGAATTTTGCTTGTACTTTTGTGTTTATGATCATCATATGTGTTTATGTTTTGAATTGGAAGGCATAAATCATTGTGGTTTGGTTGTTTTTGATTGATAAAGTGGTTATTTGTGAAAGTGGTACTAAGCGAGTTGAGTCTCGGACTTTTGTTTCTTCAAAGCGAGTTGCTTTGTTATTGGATGCGAGTTGGTATATGCGACTTGGCTATTTAGCGAGTTGACTCTTTATGCGACTTGGGTTCTAAGCGTGTTGTTTATTTAAGTGACTTGAGTTATAAAGCGACTTGGTTATTGCGGAGTTGTACAAGCTAGCGAGTTAGTTTAAGCGACTTGGTGGCTAAGCGAGTTGTCTCTGTTTGCGACTTGGCTATTGCGAGTTGTTCTATATGCGACTTGGCTATTGCTTCAGTTGGTTTTAAAGCGAATTTGTTCTTTTGCTTGAGCGGTTGTTTAGCGAGTTGATAACTAAGCGAGTTGACTGTTTTGCTACTTGTCTATTGAGACTCGTTACTTCTTCGTGCTACATTTTTACGGTTGTTCTTTTGGTTTAGTAAAATCCTGTGAAAGAATCAATTTCCCGGTTTAATCAAGGAATAGTAAAATCCCGTAGAACTTGTAATCATGTCAAACATCGTACCTAATATCGTTTCTTCTGTAGAGTTGAGGACGTTCAAGCGCTGGATCGATACTCGTCCACCTATGCTTGACAGAACTGATTATGACTCATGGGCTCAACAAATCCGATTGTACTGTCTTGGAAAGGAAAATGGGGTCAACATTCACAAATCCATTGATGAAGGACCTGTCACGTATTGAGACTACAAGAGACATAATTAACTGCAGCAGATGGAACAATGATCTTTGGAATGGACGACCAAAGATGTATGATGAAAGCCTGATAAGGAGAAAAGAGATTCGATGTGATATCGGGCTTCAAACATCATACTTAAGGGTCTTCCAAAAGACATCTAAAGCTTTAATCAATCACAACACTGAAGCCAAGGCTGGGGATAATGTCAAGATGCTTCTCTCAGGTTCAATTAACTAGGAAGACAGAATCATACTGTATGATGAATTTGAGCACTTCAAAATGAAACCGTATGAGAGTGCCTATGAGTACTACGTGAGATTCCATAAGCTTGTGAATGACATGAGAAACATCAAAATGACCATGCCTAACATTCAAATTTCAACTCAAAGTTTGTGAACAACATGAATCCCGAATGGCAAAATTTGTCACCGCTTATGAAGCTAACCAAAGGATTGAAGAATACAAACTATGAGCAATCTGAGCGCCTTTCTTCTCTTCGAATGAGAGACATGCTATGTTTGAGAAAAGGATTCTGAATCAGTTCAAAATCAATCAAAGAATCAAGCTCACCAAATGATTCTACAAAATTTCTACACCAATATTGGTATTACCACCAAAGCATCTGGTCATACCTACGGGTAATGGTAATCACAAACTCATTCCCGATCCGTTCAAACAAGCTTGATGTGATGCGCTGGTGACACTTCATTAATCAACTCCGCCCTTATGGTTAAATCGAAACTGACTCTCACCACATACCAACAGTCTTCACACTAACAATGAGATCAGAACTGCATCCAACCTTCACAATCATGCGGTTGTCAGAGATGGAAAATTTATGGTGCATGTCACAATTCTCAATTTTTGGTCATTTCTCAAAACAATTCATGCTTCACAATTTCATCATTTATCGTAAACTAGGTTTGCGTGTTCCAAATTCACGTAACCTTAATGGTTTAGCGGCGAATTCATGATCATATCATCACGGACATTTCATATGGACTAAGTTTAGTCTACATTTCATTAGCATCATTTTCATCATGTTAGTTCATTCATGATTTTGCATTTCACATTAAACGAGTAAATTTCATATTAAATAAACGTTATCGCGTGAGTTATTATTTTTAACATTTAATCCGACACTTCCAAAAAATGATCCCGATACATTTTTATACTTACAATTAGTTTATAAAAACTATATTTTGAGTTTACCTAGTGTTTTAAATTTATTTGGTATATATAAATCGTTAAAGTTATATTATTACGACGCTTTCTCTTAAAACTACTCATAATTTTTATATCACTCAAATTTCACAAGGAATGTATTTTTACAATTTTTATGATATCATTATAATTCTACTTTGATCTATTAAAAATTACTTTTACCTAAAATTTCCTTAAATACACTAATGTATACAAAACATTACAAGTTATTATTATTTACACATTATACTTAAATTTTAACTATTACATACAAGTAAAAAAAAAAAAAATATTTTTACTAAATCCCTCCCCTTGGCCCACAAGGGGTGGGTTGGCATTTATTTGGTTGGTAAACATTTTCTTTGATAGTATAAGTCTTCACTCCAAGTTAATTACTTCACTTTACCTTTCATTTCATACATCTCATTTTTCAAGACAAGTTAAAAGTTTCTCTTTGTTTTCTTTCCTTCCAAAAACCGCCATTCAAGAGGAGTAGCAAGGGATCAAAATTTTTCAAGCTCAAGTGTTATTAACAATCTAGTATACACTCTTGTTTAGGTTTTGAAATAAAAACCTAGAGTGTTTAGGTTTAACTTTTCCTTAATCACACCTCATCATATCACTAGTAAGCATTTCATGTTTATTTTTCATCTTACATATTCATTTCATACTCATCTCATCATTTTTGAGCAAAAACATGCAAGACTTATGTGTATTTATACCATTTTTACTTTGATTTTAGTGTTTTATACATATAAAGTCATCCTATAATTATTCCTTTGGTATATATTGGTCTTGATGATGTCTAGGAACCCATGACACCCCTAAGAAGGTGTATGGTAGGATTTTAGATTAGCTTTGGAGTTGTTTTGAAGGGATTGAATAGGTTTAGTAATGCAGAAAACTATTTTCGACAAGTATTAAAAGTGGTCTGATCTTATTTTGTTTTTATGGAAAATCCGACAGTAGTAAGTAACGAATTTTTTGGCCTTGATATTTAGAAAATATACTTAAAAATCTAATCCGGGTCATTGAACGGATCAAAACGGAGTTATAAACTAAGAAGTTATGAATTTTTCTCAAGCCAATTAATTTTAAATATATATTTTCTCAATTTCAGAACCTATTTTTATTTTGTATCGAGTCAAAAACGAAGTCCTAAGCTTTATAAATTATTTCGACTTATCAAAAATAATATACAGCATACTTTCGGGATACGAAGTAAGGACATATAATACGCGGTAAAAACGGATTTCAGAACGATTAAAATATACACGCTACAAATTGCCGTGAATTCTATTATTTTAAAACTATATAATTTTTACGAGACAAGTGTTACGAACTAAAACGACCGTGTTGAAGGTCAAGTGCTTTTTAACTATGACGTAGAACTTTTGTAACGAGATGTCTTCTAAAAAAAATCGAGATCACCAAGCATATTTTTCAAAACGACCAACCGCTTGTATAGCGGAGTTGTAATAAATTATTTACGGTTGCTTAAACTTTGCCGAAACTCACTTTTAAAACCACATTTAGAACAAAATCACCATATTTAACCTCTATTATCTTTATGTTCGAGACCTCTATGACTAAAACTCATGTACTAAAACTTCTAGATTTTGATACAAGTTTTCCAAAACCGCCGAAGTTCGTTTCCTAACGCCGAATGCATACACCATTTTAATACTAGTTTCGATGCCATTTTTGTCACTTTCATGAAATTTCTACCACATTATTTTTATCGGGCTAAAAGTTAAAATTTCACAATAAATCATTAAGAAACTATAGTAGGATGACATTTTGACGTAAATACTTGCAAAGTAATTTAAGAATGGTCAAGACGTCAAAAGAGTATTATTTTCAAAACTCACAAATGGTATAAATACATTTAAATGCATGTGCATAACATTACATCATAACTCATTAAGTATCATATCATTCATTTTAGGTCGCGATAGTTTCCTCGAAATTTCATTTTCTTGCACTTCGCTTTGTTAGCATATCAATCACACCAGTGAGTTCTATAGCCCCACTTTCAATTGTTTTTATACTACTTTTGGGGGAGATACATGCTCAAACTGTTTTCATTTACTTTCGAAATACTCTAAACGCTACTGACACCGTGAGTTTCATAGCCCCTACTTTTATACATTTTCACCAATTTTGGGGAGATACACATGCTCAAACTATTTTATTTTTACTTTCACAAGTACTTAAACTCTTACATATTATCATGGAGTTCATACCCCGCTTTTACTCATTTAAATTCCTATAAACTATTTCTTTTTGAGGCTTAGATATATGCTTATTCATCCAAACATTAAACTTTTG
>OU343219.1:25727439-25818133 GCA_910596185.1 Chrysanthemum makinoi
GTTAAGCATAGGTTTAGTAGTCCTTGTATTTCATTTTGAAGTTGATTGTAATCTGTAAGCTGTAAGCTGTAAACTGTTTCTTGAATGAAAGAATGAACAATTAACTTCAGTACTTCTTTTGTATAAACAATTTGTCTTTAGTACATCACTTCAGTGGAAACAAATAGCTCAACTTTAGTACTTTGATTTCAGAAGAAACAAGCTTCAAGGCTTACTTGACCATTTTCTATTTGACCAATCATGATGAACTTCAACTTACTTAAGCAGTCTGCAAAACAAAACAGACAGAGAGAAACACACAAACCAAACCAAAACAAACTAAAAGAACATCAGTTGGTTAGTGTTAGCAAATACATAAACTAATATACAAAATAATATACAAAGTTTACATCCAAAATCCCTCCCCAGGCATATGCCTCCCGAGGCCTATGCCTCCCCATAAACTTTGCAGTCAAGGGTTAAGCATACCAATATGAACCACAAGGTACTGAAACCTTGGTCCATCAAAAGCCTTAGTTAACAGATCTGCCACATTTTCATCAGTGTAAATTTTAACCACTTTTATCAAATGTTTATCATATGCATCTCTTATAAAGTGGTGCCTGATTTCAATATGCTTAGTTCTACCGTGAAAAACTGGATTTTTAACAATGCATATGGTACTTTGATTATCAATAAAAATTGTTGTGTTCATGAAATTATACCCATAATCCAACAATTGATTTTGTATCCAAAGAACCTGCTCCACAATTTGCAAAGAACATACTCGCTTCAGAGATGAGGTAGCCACAATAGTTTGTTTCTTCCACTTCCAAGAAATCAATCTCTTTCCAAGGAATTGGCAACCTCCAGCCAGGATCTCCTATCCGATTTGCACCAAAGATAATCACTATCACTATAAGCTTCCAGCTTAAAAGGAGACTCTCTTGGGTACCAAAGGCCTAAATGAGGTTGACCTTTTAAATACATCAAGGAACCAATCATAGATCTGTATAGATGAACATTCACAGGTAGATCTGGTTCATTGTTTGTCTTTGACTTTGGAGCTTCATAAGGTGTTGTGGCAGTCCTGACACTCTCCATACCAAACTTTTTCAAAATGTCCCTCACATATTTGTCCTGACTGATAAAGATACCATCAGGTTTCTGCTGAACTTGAAGACCCAAAAAGAAAGTAAGTTCCCCCATTGCACTCATCTGAAACTCTCCCTTCATCAGCTCCTCAAACTCCCTGCACCAAGCTTCTTAGTGACCCAAATATGGTATCGTCCACATAAACTTGCACAAGAATAATGTCCAGAATTCTTTTTCAGAAAAGTGTTTATCAATAGAACTCTTCTATAGCCATGCTTCAGCAGAAATGATGAAAGCCTAGCATACCATGCTCGTGGTGCCTGATGTAGTCCATAGAGAGCTTTAACTACTTTGTAAACATGATGTGGATGATTTGGATCTTCAAATCCTTTAGGTTGAGTGACATAAACCTCCTCTTCTATTTCACCATACAGAAATGCACCTTTAACATCCATTTGATATACCATGAAACCCATGTAAGATGCATAAGCCAAGAATATTCGTATGGCCTCAACTCTAGCAACAGGTGCAAAAACTTCATCATAATCAATCCCCTCCTCTTGTCGATACCCCTAAGCTACTAATCTTTCTTTGTTTTTAATAACAACACCCCTTACATCTCTATTATTTTTCAATATCCATTTTGTCCCAATAGCATATTTCCCTTCAGGTAGTGGGACCAATATCCAAACCTGCTGATTTTGGAACTGTTGCATCTCTTCTTGCATAGCTTCAAGCCAACTTGAATCTTCCAAGGCTTGAGTAACACTGGTTGGTTCCACTTGAGAGAGAAAAGGCAAACAGACAATGATAATAGTCTGTGTGATTGTCTCTTTGTTGATTGGAGACATAAGAGATAAAAGCCACTTGACCATATTTAGAACTTGTTACAGTGCCTCTAGTTCTAACAGCTGCATGAGGATCACCAATAATATTTGACTGTGGATGAGCAATGTTGATCCTTTTAGTAGCAGTGGTGTTTACATCAATGGAGGTATCAAGATTAGTCATAGTTGGTTCAAAATCAGTATCATAGGAAGGTGAGGTGAAGACTCCAGCTTTTGGTTGATGATTACCAAGATCTGAGGGTCTTGGAAAACGAGTATAAGGATATCCAAAGTCTGTGGACACTCTAGTAGAAATGGGAGTAGAAACAGCATCACCTTCAACAGATTTGGTGATGATAGGAGAACGAATCACTTTCGCAGATTGTGATTTCCATGATTGCTTCTCTTGCAATCTCCTCAGCATTCCTCTCAGCTTCTAGATTACTCTGCATACCGCTTCTTAAGCCTAGCAAGGTCCGTGGCCATAATTGGACTCATCTTCACTCTCAGCAGTAGAACTTTTGGAAGTGACACCTGTAAAATTGTTAGGGGAGAAAGAAGGTACAACAATAGGATGCTCATCATCCTAAAACTCACTATCGAATCAGATTCATGGTAGCAGACTGTCAGTGGGAGACACTTGTATATCTCAAGATTTTGGTTAGCCACATGTCTAGAATAACCCAAATAGTCAGTTAAGTAATAAAGGTCAAAAGACCAAACATGACCTTGTCCTTGAACATTAGGCTTGTCTTCTAGATATCTCAGGTTCAAAGTCTCATCTATCTTCTTAGCATTCAAATTGTATACCCTATATGCTTTACTATGAGCCGAATAACCCACAATATAACCTTCAGCAGCCTTCACATGAAATTTACCCAATGGATCACTAGTATTCAAAATAGTTACTTGGCAACCAAAAGGTTTAAGGTAATGAATAACATGAACTTTCCCATAGAGAAGTTCATAAGGTGTCTTAAAGTGAGGTCTAGTGATAGATACCCTGTTTAGAACATAACAAGCTGTGTCAACTGCTTCAGTCCAAAACATGGTGGGTAACTTAGAGTCTGCAAGCATAGATCTTGTGCCTCTATCGGGTCCTATTCTTTCTTCACCACCCATTTTGTTGAGGTGTTCTGGAGTGCTATAGTCCCTTTGATTCCTTTAGACTTACAGAGTTCTATCAAAACAAAGATTCTTGAACTCTGTCCATTATCACATCGGATACCTTTAACCTTTTTGCTCACCGGTTTTCAACAAGAGTAATCTACTCTTTTAAAACTGGAGAGGTTTCATCTTTAGTCCTCAAGAAGAATACCCAACAAAACCTGCTATAGTCATCAGTAATAACTGACAAAAGTACTTGTGATCTATGCTTCTCGACTTGAGTTGGACCAAAAAGATCCATGTGAAGAACCGAAGAGGTTCTGAAATAAGGCTCACTGCATTAATAGCTTTGTATGAGGCTCTATGTTGCTTTCCTTTGTTGCAGGCAACACAATTATGTTCATTGGTGAAAATTTTAGAAAGAAGTCCTTCAACAAGACCCGCTTTTAGATAGCTTGTTAACGGTCTTGAAATTCACATGTGCCATCCTTCTATGCCATTTTGTAGACTCATCCAGGGATGCTTTAGCCACCAAACAAGTTAAGTCACCTTCGGGTTGAACATCATTTAAGTTGAATGTGTATAGATTGTGAGTACGAGGAACTCTCAGAAAAATAGATGTATCTTCTGGAAGTTTGAAGTCTTTAGACAAAGACAAGACATTCATCCTCAGAGAAGAGTACTTTGTTCTTTGTATAACAGATTTGTGAGACGGAGAACAAGTTGAAGTGTTGTAGTTCCTTGACATAGTACACATTCTCAAAGTCCATTTGAGGTGTTTTGATGGTCCCTTTCCCAAAGGATTCTACCATCCTTCCACCAAATGTCACATTGCCTCCTCCTTCAAGCGCACAAAATCATGCATCATATATCTGTTTCCTGACATGCTTCTAGAGCAACCACTATCAACAATGCCAACATCCTTGTGCTTCGAGAGATGATCCCCACAACAACAACAAAATATACAAAAGTTAGTACACTATTGAGGCTCAAGTCATTGCCACTTGAACCTCTTGTGGATCTTTAGATTAAGGCCATGCAGATTTATAAGATCCACTATTGTTCTTGGGTTTCCATTGAAATTTAGGTCCCCTTTGTGACCAAGAACAACCTGCTGAGGGCTTCAAGCAAGATTCCAATAACCTTTCCCATCATTCAAACAGTCAACATATCCGGCCAATAACCATTTTAAAGTATGAACTTGTTGGTTGCACATATGGTCTAGCATGATCTTCCAAAGGAGAAGGTTTGTTATGAGTAGCTTGTGGAATATAAGGTGGTATATTATTAACATCAGTCCACATTGGTCTAGATTTCCCAAACACATACACCCATTCTTTGTTCATGGAAATCACAACCTTAATTAAATGAAATTTACTTCACACAAAACATGTCTTCAAGAAGATTTATTCAAACTAAAAGATTTTCTATTACAAGCAGAAGTATTCAAACCAAAAACATTAAAGGAATTGTTTTTAACATTATTATTATGCAAAGACTTAAAAGACAAGTCTTCAGAGGAACGGCTTGGAAGATGAATTCGCAGAACTCTTAAAGGCTAGGTAGGTTGGTGCAGCATAGGTGAGGTCTGGGTAGGTCTGACTTATCATGAATCACAGCGGCATAAGAAGTAGACCCTTGATCAAGATTTGTCACTGTCGAACAAGAGACAAAATCATTAGATGAAGAATCGGGTCTGGCAAGTTTGGACTTTTTGCCATAAAGATGATGTGATCCATCAAAGTCAATGTAAGAATGAAAGGTCAACTGAATAGGTATTCCTCTAATGGATCCACGCATAACATATATAGGTCACCTTCTTTGACATAATTTGCTAAGCTCACTGCTGGTGTGGATTTTACTGTGTCATCTCTAGCTTCTAATCCTACATATTTCTTAAAGCCTAGGCCTATTGAAGTATTAGGAGTTTGACTAGCATAGATGTGACTTGCTAACTTATTTCCATTCAGTAACCATTCGTTATGCCTAGCAATTTCAGCATCTAATTTTTCTTTCAACACATTTTCAGACACCACACGCTCTCAATTTCTCGACCTTTTAATTCATTTTGTGTACATTCTAGATCACATTCTAACACCCTAATCTTTTCATCATAAGCTATCTGATTCTTCTGAAACCAAACCTTTTGTCTTTCTAATGTTTTTAAACTATGTTTATAAGCTTCAACTTCAACATAGCATTCATTATATTTAGGTTTCAAAATATCATATGCTTCCTTAAGTTCATTATAACGTTCACTACAACCAAACAAGCGTTTTGTACCGAGAGATGCCCATCAAGGCATCTGATCATGCCTATCTTCAGTACGCTGCAAGCAACCCAATATTATCACCACCAGGACCATCATCATTCTCAGACTCATGTGATTTCCAATGACATTGAATCCAAAGTGACCATAGCTGCCGAGGATCTAGGCTTCAGTTCCAAAGATCCTTTGATTCTGCTGATAGAAGAAAGTATCTCACTCATCTCCAAGCCTTCCTTGTCACAATTCTCAATTTTTGGTCATTTCTCAAAACACCACGTTTCACTATTTCATCATTTATCGTAAACTAGGTTTTGCTGCCCAAATCGCTTAACCTTAATGGTTTAGCGGCGAATTCATGATCATATCATCACGGACATCTCATATGGACTAAGTTTAGTCTACATTTCATTAGTATCATTTGCATCATGATAGTTCATTCATGATTTTACATTCACTTTAAACGCGTAATTTTTATATTAAATAAACGTTATCGCGTGAGTTATTATTTTGAACATTTAATCCGTTATTTCTAAAAATTGATCCCGATATATTTTTATACTTACATTTAGTTTCTAAAAACTATATTTTGAGTTTACCCAGTGTTTTAAATTTATTTTGTACATAAATCGTTAAATTTAAATTATTACGACACTTTTCTTAAAAACTGCACGATAATTATTTTATCACTCAAATTTTACAAGAAATGTATTTAAAACAATTTTTATAACTACAATATACTTGACTTTGATCCATTAAAACTTATTTTTAGTCCATACTACTCTAACTTCACAACTATGTACAAGTACAACAATTTTACTTAACTATATATTTACTTACATTTTTAACAACTTTACACAATATATATGAAAAAAAAAAAGATTTTTGTTGACAAAAGTCCCCAAAACCGCAAGCATTAATAGTTTGTTGAAAATTTACTTACATATCTAAATATATACTCAACTCATTCATGCACTTCATTCATCCATAATTACCAAGTCAAGTAAAACATTCTCTCTGTTTCTCTCTTCATAACCGGTTCTACATCAAGAGCTACAAGGGATCACAAAATTTTTCTCAAGTTCAAGTAATAACAATCTAGATAATACTCTTAATAAGGTTTTGAAATAAAAACCTAGAGTGTTTAGGCTAACCTTTGTTCTTTGCACCTCATCATTTTAGCTTGTAAGCATATTTTCTTCTTATTTTTACCTCTTTACTTTCATTTCATACTCACCATCATTTTCTTTGAGCAAAAACATGCAAGACTTATGTGTATTTATACCATTTTACTTTGGATTTTAGTGTTTTATACATATAAAGTCATCCTATAATTATTCCTGGTATATTGTCACTTGAGATGTTTAGGAACCCATGACACCCTGAAGGTGCGTATGGTAGGATTAGGATAGCTTTGGAGTTGTTTCGAAGGATTGGAATAGGTTTAGTACGAGAAAACTATTTTACAAGTATTAAAAGTGGTCTGATCTTATTTTGTTTTTCTGGAAAATCCGACAGTAGGCAAGAATTTTTGGCCTTGATATTTAGAAAATATACTTTAAACAACTGCGGGTCGCTGAACGGATCAAAACGGAGTTATAACGAAGAAGTTATGAATTTTCAAGTTTGACGATTTAAATATATATTTTTCAGAATTTTACAACCTATTTTTTTATTTTTGTACGTAGTCAAAAACGAGTCCTAAGCTTTAAATTATTTCGACTTATCAATAAATATATTAGTATACTTTGATACTTAAGCTAAGGACATATAATACGTAGAAAACGGATTTGTAATCTACTAAAATATACACGCTTTCCAAAATTGTCCGAACTATTATTTTTTAGAAAAACTATATAATTTTTACGAATAAGTGTATTACCAAAAACTAAATGAAGTTTGAAGCTTTTAACTATGACGTAGAACTTTTGTAATGAGATGTCTTCTAATAAAATCGAGATCACCAAGCATACTTTCCAAAACGACCAACCGTTTGTATAGCGGAGTTGTAATAAACTATTTACGGTTGCTTAAACTTTGCCGAAACTCACTTTTTAAACCACATTTAGACAAAATCACCATATTTAACCTCTATTATCTTTATGCCCAGAATCTAATAAAACTCATGTACTAAAACTTCTAGATTTTGATACAAGCTTTCCAAAACCGGCCGAGTTTCGCTTTCTTAACGTTCGATGACACCATTTTAATAACGACTAGTTTTTCAAGCCATTTTTGTCACTTTCATGAAATTTCCAACGACATTATTTTCACGCGAAAAGTTAAAATTTCACAATAAATCATTAAGAAACTATAGTAGGATAACATTTTGACGTAAATACGTGTGCACCAAGAACAGTCAAGACGCCGTTATATTATTTTCAAAACTGTATAAATAACATACTAAAATGCATGCATAACATTACATCATAACTCATTAAGTATCATATCATTCATTTTAGGTCAGGATAGTTTCCGAGCTCATTTTCTTGCACTTCGTTTTGTTAGCATATCAATCACACCGGTGAGTTCATAGCCCCACTTTCAATTGTTTTTATACTACTTTGGGGAGATACATGCTCAAACTATTTCATTTACTTTCGCAAATACTCTAAACGCTATCGACACGTGAGTTTTAGCCCCTACTTATATTTCAACAATTTTGGGGAGATACATGCTCCAACTATTTTACTTTACTTTCACAAGTACTTTAAACTCTTACATATTACTGTGAGTTCATACCCGCTTTTACTCATTTAAATTCCGCAAACTATTTGAGAGCAGATATATGCTTATTCATCCAAACATTTAAACTTTTGTCAAGAACATTATAATGCTACACTTGATTGCGTTATATACTTGATTGGGTTATACTTGATTTCATATGCATATTTGGAACAAAAATACAAGAATTAGTGGCTCCAAATTAAGTTGTTGGAAGGCTATTAATTTACAAACATACAAGAATTATGGCTCCAAATTGTTGTTGAAGGCTATTAATTTTACAAACATACAAGAATTAGTGGCTCCAAATTAAGTTGTTGGAAGGCTATTATTTTACAAACATACAAGAATTAGTGGCTCCAAATTGTTGTTGCATATTAATTTACAAACATCCCACATTTATATGTTGGAAGGCCATTTTATGGATACGCCCAACGTGAGCGTTTGAGGAACATCCCAACACGAGTTGTTGGAAGACCCTTGTGGTGACATTTATACTTTAACTACTATGATACATGCATACATGATTGACATACTATTTTTATAAAGTGGGTTGTAAACACAAGGTTGCAAGTTTTGTATGGGGGGACTTGGAACTGAGTGGATTTACGATGCCTTTGCTTTTAACTAATCATATATTGACCAAAACTTCCTTTGTTACATGAACGATCTTTTAAGGCTTTACTTGTTAACCAAACTCTATGAACTCACCAACCTTTGTGTTGACACTTTTTAGCATGTTTTATCTCAGTATCTAAGGCATACACTTCATGGCATGCATATGGACATATCATAGAGTCGTGGTGACGACGCGTCTCACGTGGGATTATACACTTTAAAAACATCGCTATTGTATCAAACCTATTACCATACATTGATTTTCATGTGGGACCTACATTTTGTAAACTCTGATTATTTTACTTAATCAAACGATGTATTTTCTAAACGACACTTTAGGTCGTTCGATATAACTGTAACTTTGATGCTATGACAGTCCTCCCCAAGGTATTCCATTCCGCGCAAAACACGTAATTTAGGGGTGTGACAGATTGGTATCAGAGCATCGGTTATAGAGAACTAGGTTGCATCATTGACCCTAGACTATAACCACATCATCATAGCATCTCATCATATCATTATAAGTGCACATTCTTTATATATGCGGACTTATGACTCAACACCAAACATCATATGAGTCATAACCGCATTGCATATACTCCTAAATTATATACATAGCCTGATCACCTATGTCTAATTCAGGAAGAATCATGCAATGAAGGGAGTAGTAGTATCATATGTGTAAGCAATTCCGTAATCCAGCCAAATTTTCAAAAGATTTTCTTCAAACCACTTGTTTCCATTGATCCGAGCGACGCTCTTGTTTGATGAGTTACAAAGATCGAGCTAGAAACAAGTCGTTACCTAAACCGATTTAGCCTAATCGTATGATGCTCTTGTTTGATGAGTTGTGGGATTAAGTAAAAATTTAACCCAAAAAGTCTTTTAAAAATTTTGCTTGAGAATGGGCAAGCTTGTCTCATCGAGCCTAATCATAAGAAAAGGTATTTAGGACGGAATTGCTCACGTTAGCACGAACGTACTTGTTGGACGAGTAACTCATATGCATGAGCATTGACATAATCATATAGACCATACACAAGCATAAACTTTTAGAACCCTTGTCGAGGTTCAAACCATAGTATCATCGATTGAATCACGAGGACGTGATTCCTCCGACATGGGAAGAATGTCACAATTCTCAATTTTTGGTCATTTCTCAAAACAATTCATGCTTCACAATTTCATCATTTATCGTAAACTAGGTTTGCGTGTTCCAAATTCGCGTAACCTTAATGGTTTAGCGGCTAATTCATGATCATATCATCACGGACATTTCATATAGACTAAGTTTAGTCTACATTTCATTAGCATCATTTTCATCATGTTAGTTCATTCATGATTTTTTTCATTTCACATTAAACGCTAAAATTTATATTAAATAAACGTTATCGCGTGATTATTTTTTAAACATTTAATCCTAAACTTCCAAAATGATCCCGATATATTTTTATACTTACAATTAGTTTATAAAAACTATATTTTGAGTTTACCTAGTGTTTTAAATTTATTTGGTATATAAATCGTTAAATTTATATTATTACGACGCTTTTTCTTAAAACTACCGATAATTTTTATATCACTCAAATTTCACAAGGAATGTATTTTTATAATTTTTATGATATCATTATACTCTACTTTGATCTATTAAAAATTACTTTTACCTAAAATTTCCTTAAATACACTAATGTATACAAAACATTACAAGTTATTATTATTTACACATTATACTTACATTTTAACTGTTACATACAAGTAAAAAAGAAAAGAAAAATATATATTTTACCAACCCTCCCCAACGACAAGGAGTGGTTGCCTTATTTGGTTGGTAAACATTTTTGATAGTATAAGTCTTCACCTGTTAATTACTTCACTTTACCTTTCATTTCATACATATCTCATTTTTCAAGACAAGTTAAAGTTCTCTCTTGTTTCTTTCCTTCCAAAACCGGCCATTCAAGAGGAGTAGCAAGGGATCAAAATTTTTCAAGCTCAAGTGTTATTAACAATCTAGTATACACTCTTGTTTAGGTTTTGAAATAAAAACCTAGGGTGTTTAGGTTTAATCCTTGGTTCTAATCACCCTCATCATATCACTTGTAAGCATCTCATGTTTATTTTTTTTTTCATCTTACATATTCATTTCATACTCATCTCATCATTTTTGAGCAAAAACATGCAAGACTTATGTGTATTTATACCATTTTACTTTGATTTTTAGAGTTTTATACATATAAAGTCATCCTATAATTATTCCCTTGGTATATATTGGTCTTGATGTTGTTTAGGAACCCATGACACCCTAAGAAGGTGTATGGTAGGATTAGATTAGCTTTGGAGTTGTTTTGAAGGGATTGGAATAGGTTTAGTACGAAAAAAACTATTTTCGACAAGTATATTAAAAGTGGTCTGATCTATTTTTGTTTTTCTGGAACATCCGACAGTAGGCACGAATTTTTGGCCTTGATATTTAGAAAATATACTTTAAAACTAATCCGTGGCCGCTTGAACGGATCAAAACTGAGATATAACGAAGAAGTTATGAATTTTTCAAGTTTGACGACGAAATATATATTTTCTCAAATTTCAGAACCTATTTTTATTTTGTACGAGTCAAAAACGAGTCCTAAGCTTTATAAATTATTTCGACTTATCAAAAATATATTAGTATACTTTGATACGAAGCTAAGGACATATAATACGTAGAAAACGGATTTGTAACGACAAATATACATTTTCATAAAATTGCCGTGAACTATTATTTTTAGAAAAACTATATAATTTTTTACTGAGACAAGTGTTACGGTAACCAAAAACGACCGTTGAAGGCTGTTTTTAACGTTGACGTAGAACTTTTTGTAACGAGATGTCTTCTAATAAAATCGAGATCACCAAGCATATTTTCCAAAACGACCAACCGTTTGTATATGAGTTGTAATAAACTATTTACGGTTGCTTAAATTCCCGGAAAACTCACTTTTTAAACCACATTTAGACAAAATCACCATATTTAACCCTATTATCTTATGTTCGAGACCTCTATGACGAAAACTCATGTACTAAAACTTCTAGATTTTGATATTAAAGCTTTCCAAAACCATTGAGTTTGTTTCCTAACGTTCGACGTACACCATTTTACGACTAGTTTTTCGGAGCCATTTTGTCACTTTCATGAAATTTCCAACGACATTATTTTACTTTAAAAGTTAAATTTCACAATAAATCATTACAACTAGATGACATTTTGACGTAAATACTTGCAAAGTAATTTAAGAATGGTCAAGACGTCAAAAGAGTATTATTTTCAAAACTCAGTATAAATACTTAAAATGCATGCATAACATTACATCATAACTCATTAGTATCATATCATCATTTTAGGCCGGATAGTTTCCAGCCTCATTTTCTTTGCACTCGTTTTGTTAGGTACAATCACACCAGGTGAGTTCTATAGCCCCATTTTCAATTGTTTTTATACTACTTTTGGGGGAGATACATGCTCAAACTATTTTCATTTACTTCCACAAATACTCTAAACTTGACATGATACCGTGAGTTTCATAGCCCCTACTTTTATACATTTTCAATTAATTTTTAGGGGAGATACATGCTCAAACTATTTTACTTTACTTTCAAAAGTACTTTAAACTCTTACATATTACTGTGAGTTCATACCCCGCTTTTACTCATTTAAATTCCTATAAACTATTTGAGGCTTAGATATATGCTTATTCATCCAAACATTTAAACTCTTTTGTCACAACATTACTTATAAGCTACACTTGATTGCTTTATATACTTGATTGGGTTATACTTGATTTCATATGCATATTTGGAACAAACATACAAGAATTAGTGGCTCCAAATTAAGTTGTTGGAAGGCTATTAATTTACAAACATACAAGAATTAGTGGCTCCAAATTGAGTTGTTGGAAGGCTATTAATTTACAAACATACAAGAATTAGTGGCTCCAAATTAAGTTGTTGGAAAGCTATTAATTTACAAACATACAAGAATTAGTGGCTCCAAATTAAGTTGTTGGAAGGCTATTAA
The DNA here is from genome assembly GCA_910596185.1 of Chrysanthemum makinoi. Taxonomy (NCBI): domain Eukaryota; kingdom Viridiplantae; phylum Streptophyta; class Magnoliopsida; order Asterales; family Asteraceae; genus Chrysanthemum; species Chrysanthemum makinoi. The sequence goes on from OU343219.1 coordinate 25,740,110, forward strand.
TTTACAAACATCCCAAGATTTATATGTTGGAAGGCCATTTTTATGGATACAAACGTAACGTTGAAGAGAACATCCCAACATGAGTTGTTGGAAGACCCTTGTGGTGACATTTATACTTTTAACTACTATGATACATGCATACATTGACATACTATTTTTAGCAAGTGTTGTAAACACACAGGTTGCAGTTTTGTATGGGCGGACTTGAACTGGAGTGGATTTACGATGCATTTGCTTTGCGAACTATTATATATGACCAAAAACTTGCCTTTGTTACATGAACGCTCTTTTAAGGCTTTACTTGTTAACCAAACTCTATGAACTCACCAACCTTTGTGTTGACACTTTTAGCATGTTTTATCTCAGGTATCTAAGGCATTCACTTCATGGCATGCATATGGACATATCATAGAGTCGTGGTGACGATTGTCTCAATGGGATTTATACACTTTAAAAACATCGTTTGGCTTGTATCAAACCTATTACCGCATACATTGATTTTCATTTGGGACCTACATTTTGTAAACTCTGATTATTTTACTTAATCAAACGATGTATTTTCTAAACGACACTTTAGGTCGTTCGATATAACTGTAACTTTGATGCTATGACAGTCCTCCCCAAGGTATTCCATTCCGCTGCAAAACACGTAATTTGGGGGTGTGACAGTGCAACCAGTTCAAGAAAGGCAGTATGAACATGGAAGAGGTGGAGTTGGTAGAGGATATGTAGCAAATCAGAATCGTGGAAGGAATCCAAATCAAGGACAAGCAAAGCCAGTAAAATGCTACAACTGTGGTGGTGAGGGACATTGCTAGAACCGCACATCTTCAAAACGTCAACAGAATGCAGAATACTTCAGAGACAAGATGTTGCTCATACAAGCTCAGGATAATGGTGCAGCTTTGGATGAAGAGGAGTTGTTGTTTTTGCTGAGGGCAATGCCAAGACATATGATGCAGATGTGGATGAGCAGCCATTCAGGAGATAGGTCATGATCATCAATGCCTTTCAAGTCGCTGATGTGATGCATACGACTCGACGCGATGATGAACCTACTGCACAAACAATTTTCATGGCTAGCATTTCTCCAATGGTCTCACCTAAGGTCTCATCATCACAGCAAGCTGGTCCATCCAAAGAATCAATCATCTCAGAGGTATTAAAACTATATGATGAAGTTGATAAATATGCATAATAAAGTACCATCTCTTGAAACTTATGAATCAGATATTGATGATGAGGGTAATAGCAATATTGTCCCATATGATCAATATGTGATACAAAGTGAAAGTGAGGTTGTACCAAGCAATGCATCTTCTGAAGTCGATAATGAGTATGTTTTTGATGAATACACTGCATGTGCCCCTGATGATTCTGTTATCTCTGAACTGAATGCCTATAAAGAACAAGTTGCAATTTATGAACAACGTGCTAAGTTTGAGTTAACTACCCGTGAGCAGAAATGGATGACCAAATGCGTACAATTATTAGAAAAAGTAATTTTAGAGAAGAAGTATTAAAACAAGAGTTAAACTCCTTACAAGAAAATCTTTCTAAAACTTCTAAGCAAAAACAAGAACTTCAAGAAAATGTGAAAATGCTTAAGCAAGAATTCAATGCTAAGGAATCAAAACTTTCGAATGATTTTTCCAATCTAAAAACTTTGAAAAACAAGCTTGAAAATAAGTTGTACGTACAAGGGAATACCATTCAGACTGCTCACTTGATCGCTAAGCATAGAGTCTTAAGCGATAAGCATAGCATTCCCCTTGTTGAGGAACCAAATCCAGAAGTCATTAAAAAGGCTAGAACTGCTCATAAGGTAATTTATGATGGAAATGAAATCCTTAAGCCTAGGCAGAAACCTAGTTGCGCTGAGTGCACTGAGGAAGATAAGAAATCAGATGAAGTCACTAGGGAGAAAATGGATAAGAAACTCAACAACCCTACATGTAAAGAGAAAAACATAACTATCAAACCTCATGATTACACTAAGGAAAATTGGATCTCCCTTAACATGTTTAAGCCTCAAACTCAATTAACCCCAGAACAAATTTTTTGGAAGAAAGACATGGATATGCAAAAAGCTGAGAATTTTGTTGAAAAGAATCCCCCTTGTAGGAAATTGCGTCAAGCAACTGTGTATCCTCCTAATACACCAATGCATTTAGTTCCTAGATCAATTGCCACAAATAGCAAAACCTTAATCAGCCTCTGTTGGGATATGAAAGTGCTGAAGAATGATACAAATTGTAAACCGACTAGGGATATCCTTGAGCCTATAAAAGGATCCCTAGATTGGCATTAGAGGTGTCTTAGAGCCAATCAAAGTTCAAAGTCGATATTATTAGAGTTGTTAAAGAATCTGCATAATACGCAGAGTTAGTGTTATTAATAAAATCGTATGAAGTTAAAGTTATTCTTCTTAGCTTTGTTAAGTAAATTCCGCATACTTAATAGAGTTTGCTCAGTGTTTCTTTGTTAATAACTTAGGATTTATCCGAGGTTATTAAACCTTAACAAGCTATTTAAGTTAGTTTAGTTAGAGTACATCGATCCAACAAGTGGTATCAGAGCTTGTGTGGAAACTCTTACTAGGAAGAAACCCTACTACAACAAAACCTAAAGATGTCGACTGAAGCTGTTCCACCACCATCAATCACCTCACTCAGAATTCCAATTATCAAGAAGGGAGAATATGACCTATGGTGCATGAAGATGAGGCAGTACATTGCCATTACAGACCATGCACTATGGAATGTAATTGTCAATGGTAATGAAGTTGTTCTAGAAACTATTGATGTTCCTGGACAACCCAAAGCTCCTAAACCAGTCTTACCAGTAGCTACCTTAAGGAATCAAGAGAAGGCTCTTAACATTCTCCTATCTGCTATACCTGATGGACATCTACTGAAGTTTCATGATGCTAAAGATGCTAAGTAGCTCTGGGCTGCTCTCAAGACCATATTTGGAGAGAATGCTTCAAGATACAGAAATCTGGGCACAACAGTTTGAAACTTCCATTGTTGGTGAAAGAGAGAGTCTTGATCCTGCATATGATAGATTTCAAAATCTCCTCAACATGTTGGAGTTATACAAGCGAGTATATCTGAAATGCTAACTGAAGTTTCAGGAGTTTGCCATCCACATGGCATGTGATTGCTACTATGATCAGAAGACAACCAGTTTTGGATGTCATGGACTTTGATGATCTCTACAATCATCTGAAGGTGTATGAGCATGAGATGAATGGACAAATCAGTTCCAAATCACACAGTATTGCTTTTCTGTCATATGAAAAGAAGGTGACTTCCACCAAAGTATCGCTTCTCAAAGTACTGTTGCTCAAAGTACTGCTATTTACACACCTCCTCAACAAGTCCCACAGACTACTACTATACACTCAGATGAAGTTGTATGCTCTTTCTTTGCACAACAAGCTTCTTTACCTATCACTTATGAAGAAGATCTCTCACAGATTGAAGAAGATGCTTTAGAAGAAATTGATATCAGATGGCAAGTTGCAATGATCACTGCAAGGATCAAGAAGTACATGAAGAAAACAGAAAAAAGCATTGACTTCAAACCAAAACAGGGTATTACTTTTGACAAATCCAATATTGAATGCTTCAATTGTCAAAAGACTGGACACTTTGCTAGGAGTGCGTTTGCTAAGTATCAAGCAAACAGGTTGACTGAAAACCAAAGTGGAGCTCAAAGAAATCAACCATGAAACAAAGGCTTTGGTTGCTCAAGAAGAGAAGTATCGAAGTTTACTGGAGTGAAGAGTTTGATGATGAACCGATTACTGATGGTAGCAGTGGAAGAAGCAGCTGAAGATTCAATGGAAGAATTGGATTGGAGCACTGCTTTTGATGAAGAACCAACATGCTGCTTTTGGACTGGAGATGGTTTTGGAGGATTTGATTGGAGCCAGAGTGAAAATGATCCTGTTCTACTTGCAATGGTGGCTACTTCACCAAGTTTACCTCCTATCTCTGAGGTATGCTCAAATTGTCATGATTTTTATCAAAAATTACTTAGCAGTTATGTGATTGAAAGAGATAATTGTGTTAGGGCTAGGTCTGAGGTAGCTGGTTATCAAATAACCTTAGAATCTATGGAAGCTAAAATCTTAACACATGAAAATAATGAAGTAGCTTGGGCTGAAAAATATGCACAACAGGACTATCAATTAAAACTAAGTGAATGGAAATTAAACTGTAAAATTTCTAAAATAGAGAAACTGACTAAGGAAAGAGATAATTTGTTAGCTAAGTTTGCTGCTTGGGTGAGTCTGGTTCTGTCACATGTTACTTATGTTCAAAAACAAAGAAGAGCTTACATTAAAACTGGCTTAGGTTTTGGAATGGACTTTGATAACATAGAAGAGAATCAATCTGATGAGGACCTAGAGGATATAACCACTAGTGATGATGAACTCATTAATTATGTAGACACATCTAGTAATGAGGATTCAATTAGTGAACCACCTCCCGAGTATAAGAAAGACAATGGTTATCATGCAGTTCCCCATCCCACTGGAAGTCATCAACCCCTAGGCTGATGTTTCTCTTTTGGAGTAGACAGTCTAGAATTTAGAAAAAAGCTAGTTGGTTAGTCTAGGTCTAAAACCCCCAAAGAAACTGTTGAAAATAATGTTCAAAGTCAAGCAGTACCTTCAACTCAAAGTGCTTCTCCACAAGCAGTACCTTCAGGAAAATCTTTTCAAAACAGATGCTAAACCTTTTGGGATAACTTTGGTCACAACAAGTTTAATCATTCACCTAGAAGGAATAATACTTTTTGTTCAGACATAGAAGAAGTCACTTTGGGAGTATGGGTAAAACTGTTTTGTGTGTTTTAGTCCTACTCATTTAATCAAGGATTGTGAACATCACTCAGAGTATCTTAGAAAATTCCCAAAGAATAGGTCTCAAACCGAAACCTAGAGAGACCAAACCAGTCTGGAATAATTCAAAAGGGTCAATCACAACAATTTCTCACCAGATCATAGGTACCCACACCAGAGAATACCTTTTTCTAGATCACCGGTACCACCAGTACTATCTCAAAGTACTGCTCCCTCAAAACAAGGTACTGCTCACACTTCTTGGAACATGTATCCTAGGAGATCTCATTACTATCAACCTAGAAGGTATTATAATTCACATAGGGGATTTAGATCACATGAACCAAGTGTTAAAACAGAATGGGTTAAGAGAGAAAGTACTGCTGAGGGACACACATTACTTTCAACAAAAAGTGAATCAGATGTTTTTGTGATACAAGAAAAAGAGAATGAACTTGTAAAAGAGAATTGTGTTGAAAATCCAGAATGCTTTACTTAGCTTTGTGTATAAACAAAATAGGCTGAATCATAAGGATCATCAAACATGCATGTTTACTTGTTTTATCTCTCAAAAGGAACCCAAGAATATTGCACAAGCATTGACTAAAGAAAGTTGGGTTGAAGTTATGCAAGAAGAACTTCTTCAATTTAAACTTCAAGAAGTTTGGGTATTATGTGATCTTCCAGATGGGAAGAGAGTTATTGGAACCAGATGGGTTTTCATAGTCAAGAGAGATGAAAGAGGTAATGTCATCAAGAACAAGGCAAGGCTAGTTGCACAAGGCTACAAACAAGAAGAAGGAGTTGATTATGATGAAGTGTTTGCTCCTGTAGCAAGGATAGAAGCAATTAGAATCTTTCTTGCTTTTGCTTCTTATATGGGATTTCAGGTTTATCAAATGGATGTCAAGAGTGCCTTTTTATATGGCAATATTACAGAGGAAGTTTATGTCAAGCAACCTCCTGGTTTTGAAGATCCTAAACATCCTAACAAAGTCTAGAAAGTTGTCAAAGCTCTTTATGGCTAACATCAAGCACCAAGAGCCTGGTATGAAAGGTTGTCTACCTTTTTATTGCAACATGGTTATAGGAGAGGAGCTATAGATAAGACTTTTTTTATCAAGAGAGATAAGAAAGATATCATGATAGTTCAAATATATGTTGATGATATCATATTTAGAGCTACTAAATAGTCCATGGTCAAGGAGTTTGAGAAGCTGATGCAGACTGAATTTCAAATGAGTTCAATGGGTGAGTTAACATTCTTTTTGGGACTTCAAGTTAAGCAGTCAAAGGAAGAATTTCATAAGTCAAGACAAGTATGTTACTGACATACTTAAGAAGTTCAATTTGATGACATGAAGCCTCAACTACACCTATTAAATCAACCTTAGGCAAGGATGAAGATGGACAACCAGTTGAAGTCAAGTTATACAGATCAATGATTATTGCTTATGTATCTTACTGCATAAAGGCCTGATATCATGTTTGCAGTTTGTTTATGTGCAAGATATCAAGTCTCACCAAAGATTTCTCACATGAATGCAGTGAAAAGAATTTTCTGTTATTTGAAACAACAACCAAAGTTGGGGTTGTGGTATCCAAGGGATTCACTTGGAAGCTTTTCGATAGTGATTATGCAGGTGATAACTATGATGAAGATCAACCACGGTGGATGCCAATATCTTGGAAGAAGATTAGCCTAAAGAAACAATGGCAACATCATCTATGAAGCTGAATATGTAGCTGCCAAGTGTTGTGGACAAGTTTTATGGATGCAAAATCAACTCTTGGACTATGGGTTCAATTTCAAGAATACTCCTATCAATATTGATAATGAGATTACCATTTGTATTGTGAAGAATCCAGTTTATCATTCCAAGACCAAGCACATACAGATTAGGCATCACTTTATCAGAGATTTCTATGAGCATAGGCTCATTAATGTGGTTAAAGTTCACACGGATGATAATGTAGCTGACTTACTCACCAAAGGTTTTGATGTTTCAAGATTCAATCACTTGGTGGTGAGCATTGGCATGATTAACTACTAAGCTACATTTAAGGGGAGGACTATTTAGTGTTAGTATAGTCCTATGCATTGCTTGAGGGGAGGATATTTATGTTATACAGAAGAATTTGGAAAAGTACTATTTTTTATGAAAGTACTGCTTGGAAAGTATTGCTTGGTAAAGTACTGCTTACGTGGAAGTACTGTTTGTCTTATTAAAGTACTGTTCCAACGGTAATATTGTGGGGTAATTATATCTAACGGTAACTTTAGTATTTATGGCTGTGATTTTTTAAATCTCACCTATAAATAACTACTCTCCGATTTTCCCTCTCATATTGATACTTTAGAATCTCTTCCATATTTCTCTCACTTTCACCTATATTATCCACATATCGTTTATTGTGATTATACAATCATCTATGGCGAATCGTCCTACAGTTTCAAAGCACAATATGGTGGCTAATTTAGACAAGACTGAAGCTAATGTGGTTTTTCATGATATAATCGATTATCTTACTGGATCACCACTCAGTTATGCTCTTTTAGTGGAGCCGGATATAATTGAACCCTAGATTCAAGAATTTTGGGCTACTGCTAGGGATAATATGGAGAATGATGAATTTTATATTAGAGCTACAGTTGCTGGAAGAACTGTAAAGATTACTGAAGCCTCTATTCGAGAAGACTTATTGTTTAATGATGAAGACGGGGCTATTCGTTTTGATAAGCAGTTGATTTGGGATACTTTTGGACACATTGGTTATGAAGGGTCTTTAACTGAACAAACATTCCGGAAACAACTATTTTGTCCTCAATGGAAATTTTTAGTGCATGTGTTGCTTCATTGTATTAGCGCTAAAAGTACTTCATGGGAGCAATTTGGATCTAACATAGCATCTGCTATTGTGGGCTTGGCTACAGATCGTGTTTTTAATTTTTCAAAGCTCATTCTTGATGGTAGATGCTTTCATCACTCATGGTTCAAAATGACTGATGTATCCAAGGTTTGTTCAAGTATTCCTCAATAAACAACTTTCAGATGTTCCGAAGCCAACAAATCTTTTACCTGTTGTGGTTCAACAAGCCAAAATTTTCACCTTTATAGCTAGGAAGAGTGATCTATTTACTGGAAGGGATACTCCCTTAACTACTTCTATGATGGAAGTTGTTCAAGCTGTTAGAGCTGATGCTGAAGAAGATGAAGCTAGTGAAGGTACTGACCTGCAAGTACTGCATCTCAAAGTGCTGCATCTCCAGAAGGTGCTGCATCTCAAGGTACTGCTTCCCCAAGTACTGAAGTTAAAGAAGATGTTGCAGTTTCACCTTCTCCATCTCCACAAAGATCTGTTCCTGATTCTCAACCAGAGGAACATTCACTAGTTCAAGGAGATGATTCACATACTATATCCCCTGAAGATTTAACATTGGATAATTATGTTTTGACAAGGGAGTTGGTTAAGTTGAAAAAGACTATTGAGGCTCAAGCTAAGCAGATTAAAAAATTGAAGCTCAAGTTTAGAAGGCTCAAGAATTTTGTTTGGCCATTGGTTCAACATCATCGTATATGGGTCAAATCTAAAAAGAAGGAACAAAGGCAGTCTAAGAAAACCAAACGCCAAAAAGTTCACAAACAATCTTCTGTACAATTAGGGAGGAATTTAGAAGAAAGGAATTTGAAAGAAGATATTGTTAAAGAAAATGAACCTGAAGGTACTAAAGAACATGAAAAGACTGAAGAACAAGTCATTCAAGAAACTAAGGAACAAGTTATTTATGTTCCAGTTAAAAGTATTGATGATCAAGGTACTGAAGATCAAAGTATTGTTTTTCAACAACAAGGATCCTACAGGCGAGATTTGATTACTCCAAGGTTGTTAGACTTTGAAGAGGAAGCTGGTCCTTCAACAACTGTACATGAAGAAGCTGTTGGTCCTTCTACTGAAGAAGAAGCTACACCCAAACCCATCCATACTGCAAGTGATGATGAAACCATTGCTGTAATTTTGCAAGGTTTATCACAATCAAGGGGTGTTAATATTCCAGGAGTGCAAGAAGAGGAACAATCAAGAGTTTCTCAACCTGCTATTGATCCTAAGGATAAAGGAAAAGGTGTTTTGGTAGAAGTAAAGAAGAAGAAACTAACTTTAGCATAGATAAGAGCTGCCCAAGAAGCTTTGAATGAACAAGCAGCTAGAAAGCTTCAAGAGGAATTAAATGCTAAAGATAGAGAAGCTAAGGAAGCTGAAGAAGCTCAGAATAGAGAAGCAGCTAAGAAGTTGCAAGAGGAATTGAATGCTGAACCTGATGAATCATTAGAGTCACCTATTCCTGTTAGATTCTTACCAAGAAGACCTAATAAAGCTAAAGACAGAAATGCAATGATGGCTTATCTTAAAAGTCAAGGGTATAAAGGATTGCAGAGGTTTAATTATTTTGAGATGAAACGAATATGATGTAGAGAAGCTTATAAGAAAAGTGTTGAAAGCATCAAAGATTTTAGAGATGAAGCTACATGGAAAGAAGAAGAGAGAAAGAAAAGTTTAAAAAGAAAAGGAAAAACTGAAGTTAAAGATGTTCAGTTCTCAAAGAAAGAAAAAGTTGAGTTAAGATCTGAGACTAGGGATGAACTAAGAAATTATCTAAAGATAGTGGATTTTGAGTATTCTAAGGAAGATGTTGATATGAAGATGAACAAATCTCAAATTATTGCTTTTGAAGTTGTGGAATCCAAAGATGGATGTTATCTGATGTTTCATAGAGAAGATGAAAGCTTCAGAGTTTTCAACAGGCTATGGGATTTATTGCACATCATAGATAGAGTATATTTATTCTATTTATATCATGTGGTGCGAAGTTACTTTGAACAAAAAACTGTTAAGGAATTGGTTTAGTTCTGCTTGGAGATCTCACAACTGTATGGGAAACTAAAGAGCAAAGCACTGATGACATTTGGAAAAATCAAGAGAATTGGGAAATTGTTTGCTGGAGATTCTTTGAAGAATCTGGAGTTCATGTTCTAGAACTGGAAAATGGTACAATGATTCACATGTTTGCAAATAAAATATATCCTCTTACAGTAGATCTTATGAGGAGGATGCTAGAGCATGGAATGGAAGTTGAAGAAGACAATGAAATTGCTTGTATGGTCATCAATTTGTTTATCAACTGGACTACTATTGCTGATGAGCATGGAATGGATGTTCCAGAGTTTGATGTAGTTTTTCAGATAAATAAACGTGACGAACAGATTCAAGCTCATTGTTTCATGATCAGAAAGTTGAAAGCCCAAATATCTCAATTAAAGGGTGCAAAGAACAATGTGACTGGCTCCCAAATGCCTCCTCCTTTAGATTCTCAGTATTCTCAAACTTTTAATCTTCAAAACTTGGTTAATGTTTTAGAAAAAGAAAACCAAAGTTTTCTAGAAGAAAATGAAAAAGTTAAACGACACTTTAAAGAGTTATATGATTCAATGAAAGTCACTCGTGACAAAAACAACGAGAAAATAACTTTTTACAAAATAAATTGAGAATGAGAGTCGAAAAAGGGAAACTACCACTTATCTTTAATAAGAATGTTGCATCAAAGTCATCCTTAGACTGCAAATATACTGTGGATTGTAAAATACATTCCTCCTCATCCTAGGAACAATGAACTTGTGTTTCATAACTATTGTGCTCACCTTAAGGATAGTCTAGAATGTCATCGTGAGATTGTGGAAGAGGACTTCATAAATAATCCTCTTGATAGAGAAATTAGGTTTGCATTGCCCAAACAGATCTCAGAGCTACTAGAATGTGTAATTGCAACATGTCCAAAATCCTTAGGTGCAAAAGGAAAAGCCGTGATGCCTTGTTCTATGCCTAGTGCCAAGCATTCAAACCATTCTATGCCCAGTGTTAGAAAAGTGAACACTAATGTGCCTTCAAGTAGTGATCCTTCCACGCCTAGTTCAGAATGCAAAAGTAGACCAACCAACTAATGTTCCCATAATTCCCTCTACAGTGTAATCAAGTGACATAAAAGCAAGCGGGTCAAAGCCTCCGGCAATACCAAGCAAGATAGGACCTCGCAAGCTAAGAATGTGCATTGGAAGAGAGTAGAAGATCACCCTAGGAATATTAAGTTTGAGTTGAATAAAACGAATCATGTTGATTCTAGTATTAGCTATAAGGGTACTGTAATTAATTCAATTTGCTACTATTCGCAAACCATGTAATGATGACGCTTGATTTCGTTACTAATCATGAATGTGGTGTGAATGTTCATGCGTCAAATGCCCCCGATAAAACTGTTAATGTTAAAATTCAAGCTAAGAAGGCTAAAAGGCAAAGACGAAGAAAGTTAGAAAATGTGGAAACCCATGAAGGAAATTTATTAATATAGGTTATCAATGGATACCTACTGGCCGTAAGATTAATGAGCTTTGCCCTAAAGTTGCTAAATCAATGCCCACTAGAAAATGGATGCCTACGGGTAGAACTATTCCCTTAAGAAGTGAACATACTTTGAATAGGGCAAATATGGACACTAGCACCGCATCTACTGATTCCGTTGTTTCTACTTCGATGTAGGTGTTCCAATCACTACATTAAACCAAGTGGAACCCATTCTTGCATGGGGATCCCAATTATCCAGCTTATCCATTCTTGTTCGTGTTCAATCTGAGATCGCTCAAATCGTTTGTTGTACCTCGACTCGTTTCCAAGCATATGACCTGAGACCGTCATGCTCATGAACTGGAGCAAATTCATAGACAGTTAGATTCGAACGATCATTTGGTGCAATTATGGGTTATGGAGATTATGTTGTCTGAATAGTGTTATCTCCGTGGTATATTACGAAGGTCTTGGTCATAACTTATTCTTGTCGGTCAATTATGTGATTCTAATCTAGAAGCTCCGGAAAACATACTTGTTTCGTTAGAGAACTTGATGGAACTTAAGAGGAACGTGGTTCAAATCTATACACCATCTCTATCGAAGATATGATGAAGTCTTCACCCATCTGCTTGCTGTCAAAGGCTTCCAAAACTAAGTCATGGATATGGCACCATCGTCTCAATCACTTGAACTTTGGTACCATAAACAATCTTTCCAGAAAGGACTTAGTAAGAGGATTACCTAGATTAAAGTATGAAAAAGATCATCTTTGTTTAGCATGCCAATTGGGAAAAAGCACGAAATATGCCCATAAACCGAAACCCACAAAATCAAGAATGGAAGTCCTTCATACCCTTCATATGGATTTGTGCAGACCAATGAGAGTACAAACAATAAATGGGAAGAAATACATTTTAGTCGTTGTTGATGACTACTCTCGATTTACTTGGTAAAGTTCTTGAGGACAAACTCCAGATGTCATCATCAAACTTATCAAACAGTACAAGTTCGCTCAATACTGTTAGAATAGTTCGAATAGACAATGGCATAGAGTTTGTTAGCAAAGACTTAATTCAGTTTTATGAAAGTGTTGGAATTAGTCATCAAAGAAGTGTTCCACGAACTCCTCAACAGAACGGTGTAGTTGAAAGACGAAATCGAACTCTTGTGGAAGCCGCAAGAACAATGCTAATTTATTCAAAGGTTCCAATGTTTCTATGGGTGGAAGCCATTGCCACTGCTTGCTATACCCAAAATCGCTCCCTTATTCATATCTCATGGAAAACTCCATATGAACTTTCATAAACGAAAACCGATCTATCTACCTTCGTGTGTTCTGTGCTTTGTGCTATCCAACGAATGACGGTCAAGATTTAGGTAAATTAAGAGCAAAGGCAGATATTGGAGTTTTTGTTGGTTATGCACCAAACAAGAAGGGTTACCGAATCTACAACAAAATAACCCAAAATATCATGGAAACCATTCACGTTACGTTCGATGAGCTGACCGGTCAAATAGATCCAGGACAACCCAGTTCCGGACCCGCCTCTTCAAGTAGTCCCATCAGTTCTACTCTTGTATACAATTCCTCACCAGTAACTCATTATGCCCCCAAGATGATTTGAAGAAATTATTTGATCATATGTTTGATAAACACTATAAGCCAAGGGCTAATGATCTGTCAATTCCATCAACAGAGGCTGCTCCTATCTCTGTCAATGAAGTTAACTCTTTAGTTTCCATGTCACTAAGTCAAGAAGCGCCTTCGCCGATCACTGCATCATCAACAATGCCTCAATCATCAAGTGTACACAATGGAAATGTTGCTGCTGTTACAGATGATGAAAATCCTTTGCTACCCGAAGATGAACCTTGAAAACATATTTTCTCCTGAATCATCATCGAACCATCTTCATCAGAGAAATCTACTCGCTACTTCTCAGTTACTCAACAACAACCACATGAACACCTTAGAAAGTGGACACATGGTCACCCATTGGACAACATCATTGGAAACCCTTCTCGCCAAGTATCCACTCGTCGACAACTTGCAATCGATGCCTTATGGTGCTTCTTCAACTCCGTACTCTCTAAGATCGAACCAAAAGACGTCAAAACTGCTATGAATGAAGATGCACGGTTCAATGCCATGCAAGAAGAAATTCATGAGTTTAATCGACTAGATGTATGGGAATTAGTACCGCTCCTGATGTGCATGATCATTTCTCTAAAGTGGATCTTCAAAATAAAACTTGATGAGCATGGTGATGTTTTAAAGAACAAGGCTCGATTGGTTGCAAAAGGATACCGCCAAGAAGAGGGTATTGACTTTGAAGAATCATTTGCTCCGTTTTCTCGCACGAGGCAATCGAATCTTTTTGGCTATTTCTGCAAGTAAGAACATGGTAGTCTATCAGATGGATGTAAAGACGGCTTTTCTTAACGAGATCTGAAGAAGTCGATACCAACCTCGAAGGCTTTGTGAATCCAGAGCATCCTACTCATGTCTATCGCTTGAAGAAGGATCTTTACGGTTTGAAGCAAGCTCCAAGGGCATGGTATGATACGCTATCAAAGTTTCTTCTATCTACCGGATTCAAAGAAAGGAGCAATTGATCCAACATTGTTCACCAGGAAGTCAGGCAAACATTTAATTCACGTTCAAATATATGTTGATGATATTATCTTTTCCTTGACTGACCCCAATGAGTGTGACCATTTTTCAAATGAAATGGGTTCAAAATTTCAAATGTAAATAATGGGACAAATGTCATTTTTCTTGGGATTACAAATTTCACAAAGTCCCGGAGGCATTTTTATAAATCAATCTAAATATGCAAATGAGATTTTAAAGAAATCTAGATTTGATTCTTGTGACCCTGTTCACACTCCCATGATCGAGCGTACTAAACTGGATGAGGACCACTCAGGGATCATGGTAGACCAAACGAAATATCGTAGCATGATCGGATCCCCGATGTATCTCACAGCCAAGAGACCGATATTGTATTCGCTGTATGCATGTGTGTAGATATCGCCAAGCCTACTAAAAAGCACCTTGAAGCAGTTAAACGGGTCTTTCGGTATCTCCAAGGAACCATTAAAATGGGACTTTTATCCGGGACACCGGTATGTCACTAATGCCTATGTAGATGCCGATCATGCAGATGTCAAGATACATGTCGAATACGCCCGAGGTGCTTAGTTTTTGGGTGATAAGCTTGTGAGCTGGTCTTTAAAGAAGCAAATGAGTACTTCTATTTCCTCTACAGAGGCTGAATACATAGCCATGTCATCTTGTTGTGCTCAAATCCTATAGATGAGATCCCAATTATCGGACTATGGCTTTAAATTCAACAAAATCCCTCTCCATCTGTGATAATAAAGTGTTATTGCTCTCTCATGCAACAACGCTCAACACTCAAGCAGCAAAACACACGACATTCGACATCATTTCATTAGGAGCAAGTAGAAAACGTGTGGTGGAACTTTATTTTGTAAGGACCAATACCGCTTAGCGCACATCTTCACCAAAGCTCTTCCTATAGAACGTTTTGAGTTTATCCTCCCACGACTTGATCTAAAGAGTCTACAACCGGAAACACTCAAACGTCTTCAAGAGGAAGACGAGAGTAAAGGTCTTTCTTAATCCATATCTTTGTATATATTTATTCAAAAACCAAAATACAAAATTATAAAACCAACAAAAAGCAAAGAGAAAAATATAAAACTTTCAAAAATCCATAAAAATTAGAAATCTTGAAAAATTCCAAAAATATTGTTATTTTGTCATTTTTTTTTATTCGATATCATCTACGGATTTTGTGTTGACATTCAAAGAATGTCACGGGTCTTTTGATGTTTTTCGAATATACATAGTTTTGTTTAAAAAAAATGAGGCGGAGAAAAATGGTGGCTTATTGTCATTTCAGGCAGTAACCCGTTTTAAAAGTAAAGAACAGAGCCACGCTTTATCCTATTTTTCAAATCTCATGCTCGATTCTTAAACAAATCTTTGTCACAAAAGACAAATGTTTCCCTCTAAATATTTTTCCGTCAAATGATTCTTCTAAAAAATATTTGCCATCTAATGAAAACTAAATTGCTTTGAAAATACCTCGTACTCTATTATTCGTGTAAGACATTTGTGCTTATCATCTGCCAAAATCTCTATCTCTCAATCAATAACTTGTGTTATTGATTGAGGGGGAGAATGATTTTATTCGAATTAAAAAGGTTATTTTGAAAGGTCATTTTTCAAACAATTTGCACATAAATGAGCAAGGTTTATTGTTGAACAATCAAAGAGAATAATGTTTTATTCAGTTGATTCAAAACCTTTGCTAATGTTATGTTTTCATAAGACAATCTTGCATGTTTAATCAATGGAGTTTAAAGTCTGAAAATCTGATCCTTATCAGTTAAAAAGTTTTTTCAAGCCATTTTCCTCAAAAGCTCTCAAAATTTAATTTAAATCAATAGAGATCACATCTCTCAAAGGATTTGAAAAGTGTGATCGGGGAGAATTAATGATTTAAATTGGATTTAAACTGATAACTTGATAATTGGTTTTATAAGTGTTTAGCAAGCTTTCTCCCCCCAATGTGCCAAACGATTTCTAATTTTCCATGCACATGTTGAGGGGGAGCATCTATTTTAAACCACAAAGATTTGAAACGTGATCAATTTATTTCAATGTGCAGCCTTTTCCTAATATGTGCAAAACATTTTCAAATTTCTATGCACATATTGAGGGGCAGCAACTATTTTGAAAACCACATTCTTTATATAACTACTCTTAGATGCAAGCCAACCCCTCAAAGATGAAAATTATTTCTATTACAAAATGATGATTGATGCACATGTTGAGGGGAGCTCTTGTTCTAAAATATCAAAACAATTCGTAAAAAATGCTTTGATAATATATCACAAGTATTTGATTGATTTTAAATGGTTTTCAATTGGTTCCAATGGCAGATGAACAATACCATATAGACTGACCAACTTTACTTTTTATGTATATAAGGATGATAAGGTTAGGTATTTGTTCCCATGATCCGCCAGAATCGGAGGGATCTACCCAAGGACAATCCACTAGATAGTGTAGAAGTCCTTAGGTATGATGAAAAAGGAGAAATGTGAGATATGGGAAGAGTGGACTGAGACAAAGCTAGTAATCGGAATAAACCCAACAAGGTTCTAGTTATGAAGTCTCTAAGCACCAAGGGGTTGAAGAATGGAAAAGAATTGAATGTGAAAAGGGTGAAAATAAATAGCCCTCCGATAATTCAACCTTAGGGCGATACCGTGTTCAATTCATATATCACTGGTGGTTACTAAGGTAACACGGTATTGAAGACAAGACGTCATGGACCCAGGACGACTCGCACTACAACTTCCCATGGTACTCAAGTTCCTCTTAAAAGGACTTGTTTCATTCTCACGGGGAACCGACATTATCTATCGACTTTCTCTTAGAGATTGTTGATATTGAAGAAGGAGACCCTCTCCCTAGTCTCCGGCATAGGAACCAAATATGAACAATTGAGTCTAGAGCCACGAGATCATCTATAAATCTCATTAGGACACTTTCAATGAAGACTCTCTATTTCACACAATGTGGTAAGAGAGATTACATCTTATGAGTCCTACGCATTATCCCTATGGTATTGCCAGAACATCTGAGTGATATGCCAACATATTCACAATGAAGATGGAAAGCCTTCTGGAGCCAACATCAAACAAGCTCTTGGTGGGTGGCATGTAAGATCTATCCAATAGATCAACCATGTGACAACTGAATAGAAACAATGGGGGGATTCAATCTTTTGAATCAATCTTGGTTCAGGTTATGGATTGACAGATACCTTTGAAATACCGGTCGTTGTGCTTAAAAACTCTTTTCTTTAGCACATCGACTATGTACTAATATTTCAAAATAAAAGGTGTTTATGATTGATAATTGATTTTCATTAAAACCATCGTTGTATTGCAAAAACAATTTCTATTGAGCGGTACATAATTGTTTTTCAAATCTCTTTTCATCAATCAGTGAATCTAAATTCTTTGAGACGTTCCGGTTTGAGAACAGCTAGAGCAGCTGCGAAACCCTGTCAAGGAAATTCTTCGGAATTATACCTGATCACAAGCAGTACTTGTACTGATCAACGGGAACCGTGGGCCGTGTACCTCAATTCAACGAAAGTGATCAAAGACACTTTCGCACTTTATTGCTAACTCTGTATGCGTACCGACGTACCGATCGGCGAAAGCGGTCAATCCATTGCCGCATGCTCACACTACACATTCATCTCAAAAGAAATCATGATTAGTGCTTCAAACACTCGATATTTCACTCCATGCTTCGCTATGCTGCCGCAAATATCATGAACCACGAAAAGCCGCTACTGATGAGAATATATCATGAACCATAATGTGAGCATGTCGGTCCAAATGTCACAACATCACATAATACCAACACCACAATGGAAGAGTCAGATTTATGTTAATGATGATCTCATGCTGGCTCAAACTCATCATCACGTGGATCAGTTAAAGACCTCCACTTGAAATTATCCAAACATGCGGAAAATGAAGAATCAAAGACTACGAGCTACTGAGCAAAGAACTTAATCAAGAATCCAAGAACAATCTAATGTAATATCTGTTTGTATTCATTGTAAATTGAGGTAACCTCCCTTAGGGGGAGATTGTTAGGAATTAGAAAATTTAGTAGTTAAAGAGTCGGTCACCTCAAGTATATGTATTCGATAGAAAGCTCGTAGTCATAGTCAAGATATGTTAGTAAGTAGTTTTTTAAGTAACACCATGGAGGACGGACGGGTCTTTACCCACTGTATGCCTGATCCACATCCCGTAGGTGGCGTTTATTTGTAAGACACTATAAATACCCTCTACCTCCCAAGGTAGAGGGTTGGAGCTTCAATACCATTTTTCTTTATTTCACATAGTTCCCAACTCTTTTCCCTTTCTCTCTCTAGAACTTTCTCTCTCTAAATTACTTGTACGCCTCATATGATTATGGTTTAGTGTGTGTGTGAAATCCAATAACTTACAAAGTGGGATGAGGTAAGTTATTTGAGGGACCCTTGGTATGCATGACAGTAAGACAAGGAGACATATATTCCTATATTAAATTGGCATAGTTACTAAACTAGGACATTTAAGTAAGCTGATACTTGGACATTTAGTTACTCATTCAATGCTCAATATCAAGCTGTCGAGGGTCCTGAGGTGAGTCTTACTCATTCGATTGAGATGGTTATTTTGGGGTTTTGTTCAGGAGGATGAATTATTTTAGAAAACTTACGAGATTGGGATTGGTTATCAGTGACTTTCAATGTCTCCAATTAGACTTTAGTCTCTGAATGGTTCATCTAAGGGTTTGGTGAAGATCGACAAGTTGATATTGATAGGGATGAAATGAAGCTCTTTGTCTCCTTTCATTATGTGGTCCACGATGAAATGATATCGATATCATTGTGTTTGGTTCTTTGGTGAAGGACAAGGTTTTTGGAGATTGCAATAGCTGGTGTTATCACGGAATATGGGTACCATTTTGTAATGGATGTCATAGTCACTGAGTTGACTTTTCATCCACAAGACATTAGCCTGACATCTGCCGTGACAACATACTCGGCTTGGTGAAGACATACCTTGATTTGTTGCTTTTTAACACTCCATGAGACCAATTTTCCTCCAAGGAATTGACAAGATCGAGGTACTTTTGTCCATGTTGCGGCCAGCATAATCAGAATCAGAATATCCCTTGAGGTCAAACCGAGCTTTAGATAGTAGAGTCCAAGGCTTGGAGTTCCCTTCAAGTATCTTAGTATTCTTTTAGGCTGCGGTGAGATGGGATTCTTTGGGATTGGTGATATCTTGCTATTAACAGCGGTGAATTGTATGTTTGGTCTAGTAGCAGTTAGATACATCAATGAGCCAACAATCCCTCTGAAATGGGTTTGATTGATTTACCAGTGAGATCGAGTCCAAGGTTGTTAGGAGGGACCATTGGTGTCTTCACCGAGGCGCATCGGATATCTCATATTTCTTCAAGAGATTTCGGTGTACTTCTCTTGGTGATGGAGATTCCTTTATCGGTTTGCACGATTTGTAGTCCAAGTATGTGAGTTCACCCATAATGCTCATTTCAACGTTTTGTCATCAGTTTTTCAAACTGTTTGCAAATTTTGTAATTTGTTGAGCCAAAGATGATGTCATCAACATACACTTGAACTAGTATCACATCTTGTTTAGTCCTATAGACAAAGCAGGTGTTTTATATCTTTCCTCGACAAACTTATTTTGAATCAAGAGGAAGGAGAGTTTCATACCATGCCCTAGGAGCTTGTTTAAGACCATAAAGGGCTTTGTCAAGCTTGCAAAAATAGTCAAGAATTCACTAATCTCAAAGCACGGAGGTTCTTTGAACATACACATCTTCTTTCAGATCATCATTTAAGAATGCACTTTTAACATCCATTTGGTAGACCCTAAGTTTGTATGTTGCATATGCAAGGAAGATCGATGGCTTCCATTCTTGCACCGAGGAGCAAATGTCTCATCATAGTCAATGCCTTCTTGTTGCTGTAACCTTTGGCTACAAGTGCGGCTTTGTTTTTAATGGCAGTGATGTTTTCATCATTTTTATTCTTGAAAACCCTTCATTCCTATGACAATGACATCGAGGACATTTGATCAAGGTCATAACCTTGTTTTATCAAAACTGTTGAAGTTCTTCTTGCGGCATGAACCCAGTTGGGTGTTTTAGAGCCTCAGTAACACTTTTGGGTTACATTTCGATAGGTGTCGATATATAGACATTCATTGGTGAAGTTGCGGTTAACTTAGCGACCATGCTTCTAGTGAGCATGCCCTCGGTGGGTTCACCAATGATGTTTACAAGCTCAATGTCCGAGCTTTTGTCCACTACTTTGTGGTCTAGGATCTGAGCTTGAAGAGGTCACTGGAGACTCGAGTGAGTTCAGGGAGCATGAGCCAGAATCATTAAGAACATCGTTGAGATGTCTTGTTGGGTTGGGGTTCATGAGTCGGTTCTGAACATTTGGTTCATGTTACCTATCCCGGTAGGGCCGATTGATTGTCAATGAGTTCCGATAGTTGGTTGTGATTGTGAGGCAAGACATAATATGAGATGTCGGCATCGGCTTGGTATGAGGAATTGAATTGGTGTTATACTCATCAGGAGGATATCTTGATGAGTTATCAATTCCTATTTCCTCCAACGAGGTGTTGGTAAACGATGCTTTAGAAAACTCATCAAAGGTGACATGAAAGGTTTCCTCAACTTGTTGTCTCCTTGTGTTAAATACCACGAAGGCTTTGGAGTCGGTGAGTAACCTAGAAAGTATCCATCATCAACTTTAGCATCAAATTTGCCTAGATGATCCTTGTGGTTATGAATAAACACAGGACATCCAAACACATGAAAGTAGGCGATGTCGGAAGTCTACCTTTGAATATCTCATATGGGGTTTTGTTATGTCTTTTGACAATGATTGACTGTTTTGAGTGTAACGGTTGTCTTGATGCTTCATCGAGAAATGCTTTGAGAGGGCTGAGCCATTTAACATGGTTCTTGCAGCCTCAATGAGAGTTCTATTTTTCCTTTCAACCACCCATTTTGTTTAGGGGTGTAGGGAGATGAAAAGTTTTGGAGATTCCCTTTTCATCACAGAGAAATCTCAAGCTCATCATTTCGAACTTCGGTACCATTGTCGGATTCTGATTTGTTTAACGGTAATGTCATTCTAGTTTTCAATGTTCTGATGAATGACATTATTATGTCATTGCGACTCTTTTTGGAAAGAAAGTATACCCAAGTGTATCTTGAAAACTCATCAACAATAACAAGTGTATTCTTCTCATCTTTGGATTGATCTAGGATTGTTGGTCCAAAGAGATCCATATCAAGAAGGTGAAGGCGACTTTGATGGAGAAATTTTGTTTTGTTTTGAAAGATGCTCTTTGATGTTTGCCTTTTCACAGTTGAGCATGGTTTATCTATTGCAAAACCGGTGATGGTAAGCCAAGGACCTTGTTTTGTGTTGCAGGGTTGTTGATGTTTTTGAAGTTTAAGTGAGAGAGTCTCTTGTGCCATAGCGAGTTGATAGTTTGATGGCTTTGGCAAAGAGGCGAGGTTCCATTTTGAGAAAGAGTAGACATGTCTAAGACATAAACATCATCTCTTCTAGGAGCTATCAAAACAACTTCTTTGTTCGCATTGAAAATGGTACCTTGTTTCTCATTGAATTGCACAATGTACTTAGCATCACATAGTTAACTGACACTGATGAGATTGTATTTGAGACCATTGACATAAGCTATTCTAGAAAAGACTATTCCATTGCAGTTTACTGAACCATAACCTTCAGTGGGACATGATGAGTTATCACCAAATACTACCTTGGGTCTAGGTTCCTTTACATACTTGTCAGGAATACTCCTTCACACTTTTGTCTTTGAGCATCCACTTTGTCTAGATGCCAAATAGGCTCCACTGTGTCTCTCTGCAAGTAGTAAAGCTGATTAGTTTCTCTTAGTGACCCACTTACAGGTGGGCTTAGGTCTCAAGGTCTCTTTGAATTTGGCAATTGACTCATGGTCAGTGGTTGAGTGCATTGTGCTACCAGGGTTTGCATTTGAGTGAGGATGACTCGGTGATTACGGGTTGCTTGGAACTTCTCCTTGCTTGGATGACATTGTCATCTGAGATGTCTCATGGTGGATTTATGCAAATCTCACAGCATGTGTTCATGAGACAATCATCAGGATGATGGTCATTAAAGCCACAGTGTGGGCAAGGAGGAAAGGGTTTTGCTCTCTGCTTTTGAGCAGATTTGGAGGTTGAAGCATACTGATGAACAATCTTGGTATAGTTTGCTTTACTGAGAGAACTTACATACTGTAAGTGATCAAATGTTTTGTGATCATCCTTTTTGCAGATCATACAAAAAAGGATTCTGTAACAGTTGTTAGTGGTATGACTGGTATAGTGGCATAGATCACACTTCTGCTTGGTTTTGGTGGTGGCTTTTGACTTTGAGGAACTAGAGGAAGTTGACTTCGTTTCCTTGATTGGTTCACGAACTCTTTCGATGGATTCCATCTTATCAGTTAGAGGTTCCAGGGGTGGAAGTGGTGCATGAGATTCTGCTTCAGAGTCGGAGATGTGTTCAGTACTACTGGCACATGAGGGAGTCTAAGCATGCTCTTTAGAGCTTGACTTTCAGTCTCTAGAATTCTTCCGAAATCGAAATTAGGAAGCTTACTATCGGGATTAACTGTTCAATCCATCAGGCTTGGGAATAGTCAACATATTGGTAATCATGCCACACACAAATATTTTGGGAGGCTGGTCTTTGTTGTGAGAGTCGGAGATGATCTTCACCTATGACTCTCTTTTTCTTGTGGGGGCTCCCACAACATCAAAGACTCTTGGATTCTTAGCATCCAGATAGCAATGATATCTTTTTCTTTTCTAAGTTCATCTTGAAGAGCCTGATTTCTTTTAACTAATTCAGTGTTTTGAATTTGCAAAGTGATAGCCTCAAGCTTATTTTGTTTTAAAAGAAGCAATTCATCCCTACACTTATTTAGTTCAAAACTTAGCTTGTTATATTTTGAAAAAGATTTAATCGCTGCTCTTCAACAAACTTAAGATCAACATTGATATAGTTCATATAGGGGCCAATCGAGTCATCATCCATAGAAAGTAAAATGTTTACCTTCTTCATTGTGATATTGACCCACTCCATTCTGGCATGATTTTTTGGCTAGCTTGTCCCTCTTGAGAGGGCCATCGTGCACTGACATGTACCATTTCATCATCGGATGAGGCTGGTTCTTCATCCTCGAAGGTTTCAACAACTAAGCCTTTATTTTTACCTGCTTGAGATTGAACACTTTTGTTGTTTTAGGGTGACCTCAAGCAATGCAAGCTTAGCTTTGACTGTCCTATACATAGCTTCAAAATCAACAGTTTTGTTTAGATCAAATTTGTTTTGAAAATTTTGATGAGACTGATAGATTTTTGGTTGAAATTTGCTAAATCTGAGGATTTGACGATGGTTTGTAAGAGGGTTGAAATTGTTTTGAAAAGATCTTTTGCAAAATGACCTTTTTGTGACACTTAAAGCATTGATGTCCTCATTTGCTTTAGTATTTGAAAAACCTTTGTTTCTTTATAAACCTTCGAGTTAGCAAGGAGTACCCTTTCACGAAATTCAGTGTTTAGGTCATTTAGGTACTCCTCACTTGATCTCTCATCGAGGCTCATCATCAATTTTCACGAAAATCTTGAACAACATTGTTAGAATAAAAGTTGATATTGGTGTTGAAGTGGTGGTGAGGGATTTCTTGACTTCCACGAGACTTCTTTAAGTTAGGGTATCATCTGTTGATGAGGTTTTCCTCATAGACAAATTTCCATAAATTCCGAGAAGTTCAAGGGCGGATATGATTAGCATTCCTAAGTCCTTAGAAATTCAACCACTTTAGGGACTATTGACAAAACCAACATTGATTTGATGTTTGGACAACTTAACACCATCATTTGAAAGTTCATTTAAAAGAGTTTTGTATGGTGTAAGTTTAAGATAGAGTTTAAGGTCCTTAGCCACGAAGGTGTTATACTCAAGTTTCAGGTCCATTATCCTATTTTCCTTGGTATCATATGGGCCTTCATGGCTATGAACTAGGTCATCCAGGTTTGTTTAGGCAGTACTACTGACTTATGTGACTTAATATCATCGGGGAAGACATGATATGATGATACTTTTGAGTCTTTGGTCCTGTTGACCACTCTCCTCTCATCCACGAGTCCACTGAGCTTCTGGTTTAGGCAAACCTTCAGCAGTCTTTGGGATAAATGGACCTTCATTTATAAACTTGATATAATAAGGTTCCATCCCAATCAAATAACAAAGCATATGTTTTTTCCATTTGTTGAATTTACCAACTTCAAGTCTAGGGGCCTTTTGAATAAGCTCCACCCTTTTATCGACTAGTTGGGGTACATCAATTTCGGCCATAAGGATCGATTTAAAAGCGTTTTAGAGGCTTAAAGGTTTAATAATCACTGCTTTCTGATACCACTTGTTGTTCCCTATTCACTATCGTATAAAAAGCGGTTAAGTATTTAAAAAGCGAGCTAATAGTGAAACAATGATAAAGTAATGTAAGTAAAACACACTGAATTATTTTCAACATCATATTCTTTATTAGAAATGAATAAAAGAATCGTTTACCCAAGTACTTGCGGAGCGGTACTTGGGATTGAAATGACAAAGTTTGGTGACTCGTCTCGAAGCTTAGGCTAAGTCTGAGCACAACTACAAGTACCCACTGAGCTATCTCAGGGATTAAGTTGTATTTGGAGGAGTGAATAGATGGCTTGTGTGTGTGTGTTTTTACAATTCACAAGCTTGATCTATCACTCCATCTCTTATGCTATTTATACATGTATGAGTTTTAACTCTTTCCTAAGTGACAAACTGACATCTTACAGAAGATAAAATACTAATGTATTTTGTCTTTGTTTACAAAGACTATTTAAGGTAAGAGACAAGACTACTTTCATAAGGTCAGTGATGACACTGAGCCTGATCTTTTGCCATTCAGGGAAAGTTGACTTTGGTTGATAAGGACTTGGTCTTATCTGATTCAAACTTGTCCCGCTCATTCTTGTCTTCTCATATCCTTCGGTCTTCTACTTGGTTTGTCTTGATGTAAGTAGTTGGAGAGGAGTCTTAGGGATTGAGTGAGTTATTGTCATCACTCACTGAATCCACCATCTTCTTCTTGACTTCGAGTCTTCACCCTTTAAGTTCCGCCTTACTAAGTGGAGTGACTTCTTCTTAGCCTCATCTTGAGTATGAAGATGACTCACTGAGAGACTATGCACTCAGTGACTTGTTAGTGTTTAAGGGACTAAACACTTGGGCTATTTTCTATTCAAATCCTAGATTAAGGGGTTTGGGTATTTACTGAACCCAACATTATTACTGTTTACGCATAAGCTTACTTTTTAAGCATAAGCCAATACTTTAACCTTACCAATGAATTGTTACGTGTACAAACTTGTAAATAAATAAATCATAACATCACAAAACCAAAATGTCACTAATAAGCTTCAATGGTAAATATGTTGTGTAAACGAGTGAAAATTTGGACTTTAAAATTCAAAATTAATAATCTCACGAAACTTATCACGACTACTTTGGACTATTGGACAAACAAGTGACGTTAGACTCGTAACATTCATCAACATAACATATTCAATAATTGGACAATAAAATCAACCTTGTAACTAACATAATGTCTTTCGATATGTTGGTTCTTTTGGCTCAATATCTTTCAGTTCACAACATGGACGTCACAATGGAAAATGTTGATGCACCAAATGTACTCATGATGGAAGACATCTTCCCTGATGGTTACAAGATGAAGATTGGAAAGAACAATCTCAAAGTAGACTTCGATAACTTCACGTGCTCTGAGTCTTCGTGTCATATTGTTGTGGATATTCTGAAGACTCATCCATACAAGAACATGCTTACTAATTCTGCAACAGTACCGGAGATCTATATTCATCAGTTTTGGTACACCATGAAGAAGATCGATGGTCAAGATGCTTTGACAACTCAAAACAAACAAGTCACCATCATTTGAAGACTTAAGAGCAATTCTCCGTCTTCACGCCATCCAGCTACTACTTATGTTGCTACCTCTACGAAGAGACTACTCTCCAATTCATGGTCAATATTGGCTATGATGAAGCTGCCGGGATCATCACTAAACATTCTTCAGTTGACCTAAAGAACATTCCTCAGCCATGGAGAACTCTATACATCATGATTGCCAAATCTGTTTCTGGACGTGATAGTGGTTATGAGCATCCTAAGCTCATGGAACTACAGATATTCTGGGGAATGGTCAACATGATGCATATCGACTTCACAAGTCTGATTTGGGATGACATGATGTCATATCTCGGAAACACTGCACCAAGATCCCCACATTAGATACACTAAATTGTTGATCCAAAGGATACTCGGGAATAATCTGGACATTTTCTTGAGACTTGATGACCCCAACCATCACTCCGAGTTGTTTGAGCCTACACTAAACGTTGTCAGATTCAAAGACTCAACAACAAAGAAACAAGGTGTTTATTGCGGACTACCTTCTCACTGACGACATAAAGAATCTTCAATCATACAAAAGATATCAAGAAGCAGTAGCATCAGGAAAAGTTGGATTCATTGATGAAAAGTCTTCCGCTGTATTAGTAAAGAAAACAAGGAGATCGGGGCATCTTAGGAAGTGCACGGCGAACTGCAGGAGACCGAAAGTATCCAAAGAGGACTCATACCCTCAAAAGGAAAGTTCCATCGAAGGTTGCAATCCCTATCCCTAAACAAGAACCCAATGATGGGCCGGACTCAGGGATCTTGGAAAAAAGGAAATTATCTACTCTGAGTTGGTTAAGGATGATACGACTACTACTGAAAAATCTCCCAGTCCCAAAACTGACAAAGGGAAAACTCCAGTGGAAGAGAAAGAAGAGGATGAAAGTTTAGAAGAAGAACAAATGGATGAGGATAAAGATTACCGCAAGAAATTGAAGAATCTCAGGCTACAACATGTTGCTAAGGAGTTCAATCGTCAACAGACTCGTGGCCCTGGAGGTTCAAGTGGTGGCTCACAAACAACACCAGTTCGTCACGGTTAATCAACCCGATAAGGGAACTGGTACCACCATAATCGAGAAAAAAGCAGCGTGAGGAAGAAATTATCTTCGACTTTGAGGAACCAGAAAAGGAGAAGACTGAAAAGATAACTGATGAAGATATTGAGGAAGCTGATAGGGAAAGAAAAGAAGAGGAACCTCAAGCCAAAGAAGAGGCCGGGTTAAAGGCTGAAGAACAGGCTAAAGGCTGAAGAAGAAGCGATGATTATCTTCTAGATAGTCACGTCCGTAGCAAGGAACAAACTTCTGAGCCACAAATGACCCGAGCCTTCTCATGACTCATCTTGATCGATTCATCTTCATTCATCACCACCACCACCGAGATCCGTATCGGATCTGTAAAAGAAACCAAATACTTAGGCATCACGGGCAAAGACAAAGATTGTCAAAGCTGTCAGGCAAGTAAGGAAGAAAAACGTGGTCAACAAGAAACTGAATCAACTTGCGTGAACGAATCAATCTACTTGAGACTGTGATAAACGAGTTTTCGAGGATAAACGAGCAATTCAACATTTTCTAAATAGAGATGTCCAAGGGGAAATGGAAAAGACGATCAGAGAATATACTCACAAGTTTCTTCTTGACCACGTCCACAGGTGACAAGAGATGTTCACCAGACAACTTTATCAAAATCTCATGCAATTGGTCAAGCAAACAATGCAATCTACTCACATAGCAATGCAAATCAATCCAATTGACTGCGGTTGTCTCCGTCTGAGAGTTGATTTCAAGCTTGTATTACAAATGTCTAAACGATATGCAACATTTACTTCTGACAAAGCTAAACTTTTTGAGGCATTCTTTGGAATATCAACTCAAAACCTCATGCAAAGCGGCGGTGAAAGGCTAGCGTCCAGGCGATGATGATGCGGATAAGGATTCTGAACCAAAACGTAAGAAGAAAAATGACGATTCATCATATATGTCTCCTCCACCCCAAAAGACCTCCACCTCCAGAAGATCTCAACAACGTCCTCCTGCTACAGATAAACCTCAGGACTTTGAGTCTCCACCATCGACGCATAAAGCTGGTGATCACTTTGAATACACTGGTGGTGATGATAAGGAGATTCTGAGCACGAACAACCTCCTACATCAACAAAGCAACCAACATCATCATCAAAGCCGAAGAAGAAAAAGCCAACTTCAGTTGTGTCATGGCTAGATGAAAATGAATCTGAAGAGTATGAATGGTTTTCAAAGCTTGTTGATGCAACCCCTCAGTTACCGGAAGGTCAAGAATCGGTAGATGGTAGAACTATGGAGCATGTCAAGATTATTCAGGAAAAGTTCAAAGTGAAGAAGATGACTAAAGCAGAGTTGAAACGAATCAAGAACGAAGCTTTTCAACGGCTAAAAGAGAGCTCAGACAGTGCAATTGAAGTCGAATATCATCTCGACAACAACATCGCGCGAGCCATGTCCAACAACATTGATTGGCTCAACCACGAATCTAATATCGACTTCACCGGACCGGATAAGGCTCCATACTACACCGATTGGACTAAGCCACTACCTACCAGGCCGGCGATCAATCAATTCCCTACCGTTATTTCTTCAACAATGACCTGGAATTTCTTACGCGGTAGCGATGTTAGCACTAAATATGCTACCTCACTCACCTTCCTATTCCCGGTAGCAATCTACTCAAACAACATAGCCATCGAGGAAGAAACCACACATATGTTTGTTGACAATGTGGAAAAGTATGACCTCGATGCACTGTATGGGATTCATCATTGGCCTGAACGAAGAAGAATCAACTACAAAAGCTGCCAGGTACTAAAATCGAAAAAGGAGGTGTACAGTGATGAACGGATCGTTGCTATAATGCATATTACCCTGTCGTATAAGTGGGACTACTCATTCCTGAAGAAAATAGTAGTCAAACGTCAAGACGAACAGGAATATGACTTTACTGATGCAGATTTTCCAAGATTGTCGCTCAATGACAATGAAGACATGTATCTTGCCAAGGTACAAGGGCGAATGCGACACTTCTCAACGAACATCCAGCTCCCGTACATCAAGTCATTGCTGATATTCATCTGTAGCAACTTGTAAATTTTCATAAGGTAAAATGACTATTTTACCCTTTGACTTCTTAAAAGTTGACTTTGACTTTTTACTATTTGACTTTTACCGTAACGTAAAAGCAAATACTATAACTAGTAGTAACAAGTAATTTCCCAAGTTAAATAATTCACTCTGTTTTGAATTATTACACTCTGAACATTTTTATTCACCTTTGGCTATAAATAATTATTTAAAGTTGTGACTTTAATAATTACGAAAGTTTAATCGTGTAAACTTTCCTCGGTGTCAACACAAGACCACGATAAGTCTAGATTTTCAAAATACTCTATTTTCACCAATAGTCATATTTTATATGAACTATTGCCACTTTGTTATTTTTGCGTAAACATTTTACTCTTTACGTAATACGCATGCTCAAACCTACGTTATTAAGTTTTAACAACATAAACGCACCCCATTAGACTTATCACACATTTAATATACCTAGTTATAGTATATTGATAAGTTTAGACATTTTTGTAAGTATTACATTTTCATGTTACCCGGTTTTAAGTTTCGTGACTTAAAGGCTTTGTTGGGAATTATACGTTTGAGTTGATAAGACAAAAAGAATGAAACAAGAGGGACTTAATATGACAAGAAGGAAACTTACAAAAATATGGAAGGAATTGCTTGCAAAAGAAGTTTTATTTATTAGTCCTTTGTAGTATTTTGTAAACCCTAATCCTCTAGTATATAAAGAGGACATGGGGTGTAGGTTTGAATTATGTCTTCCAAGATGTAGTCGACTTAAAGGTGTGTGTGTGTCCTAGGAGTATAGTTTTGTAAACGCCTAGGTTATTAGTTTAGTTAGTAGACGTGTTCCTATAAACGTCTAAGATTAGTTAGTGTTAGTGATTGAAAACCTTGTGTCAATAACAATTATGTTTTGATTTATCCGCTGCGTATTGTCATTGTTATTGTTAAACCCTAAGGCTCAAAACGATTTAAAGGAGTCCTAACAATCTCCACAATTGGTATCAAAGCTTGGGGAGCTTGTTACATAGGGATTCACAAGGTTTCTTGGCGAAAAAGAATGAAGAAAATCGATTTTTTGCAAAATTCGCAACTTTTCTGTAGCACAGTTTTCAAGAGGGTATAACTTTTTAATGAACCGTTAGATCGGGCTAAAATTCGAACTGGAGCTTTTTGGTATATCTATCTTTAATCTCACCAAAGGGATTGTTGATCTGAGCTCTCAATCAAAAGTTATAAGCTGTCGAAGTCTACTGCAGAAACTAAAAAAATTTCTTAAGGTTACTACAGCACTGTTTTGAAACGATCATAACTTTTGTTAGCTGTTGGATCTTGCTAACAAAGTCTGCTCTTGGGCGAAAGTCTTGCTCTTGATCTGAAAGTCTTGGAGTTTTCAAAGTGCTGCGGTGTTAGTCAAAGTACTGCGGTTTCATCCAAGTCTTGTTGGTTTAGTCAAAGTTCTTTGAAAAGTGTTGTTATTGAAAGTACTATTTGTAAAAGTCTGTTGGTCCTATTCATTTTAAGTTTGTATGCCTTGAAAGTAACCATGCTGTAGTCCACTATGCCATTCAAGGTACTTCTCATGTTATATGGTTAATATTGGTCCCCTACAAGCTAAGTACTACTCATTGTGATGGTTTATGCTATACTGAATGAGTGTTTCTACTGCTGAGTTTTTGGAAGCTTGTGTTGTTTTGGAATTGAGGGGAAGTTGAGCATGATATTTGTTATGGATTTTTGGCGACACACACATGGAATTTGGTTCACACACACAAAAAGATTGGAATTTGTTCGTTAAGGTTTTAAAAAAGCTCGTTTTTGGATTTATTGACGAATTGATTATGAAGAAGGTTAAATATCATTTATTTGATGTTGTATTTGAGTTTCACACATTTGTGCTCTTATCATACCTCAAAGTGGGTGTAACACTTTGTAGATAACTTGTTCGTACTTTATAGAGATGTGACAAAGACTTGATGAATCTAGAAAAATTGTGTGATCTACAAACTGATGGTGCTTAATACTCACTTTTGCTATCACTTTAAGGAGTTACGTTATTGTGCTTAGTGTCTCATATAGTTGAGGATTTGTCAAGAGGTTGCTGTCTACTTATACTTTCTATAGGAGTATGAGTTTCGGAGTCACGTGGATAGTACAAGACATAAGACGCAAGTTTTGGAAATTTTACTTCTTCATCAAATTTATCATACTCAGTTTTCTTCACAAGTGATCATTACAAGGAGCTTACAGATTTGAAGAATCATTTGATGTTCATGCAACACTCAAGGGGAAGTTTTTGATTCTTACTACTATTGATTAGTATTACTACTGATGGTTTAGATTTCTACTGTTTCAAGTTCATTTTTAGTTGCGGAAAACTTCATAGAGGGTAATTTGAGACATTCGAATGATGAATTGGATGTGTGGTATTGGTTCGTGGTGGTCAAGATCATTATTTGCATACGTTCCCTATTTGGATAATAACAAAAAGGGGAAGAGATGT
Source organism: Chrysanthemum makinoi (assembly GCA_910596185.1). Lineage (NCBI taxonomy): Eukaryota > Viridiplantae > Streptophyta > Magnoliopsida > Asterales > Asteraceae > Chrysanthemum > Chrysanthemum makinoi. Next base: position 25,771,712 of record OU343219.1, read on the forward strand.
TTGAGTGGCATGGCATGGATTAAGGGGAAGACAAAGGAAGACATACTTGTTTCATTCATGGTGAGATCCCTGATCTCAATTTCTCTACTTCGTCTAGGGAAGTTCGTTCAAGAATGGTTTTGTCATTATCAACTAGGGGAAGATTGTTGGGAATTATACGTTTGAGTTGATAAGACAAAAAGAATGAAACAAGAGGGACTTAATATGACAAGAAGGAAACCTACAAAAAGATGGAAGGAATTGCTTGCAAAAGAAGTTTTATTTATTAGTCCTTTGTTGTATTTTGTAAACCCTAATCCTCTAGTATATAAAGAGGACATGTGGTGTAGGTTTGAATTATGTCTTCCAAGATGTAGTCGACTTAAAGGGGTGTGTGTGTCCTAGGCGTATAGTTTTGTAAACGCCTAGGTTATTAGTTTAGTTAGTAGACGTGTTCCTATAAACATCTAAGATTAGTTAGTGTTAGTGATTGAAAACCTTGTGTCAATAACAATTATGTTTTGATTTATCCGCTGCGTATTGTCATTGTTATTGTTAAACCCTAAGGCTCAAAACGATCTAAAGGAGTCCTAACAATCTCCACAGGCTTAACATTAGTAATTACCGGGACCAAACTATACCCTAAAAACTAAATGTTATCCCAAATAACACATGCACTAGCACCTCAAAAGTGAGGTGGCGTGCAAACATAAACCACAAAGCCATGTGGCTTCTCCTCACAACTTCACTCTTACACACTTCACTACTTTGTCCCCCACTTAAACCATTCACCTCATTCTTATCAATTTCACATGCAAAAGTCACACACAAACTCTCTTGGTCTCTCCTTTGCCGTCCATTTTCACCACTACATCACCAATTCATACTTTGATTCATACTTCAAGAATCACTAAGAAGATGGAGCTAGAGTTGGTTCCTACATGATTCTAGGGTTGTTTTGTTGATTTCAAGGGTAAATTAGAAGATATTCAAGGCATAAGGGGCTGAAGTAAGAAGGTTATTACAAGGTTAAAAGGGTTTGTAAGCTTGGGTTAAGAGGTTGAAGACAAGGGTTGAAGATTGAAAGGGGTTTAGGCTTGATTGTTCTTGTGACCATTCAACCTAAGTCTTGTAAGAAGTTTGTTTAAATTTCTTGTCATTCAATATGGTTGTAATAATATTTATTGGATGTATTTTGATATAAGTACTATATGTAATATGGCATGATTGATGTTGTACATGAAGGTTGTGATCATGAAAATAAGCTAAAACAAGCCTTAGGTGGGTTTTATGAATTTGAATTATGCAACAGTCCCAAAGATTGATTAAACTGATCATCTCAGTAAACCTTGAGGTTAATTCAGTAAGATATCCTTGTAGATCTATGTCTTATGGTCGTTTCGCCTGGTGGCGCAACTCATAACTCATCCCGATGAGTAAATGAGAGCCAAAATGGCAAAACATGTCAAAATATGTACACCAGATTTCATTTAAGAAATGCCCATGGTTCTGGTCATTTCTGGAAGTCGACTCAGTTTTATGAAATGTAGCTAAGATATAAACTTGAAGTTTCGCGAAAGCCGCGTGTCAAAACAAGTTGTATAACTCAACTTATGGTTGTTTTGGCAGGACTGAATGTGCAGCCAAACTTTCTGCAATGAAATATAAGTAATTACTTGTAATTAAACTATTAATATAAGTAAACTTTGAACTTTGGACTTGATTAAGCTTGAGAAGCTGTTAGAGGAAGTAAAAACTAAAACTTGGGCTTTTGAATCACTTAAAAAGAACTTATAGTTAAAAAGTTATGGCCAAATGAAGATGACTAGAGGTGAATATGTTGTTGGAACAAAAAGTTGCTGATACGATTTTAAAACGAGGTTTTGACCCTTTTCTAGTTCGAATCAGCAAAAGTGTAAGACACGAAAGTTTCTCAAAATGACGTTTTCTACAAAAACTCAGGTGCACATAAGCAGAAAGTGAACGAAATATCCTGAAAACGGGAAAAACTAAACTGACCTGTTGTTGACTAGAAAACAACCATGGCTAAGAAACCTTAATGTATTTTGATCCTTTGAGGCCGAAACAAAGCCAAGGTTAAGCCGAGGCTGTTGTCTTAAGGTCTTTAAACTTAGACATAACCATAGGAATGACCTTGAATATCATCTCAAGTTGTTTAAACATAATTTAGCCGCACGGCTAGTTTGGACTCAATGTCCAATTCTTGTTTTAAAACTTTGTTCATTGGATTAGACTTTGACAAACTAAGAAAATGACCATATGATATGTTAAACTACTTCACGACACAAAACTTATATCATCATATCGTCACACAAGTCAATCAATAGTCTTTGACGAAACACGAGACATGTTTTATATAACATTTGTCTCGTCAAATACTTTACTTATAAATGACAAGTACAATCATAGTAAGGAATTTCATTATCATAAAGAGGCCTCTTCGGGGTGTCGTATTGACGAGTTGTGGATTTACGAATTAAAGTGTCCTGGCTCCTCATACGTTCACTACACGACCTCTTGATTTTGATAGCCCAAACAATGGTACGAGGTTATTTATGAAGGGCCATAAGCCAAACAACACTTAAGGGATACCTTAACTTAAGGATTCATGTACAACATCATATTGAAAGCCAACATACTACATATACTTGTACACTTATATCGTACACTATACTAAAACGCGATTACTATGCTTTCATAGGTAATCGTTAAAGATCTTGATCTTGTCATAATCTACCGTTGATAAACATTATATCATTACACTCCGATGCTGATCAGTACAGTGAGTTTCATTGCCCCAGTTTTGTTTAACTGTTTTATAAACTCTTTTAGGGGAGATACATGCTACTGCTTTTACTACATGCTAAAATGCTTTATTATGGACAATTACTTGTAAAATGAATGCCTTGACTGTATTATTGCATGCCTAAGTTGTTTATGCCAAAAGTCCCCAACATCATGGACCACTAATCACTGGGAGTGAGCGCAAATATTGTGGATAGGCCTATCGGAATTGACGAACCCGTCTCTGTTATCGGAAATAACAAGGCGCACTATATTTGAGATTATCTAGGTAAAGGGCAAAATACCTACCCGGGGCAATTTATTTATATATATATATATATCGTCCGGTGATATATATACAACAGTCAATCGTGAGTGCCATGAGCTTAGAGGAATAATAACTATCAAGAAGATAATTGTACACATTGCAATTATACTACAAACTATATTGTCCACTACTGTTTTCAAACCTATGTGGTTTCTATCGTTTGTATTGAACGGTTAGGCAATCAAATGCACTGTGGGCGTATAACAACGTAGCCCACTACTTTCATAAACTTGATATCTTGTGATCAACTGTTTTGCTTACAAACCTATGAACTCACTCAACCTTTGTGTTGACACTTTTTAGCATGTTATCTCAAGTTCGAAAGAAATTAGCTGACATGGCATGTGAAGGAGCACGGAAAATATTTTGAAAACAATGCATATATTATCATTTGAAAAATATTTACAACTTTTATGTTGTACTTTGTATAATATTACAAACTGGTGGGACCTTTGTTTGTAAACTCTGATATTTTAATCGAATGATAATTTATTTCAAAACGTCTCATTTAGAGTCGTTTTCTGTAACTTGTGCTGTGAACTATGAAGTAATACCCCAGTGACACAATCTTCCGCTGCGATAATTTTGGGGGTGTTACATCATCAGAAGCATCGTTATCCAGGAACGTGTTGAAGATCTTCAACTTGTCTTGGAATCGTATCAAAAACATGTTAATCTCACCAAACCACAACTAGACCTTCCCGATATCAACCATCGTGCTCAGTACACCATCATCCAGAAACCATTTGGGGTAGTTTACCGTAGTGAACTTCACCGAAATTGCTTCATGGCGTGCAAGGAGCTTCACAAATTTTGTGATCATAATTTGAAGAAGGTTCGGGATGGGATGGCTTATAGGTTAAAGGAGATTCATCAAGGCATTGGGTCGAAGAAAAGGTGGAATTCTAGGAAAAGGAGGGATGCGAAGAAGATCATTACCAAGATTGATGAACGGTTGTTTCGTCAGGATCAGATGAGGACATTGGAGAGTTTCATGGGTGGACGTCAAAGCATATCTCTAACAGGCTACCAACGTCCAGACAGAACTCCTGGTGTTATTGACGGACTTCCTAGTACCCCTTAATTTGTCTCTTTCATTAAACATTTGGATGTGTGATCTATTTTTGACAATGGCTTATGCACACATAACAGTGCACAACCCGTACTTGTAATGAAAGGACCCTGTGGTATGCTTCAGTGCCAAAATCCTTATACAAGGAGCAAAAGCTTCTTACTTTTGAGTAAAACTAATCAAAACTTTCATTTTCAAAGTTTTGCTCAAAAGAACAAGTACTTCCCCTTATGATTTTTAAAACCTCAAAAGTTAATATCACTTGTTGAGGGGGAGTATTTGATTAAAACTTTGTTCACAAATTGTTCTTCGTGGAAATCTTTCCACAAAACTCGAAATGGACATATTCGATATAAAAATTTCGTCAAAAATAACATTTATATGCCATTTTTGAGGGGGAGAAAAATTATGTGATAAGAAATATGTTGAGAATTGCTATTGAATCTTCGTGCTAAAGACTTAACCAGTGAATTGACGAGCTCTTAAATGTCAGTAACTCGAAAATACTTGTTCTGGACGGGTAATAATTTCAAGCTAGTTCGCTAGTGATGTAAACGTGTCTCGCAGAGGACTTGTCCTAGTAGAATGTACCATTCGAGAAACTCTTGGTAGACATGAACCTTGACGGGTCAAACCTCCTCTCCAAGGAGTGTTTACAACTTCAAGCTGACCTAGTCAGTGATGTAACCGTGTCTCGCAGGAAATTGTCTATCTTGAGTTAATCAATTCAAAAGTGCGCGCCCTTCTCTCACCGTGCAGATTTCTGTTTGAGCACGTGTGGAGGGGGAGTATTTCTGCAATATATAAAACTCTTGCAGTGGTACAAAATGCGTTTACTCATAACCACTTTGAGAGATTTACATGAAAATGGTTTTATGGCAACATAGGCTAATCATGGAGTTATAAGGTGACTAAGGTTAGGAATAACTGTCCTATGATCCGCCAGAGCCGGAGGGATCCACCCAAGGACACCACCAATAGTTAGAATTTAGAAGTCCTTAGGTATGATTATAAAAAGGAGAAAATGAGAATCGGAGAAAGAATGAGTTGAAGAATTAAAAAGAAAAATAAAGAAAATGGTGAAAAGAAATAGCCCTCCAGATTATTCAACTTAGGACAGAAACCGGGTTCAACTCATATGCGACTGGTTATCACTTGATGACACCGGTATTGAAGATTAAAGTTGTCATGGACCCAGTGACACATGCACTAAACCTTCCTAGCCACTCAAGTTTCTCTCAACAGAAGCTAGTTTCATTCTCACAAGGAACCCTACGTAAACTATCGGCTTTCTGTTAGATATTGCTGGTATTGAAGAAGGAGACCCTCTCCCTAGTCTCCGCTCAGGAAAACCAAAGCGCACTATTGAGTCTAGAGCCACGAGATTCATCAAAAGATCTCTTAGGTACACTTGACACTTCATCACTTGTCATTCAACAATAAGGATGCAAGTGATACATTCTAGAGTCCTTAACAGATCTGTTAGGTTCCCATATTAGTAACACAAGCATCAATAGAAGAAATAGAGAAGAGAATAGATCGGTTGAACAATGACAAACAAACACTTATGCGTATGAATAAGGAATGGTTATGCGTATGAAGTGAAAGAGAATGAAATTGAACAACCAACCTTCAAGAGAAGGTTTACAAGAGTATTTATAGGAGAGGGAGCTAGGGCAACACTCCTAGTCCCTTCCTTTCCTTATTGGACTTGGGCCAAGGATCATGGGCTTTCTACATAAGCCTTGGCATGATTACTAACATAAAAGCCATATTAAGCTAACTATTACATATGAATCACTAACACTTGAATTAATGTTTAGGAGTGATTCCAACAATCTCCCCCTAAGTGTTTGTGATGAATAAAAGAGTGATAAATGATGTAGGTGCTGATGTAATAGTAGCTTTGACATCTTCTGACATTCTTCTTTCTTGTGAGAAGAGGTATCTTAATTCGAACAATCTCCCCAGTGTAGAGAAATTGTTTCTTTTGAAGTATTCTGCTTTGACGTCATCTTTGTTCTTTGATCTTTGTTCTTTGTGATGGTAGTGATAGTATGTTGTTGTTGTCTGCATCAGGTCTGCTTCGTTGCTCCAGTGTCTCCACGTCATTCTTCAACATGCTCACATGCTCTTTAACGTTGGGTTACAGTACTGATGAAGTTCTCTTAGTCTTTAACTTTGTAGATTATTTGACTTGATGAAGAATCTTTCAGAATTTTGTGTTGCCTTTTGATAGAACTTCCATTAGTGATGTTGTTGGTATAAGCATGTGAAGAATCTGCACGATCATTCCGCTCTAAAGCTTTCATAAGAAGAAAACATAAGAAAGTTTAGTAATAAGCGGATTTCGGAACTTACAAGTTTGAACTTCGAGAGTGTTAACAACATAGTGTGAAAACACAACTCTAATTCTCACAAAGGCCGTTCCTGAACTGGAGTCCCACAAGTAAGATAACGCGATGTACCGAAGTACACCTACAGTTCAGATGAGTCGCTGAGGTACACCGAAGCATCACCTCATGACTGTAGACTAAGCGTAATCCACGAGGAGTTACCGAAGTAACCTGCTGTCAGGGCTGTTTGAAGTTGACCCTGGCAGGAGTTTCCATTCAATCACTGAGGATCACAAAAGTGAGCCTCTCATAAATGTTCTCGACAGATTGCTAGGATCTGTGTAGGACTCGATAACGTACCACTGTTGTTCTTATTGTTGAACAACAAGTTATGAAATGTCAAGTGTACCTATGAGATCTTTTGATGAATCTTGTAGCTCTAGACTCAATAGTGCGTTTTGGTTTTCCTGAGCAGAGACTAGGGAGAGGGTCTCCTTCTTTAATACCAGCAATCTCTAAGAGAAAGCCGATAGTTTACGTAGGGTTCCCTGTGAGAATGAAACAAGCTTCTTTTAGGAGAAACTTGAGTGGCTGAGAAGGTTTAGTGCATGCGTCACTGGGTCCATGACGACTTTTAATCTTCAATACCGGTGTCATCTAGTGACAACCAGTAGCATATGAATTGAACCCGATATCTGCCCTAAGTTGAATAATCTAGAGGGTTATTTCTTTTCACCCTTTTCTTTGGTTTTCTTTTTAATTCTTCAACTCCTTCTTTCTCCGATTCTCATTTTCTCCTTTTTATAATCATACCTAAGGACTTCTAATTCTAACTATTGGTAGTGTCCTTGGGTAGATCCCTCTGGCTCTGGCGGATCATAGGACGGTTATTCCTAACCTTAATCACCTTATAACTCCATTGCCATAAAACCATTTTTCATGAAAATCTCTAGAAGTGTTTGTAAATGAAAAACATGTTTGAACACTTCGAGAGTTTTAGATTTTTAGAAATACTCCCCCTCCACATGTGCTTGAGAGTTTTGACAGAAATCTGCACAGTGAGGAAAGAGCGCGCACTTTTTGAATTGATCAACTCAAGATAGACAATTCCTTGCGAGACACGATTACGTTGCATAGTTAAAGAGATACATTGTCAGCTTTTAGGTGACAACTAGCTCTAATAACTACCTTGAAGATGTGGACAACCCCGAGAGGTTGTCAAACCCGTCAAAGTTCATGTCTATCAAGAGCTTCTCGAATGGGTACAATTTACTTGGATAAGTCTTGGAAGACAAATCTTTTCAATGTATGATTGTTCAGATCCCGTCAATTCATGGGTTGAAGTCTTTTCACACGAGGATTCAATAGCAAAACACAACATATTTCTTATCACATAATTTTTCTCCCCCCAAAAATGGCATAGAAGTATGTTATTTTTGAAGAAGTGTTGAGAATAAATATGACCATTTTGAGTTTTGTGGGAAGATTACACAAAGAACAACTTGTGAAAAAAGTTTTCAAGTCAAATACTCCCCCTCAACAAGTGATATAAACGGTTGAGGTTTTGAAAAATCATAAGGGGAAGTACTTGTTCTTTTGAGAAAAACCTTTGAAAAGTAAAAGGTTTGATAGGTTTTTCTCAAAAGTAAGAAGCTTTCGCTCCTTTTATAAGGATTGTGGCACTGAAGCGTACCACATGGTCCTTTCATTACAATTACGGGTTGTACACTGTTATGTGTGCACAAGCCATTGTCATTAAATAATCACACATCCAAATTAATATGAAATAGAAACAGATTAAGGGGTACCAGGAAGTCTATCAATCTTTCCAGGAATTCGAACAGGGCGTTGATAGCCTGTGAGCGTAATCCTGGGACGACCACCTACAAAGCTCTCCAGAGTTCTGAACTGGTCCCTTCTGTACAACCTTTCATCAATTAGGGTGATGATCCTCTTCACATCCCGTCTATCCTTAGAATTCCATCGCTTTGGAGAACCAATTCCTTCATGTATCTCCTTCAACCTATAAGCCAAACCGTCCCTCACCATCTTCAATGTGTAATCCCCAAACTTTTGAAGATCTCTATACGCCATCAAGCAGTTGCGATGTAGTTCGTTGCGGTAAACAATTCCGAATGGTTTGCTGATGAGAGTGTATTGTGAGAGCTGGTTGATGTCAGGTATTTCTAGCTGAGGTCTGGTGAAGTTGACACGAGGCTTATAGGATTCAACAGCAAGTTATAAATCTTCTACACGTTCTTGGATCACTATGCTTCTGATGAATATGAGTAAGGACTTGATGTATTCACGTTGAGTTTCAGTCGAGAAATGTCTCATTATTCCCTGTACTTTAGCAAGATACAGATCTTCAATGTCGTTGAGAGACAAGTTCTGAAAGTCCGCTTCACAGAATTCATAGTCCCTTTCATCTTGTCTTTTGACCACGATAGTCTTGAGAAAGGTGTAATCCCATTTAGACGAAAGGGTGACATGCTTAACAGCCACGATCCCTTTATCACTGAACACTTCATGTTGAGACTTTCGAACCTGGCAGCTCTTGTAGTAGATTCGTCGGCGTTCTGGCCAATGATGAATCTCGTACATTGCATCAATGTCATACTGTTCCACGCTGTTGGAAAACATGTGGGTAGCCTTTTCTTCGATGGCTATGCAGTTGGAGTATATGGCTGCCGGGAACGGAAGTGTAAGTAATGTAGCGTATTTCTTTGTACCATCACTACCGTGTAGAAGAAATTCCAAATCTTTGTTGAAGAAATAGCGAAATGGAATCCTAGGTTGATCTGGTTGGCCAATTGTTGGTAGAGGTATAGACCAGTCGGTGTAGTATGGAGGGTTGTCCCTTTTGGTGAAGTTGATGTTTGCTTCAGGGTTGAGCCAATCAATGTTGTTAGACATGGCTCGTGCTATGTTATCAAGGTGATATTCAACTTCAATAGCACTTTCCGAGCTGTCTTTGAGTAGTTGAAATGCTACATTCTTGATTCGTTTTAACTCTGATTTCGTCATCTTCTTCACACGGAACTTCTCTTGCAGTAACTTAGCATGCTGCAACGTACTACCTTCTACCATATATGGATCATCAGTTAGAGCGGGAGTGGCATCAACAAGTTTAGAAAACCATTCAAACTCGGTGTCATCTTCGTCTAGCCATGAGACGACATCAGCCTGACGTGTCTTCTTCTTCCTCTTTGGCTTTGATGAGGATGATGGTTTCTTTGTTGAGGTTGGAGAGGTGGGTTGTTGTTGGGGCTCAGGGACTTCCTCATCGTCACCACCAGTGTACTCAAAATGATCACCAGTTTTCTCTATCTGGGGTGGTAACTCAGAGTCCTGAGGTTTGTCAGCAGAAGAGCGAGGAGGAGATCGTCTTGGTGGTGAAGTTCTTCGGGGTGGTGATGGCATAGATGATGGTTCTCCAGACTTCTTTGGACGTTTAGGCTCATCATTTTTATCCTTATGCTTATCTTCATCGTCTCTTGGACGTTTAGGCCTTTGAGCCTCTTCTCTGTATGCTGATTTGAGTTGGTATTCCAGCAATGCTTCAAACAATTTACCTTCGTGAGAAGTAAATGTTGCATATCGTTTAGACATTTGAGCTACTAGCCTGGAAACCAATTCAGCATCTAAGAATATTATGGGATCAACTGGATTTATATTCACTTGCATAGGTGTTGATCTCATAGTTTTCTTGGCCAAATGCAATAGATTCGGATAGAGTTGTCTGGTGTACATTTCTTTTGTCATACCAGGAACGATGTCAAGAAGGAACTTGTGAGTGTAACCTTTGATCATCTCATTCATTTCCCCTTGAAGATCCTGTTGCATAAACTTCTGGATGTACTCCCTTTCAGCTGACATCTTGTCATTCTCGTCATGAAGATACTTAACCTGGTCAGCGAGAAAATTCAGCTTTTTGTAAAGCACGTCTTTCTTCCTGACCTGCTTGACAGCTTTAACGATCCTTGTCTTTGCTCAAGAAATCCAAGAGTCCGTTGGCATTTTCACGGATTTGGATATGGATTTGGTTGATCTTCTGGATGGTGGAGGTGAAAAGTGAGAAGACGAGTCTGATGATGAGGAGTCGTGAGGTGACTCTGGATCCTTTGGAGGTTCAGAGGTTTGTTCTTTGGAACGTGTTGGACTTTGTAGAAGGAAGTCATCATATTCAACCTCGTCATCCTTTGCAATCTTAGCCTTTTCTTCAGCCTGAATCCTGGCCTCTTCCTCTGCTTTGGCATGAGCTGCAGCCTCTTCATCAGTCTTTTCTTTCTCAGACTTTTCTTTTTCTGGTTCTTCAAAATTATAGGTGATGGTCTCCTCCAGTGGCTGTTGTTGTGGATCGTGGGTGGTGGTACCAGTTCCCTTATCGGGTTGATTAACCGCATCAGGAGCTGGTGTAGTTAGTGCACCACTTGACCCTCCAGGGCCACGAATTTGTTGCTGTTTGAATTTTTCAGCAACGTGTTGGAGTCTCAAATTTTTCACCTTTTTCCTGTAATCTTTGTCAAGTAGCTCTTCATCGGAACTTTCTTCTTCTTCTTGCTCAAGCGCCGGAGTCTTTCCCTTGTCACCTTTGGGACTTGGAGGTTTTGCTACTTTCTCAGTTTCAACGTTTGGAGTTTCAGAGTAGAAAACTTCTTCATTAGTATCAGTGTTTTCTGAGTTTTCATCGACTAGTTTTCTTTGCGGTTCGGACTTGGGAATGGGAATGGGAACAACTTCCTTAGATGAAACTTTCCTTTTGAGTGCAGGTTTCCTCTTAGGGAACTTTCGTTGACTTTCAGTGCTTGCAACACTTCCTACACTGCCTCTTCTGGTTTTCCTAGAAGGTGTGCCAGAAGACTTGTCATCGAGAAAACCAACTTTACCTTCATCAACTGCCACCAGATACCTTTTGTATGAGTAAAGCTGTTTGATTCCATCAGAGAGAAGGTGATCCGGCAGCACAGCGCCGTTTCTGTTGTAGATTCTTGAATCTGACATTTGTGAGGCTCATACAACATAGAGTGATTGTTTGGGTCGTCGAGTCTCAAGGGAATATCGGGATTTAACCCAAGAGCTCTCTGGATTAGCAGTTTTGTGTATCTGATGTATGGGATCTTGGTGCCTCGCTTTTTGAGGAAAGACATCATGTCATCCCATAGCAGAGCTTCAACTTCGATAGGTATCATGTTGACCAAAGCCCAGAAAATCTATAGTTCCATGAGCTTGGGATGCTCATAACCACTATCCCGTCCAGAAACAGATTTTGTGATGATGATGAAGAGGGTTCTCCAGTGTGAGGGATATTGGGCATCAGTGAGGTTGTTGATTACCGAGTTGTTGCCCTGAATGCTTGATCATGAATGTGAATTGTGCGGCACATATGTTGGTGCGGTGTATTCATGTTCGGGTTCGATGACCGGAATGAGGAGAATAGCTCGCAAGTCTGCTGGTGTGATGGTGATTTGTTTGTGATTGAGAGTCACAGTCACAACATTTTGCCCTTTGATCTGCTTCATTGTGTTCCAGTATTGCTGAATGTAGATCTCCGGAACTGTGGCAGAGTTGGTGAGCATATTCTGATAAGAATGGTTCTTCAGAATGTCCACAGCTATCAGGCAAGAAGACTCTGAGCAGGTGAGAGTATCAAAGTCAACCCGAAGATTATTTTTTCCAATCTTCATCGGATAGCCATTAGGGAAGATATCTACAACAGTGAGAACATTTGGTGCATCCACATTCTGCATTTAAGCGTCCATGTCGTGATCTGAAAGATATTTAGCCAAAAGAACCAACATATCGAAAGACATTATGTTAGTCAACAGATGGTTATAATGTCTAATTATTGAATGTGATATGTCGATGATTGTTACGAGTCCAATGTCACTTGTTTGTTCAATAGTCCAATGACGTCGTGATAAGTTTCGTTAGTTGATTAACTTTAAGTTTTAAAGTCCATATTTTCACTTATTATTCACAACTTGTTAAACATTTAAGCTTATAGTGACATTATTGGTTTCGTGGCGTTATGATTTATTTATTTACAAGTTTGCACGCGTAACAATTCATAATTAAGGTAAAACAAGGCTTAGGCGTAGAAATGGCAAGCTTATGCGTAAACAGGAATGGTATACGCGTAAACGCAAGCTTATGCGTAGGTTCTTGACTTAGGCGTAAGAAATATTACGCGTAGGAAAAGGGGACCTTATGCGTAGAGCTTACACGTAGGCGTATATAAACCTTACGCGTAAGGCTTACTCGTAAGAGTCAACCTTATGCGTAGAGGTCACTGTTTACGCATATCCTTCACAGGATACGCGTAGTCCCTTATGTAGAACCTTATGCGTAGATGTCAAATACCCTTGATTCTGAATTTTCACGCGTAATAAACCTGAAATAATTTCATCATAGCACCAATATTAACTTATACATTCAGTTATTTTCAGATCATAGCATGAATACACATTAAACAGTTACGCGTAAGAACAGATTACGCATAAACCTAAACCCTAAGGTTCAAGAATTACGCTTAAGCAATTTAGCCATGGAAAATGCACCAAAATGATTCTGGGAAGTCTAGTAAGCCTATTAAGTTGTTTTATCCAAGTTTTAACATCAAACATGCTATGAATCAAAAATACCCAATTCGTATGAACTAAAACCCTAAATTTCAATTCTTTCACATTTGTTGTTTCTGGGCAAGTTCTGTGCATGGATATAGTCAATTCATCATAAAAACAACATCTTATAAGCAACTAATTAACCAGAAACACTCACACAAGAAAACACCCAATTCCACGCATAAACCCTAGTTTTTAGAAATCATTCAATTCGTGTTTCTGGGTGAGTTTTGAGGATAAAAATGGTATCCTAGATATTATACAAACATTTTGACACAACCATTTCAACCACAAATACTCATTCTTGATTGCGTGTTCATGGCTTACGCGTAGAACACAACAATCAATCAAACTCAAGTTTAACCGTTGGATTTACGAAAGAATCAAAACCATTGTTTAAAAACTTGTTATAAACACAAAAACACTTACGAAATGAAGATCTGAAACACGGATTTGTAGATTGATTTTTAGGCGTGAGATTGGTTAGGTTGAATATTAAATGTGATGAGTTAATGTGTTAGGTGGAGTGTTTTGTAAAAAATACTATGACCTTATTACACATTCAGTCCCTCCACCTTTACCATTTTCATCTAATGCCTTTAACTTCCATTTTGGTTACCAAACGAGTGATATTTTGAAAAGAAATTTGGCGACACTCCCCCTTGACTTAAGAAATAATGAAAGTTTATAAATTTTAGTCTATGGAGTGTCAGAAAACCAGAAATGTGACCACCGTTTATAAAAGAAACAACCGGGATAAGATAACATGCAAGTACAATGTATTATGAAACTGAAAAATATTTGTTTTCTCCCCCTCAACACTTGATCGAAAAAACACTAAATTTTGAAAGATTTGAGTGTTGACGGAAGAATTGAACTTGCAATGTTAAAAGAAATATAGATAGAAGAATATTTTTGTTGTTTTATCGGATTTTATAATTTTGTATTTTGTTTTTGAAAAATATTTACAAAAGGAGGTTTTGGTGTTTGACTGGTTTTTAAGAATGTTTTAAGAGTTCATCCAGTTCCTCTTGAGTCAAACACCGCATACCAATCTGGTGGACCAACTCATTAAACCTAGGAGGAGCTAAGGCTTTGGTGAGAAGATCTGCCAGTTGGTATTCAGTACCCACAAAGTATAATTCAACAGTACCCTGTTCCACGTGGTCCTTGATGAAATGATATCGAAGATCGATGTGCTTTGATTTTGAATGTTGGACTGAATTGCACGAGATAGCAATAGCACTCCGATTGTCGCAGTACATCGGGATTCTGTCAAATACGTAACCATAGTCTTTGAGTTGTGTTCTCATCCAAATGACTTGAGCACAACACGCCGACATGGCTACATATTCTGCCGGTTGAGGAGGACGCGATGTACAATCCTACTTCTTCGATTGCCATGACACTAGTTTATCACCAAGAAATTGTAATGCTCCTGAAGTACTTTTTCGTGAATCTAAGCATCCTGCGTGATCAGCGTCTGAAAAAGCTATTAGTTCAAAACCAGAATCCTTCGGATACCAGATCCCCAAGTTAATGGTTCCCTTGATGTATCGGAGGATTCTTTTAGCCTCAGAGAGGTGGGTTTCAGTTGGTCTTGACTGATAACGGGAGCAAAGATAGACGGCAAAAACAATATCAGGTCTGCTAGCTGTTAGATACATGAGAGACCCAATGATACTACGGTATTTGGTAGGGTCCACCAATTTCCCATGTAAATCAGCGTCTAGATTCTTGGTATGAGCCATTGGTGTGGCATAGGTGTCACAGTTTTGCATTCCAAATTTGTTTAACAATTCAAGGGCATATTTGGACTGACTCAAGAAAATACCCCGGGGTGATTGATGAACTTGCATTCCAAGGAAGAATGTGAGTTCATCCATCATTGACATTTCAAAATGTTTTGTCAAAAGTTTAGCAAAAGCATTTGAATATTTTAAATGTGTTGACCCAAAAATGATGTCATCCACATAGATTTGAACGATTAAGATGTGAGCCCCGTGATATTGTATAAGGAGTGTAGGGTCGACCGAACCTTTGGTAAAATTATTGGCAATAAGGAAGGATGATAACTTATCGTACCACGCCCGAGGGGCTTGTTTGAGTCCGTAGAGAGCTTTCTTCAGTTTGTAGACATGATTAGGGAACTCTGGATCAACGAATCCTTCTGGCTGGCTACCATAGAGCGTTTCTTTCAGTTGTCCATTGAGAAAAGCAGTTTTGACATCCATCTGAAAGACCGTGATGTTCATGTGAGCCACAAATGCCAGAAAAATCCGAACAGCCTCAAGACGAGCAAATGATTCTTCAAAGTCAATACCCTCTTCCTGTCTATAACCCTTAGCCACCAGACGTGACTTGTTTCTAATTACGGTTCCTTCAGCATCCAATTTGTTTTTCCAAATCCATTTTAGACCAATGACAAAGACCCCTGTTGGTTTTTCAACCAGTTCCCATACTTCAAGACGTTTGAATTGGTTGAGTTCTTCCTGCGTGGATTCAATCCAGTTGTCCTTTGTCATTGCGTCTTTAATGTTTTTATGTTCAGATTGGCAGACAGTGAGAGCATAAATGCAATGTTCACCATCTGTGTGAAGACGTTGTCTAGTTATGACTGGTTGATTCGGGTTGCCAATAATGTTCTCTATAGGATGGTCTTTCGTCCAACGATGTGTGGAAGGTTGATGTTGATATACATTATGCAGATTTTGAGGATTCAAATGGCTTTTTCGTACCTTTGAATATTGAATTGATTTGCATGATTAATATGAGCGGCTAAGCACCCTTTGGTGCTAGCCTAGTTATGATTCCTTAATTGTTTTTTTTCATTTACC
This sequence comes from Chrysanthemum makinoi, assembly GCA_910596185.1. Taxonomy (NCBI): domain Eukaryota; kingdom Viridiplantae; phylum Streptophyta; class Magnoliopsida; order Asterales; family Asteraceae; genus Chrysanthemum; species Chrysanthemum makinoi. The sequence continues at coordinate 25,787,692 of OU343219.1, forward strand.
TTTACTTTCGTACAATTATTTCTAAGTGTATGCATGCATAGTTCTTTGGTAGTCACCCTTGATTTGGTAGTTTTGAATGGTGGTAGAGGCCAATTGCCTAGGAGATATGACCAACTGACCCTAGGTGAGCGGACTGAGACGGGAAGGGTAAGATATGACCAACTGACGACCTTTTCTACTTGTGAGATTTGACCAACTGATCACCTATCGTTTGGATGAACTTAAGAATTGGGGGTGTAGTGTCTAAGTTACTAACGGCCGGGCACTCACTATTTTGAATCTAGCATGTAGCGGTACTTAATGACTTGGCTTAGGGGACCAGGAACAATAGGACTTATGACGGTGTTCCTGATTTCTCCTATGGTGGCATCTTTGCTGATAGGTTAGGGCGAATTGACCAAATGTTGTCCTCTCGAATTTGACCCCACCTGAAGTAATTGGAAGTAGGTAGACGTAGACATAACTAGCTAGGAGGATTGACTAGGTTAGCACCACTATTCCTCTATTGATTTCCCTTTACCCATTTATCTGCTTTTATTTTATTCTGCATTAGTAGTTTAATTAATTAAATCCCTATCGAAACCATTATTATTCTGTGACAATTAGACTTAGTAATTATCCAACACACATAGCTCTTGGGACGACCTCGGCTTTACCATTTACTACACTACATGCGACCGGGTACACTGCCCGTTAGTGCACTAGGGTAGACCATAGGTATAGCGAGACACTATAAATATTAAGACCTGGTCATTAAAACCTGCATCAGCACTTCTTAGCCAATTACAACTAAGATAAGAGACAACCAATCAATAATTAATAACTAGGTTTCATATATCTAAGCAAACCGTAACATATTGGATTTCACAAACACATCATAACATAATAATATTAGGCGTATGGTTTAAGAGTTTAGAGAGAGAAAGTAGAAGGTGGGAGCCTTTCTAGAGAGAAAAAGTAAATAAAGAATGAAAGGTTAGATTGAGTGAAAGGTCCAACCCTCTACCTTGAGAGGTAGAGGGTATTTATAGTTACAAACTTAACGTCCTCCTTCGGACTGTGGATCAGGCATACAGTGGGTAAAGACCCGTCCGTCCTCCACGGTGTTGCACTAAACTAAATAACTAACTAAATAACTAATAAATAACGTAATGTCTACAAGCTAACTTATGCTAGATTATATATGGGGTGACCGACACTTCACTATGGAATTTCTAATTCCTAACAATCTCCCCCTAAGGGAGGTCACCCCATGTTTTACATTTCGAATCCTAGCATTCTATTTAATCTTCACTCTTGAGCTCGTAGACTTAAATTCTTCAACTTCCGCATCTTTTGTGCTTTAGCAGTGATACTTCAAAGTCCGCATACTTTGTACTTTAAGTGGAGGCCTTTATACTGATCCACATCTTTGATGATCTTCGAGCTTTCATTGAGATCATCAGCCACAGCAAATCTTTGGATCACCCTTTATTGTGTTGCCATCATGTGAAGTTGTGACTTTTGGACCGACATGCTCACACTTTCTGGATCATGACATATTTTCATCAGAGTACCGGAAGCTTTACTGGCTCATGATATTTGCAGCAGCGTAGCAGAAACATAGTATAAAAATATCAGAGCCAGGTTCTGTAGATATGCACAAGTCATGATTTCTTCAATTAAGTGTGGATGCTGTGAGCATGCGGCTTTGGATTGACTCCTCAATTCTGATCAGCTGCAACCGTCCAAATGTACCTGCAAACAATAGTTAGCAATAAAACACATGAAAGTGTCTTTGATCACTTTTGTTGAATTGAGGTACACGGCCCACGGTTCCCCGTTGATCAGTACAAGTACTGCATGTGATCAGGTATAATTCCGAAGAATCTCCTTGACAGGGTTTCGCAGCTGTTCTAGCCGTTCTCAAACCGGAACGTCTCAAAGAAGACAACACGGAGTGAGTGAACCAGCGAATTGAGATTCACTGATTGATGAAAAATGATTTGAAAAACAATCGTGTATTGCTTGAAGAAAGAGTTTTGCAATAAGATGAAGGTTTTATAAGAAAAATCAATTTTCAATCATAAATACTCTTTTAATTTTGAAAGATTAATACACAGTCGATGTGCTAGAGAAAGGAATTCTTGAGCACAACGACCAGTTTTTCAAAGGTATCCGTCAATCCATTTCCTGGACCAAGGTTGATTCAAGAATGAATCGCCTCATTGTTTCTATCCAGTTGTCACAAGCTTGATCTTTTGCAAGATCTCACATGTCACCCACCAAGAGCTTGTTTGATGTTGGCTCTAGAAGGATTTCCATCTTCATCGTTAATATTTAACATATCACTCAGATGTTCTGGCAAAACCACAAGGATAATGCGTAGGACTCTCAATATATACTTACTTTCCACATTGTGTGAAACAGCAAGTCTTCATTAATTTTGTGTCCTAATGAGATATTTTGGATGATCTCTTGGCTCTAGACTCAATAGTGCACATTTGGTTTCCTATTTCGGAGACTAGGGAGAGGGTCTCCTTCTTCAATATCAACAATCTCTAAGAGAAAGTCGATAGATTATGTCGGTTCCCCGTGAGAATGAAACAAGCCCTTTTAAGAGGAACTTGAGTAGCTTGGGAAGTTGTAGTGCAGTGCATCACTGGGTCCATGACATCTTGTCTTCAATACCAGTGTTACCTTAGTAACCACCAGTAGTATATGTATTGAACCCGGTTTCTGCCCTAAGGTTGAATTATTGGAGGGCTATTTCTTTTCACCCTTTTCTCATTCATTTCATTTTCATTCTTCAACCCCTTCAGTGCTTACCGAGACTTCATAACTAGAACCTTGTTGGGTTTATTCCAGTACTAGCTCTGTCTCAGTCCGCACTCTTCCCATTTCTCATTTTTCTCCTTTTTTTCATCATACCTAAGGACTCTACACTATCTAGTGGATTGTCCCTGGGTAGATCCCTCCGGTTCTTGCGGATCGTGGGAACTAATACCTAACCTCACCATCCTTATAACTCCATGCATAAAGTAAAATGGTCGGTCTTTTGGTACAGTTCATTCCTTCTCAAAACCAATTGAAAAATCATTTGGAAAAACAATCAAGGTACTTGTGATACGAGATCAAAGCATTTTGTACCTTAATAGTTTTGATCATTTAGAAAACCTCCCCCTCAACATGTGCATATGATTTAGAAATTGTTTAGCACATGGAGGCAAGAGGGCTTTGAAATATTTTCTTTGATCACAATTTTCATAGAAAAAGCCATTTGATTTTCTTGGTAAATTCTCCCCCTCAATATGTGCGTAGGATATTTGAAATCATTTAGCACATAGAGGAAGAGTTCTTTTAAAGTACATTTACGATCACACAAGCCTTTAAGAAACCATTCGCTCCCCCTCAATATGTGCATCAATTTATGAAAGAGTTTAGCACATATTAGAGGGAGCCAGCACATTGAATCAAATGATCACCTTTTATCAAATTTCATATTAAATCACAAATTCTCCCCCGATCAAAAATATCAAACCCTTTGAGATTTTGGATCCTAAGTGATTTAATAAGGTTTAGAAAATATGGGAGAATATGTGGCCAGGTTTAAATACTCATCTTGTTTTTGGATAAATACTCCTCCTCAATCATGTGCATCATATATTGAAATCGTTTGGCAAATGGAGGCAGGAGTGCTTTTGAAGGACTAAAACCAATTCCATTTAAACAAATAAGAGATTTAAATCACTATCTCTCCCCCGATCAAAAATTTCAAACCTTTTGAGATTTGTGATCCCAATTGATTTAAATCTTTTAGAAAAATTTTGGGAAAGACGTGGCAAGATTTAATTTTGAAAAATGATCGAAATGGACCAATTTAAGACATTAAAGATTGTTAGTGTCAGGTATGATTGTTTTAAGAGATCTTCATGGAAAATAAAACAATTTCACAATCAAACAAGAACAGAAAAAAATTCATTTTAAAAGATCTTGATTCTAAAGAAAAGTCATACCATGACATAACATTAAATCTTTAGATCACCACATTATTTTGTACAATCCGGACTTTTATGAAGAAATATTGTTTGAAAATAATTTATTTTAAATCACTCTCCCCCTCAATCCATGATAGTAGTCGATGATTGAGTGACTTAAGTTTTGATAAAATGAAGTCCGGTGATTTTTAAAATTAATTCCAATTTATTTTCAAAACAATATTTTCCATTTTCAAAACAATTTAATCAAATTTTTCAAAATTGTTTAAAAATGGTATCCTGCACAAAGATACGTTCGGTGGTTGAGAAGCTTATGTTGTTGCTGTAGGGCTTGGAAGAAAAACCGTCTGATGATGCAGTGAGACTTCTTACGTTGCATTTTAATGCCAACTGAGGTCAAATTAAGCTCCGTTTCTTCATTTGCTGATGAAGAAAACCATCTGCTGATGCAGTGGGACCTCTTACGTTGCATTTTTCCATGCCAACTCTACATAGAAGTCCAATTAAGCTCCGTTTCTTCATTTGTCAACCCAAGATATAGTTACCCTTTCCTTTCGGCATCCAATCATCTTCAATTGTGGGATCCGGATCGGGAACATTCTTATATACCAATATACCTGCATACGTTAGTGGACACAAACAGATATATGGTGGTCGACATCACCCAAACAGCAATCGACTAATAACAGTCAATTCAACATATCAATCAGATCATATAAAGCATGGGATTATGTGTACATCAAACTCTAATCATCTAAACCGAACAATCATATCCTAGGCACCTAGTCCTTCAACATAGGTTAACATCATTTTTCAGTTAAGCATTTAGGATAATTAGATAAGTCCGATGGATCATATAAATTTGAAAACATTCTCCCTCTCAATCAATGACTCATTTTCTGAAAAGTTTAAAAGCGCTGAAGTCATTGATTGAGTTTTCAATTTTTACGAAAACTTGATTCCGATTGATTTTCAAGCAACTCATTTTACCACCATTTTGTTAAAACAAATATTTTTCTGAAGAATTTTAGAAGGAAAAATATTTGAGTAGGAACAGGAGTCCTTCGACATACTTTCCTCAAATTGTTTTAGGATAAGTGCACGAAATATTTGACAAATTGTTTTAGCGCAACACTTTCCTTCCTTGAAGAGCGGGTTGCTATCAGAAATAATAGCAAGCCATAGTTTTAAGCACGGGTCAGAGTCTGAAGTAACTGCAAGCCATATTTTGAGACATGTTTAGAAAGAAATATTTACACCTCCTGCTCGAACTTCATCTAAAGTCCCGTGCCATTGTTGAATGACATTTCTAAGACCGTAGATGTTATCGATACCAGAAGACATGTCTTGAGAAAACATATTTTTAGAATTTTTCAATTTTCTGATTTTTATGGGATTTTGTTGATTTTATATTTTTCTATTTTGTTTTTGTTGGTTTTATATTTTTGTATTTTGCTTTTTTGAAAAATATTTACAAAGATAGAGAAATATTTTAAGAAGATGATGATACGAGTACCGAGATAAGGAAATCGTTCAGCACTTTGTAGAAGATAGAAGTCATCATCTCTTAAACTTTCACCACCAAAGCTTTCGAGGCTCTTGAATCGTCGTCAGAACTTGAGCCTTCTGAAAGTGAGACTTTGGTAGCTTCCCCCCAAACCGACAAACTATAAAGACCATTTCCCCAAGAAGTAGAAATGAATAAGAACGGTCTCATTGAATGAAGCTCAGCACCCCGAAGAATCACGAGAACAACGAAGTAACAAGTTGAAACATTGATCGTCTCAGTGGTTATCAAATCCGGAATAACTGATTAAGCCCGATCACATGAACCTGTTGTGCGTCCCCGATGTACACATTACTCTTCGAGATTGACCAGTTGTCTATTCAGGGGAACAATATATCAACATCTTCATTTTACCAGGTGCATTCCAGTTATCTTCCATATAACCAATCAGCCCATAATGTACACAAGTACCCAACCAGAGTAGACACAACGACATCACAGTAACTGGTTGAATCACTGATCTTCTCTGCGGATATCAACTCCGGAATAACTGATTAAGCTCGATCATGTGAACATGTTGTGCGTCCCTGATGTACACATATCTCTCCCCTGATGGTTGCGATCTCATCGGAATCATCATTACATTGTGTACATGAAGCAATAACCGAAAGCACTACCATAAACCATATAGAAGATGTCAATAAGCAATATCATCTCACGCTCCAAATATTCTTCTCATATTTCTTCCTACTGAAAGCTGAGTTAACACATACCAAAAGAATCCAGAGACCACTTCCCCCAAATGGAATGATAACACCAAACTCCATGAATTAAACACTGAGTTTCTCTGCGGATAAGACATTTGTCTTCCCGTAATAACTTCAATTGAGCAGAAGTATTAAGTTCATCACGTGTACTCGTTGTGAGTTTAAATGTATGTCTCCTTCCCCCTTACTGGTTTTGATACCTCAGAATCAGCAAAACATAATACACTCATATCCTTGAAATCTTTTGAGAAGAACACAATAGGCTCAAATGTATCTTGTGAGAATCAACTGCTACAGAAACTCTCTCTGACTATCTTTATCAACCCATATGTAGACTATTTGAAGTGACTATTAAAGAAGAAAACCCGATATACCAAACTTGAAACTGAAGTCGAATTCCCCGCATTTGTATCTTTAGCTTGCACTCAATGATGGAAGAACGGTGTCGAGAATCTATGCTTCAAGCAAATCTCTAAGTACTCACTACTCAAACAACGTATGAGACATTAACACCTCTTGAGATTATCCACATCGTCATCTGCATGTGACACTGAGTAAATCAACGTAACTCCTAATAGTGATAGTTAACCAGGTCTTCAACCATCCACCCCGACTGTTGGTAACTAGATAAACCAAGTCTTCAACTAAAATTCTTAAGCCCGAGCAAGTTATCAAATAAGAACACGCCTTTGTTGAAAGTCAACTTCAATCTCAAATAAGTGATAAATGATTAACTCCAAAGTCATCAACTTGTGTCAAATGCCCAACACATGAAAACAACATACAATCGGATGTACATTGACCCACTGAATGAACCGGAACAAATAAATCCTCAACATCAATGCATTCTTCCTAAAGGTATACATGTAGAGACTGATCTGGAAGATTCACCAATAATGTCTTCGAGCGGATGAGGTAGTCATTTTTCCTTAATGTTCATGTGGTTGATTTATAGCATGCACATTGAGAGGAACAATAATCCGTGAAGATTTGGCAAAGGAATAACCAAAGAGCGGATCATTATTCACGAACAATAATCCGTGAAGATTTGGTAAAGGAATACCAAAGAGCGGATCATTATTCATGAGTGCAACTGCAATATTATGATAGTCATTATCAATGCCTTGAGGAATAACTGGAGATTGGGCTTCTTGAGTAGTCTGAGTTGTACTTCTTGGATGAACAACATTAGCTAGCGGTTGGAAATACTCATCAAACATATCTTGAAAAAAATGAACCCCAAACAATAAATCCCATTTATCCTTAGTAAGTGAAACATTAGGCGTTGGAGGAGAGTCATCAAAAATTAAGTCGTGTGACCATTATTCAAACATCCATCATCATGTAGTATATTCACTCTTCTCCCCCTCAAAAATTGCATCTGAAGTTTGCCATTTTTTATTTAACAAGTGAATAAGAATATACTCCAATGAACGTAGATCCACATGATGACTGAATGATCATGGGAGAAACATGAAGCATGTTGATGAAGAATGTTGATGAGAATGGTCATAAATATGAAGATTTATCTTCTTCTGAAGATAAAGCGCACTGAAGCGTACACTTTTCTTTTCTTTGAGGAACGGGGCCTAAAGTGTTATCTGCATACGCCATAGTGTTGAAGAACGAGGCCTGAACTGATGTGAACAGACGTCATAGCCGATTGAATATCAATGTTGAGTAACTTGAACCCGTGAGTTATGAGATATCAATCCTTTTGTTATCCATACTTTAAGCCAGTCCATGTTTTAAAGGATCGAAGTATCTGCAACTGAGTAAGGACTACCTGCACTAATATTACAAACTTGATTGCATATATTTTGGTTAGTGACATCAGTATCCAAACCCTTTGGGGTTTCACGGTCAACTTTGAGATTGCCATTGGTAAACATCTTTCCTGTAGGTATCCACCTAAGTCCAGCATCCTTAAAAATTCTACCAGATGGTATCCACTTATGGCAAGGTGTAGGATTGTTATGCTTCTTATGCATAGTGGAAGACTTATCCTTATTCCTAGTTTCCAAAGATTTAGCAATTGGTAACCATCTAGGCGAGGCTTTTGGTTTCATTTGCTTCATATGCACTGTGAATGACTTAGTGCAAGTCCTGGACTTAACAGGTTGTATCATTGCATGAGCATTTACTTTCTTCAGGGATTTTGTGAAACATTTGTCATGATTAGCATTAAAGATACATTTCAAACACTTTGAGCAAACAGCTTGTTTGGATTCAGAAATAGATCTAGATTTCTTAGAGTGGTCTGCTATGGGAATAGCTTTAATCGAAACGCAACTACTCTTAGATGTAAGCCAATCCCTAATCTTTAGATTAGTGTTCCTAGGTAATGGTTTAGAACTACTAGCAGTGCCTTGGAATCTCGAAGAATTCATCACCCTAGGTCTTGCACCTAAAATTCCGTCTTTGTGATTTTGTGCCTTCTTTCTAGCCATTTCTAGATAAGAGTTCTTATACAAATCATTCATATCAATTTTCCTAGGCAAGTGAGGAGAAGTGACTGGTTTTGTCAAAACTTATTTCGCATCAACTTGGGAGGCAAACCGCGTTTTTGAAAATTTTGGTCGTTCAGATCTAAACGCATTTGGTTGTCTAATAACTGGTTTCCCCAAGTTTGATGGTTTTGAAAACTTAGTGTTCACACTATTCCCTGTTGTTTTTCTGAGCTCATTTTTTAAAGCAACAATAGCGAAACTCTTTTCCTGAAGTTGAGCTTTGAGATCATCAATTTTTGCTATCAAAGAGTTTGTTTGTTCTTTTGACTTAGTTCTTGCTTCTTTGACAGAGTCACTTAGTTCTATGTGATGCTTTCTCAAAGACTCATTTTCCTTTAGTAATTTGGCCACACAAACCGCTAATTCATCATTTCTTATTTGAATATCATCAATAACATTAACATCAGAGTTACTTGTAACCAAATTACTTTTCACATGCATATCAGAAATTTGTTTCTTCAAGTTGTTGATAGTCGAGTTGTTGGCTTCAAGCTGAGCTTTTAAATCGTTTATTTCAAAGAATTCACGAAATTCAGGAAATTCTGGATTTTTACATGGTTTCTTAGTTTGAAAACTTTCCTCTTTACTCTGTATCGCAATTTCAAGTGAAATGCAATGTTTTTCAAGTTTTGAGAATTTGTATGAAAGTTCATCAAAAACCTTTTTATCAACCATATCATTCGTTTTGAAATTATTAGATTCAGCCTCAACCAAGGAACATTTATCAGAATCATGTTTAGCATTAAGATCAGAATGTTTAGGTACCTTAGCAGATGCACTATGTTGATCAGTTAAGGGTACCTCATCAGATGACACCTGCTCAATTTCTGGTCTGATATCTGCATCCACATCATGTGTAACAAGAGTCACTGGACTGCTGGCTATGTCAAGCTTATCGATATCTGAGCCTCTGTATTCAGTGTCAACTGATCCATCATCGGGTGCTTTACCCGACTCATCATTATTTGTTGCCTCTGACATTCTGTATTCAGCAACACCCGATTCTTCAACAGATACATTACCCAACTTATCACAACTATCTCTCAACTGCACCAGACACTCATCCACTTTTTTATCTGTCTGAGTAACTTCCTCAATATACTTCTCCACATTATCCATGAGTTGGAAAAGTGTCTCTATGAACACGCTAATTTCCATTCCAGTGTGTTTCTTGAAAGACATTTCAGTCATGTCTTGATCATAATCTGATGTAAATTCCCCACTGATGAATGACTGAAATTGGTTGTAGATCACTTGAAGTGCAGCACTGGAACTATCCTTTTGAACCATTTCTTTATCAAGTTGTTGTTCCAATTGTTCTAAGTTTAAGAATAATGTGCTCTTGAACGTTGATAATTCTTGACGGAGAAGTGCAGTAACTGTTCGTTTACTTCCCATAGATAGAAGCAATGTGAGGTGTGAATGAAGTTGTCGATAAGGTTCAATGCAACTTTCCTTATCCTTTGCACAAGCATTCTGTAACATTGACTGGTGCATTACTGTATTTTCAGAGTCTGAACCCGGAGATATCACATCCTCATTGACTGATTCAATCATCTTTAACCGTTCAGTGTAGCAAATATTCTCATGATTGTCTACAACATCATACAATTTAAGTACTTCTGAAATTACTGGGTCAGTAGTGTAAGACATGATGTTGTAGTATCCACGGGATTTTACAAGTCTATGATTTAAACCGAGAAATAGAATCTTTCGCGGGATTTTACTAAAATCAAGACCAAACCGTTAAACAATGACCAATGGAATGTGTTAAGATGACTGATGGATCGACAAAATGATAGACAATTGTGTGTAAGGACATATAATTGTTTGTAGGATTAGCAGAGATGTTGTTTGGTTGAGATTTGGATTGGTTTATGCTCGTTTTTACAGAGAAATTTAGGTCTAAAAACATAAAAACCTCAATAAATTATGTTCGGAGTGGATTTAGGCCTCGAAGGTTGACCCTAATGAACTTTAGTTCATTTGGCGTGCCATTCTCCTCGTTCTCAGGGTCGTTTTGATGGGTAGAACGCTGAAAACGGAGTTACGGATCAAAAGTTATAGCCGTTTGAAGTTTTGTCGGGAAAAGTCAACAAAACGCACTGATGAAATGGTCAAACCGCTTCTAACAATCCTCTATGAAGACAACTCGCTAGTTACAAGTCGCTATATTCTCAAGTCGCTAGAGACAACTCGCTATGAACCAAGTCGCTACACACAAGTCGCTATGAACCAAGTTGCTACACACAAGTCGCTATGAACCAAGTCGCTAAGAATTATGACAACAAGTCGCTAAGCACCAAGTCGCTAGACACGGTTAAGTTGCTAAAGAACAACTCGCTAAGATCCAAGTCGCTAGTATCAAGTCGCTAAAAATTTACACTACAAGTCGCTAACCTCACCAAGTCACTAGCCGTAGTGGAGAATCCACTAACTTGTACTATTTGTCGGCTTGTCTCAATAGACAAGTCGCTAACAACTAACACTGTAACTCGCTAGCTTTTACTGAAGCAAGTCGCTACAATGAAAACACAACGAGAACCAAGTCGCTAGCAAGAAAAACTTCAAAAACACACTTTTCAATCCAAAACAAGCTCAACCACAGTGATTCAAGCTTACCAAATCAAAACCCAAGCACTTACAATGATTCTAAACACAAAAGTACACCCAAAATTCAAACTTTAACACTAGAAATGATCCAAATGATGCAAAAACCACTAAACTTTTTCAAACTCAAAAACCATCTAAAACCACTAGAAATCCAAGAATATGTTAGAGAGATGATCAAACCATGGCTCTTGATTCCAATTGTAACATATTGGAATTCACAAACACATCATAACATAATAATATTAGGCGTATGGTTTAAGAGTTTAGAGAGAGAAAGTAGAAGGTGGGAGCCTTTCTAGAGAGATAAAGTAAACAAAGAAAGAAAGGTTAGATTGAGTGAAAGGTCCAACCCTCTACCATGGGAGGTAGAGGGTATTTATAGTTACAAACTTAACGTCCTCCTTCGGACTGTGGATCAGGCATACACTGGGTAAAGACCCGTCCGTCCTCCACGGTGTTGCACTAAACTAAATAAATAACTAAATAACTAGTAAATAACGTAATGTCTACGAGCTAACTTATGCTAGATTATATATGGGGTGACCGACACTTCACTATAGAATTTCTAATTCCTAACATAAACACACAAGAAATTTAGCCAGACATGTTAAACATGCAAGCATACAGACATACAATCGAAGACATAATGAAATCAATGAAGTAAATTATTTATCTTGATGTAAAATAGGGTATGAGAACCCTAAGATACTGTCCAAACCGGACCAAAATCATTTTAGGTTTTTACTCCACAAGTCTACCTCCTAAAATTCTGAAAATTCGATTTCTAAATCTAATTTTACAACTGCGACGGCGTCACCTTATAGTTGGGACGCCTTCAGATCGCCGTCATTAGGGTTTCATCTTGGCCAAGTCATCATTGGGACGGCGTCACGTTGTAGTTGTGACGCCGTCAGTCTTCAGTATTGACGTCGTCTGAATCTGGATCTAGACCATCTGAGAAGAAAAGTCTTCGTGACGCCCTTACTCTTCATAGCCTGACACCGTCAGGTGTAAAATAGCAAAATCGCTACTGAGTCGTCACAAATTCAATTACACAAAGAGGGACGGCGTCACCCTCTGTTTGGGACGCCGTCATGTGTATTTCCAGCAGCTTGAGTGTCTTGATCTTGACTTAGCCATTTTCTTCACTTATTCACTCCTTTTCGTCCAAAAATGCATCATTCCAGCATTTTGCTGCCAAAAGACCTAAAAAGTGAAAAGAAACGAAATTAAGCAGCAACATATATAAAAGTGGGCGATTAATGGCTTAAGTGACCCCTTAAAGTTTACGTTTTAAATCCTTATCAAATATCCCTACACTTGGTATTTGCTTGTCCTCAAGCAAATGTGCTTTTGGCCAATTAATTTATAAGTTAGGGGGCATAGAGCATTGGTTTAACATAATTCACAACAAATAAAAGCACCGCAATAGTTATAACAAGCACGGAAATTATATACTAGCACCTCACAAGTGGTGCTTGGATTCTCTCATATCTCGGGTGTATATGAAATATAGTAAATGGAAATGGAAGATAAACACTCATTAACTGGTCATAGTACATAGATTACCATAGGCTTGAGACTATATCAAACCTCCACCGCCTTGGCGTAAGCACCTAGGAACAACTATCTAAAAGGTCTTTTAAAGGGTTGTAATGTTAGGGTTACGGTTAGGGAAACAAAGGGTTTGGCGATAGGCGATTTATTTAGGTGGCAAGTCAAAAATATTTATGTTACAAGCATGAAAAGAATGGCGTTGCTAAGCCAAGACTCGACTCTCTAAACTCTAGATAACTTAGAAACAAACAAACATAAATATAAAGATAGATGTAGGATGGTAGCCCGTATGTTTTTTTTTTTCTTTTTTTTTTCTTTTTTTTTTGTGTGTATTCACTTTTACTCTACCATCCTCTACGATAACATCAAAATATAAGGTGTTGGGTTCAGTAAATACCCAAACCCCTTAATCTAGGATTTGAATAGAAAATAGCCCAAGTATCTGGTCCGTTAAACACTAACAGGTCACTAAGTGCATAGTCTCTCAGTGAGTCATCTTCAGGATACTCAGTATGAGGCAATGAAGAAGTCTCTCCACTCAGTAAGGAGGAACTTAAAGGGTGAAGACTGAGTCAAGAAGAAGATGATGGATTCAGTGAGTGATGACAATAACTCACTGAATCCCTAAGACTCCTCTCCAACTACTTACACTGAAGACAAACTGAAGTAGAAGACTGAAGAATGTAAAGACTGAAGAATGAGCGGGACAAGGCGGGATAAGTTTATCGTGATAAGGGCAAGTACCATCAACCAAAGTCAACTTTCCACGAATGGCAAAAGATCGGGCTGAGTATCATACGACCTTAGGAAAGTAGTCTTATCTCTTACCTAGAATAGCCTTTGTAGCAGAGACAAAATGCATCGGTGTACAATAACTACGTAAGATGTCGGTTGTCACCAGGAAAGAGTTAAAACTCATGCATGTATCAATAGCATAAGAGATGGAGTGAAAGGTTAAGCTTGTGGTGTAAAACACACATACTGCTATAGTCATCTTTACTCCTCCAAATACAACAATCTGAGATAGCTCAGTGGCTTCTAAGAGTTGTGCTCGGACTTAGCGAGCTTAGAGAGGAGTCACATAAACTTTGTCATTTCAATCCCAAGTACTATTCCGCAAGTACTTGGGTAACGTATTCTTTTGATTGATTTCTAATAAAGAATATGATGTTGAAAATACTTTGTGTGTGTTTACTTATGTTAATTTCAGTCATTGTTCATTATTAACTTGTTTTATATTCTTAAAAGCTTTTAAATGATAGTGAACGGGGAACAACAAAAGTATCAGAGCTGGCTAATTATAAAACATTTTTTAGGCCATTAAAGTTTTAAATTAGGATCCTAAATGGCTGAAATTGATGTACCCCAACTAGTCGATAAAAAGGGTGGGAGCTTATTTAGCCGCTTGCCCTAGACTTGAAGTTGGCAAATTCAACAAATAGAAAAATCGAATGCTTTGCTATTTGATTGGGATGGAACCTTATTATATCAAATGTATAAATGAAGGTCCATTTGTCCCAAAGATTGCTGAAGGTTTGCCTAAACACAGCTCAGTGAACCCAGGATGAAAGGAGAGTGGTCAACCAGGACCAAAGACTCAAAAGTATCATAATATCTTGTCTTCCGACGATATTATGGAGTTCATGCTATTGTACTACTGACTAAACAAACACAGGATGACCTAGTTCATAGTCATGAAGGACCATCTGATACCAAGGAAAACAGGATCATGGACCTGAAACTTGAGTATAACACCTTCAGGGCTAAGGACTCAGAAACTCTCTCTCTCAAACTTACACCCAGTACAAAACTCTTTTAAATGAACTGTCAAATGATGGTGTTAAGTTGTCCAAACATGAAATCAATGTTGGTTTTGTCAACAGTCCCCCTGAGAAGTGGTTAAATTTCTCTCAGGGACTTAGGAATGCTAATCATATCCAGAATCTTGAACTTCCTGAAATTTATGGGAAATTTGTCTATGAGGAAAACCTCATCAACAGACGATACCCGGACTTAAAGAAGTCTCAGGAAGTCAAGAAGTCCCTGACCACCACCTCATCACCAATATCAACTGCTTCCTATTCTAACAATGTTGTTCAAGATTTTCGGAAAATTCGATGATGAGCCCGATGAGAGATCAAGTGAGGAGTACCTAAATGACCTGAACACTGAATTTCGGGAAAGGGCACTCCTTGCTAACTCTCGAAGGTTTATAAAAAGAAACAAAGGTTTTCAAATGCCAAAGCAAATGAGGACAATGAATGCTTTAAGTGTCACAAAAGAGGTCACTTTGCAAAAGACTGTTTTCAAAAACAATTTTGAACCCTCTTATAAACCATTAGGGTCAAATCACCTCGAGCTTTAGCAAATTTCAACCAAAAATCTATCAGTCGGTCTCATCAAAACTTTCAAAACAAATCGATCAAAACAAAATCTGTTGATTTTGAAGATAAGTATAAGAAAGTCAAAGCTAAGCTTGCATTGCTCGAGGCCAGTCCCTCAAAAACAACAAAAAGTGTTCAATCGTTGCAGGGTAAAAAAAAAGGTCTTATTGATGAAACCTTTGACTGGGATGAAGAGCCAGTGTCATCAGATGATGAAATGGTGCATGTCAGTGCACTGATGGCCCTCTCAGAAGAGGACAAGCTGGTTGTTGGAAACAATCATGCCAGGAATGGAGAACGGGTCAATATCACAATGAAGAAGGTAAATATTCTACTTTCTATGGATGATGACTTTGATTGGCAGTCTTACATGAATTATCTTAATGTTGACCTTAAGTTCGTAGATGAGCAAAGACTGAATCTTTTTTCAAAATACAACAAGCTAAGTTTTGAATTAAACAAGCGTAGGGATGAACTGCTTCTTTTAAAACAAGCTAAGCTTGAGGTCGTCACTTTGCAAATTCAAAACACTGAACTAGTTAAAAGAAATCCGGGCTCTTCAAGACGAACTAAAACAACGATGATGTGGGAGCCCCTTAGGTAGCAAGAAGAGAGTCTTAGGTGAAGATCATCTTCCCGACACTCTCAACAAAGACCAAGGTCCTAAGCCATTTGTGTCTGGTGGTATGATTACCAATATGTTGACTATTCTGAAACCTAGTGATTGGATTGAAAGGGTCAATCCTGAGAGTAAGCTTCCAAATTTCGATTCTGGAAGGATTCTAGAGCTGAAAGCCAAGCTCTAAAGAGCATGCTTGGAATCCCCGATGTGCCCAGTAGTATGAACACATCTCTGAAGTCTCAAGCAGAATCTCAAGCACCGCTTCCACCATGAAACCTCTTCGGGTGCTTTGCACCAAGCTCTGAACTTGCTCCATTACAATTCAATCCTCACTCACCAAAAGAAAGGTCTGGACTTGGTAGAACCATCCTGAAAAGACCAATAAAACCAACTCAACAAGAGTTTACTCCTACTGAGACTTCAACATCCTCTGTTCCCACCGGTGACCAAATTCAGACAACTAACTGAGCTTGTGAGGAAGCTGACTGATGGAATCCATCGAAAAAGCTCCTGATTTAATCAAGGAAACTAAGTCAGCCTCATCTAGCTCATCAAAGTCAAAATCCACCAACAAACCCAAAAAAGTGTGAGTGTGTCATTATACCAGTCACCACATGCGACAACTATAGAAACCTTTTTGTATGATATGCAAAAGGATGATCACGAATACAGACCGACACTTACGGTATGTAAGTTCGTCATCAAGCAAACTATACCAAAGTTGGTCATCAGTATGCTTCATCCTCCAAAACTACTCCCAAGAATAGAGCAAAACCTTTTCCTCTTTGCCCTCACTGTGGGTTTAATGATCATCATCAGGATGATTGTCTCATGAACAAATGTTGTGATATATGCGTAATCCGACTCATGAGACTTCCCAACATGACATGTCATTCATGCAAGGAGAGGTACAAAACAACCCAGAGTCACTGAGTCTTCCTCAGTCTCCAAATGCAAAACCTATGGTAGCACAATGCACTCAACCACTGACCATGAGTCAATTACCAAATTCAAAGAGACCTTGAGACCCAACCCCACTAGTAAGTGGGTCACTAAAGAAACTAATTGAGTTTACTACTTGTGCAGAGACACGCCAAGGAGCCTATTTAGCATCTAGACAGTGGATGCTCAAGAAGCATGACTGGTGTGAAGGAGTATCTGCACAAGTATATAGAGGAACCAGGACCCAAAGTAGTGTTTGGTGATAACTCATCATGTCCCACTGAAGGTTATGGTTCAGTAAACTGCAATGGAATAGTTTTCTCTAGAATAGCTTATGTCAATGGTCTAAAATACAATCTCATTAGTCTCAGTCAACTATGTGATGCTAAGTACATTGTGCAATTCAATGACAAACAATGTACCATCTTCAATGCCAACAAGGAAGTTGTGTTGATAGCTCCTAGGAGAGATGATGTTTATGTGTTAGACATGTCAACACTCTTCCAAGATGGAACTTGCCTCTTTGCTAAAGCCACTGAATCTATCAATTGGCTGTGGCATAAGAGACTCTCACACTTAAACTTCAAAAACCTCAACAACTTGGCAAAACAAAACAAGGTCCTTGGCTTACCATCAGTGGTTTTTGCAAAAGACAAACCATGCACTGCCTGTGAAAAAGGTAAACACCACAGAGCATCATTCAAAACCAAACAAAATTTCTCCATCAAAAGCTGCCTTCACCTCCTGCACATGGATCTCTTTGGACCTGTCATTCCAAGATCAATCCAGCATGAGAAGTATACACTTGTCATTGTTGATGAATTCTCAAAGTACACTTGGGTATACTTTCTTTCCAAAAAGAGTCAGGCAGCTGATACAATAATGTCATTCATCAGGAAGATTGAAAACCGAATGACATTATCGTTAAACAAATCGAACCCACAATGGTATGCTGAGTTCGAAATCAAGAGCTTGAGAGTTTCGTGATGAAAAGGAATTTCTCAAAATTTCTCATCTCCTTATACCCCTGAACAAAATGGGATCGCTGAAAGGAAAAACAGAACTCTCATTGAGGCTGCTAGAACCATGCTAAATGGCTCAACCCTCTCAAAGCATTTCTCTGAAGCAGATCCAAAACTGCCTGTTACACACAAAACAGGTCAATCATTGTCAAAATACATAATAAAACCCCATATGAGATCTTCAAAGGTAGACTTCCTGACATCAGCTATTTTCATGTGTTTGGATGTCATGTGTTCATTCATAACCACAAGGATCATCTAGGCAAGTTTGATGCAAAAGCTGATGATGGATATTTCTTAGGCTATTCACTGATCTCCAAAGCCTTCAGGGTTTTTAACACAAGGAAACAACAATTTGAGGAAACCTTTCATGTCACCTTTGATGAAAGTGCTGAAAGCATCAGGTTTACCAACACCTCAGTGGAGGAAATAGGAATTGATGACTCATCAAGATATCCTCCTAATGAGTACAAAACTGAATTCAATTCCTCATATCAAGCTGATGCTGACATCTCATTTTATGTCTTACCTCACAACCTTCCCCAACCAACTATCAGTGAATTCACTGATAATAAATCAGTCCCTACTGGGATAGGTAATACTTAACTAAATATTTAGGAACCTGTGAATCAAGAATCCCAACCAGAACAAGACATCTCAACAGATGTTCTTAATGATTCTGTGGCTCAAGCACCAGAACTCACTCCTAAGTCTCCAGTGACCTCTTCAAGCTCAGATCCTAGACCACAAAGTAAGTGGACAAAATCTCAGGACATTGAGCTTGTAAACATTATTGGTGAACCCACTGAGGGCATGCTCACTAGAAGCATAGCTGCTAAGTTAACTGCAGCTTCAGCCAATGAATGTCTATATGTATTACCTATCGAAAATAGAACCCAAAATTGTCACTGAGGCTCTAAAGCACCCAAGCTGGGTTCAGGCTATGCAAGAAGAACTACAACAGTTTATAAAAACAAGGTCATGACCTTGATCAAATGTCCTCAGGATGTCATTGTCATAGGAATGAAGTGGGTTTTCAGAAACAAAACTGATGAAAACGGCACTCTCATTAAAAACAAAGGCAGACTTGTAGCCAAAGGTTACAGTCAACAAGAAGGCATTGACTATGATGAGACATTTGCTCCTGTTGCAAGAATGGAAGCAATCAGGATATTCCTTGCATATGCAACATACATGAACTTCAGGGTCTATCAAATGGATGTTAAAAGTGCATTCTTAAATGGTGATCTCAAGGAAGATGTGTATGTTCAGCAGCCACCTGGCTTTGAGAGTAGCGAATTCCCTGACTATGTCTGCAAGCTTGACAAAGCTCTTTATGGACTTAAACAAGCTCCTAGGGCATGGTATGAAACTCTCTCAGCCTTCCTGATACAAAACAAGTTTGTCAGAGGAAAGATAGACAATACACTGTTTGTCTATAGAACACAACAGGATGTGATACTGGTCCAAGTATATGTTGATGACATCATCTTTGGCTCAACAAACTACAAACTTTGCAAACATTTTGAAAAACTAATGACAAAGAAGTTTGAAATGAGCATGATGGGTGAACTCACATATTTCCTTGGACTACAAATCAGGAAAACTGATAAAGGAATCTCCATCAGTCAAGAGAAATACACCAAAAATCTCTTGAAGAAATATGAGATATCTGATCGCCTGAGGTGAAGACACCAATGGTCCCTCCTAACAACCTTGGACTCGATCTCACCGGCAAATCAGTCAATCAAACCCATTTCAGAGGGATTGTTGGCTCACTGATGTATCTAATGCTGCTAGACCAGATATACAATTCTCAGTCTGTCTAATAGCAAGGTATCAGTCCAATCCCAAAGAATCCCACCTCACCGCAGCCAAAAGAATACTCAGGTACCTGAAGGGAACCCTAAACCTTGGACTCTATTATCCAAAGTGCTCAGGGTTTGATCTCAAAGGTTACTCGATTACGATTATGCTTTGGCCGCAACATGGACGAGAAAAAGTACCTCGTGGTCCTGTAATTTCTTGGAGGAAATGTTGGAGTGCTAAAAGCAATAATCATGGCTATGTCTTCAGGTGAAGCTGAATATGTGGCTTCTTGCAGGATGCTTTGTGCCAATGTTTTGTGGATGAAAAGTCAACTCAGTGACTATGACATCCATTACAAAATGGTACCCATCTTCTGTGACAACACCAATGCAATTGCAATCTCCAACAACCCCGTCCTTCATCAAAGAACCAAACATATTGATATCAGATATCACTTCATCAGGGACCACATTATGAAAGGAGACATAGAACTCCATTTCATCCCTACTGAATATCAATTGGCTGATATCTTCACCAAACCCTTGGATGAACCTACCTTCAGGAGACTAAAAGTTGAATTGGGAATGCTTGACATTGAAAGTCGGGCATCTCAAAATCAATCTCGATAAGTTCTCGAAATGGTTCCTCCTCCCTGAACGAAAACCCATAATACAACCTCACTGAATGAGTAAGACTCATTCAGGGGACCCTAACAGATTAAAATTAAGCATTGAATGAGTAACTAAATGATCCAAGTATCGGTTACTTAAATGTCCTAGGTTGGTAACTATGCTAATTTAATATAGGAATATATGTCTCTTTGTCTTACTCGTCCAACCATATCAAGGGTCTCTCACAAACTTACCTCATCCCCACTTGGCATTAAATGCCTCCTCTCACATAAAATATCTTATTGATATTTTATTACTGCAAAAGTGCACTTTTATGCAACTATTCCCTTAAAACCGGGATTTTTACTACGGGTAGTGGAGTGGTGGCATTAAATGTGGAAATTCAAACGTTTTCTAAAACCGACTCTAAATATTCCCATTTGTGCACAAACCACCCCTCTCACCACTCTATAAATACCCTCTTCAAAACCTCATAAACACACACACAAAAGATTTCGCTAACAAAACTCTCAAAATCTCTTTTAAAAACCCAGAAATCTTTGTGCTCTTCAAAACCTTTTCTGAAAATCTTCTCTCAGAAACCTTACAAAAGTTTTTCATCACAACTTAAGAGATTCAAACCTTTGATTGTTCTTGTAAAGAAGTTTCTTTTCAAAACCCTAAAAACCTTTTAATGGAAATGGCAAGAACACAATCTCTTCAGTTTGCTTCACAAATGGGTAGGTGATCTTAGCAACGTTGAATTTAAAACAAATAATGTCATAGGAAATTTTGAATATCCTCAAACTGTCCTAGCCTATAAGGACATTATGAAATTTTTATATAATCGCCCACTTGAAAACGCCTTTATTCAGTGTCCTTCAATCGCACGTACCAAAACCTCCTCGTGGAGTTTTGGGCAACAGCTAAGGCCTTTGACCCGACACCCTCTACTAATGAGAACAACCTTAGACCTCTCAAGGAATATCTCATCAGTTCGGTCTTAACGGGGGAGCAACAATTCACCCTGGATTATAAAACTTTTGCACCTCCAGGGTTAGACTACAACAAAGGTGTTTATGTCGCCCATCCCTAACCCTCCACGGTGAAGGATGGGTTAAAACAAATTGTTTTAGATCCAACGTTTTTGGACAAGACCCCACACAAGAGTTCATTTCCCATGGCTTGGAGGATCCTATTCACATTTGTGATTCAGGTCCTCGGCGGGAACCACTCATCCACTAACACAGTTAACTCTATTCAGTTGATGATGGCATACTGCTTGATGAATGGGGTCACTGTCGACATAGGGAGATCATTTACAGTGATCTCGTAACCAAGCTACAGAGCAAAACTAGGGCGAAATACGTTTCGTACCCTAGGTTTGTCTCTTGTGCTTTGCAAGTGTTACTTGGGTACAAATTATCCTCAGGAAGAAAAATTTGGTGCTTTACCTGGCATCCTAAGCCAATCAAATTTTCAAAAGGACTCATCCCTTGTCACAAATATTGAATTAACGGCCCATATGGTTGCCAGAAAACCGGAGGGAATCGGTGTCTCCTAACCCTGCTCCTATAAAGAGAAAGGGAAGTCTCGACTGGGACTAAGACCAAACCCAAGTCTCAGGGCCCTGAGGCTTCAGGAGCACAACCTAAAAGGCAAAAGAAGCCCCCGACTCAACAGACACCCACTGGAGACCAAGCAACATCTACCCATGGGACAACGAAGGACACTGATAAATCACAGTCAGTGCCCTTGGTCCAAACTACTACTCCCCAAGATCCAGAGGGAAACATACAACCCGCTGCCGTAGGAACGCCTTCCACAGCCCGTGATGACATTAGCAAATCAAAGCCTTAGTCCGAGGGCACACCTGAATGATCCCAATGACTCAGAGGGAACCAAACAACCCGCTGATAGGGATACCACCTTCACTGACTCTGCTAAAGGCACTGGAAAAACCCATCGTGTCTCGGGGGTCTCGGGGGACAAAGACTCGGAGGGACAGAAACACCCCGCCGATATGGAACCCAAAACCAATCCTGACTCCGAGAAGGCAGGAAACGCCCACCGTGTCGAGGGGTCAACGGGGAACAAAGACTCAGAGGGAAATATACCACCCGCTGATATGGAACCCATCACCAACCCCTTGTTAACCGTTGCTGATGTTACTAGGTACTATTTTCGGAAGATGAACTTGCTGACAGTGATGGTGAAATTTTATCAGCAGGGGAAGAAGTGGACGCTGAGGTTCAAGCTAAACAAGGACCCCAGCCTGATCCATAGGAGCATACTGAATCACCATTCAAGCCTGACAATGATGACTCATCTTCCTCCACTATGAGTTCAAAAGATTTGATAATGTTCTTCCACTCACCGAGAGGCAGCTTGTTCAGTGGATCACCAAAGCTTCAAGGAAGTTATACTCTGGGGTCACTGAAACATTGTGGGAACAACACACTGAGAGGCTGCTTGCCAGTTATGCCGATCTAAAGGCTGAGGTACAAGCCTTTGATGAAAATGTTCATGAGCACAGGGATTTGATGTATGACAATCTTCACAGACTGGACGAAAACTTGGCTAAATTTCTCGTGCACCTTCAGGGGTGTAGGCACAAAGATAGATGAAATCAGGAATTTGTCAAAGAAGATCCAGCTCAACTCTCAAGTGTGAAGGCTACGAGGCTTACTTGAAACAATCCTCCAGCCTCACTAAACTGGTTGAAATGCTCCAATCTGCAAATGTTCAGGGTCTTCAATCTTCAGTCCAGTCTCTTCAAGCTACATTGGGCTTTGTGAATACTTAGGTAGCTACTTTGGCTCAGGCATCTTCTTCCCTGGCCTGGAATCTCGGGCCCAGAATGACTGCTTTGGAAGTTTCTCAGACAAATTTGGAAGCAAAAGTCACTGGTATTCAAACCGACACTTCAGACATCAAGGCTATGATCTCTGAAATTTATCAGGCCTTCAAGGGTCAAGGAGCTTAGTCCCCCTCAGCACCATCACCAACTCTTGCCCTCACTGACGCTCTGGCAACAGTTGAGGGGGAGAAAGCTGAAGAAACTCCTCTTCACACTAAGGGGAGACAACACCACCAAGATCTGAGCTCCAATCTCATCATCACCACCAGTCAAAGAATACCTATCTCATCAACCCCACCACCAACATCAACAACAACAACACTGACAGTGATCACACCAATAATAACAACAACACGCCTCGGTAGCATCTTCTTCTTTAGGCCGGACAAAGGAAAAGGCATAATGACAACACCACTGAGCCCGAGAAGATTCCCTTTAAAATCGGCAACATGAATACCTGCTCACACCACAACAACTAAGTGCCTATCTTGCAAAAGAAGAAAGGAAACTTGATGAGGAAGAAATAAAAAGCAAAGAGGCACTGGTAAAGGTGGTGTTGCTGAAGAAGCCGAAAACGTTGGAATAGATGCTAAGAAGCTTAAAAAGGGTCAAGCAGGACAAAAGTTCAAGGAAGCTCAGGAGCTACTCAGATAATTTGAAATGAGAAAAGCAGTTGGAAGAAAAGAAGAAGAAAACTGCCCTCGTGCAAAGCAAAATTGAGCATTACAATCGACAATGACAAGTCGAAGGCTACCTGAAAAGATCACAGATGTCAAAATCATCCCCAATACCAAACCACCGCCATAAATTTTACAGAGGGGATGATAAAATACACTTCGAGGTTCATGATCCCCTAAATTTCACTGACTTTGGGATCACTGAACTCGATGAGCTTGGTCCAATTATTGAAAAGAAGAAAAATGCGGTGGTTAAGGAGCTGATGAACATGCTCAGTAAAAGATATGAAAGACTGAGGGATGCACCAGCACAACTGAGGATTCAGCCTGCCTTAACTGCACCTCAAGGGTCTCAACCACAATCATCCACCGAAAGGAAGAGAGTTGAGTTCCAGCCGAGATAAAAGTGCACGGTTTCAGTGCAACAGGGAGCCGCCTGAAGGTGTTAAGTTTGTAAACTATTTGGTGATTGAAAAGCCTGAAAGAGGGCTATTTTTCTTTGATGAATATGGAAACCCAGCGTTCCAAAGGTGGAGCGATATTGATAAGGCTGGAGTGGCAACAATGCCGAGCTACATACCGGTGGCTTCTCAAATCAGACTCTCCGCAAATATCAAATTCAGTGTGACTTAAATGCCAAGATAAGAGAGCATCCCGACAGAAAACACTGATCACAAAGAAAGTCAAGCTTGAAGCACTCGGAATCCATCTAGACTAATCATTTTGATTTATGTTTTTGTACTAGTGATAGGAGCCATGTAATCTGATCAATAAAAGATGTATGTTTTGTTAAATTACTCGTGTTCCGATTGTATTCATTAGTCCATTCAGTGTAAGAAGAAGCCATTTGCTCACTTACACTGATCAAACACTTAGGCTATTTGTATATCCAAATAGGGGAAGACTGTTGGGTTCAGTAAATACCCAAACCCCTTAATCTAGGATTTGAATAGAAAATAGACCAAGTATCTAGTCCGTTAAACACTAACAGGTCACTGAGTGCATAGTCTCTCGGTGGAGTCATCATCGAGGATACTCATATGAGGCGATGAAGAAGTCTCTCCACTCAGTAGGGCGGAACTTAAAGGGTGAAGACTGAGTCAAGAAGAAGATGATGGATTCAGTGAGTGATGACAATAACTCACTGAATCCCTAAGACTCCTCTCCAACTACTTACACTGAAGACAAACTGAAGTAGAAGACTGAAGAATGAGCGGGACAAGGCGGGATAAGTTTGAATCAGATAAGACGAAGTACTTATCAACCAAAGTCAACTTTCCCTGAATGGCAAAAGATCAGGCTCAGTGTCATCACTGACCTTAGGAAAGTAGTCTTGTCTCTTACCTAGAATAGCCTTTGTAAACAGAGACAAAATGCATCAAGATTTTTTGTCTTCTCAGTAAGATGTCAGTTTGTCACTTAGGAAAGAGTTAAAACTCATACATGTATAAATAGCATAAGAGATAGAGTGAAAAGGTTAAGCTTGTGAATTGTAAAAACACACATACATGCAAGCCATCTTTTCACTCCTCCAAATACAACTTAATCCCTGAGATAGCTCAGTGGGTTCTAAGAGTTGTGCTCAGACTTAGCCAGAGCTTAGAGAGGAGTCACCAAACTTTGTCATTTCAATCCCAAGTACTATTCCGCAAGTACTTGGGTAACGTATTCTTTATGATTGATTTTTAATAAAGAATATGATGTTGAAAATTACTTT
Source organism: Chrysanthemum makinoi (assembly GCA_910596185.1). Classification (NCBI taxonomy): domain Eukaryota; kingdom Viridiplantae; phylum Streptophyta; class Magnoliopsida; order Asterales; family Asteraceae; genus Chrysanthemum; species Chrysanthemum makinoi. The sequence continues at coordinate 25,813,267 of OU343219.1, forward strand.
GTGTGTTTTACTTATGTTAATTTCAGTCATTGTTCACTATTAACTTGTTTTATATTCTTAAAATTGTTTTAAACGATAGTGAACGGGGAACAACATAAGGGATTTATAGGAGCATCCCCACACTTGAGTTTTTATTACTCTAACACTAATTTGACCCGAATTGAAAAGATCAAAACACTTGGAGTACATTATTACGTAAATAAAGAGAATTTGAATTTAAGGTTCTTTCCCGTCACTCCATAAAATTTAACTTTACCCATGAGTCCCAATCATCCCAAAACTGTGTACAAAAGATATGACTCGACTTAACAACCATGCAACTAACTAAATAATTGAACTAAGGGTTTAATATGATAACAATAATGCACTAAAAGTGAGTGCATACAAGGTAGGCTAAGGTAATTTGGGTGTACATTTTGGGGTGGATTGTAAATAATGCTCGTCATTGATATTCCAAAAAACCGAAACATCACGAGAACCGCGAAAAAGATAGGATATGAGTGGTTAACTAGGGGTATCGTGTACTAAAGATGAGTACATCGCAAGAGTGTGGGGGAATTACTGAACTGATGTGGAAGAAGTAATTATAATACAGGTATCAAATAAGAGTTATCATAATGCCTCTTATCATTTAGTTATTTCTAACTACACAAGTGTAGTCTCACTAGCGATCTCGGAATGCATCACAAAACAAGTTCTAGAATCTATTATACTACCGGTACACTCTCGAAGCATTAAAGGTGAATGTTTTAATTCCTATAGATCTAGGGGTGAACCTCACATTTTTGGGGTGGAATTTGAGTGGTAAAGGGTTTTTGTGCTAGTCATATAACTCCTAGCCATGAGACGCTTTATTAAGACTAAAGACCCACCCGTACAAGTCATGAAAAATTTTAAATTTGGCGCTAAAATTACCCTAACAAATATTTCTCATGGTTTATTACACAAATGAAATAGGAGAAGACAAATGATCAAGGATAAGCATAGTTTCAAAGTTCTCGTTTTATTCTCCATCCCTACACTTAAACTGAACATTGTCTTCAATGTTCCCCAAAAGTATCAAAGTTATGATAATGGAAGGTAATTAAAAGAGAAAGAAACTAGTACTCCCCTGATTAGCTCGGTAGGATCCGTGTGAAGTAGTGGTTAAATTCTTTCCAAGAAGAATGTATGCGTGACAAGCTCCATCCAATCTTATGTTTCTTCTTCTTGATAAATAAAACCTGCACACTTTAAGAAAATAGACGAAACCTTCGCGTAAAATCGGCGGTAAAACTATATATGACTCTACTAAACTAGGATATAATGCTTGTGGAATGGATGTATGCAGATTTTCTGGAAAATTAAGACCTGAGATTTTCCAAGAATTTATAATTAGTACAGAAAACGAGAGAAAGTAATAAGTTGTTTCTACTCCTCCTGACGTCATCAGGTTGTAATCCTGACGCCGTCAGGTTATCCTGACAGAAACTGTTCTGGTGCATTTTTCTGAAAAAATTACACCTTTAAAATCTGGAAAAGTTCCTCCAAAACATCCATTATGACTCGATACAAGCATTTGACTCTAACAAACACACATATATATCTTTTTCAATAATCATAGTTCTCATGTTCACGTTCTTTTGAAAACGTGTGTAATCCTTCCTACACTTATCCTTTTTGTAAAATACCTTTATATATAATTAAGACGAGGTTAAAGACAAAATAAAGCATTTTCACAAATTTAAACATGAGTACATACAATAATGAAAAGATATATGACACACAAACAAGCAAACAATTAAGCATGGGTTGCCTCCCACGAAGTGCTTTTCTTTATTTATGAGTCTTGTAGCTAGACTCGAAGTCGTGCTCCTACGTTGTCTCGTTTTTCATCCTCAATGAAAACTCTATCATATTGAAAAAATTCTCATCTATTCTATACTTAGGTCCGAGGGTCAAGCAACCCCTATAGTAAAGCCTCATTTTCTCCTACATGAACTTCAAACCTTTTTCAACATCGTCTTCGCTTTTTTCTCAAAAGCTCTAATGTTGTCTCGCTCATAAAGGGATAAAGGGCCATATCCATTCATTTTCCAAGGCATCCTATAAGTGATCTCATCGTCCCCTTCCTTAAACCAAACTGTTCATTCAGAATTGTTATAGCTCATTTTGGACTTTTCAACAAACGGTTTTCCTAGCATAACTTGGGACAAGCTATAGTCAATGACACATCCTATGTCTTCTAGGACCATAAAATCAACTAAGTAGGTGAATTTTCCTATAAAGACGTGAACATCCTTGACTCTTCCCACAAAATTGCAAACCCCACCCGGATACTTAGGGTCTCTCCTAATCTTAAGTCGTTCATTCATAATTTCATTGTAAACAGCTGATGTCATCACATTAATGGGAGATTTAGATCTATGTAGGCGTGCTCGACATTCCTATATCCAATCATACATGGGATTTTGATGTTCCAAGGATTTCCTCTCCTAATCTTTGGGCATATCCTAATGATGGGTGATCGAGGATTATCGATTATGTATTGGTGGTAAATAACTTCTTTCTTAGTGGGGTAAAGATTGAAGTAAGCACTATTCTCCTCATTCACATTTTCATTCACTTAACCATTACCCGAACTACTGCTAATCATGGAGCCAACAACTGAGGCGTTAACCACGTTTTCAACAGCATCCCTAATTGTACTCTTAAATACCCTATGTAAATCTTGAAGATCGTTGTTTCTACTAACATACCGGTTGCGGAGATTGTTAGAGGGGTGTTGGTCAATGGGTTGTGGTTTGAGTGGAAGTGGTTTATTTGGTGGTGGGTTGTTGTTTGGTGGGTTATCACCTTCCATGATGAAAAGTGATGGGGTTACGAACAAAGTCGCGAATAAGGGGGATAGACTACACGGAAGCTAAAAATGAGAAAAAAATATTACTTGATAGGAATCAAGCAAGGGAACCTAAACGAGATAGAAATCTAACTAGCTATTCTATTCCCCGGTAGCGGTGCCAAAAACTTGATGCGCATATAACGCGTACAGGGTCAAAGGAACTTCCTTTTCGTCGAGCAAGTTTTTTCAACACCTTAGGCAGTGAACCTAATCATTGTAGTGTAGTATTGGGTAAGCCTCGGGTATTGATATCGTTCTCTAGGGGAATAGGAATGCTAGTGAGAGATGTACTACGCTAAGGTTTGAGGTTGAGGAAGATTATTTTTTATCCTTTTTATATTTTTTTTAGAAAGCTAAGGGTAAAATCTCGGGGTTTGGATTTGAGGGTTGGTACTTCTACCGATTACTCTACTTATCTAATTATCTAAACTAAGGGGTAGTCTATGTCTATTGATGTGTGCTCGTATGATGATTAAAAATGTGTCTACCTAGATACTATTACTCCATAGTTATCTTTTATTGGTGCTTGAATTGTCACGTCCTTATTCTTAACGCGTTGTATCTTCTAAGGTCGTAGGGTATGCTTTTATCCCTAATTCTTTGAGACTACCTTAAGGTTATTGCCTACAAAATCTCTAGGATTCATAAACTAACTCTAAGGTTATCTTTGGATGTTTAGTCTAAAATTACGCTAGGTGGTTATAAACTAAGGTTCACAAAGATTACTCAAGCATTAAAAACACAACGATGGCCTATTGCACTCCTAAGCCAATTACAATTAAGATAAGATACAACCAATCAATAATTAATAACTAGGTTTCATAGATCTAAGCAAACACACAAGAAATTTAGCCGGACATGTTAAACATGCAAGCATACACACATACAATCGAAGACATAATGAAATCAATGAAGTAAATTACTTATCTTGATGTAAAATAGGTTATGAGAACCCTAAGATACTTGTCCAAACCGCACAAAATCGTTTAGGTTTTTACTCCGCAAGTCTACCTCCTAAAATTCTAAAAATTCGATTTCTATATATAATTTTACAATTGCGACATCGTCACCTTATAGTTGGGACGCCGTCAGATCGCCGTCATTAGGGTTTTGTCTTGGCCAAGTCATCATTGGGACGGCGCCACGTTGTGGTTGTGACGCCGTCCTTCGTAGTGACATCGCTCGACGACCGATCTAGGCCGCCGAGAAGAAAAGTCTTCGTGGACGCCCTTACTTTTCAAAGCCTCGACGCGCCAGTGTAAAATAGCAAAATCACTACTGAGTCTTCACAAATTCAATTACACAAAGAGGGACGGTGTCGCCCTCTGTTTGGGACATCGTCAGGTGTAATTCCAGTAGCTTGAGTGTCTTAATCTTGACTTAGCCATTTTCTTCACATATTCACTCCTTTTCATCCAAAAATGCATCATTCCAACATTTTGTCTCCAAGAGACCTAAAAAGTGAAAAGGAACAAAATTAAGCAGTAACGGATATAAAAGTGGGCGATTAAGGGCTTAAATAACCCCTTAAGAGTGTACGTTTTAAATCCTTATCAGTTTTTTTTAAATACATATTATGAGTAATGCGGTACCTCTATTTTAAAGATTTTATTATGTGATATATGTTTTGGTTGAGTTGATGCGCTTATTAGAACTAGTCATTTTCGAACACTGATACCTACCCTATGCCTTTGTCACAGACCATGCCTTCACTAGCTTATGATGTGTCAGAGGATGTCCATGTTGTTACTTCCCCAAAGATTGACTCGATGATGTAGCAGAGTGATCTTTATGTGACTGCTCGACATTCTAGTTTCACTTCTTCATCATCTGATCGCCCTAGCTCATCTAGGCAGCTCACATTGCATCAGGTATTAGCACGAGCCCAGACTCCTAGACTTACTCGTAGTACTGCTCGTATGTCATTACGACCGCCATCATCACCTATACACCTAGCAGCTCACTCTCTTCTGTCATCACCACTAG
>OU343219.1:25818233-25849695 GCA_910596185.1 Chrysanthemum makinoi
ACATTCTAGTTTCACTTCTTCATCATCGATCGCCTAGCTCATCTAGGCAATCACATTGCATCGTATTAGCACGAGCCCCACTCCTAGACTTACTCGTAGTAATCTGCCAGTATGTCATTACGACCGCCATCATCACCTATACACCTAGCACTCACTCTCTTCGTCATCACCACTAGCATCACCATGTCCTAGAAGACCTAGATCCCCTACTGTACCACCTCAGGATTCACCTTCACAAAGACGCCGACTCATGGACTTCCCTCGTAGATGAGGATGAGGAGGAGTATGAGGACGAGGAGGAGTACGCAGAGGAGGATGTGGATCCTCGGGAGTAGGATGATGAGGATATCCCATGGGGTACTCCACCATTGCAAAGTCCTGCGCATTGGCGCATTCTCCAAGACCAGGCTATCCCTTACCTTTGCCAGCTTGATTCTCCCTGGGCAGCCTTTTGACTTTGACGCACCTCCTCACTCACCTGAGATAGGTAGCCAACTAGGTTCAGAGATACCATCGAGATTGCTTGAGCCCGAGGAGTGTCGGGAGACGGGTCTGATTTAGGAGAGGATTACATCTCAGTGTGTTAGGCTTAGTCAGCCAGATAGACTTATTGGAGTATCGACGGCTAGTGTAGAGGATTTGAGAGCAGATATGGGTTCCGTAGTTAAGAGGACTACGATTCTGAGAGTGGGTGTGTCGAAGCTCCATGAGCGGTAGGGACCTGCTGAGAGGGTTCGCGATAGCCCGAGATGCAGAATCAACGCTATGGCGCAAGGTAGGCGAGTTGGAGAGGGAGTTCGTGGATCTGAAGAGTGATCGCGATGCTTAGCTTGTTGAGCTTTCATCTCTATAGAGGGAGGTTGATGATATTAGGAGATCGCTTAAGAGTGTTCGTGATCGTGGCTAGATTGTGTTAGATTCATAGCATTGTACCATCTTGAAACTGAGTAGTCTCTAGTTCGAGATGTAGATATATCCTAGTTATCTTGTTAGTATCGTTGTTAGGATCGTTTTTGATTTCTCCGTATCCTTTCATGTATTCCACTTTGAAACTTATGAGTTATGGTTATTAGAATGTGCATCCTTTAGTTTTGATTCGGTCTCTAGTTATTTCTGCTACGATATAGTGTTATCCTTGTTAGCCTTGATTATGTATTCGTGCGTTATTCGGTGATCCTTGGAACCAAACCCAATTTTATAGAGCATGTACTGTGAACTTATGAAACTGTTTTTTAACCTTCAGATCAATGGCACCAAGACGAAACCCGCCTAAGACCAACCGAGCAGCTCCTGCTGTTGTGGTTACTCCAGTCAGTCGAGGTCGTCGTCCACCCCTCACCACTCCACCCGCTGAGAACCAACACGATAACCCCGCTGTTAGGAACCCAAATGTTAACGACCGCTTGAGAATGGTCGTGTTCCACTGAACCCTCCACCTTTGAATCAAGCCCAAATCGACCAGCTCGTGACACAGCATGTAGCTGAACTGCTAGCTGAGTCTAATCGCTCTAACAACTCTGGTGGAACCCCACCGCTTAATCGAGCTCGAGGTTGTACCTATAAATAGTTCTGATTCTGTAGTCCCATCGAGTTCGGAGGAACCGAGGGAGTGGTTTACCTAACAAGGTGGATGGAGAAAACGGAGTCTGTGTTTACCGTAGTAACCTGTGATGAGGATTGTAAGGTTAAGTATGCAAAGTTCACCCTGAAGGATGAAGCGTTGACTTGGTGGAACAACTATCACACATCAGTAGGAAGTGATATAGCCTATAGCATGACTTGGACCCAGTTTAAGGCTCTTCTAATCAAGACTTACTGTCCTAGGAACGAAGTTAAGAAGTTAGAGGTTGAGTTCTGGAACCATAAGGTTAAGGGTAATGACATGACGACTTACAATCGTTGTTTCCAAGAGTTGTCGCTGCTTTGCCCAGAAATGGTTCGCACTAAACCCTTAAGATTGAGAGGTATACTGATGGATTGCCTCTAGCTACTAGGAATGATGTCATTGCTGCGAAGCTGGCTAACTTGCATGAGGCAGTTATCGTAGCTCAGCGTTTGATGGACTCTTATGTGTTAGAAGGATGAGACAAGGGTAAGAGTGATAAGAGGAAGAGGAATGAGACTGTTAAGGGGAATGGCAACAAACGGCAAGAGACTGCCATGATGTACGCCATAAGTAATGGAGAGAATAAGGGTTATGAAGGTAGCAAACCCTTGTGTGGTCGTTGAAACCGACACCACCATGGACCGTGCTCAATAGTGTGTAGGAATTGCTCTAAGGTAAGACACATGGCCAAGGACTGTAAGTCTCGTCCCCTTGCTATGGCCCAAACTGCACAAGGAGCGGTCATAACATCAAATAATCCTGAATATTAAGTGTCAATTTCCCCCGATAATGCTTGTAATTTATATCATTTATATGGATTTATGCTTGTTTTCTATTGTTTTCCACTTTCAGATAAATTACGAGCATTGGAGCTAAAGAGACGCGTAATTGGAGAAGTATCAAAAGATTTATCATAGTATGCTGACTTTGAAGAAGTTACGGCGTAACTCTTCTCTCACATTACGCCGTAACTAAAGCGTGACTCAGGAAACCAACTCATTAGAAGGTTATGGCGTAACTCTCCCCAAAGACTATGACGTAACTCTATTAGGTCAAATGAGGTTCCAAGCCGCTGATAACTATGCCGTAACTATTCCACCAACTACGGCTTAACCAAGTATTATTGAAGACTACGGCGTAACCATTCATTAGGTTACGTCGTAACCAGCAGATCTAGTGCAAATTACGAAGGAATTGAATATTACGGTGTAACCCTTATTTTAGTTACGCCGTAACCCAGATCTGGCCTATAAATACCCCACGATTTCCATCATTTCAAAGCATCCCATTCCACATACAACAACCAGAGAACGTGGGAAGAAGCCAAAGGCAGGTCTAGAGGAGCATACGAAGCTGTCTCCAAGGGAGAAATCACTCCCCTACGATAAGCATTAGCATTTTATCTTTTCTTTACTTTCGATTCATGTATTTCGTAACTTTGAATATTAAATTGATTTGTATGGTTAATATGAGCGGCTAAGCACCTCTTGGTGCTGACCTAGTTATGATTCTTTAATTGTTTTGTTTATGCGTTTATATTACTCCGTATAATTATTTCTAAGTGTATGCATGCATAGTTTATTGGTAGCTACCCTTGTTTCTAGTTTTGAATGGCGGTAGAGGCCAATTGCCTAGGAGATATGACCAACTAACCCTAGGTGAGCGGACTAAGACGGGAAGGGTAAGATATGACCAACTGACGACCCTTTCTACTTATGCGATTTGACCAACTGATCACCTACCGCTTGGATGAACTTATGAATTAGGGGTGAGTGTTTGTTGCTAACGCCCGGGCACTCACTATTATAAATCTAGCATGTAGCCGTACTTAATGACTTGGCTTAGGGGACCAGGAACAACATGACTTATGAGGGGACACCTGACTTCTCCTGTGGTGGCATATTTGCTGATAGGTTAGGGCGAATTGACCAAATGCTGTCCTCTCGACTTTGACCCCACCTGAAGTAATTAGAAGTAAGTAGACGTATACATTACTAGCTAGGAGGATTAACTAGGTTAGCACCACTCTCCTCTATTGATTTATCCTTTGCCTTTATTTGCTTTAGTAGTTAATTAATTAAATCCTTATCGAAATCATTATTAAAATATATGACACTTAGACTTAGTAATAATCCAACACACATAGCTCTTGGGACGACCTCGGCTTTACCGAATACTACACTACACACGACCGGGTACACTGCCCGTTAGTGCATTAGGGTAGACCATAGGTATAACGAGATTTTATAAATATTAAAACCTTGTCAATAAAACCTGCATCAAGCGGACTGGAAGGCCACTGTCACCTGTTTTGGATGTGGAAAGAAAGGGCACTGCAAGAATGAGTGCCAAGAGCAGTGGGTGAGAGGAAACCCCGGTAATATAGGAGGATTTGTTAACCGAGGTGTGGGAAGTAATGGCAATAGCCTTGTAAAGTGTGAAGTTGAAGGGAACCAGGGAAATCACGGTGCTAGAAATCAACAGAGAGACATGGGAGCCGCGCGAGTGTATGCTATTGGGAAGGAAGCTGGTGAAGACCCGAACGTAGTTACGGGTACGTTCCTTCTCAATAACCGCTATGCTTCCATATTGTTTGATATTGGTGCCGATATGAGTTTCGTATGCACCACCTTTATGCCATCACTAGGAATTTCCCCAACACCTCTAGGGTTAAGTTATGATGTAGAGTTAGCTAATGGAAATAGGGAAAGGATAGACATTGTAGTCCAAAGTTGCACACTAAGTTTCCTAGACCACCCGTTTAGCATAGACCTTTTGTCAGTTACCTTAAGAAGTTTTAACTTCATCATCAGGATGGATTGGTTGTCAAAGAATGGTGCACAAATCATCTGCTATGAGCAGGTCGTGCGTGTACCGTGTGGCGAAATAGTTCTGAGCATACAAGGAGATCGGAGCGACTATGGAGGTCCTTCCCGGTTGAGCATCATCTCTTGTATTAAGGCCCAGAAGTACATCGAGAGAGGAGGTTTTCTTTTCTTGGCTCGAATTTCTAAAAACAAAAGCGAGAAGAAGAGCGAAGGACACCTCAAGGATGTACCCATCGTTAGAGAGTTTTCGGATGTGTTTCTCGATGATCTACCAGGGATTCCACCTGTCCAACAAGTGGAATTCCAAATTGAGTTGATACCTGGTGCTGCACCTGTAGCCCGGGCAACCTATCGACTTGCTCCAAGAGAATTGGAGGAACTGTCTAAGAAGTTGGCAGAATTGTCAGAGAAGGGATTCATTCGACCGAGTTCGTCACCGAGGGAAGCACCCTGTTGTCCTGTGAAGAAGAAGGATGGATCGTTTCGGATGTGCATTGACTATAGGGAATTGAATAAGTTGACGGTGAAGAACCGATATCCACTACCTAGAATAGATGACCTATTTGATCAACTCCAAGGAGCTAGTGTCTTTTACAAGATCGACTTACGATCTGGATATCACCAGCTTAGAGTTCGAGAGGAGGATATCCCTAAGACGGCATTTAGGACTCGTTATGGACACTATGAATTCCAAGTGATGTCGTTTGGTTTGACCAACGCACCAGCGATATTCATGGACCTTATGAACCGAGTGTGTAAGCCATATCTAAATAAGTTTGTGATAGTATTCATAGACGACATCTTGATATACTCCAATAATAGAGAGGAGAACGAAAAGCATTTTAGGCTCATTTAGAGTTGTTAAGAGAAGAGAAGTTGTATGCCAAATTCTCTAAGTGTAAATTTTGGATTCCGACCATGCAATTCTTAGGCCACGTGATAGATAGTCGAGGAGTTCATGTTGACCCAGCCAAGATTCAGGCCATTAAGGAATGGGCCGCCCCTAGGAACCCATCAAAAGTCCGCCAGTTTCTAGGTTTAGCAGGCTATCACAGGAGGTTCATTGAGGGATTCTCCAAAATAGCTAAGTCGTTGACCAAACTGACGCAGAAGGACGTTAAGTATGAATGGGGAGAAAAGGAAGAAGAAGCATTCCATCTTCTGAAGGAGAAGTTGTGTAGTGTGCCCATCCTAGCTTTGCCTGAAGGAAGCGAAGATTTTGTCGTATACTGCGACGCTTCGCATAAAGTCTTAGGTTCTTTTTTGATGCAACTGGATAGCTTATGCCTCCCGACAACTGAAGAAGCATGAGAAAAACTACACCACCCATAATCTGGAGTTAGGTACTATAGTGTTTGCCCTTAGGATTTGGAGACATTACCTGTATGGAACCAACTATGTAGTGTTTACTGACCATAAAAGCCCAAGCACATCTTAGACCGTAAAGAGCGAATATCGACAACGTAGTTGGTTAGAATTCTCCTACAACAATAGTTAGCATTCTAGCATTAAGGCGGCCCCATTTGAGGTGTTGTATGGCCGAAAATGTCATTCTCCAGTTTGTTAGGCGAAAGTTGGCGAGAGTCACTTACCGTCCCAACTCGTTCTAGAAACCACTGAGAAGATAATTCGGATTCGTAATCATTTGCAAACCGCTTGTGATAGACAAAAGAGTTACGCCGATAGGAGACGTAAACCCTTAGAGTTTCAGGTAGGAGATCGTGTTATGTTGAAGGTTTCTCCTTGGAAAGGAGTGATACGTTTTGGCAAGCGTGGAAAACTCAATCCCCGATACATTGGTCCCTTTCCAATCCTAGAAAGAATCGGACCAAGAGCTTACCGTCTTGAGCTACCTTCGGAATTAAGCAGTGTACACAATGTCTTCCATGTTAGTAACCTTAAGAAATGTCTTTCGGAGGAAAACTTAGTTATACCCATGAGAGATATTCGTATTGATGAGAAATTGAATTTCGTTGAGGAACCGATTGAGATCATGGATCGTGAGGTTAAACGGCTGAAGCATAGCCGCATTCTGATTATCAAAGTTCGTTGGAACTCTCGACATAAACCAGAGTTCACTTGGGAACGTGAGGACGTATTCCGTAGGAAGTACCCTAAACTCTTCCTGACAACAAGCAACTCGGAGTGAAACCCGGACGGGTTTCTTCGAGGTCGGGAGGTCGTGACAACCGGCAATTAGTGAGCCCATTTTAGGTAACCGCATTACGCTAAGTTAAACCGAGTATTTGCCTTTAGAACTATTTTGATTGACTATGACTTGTTTGGATATCGATTATTGGTTTTTATGGTTTATTTTATTATCGTATGAGTTGTCGTATGAGTTTTAGCTCTTTTTATTAAGCACTATGTGATTCGGCACAATAAAATCCTATAACGAGAAATAACGTAACTTTTAAACCGTAACTCGAAACTTGACAAATAAATAGTCAAAACTCGTGGAAAAACGTAAATAAAAGCGATAGAAAGTTGAAGGAACATCGTGGGACACTCGTAAGACAATATATAAGCTCGGGAAAGGGTAAACGGGATAGTTTATGAAAAATTAGCGGGTTTGGCCCCTCCTTTTTGGTGTAGCCGGTGCCCCCCCCCCCTTTCTCATTTTTATTTTAGTCCCCAAGTCCATGTATATAAACCCTCATCCCACCCCATTTCACCCATTTGTTTCTCTCACTAAAAACACACACATACCAACTTTCTCTCTACTCTCTCTCTCCTAAAAACAAAACCCTAACCCTGAACCACCACCATAAGCCGCCGCCATTGTCCGGCCATATTCCGGCCAAGTTCCGGCGTTTGACCACCTACCACCACCACCACCACCATTTTGTAGATCTTTCTTTCCTCTTTCCATCCATATATGGCACGCCTATAAAAGCCTTTATTAACACCTCCAAATATTGCAAAAACTATTCGAATCGTTAGGGTTTTCAAGTAACTTTGTAGATTGGGTTTAGGAAAGATAAAAGGAACATGGTTGTGGTATGTTTGAGCCATGAGAAGCCTCGTATGAGCCTTATTTGGATCGTACATAGGTCGACCGTGGTGGGTTTTGGATGAAACATGGGTCTATACTAATTTGCAACTAATAAAACATGTAACTAGTGATTTGGTATCGTGTGTTGTTTCATTCTATTGTGTTTTTGCATTTTCTTCATAGTTTCATGATATTGGTTTAGATTAGTTGATGGGTTTGATGATTGGATGTTGTTTCGAGGTTGATTGATTATGTTTGGTTGTTGGAGAAGCCATTTGGGAGTGTTTGGATGAGATTAGTGAGGCGTACGAGCCACTAGGGACTCGTACGTGAGTATTGGTTGACGTACGTGACCCACAAGGACCAAGGGTCCGGGTCGGGTTGTTGTGGTATCTTGTTGGTAGTTGTTGTTGGTGTTAGGATGAGACGCGTGGAGCTGAAAAGCTTCTAGAGCTTGTTTGGTTCACGTGGTCTTAACCAGGACCGTGTCATGACCATTAGGGTCGTGACATAGGTTACGGGTATATTTGGTTGTTGTTTGGATGGCGAGATTGATATGGGTTGATTGGAGATTGATTTGCGCTATTGTGATTGTTTACTTGGATTCATATTATAAATTGTCAACTTTGAGCAAAGTCGGTGTTACTTTGACTTTTTAGTCATAGTTGACCCCGACAACGCCGTAACATGGACTTTAGTATATATTGGACTATAGATTGATTAAAATCCGAGAAGTCATGACTGTGCTTGTAGACTCAAACGAATATCGATTTGAAACTTATATTGACATTGACGTATATATATATATATATATATATATATATATATATATATAAACATGTTAATAAAACTAAGAAACATAAATAATAAATGGTTTTTATACTAAAACCTTCGATAACAAGACTTGTCTTGTTATTCACTATTTTAAATGGAAATTAACGACTAAAAACGGAAAGGTTTGCTAATTAATAAGTATTTAATGTTTCGAGTGCACATTTATCGAAATGTGCCTTTTATAAGCATTTAATGCCATTTTCGAGCATTTAATACTATTTACGCCTTGTGCATGGGTTACGGATGACCTAACATTAATAGCGTCGATCCACGTGGATAGCGAACTTATTAGGTTGACGAATCTAATAAGAGCCCGCTAGGTACGTAGGATAACGTTATTAATGGGTGAATTATCCTTATGACTCGTTAGGATGCGACCGGTTTATGGGATAATAAGTGACACGAATAAATGATTGAGTTTATCGAGTTGACGAATTCGATAAGGTCTAACTATTTATTCCGAAACTTATTGGACTATGGAGCTTATCGCTTAGACATCTCATTGTGTTGCATTGAGTCACATTGTGGTTATTTGAGTGCATTCATGATATCATGTTGAGTCGATACACACAAACCACGATACCAAACGCTAGGACTAAACGGTGAAACAAGACATTTTTTGAGATAAAGAAAATGAATACATTGGGGTAGATAACATTAATTTTGGAAATATATATTAAGAATTGGTTTATATTAATAGGTTGTTCCGAGTCAGTAGTTGCTGAGCCGTGTTAGCTGTTAGCTTCATTGCTAGTTTTTGTTTGTGCTTTGCTTGCTTGAGGTGAGTTTCATAGCCCCAATTTTATCTTGTTTTAACTAATTGGGGTGAGAAATCATGCTACTCTTTTGGACCTTTTAAACTTCTGATTTGCTTATGTGATTGACTGTTTAGATAGATATGTGGTAGTTGTTGCCTTAGCCTATGGTAGCAATCATAAATGCTATAACACTTGCCTAGCTAAGTATAGACTTCTACCTCGACCTAGTCTAGGGTAGCATCTGTTCTAGACTTTGCTACGACTGCGCTGGCTAGTGTTGCTTAGGGCCCTACTATGACGCTCGGATATGTTATTGATGGTGTTGTTGATTGTGATATCGGTATGTGATTGGTGTGATATTATGTATCTATCTTAGGTCTCGCATAGCAAATAAACTCCTACAGTCCACTCTGAATTTGAATTAAATCTATGAACTCACCAGCGTTAGCTGACCTTTTAGCATGTTTTTCTCAGGTATCTAAGTGATGATTGGAATGCTTGTTCCGTGGAAGCTTGGAAAGGAGGCATGGTTGAAGGATCATATGTAAACTCTGATAATATTATGCGGACCTATTTTATAAATCATGTTGGGCCTTACATTTAACTATTTTGGGATAATTGTATTGGATAATTAAATTTGGGATTGGTTTTTTAGTTATAATATGACTATCTTGTTTGTTATACTTGTGTGATGTACCAATCCATGTAACGCCCCGAAAACTTGTTTAAGTATTCCGTTGTACCGAGATTTGGGGGTGTTACATCAAATAACGCACGTGAATATCAAGATTACACGAAGTTCGACCCATTAACGAATTTTGACAACCAACTCAACAATGATGCAAACTCACGCGACTATAACAACAAGGATATGTGCATCATATAAGTCACAAAGTGGTCGGGTCTAATAGATTAGACTAAGTTTTAATAAAGTGCTCGAATGATTCGTCAAGTCTTATTAAGTTTGTCAACTTATTAAGATTAACGCCCTTCCTCTCGCTTATTAATTCAAAGTTAATCTTGAAAGGTTGCACATAACGATCTTAGGATGGGTTCCAATTAATAACCTTCTCTTCACATACTTATCGGGCCCTTATTGAATTCGTCAATCAAATAAGTTCAAATAATCATGTTGATAGAATTTTATTAACGTTAACCGATACGCAATCTAATTCAATTTAAGCTTCTTAAAGAAAATTATTGGGTCTGATCTCAATCATGAGTTGGAAAACATGTAATATTCTTTTTTGAACTAGAAAACATGTAATATTCACCACGCGTTTGAGCGTGACTATTTGTAGGTTTGCCCACGTACACGCGTATGTACATATGTGCAAGTTATTTTATTTCAAGTTCGTAGTAACAGCCTCTTGTGTATCAAAGTAATTAACATAGGTTAATAATGACATTTCAATACACCACGACAATTTTGGATGGACCTTGATTGGCGTCATTAACCAAAAATCAAACGTTATATTAAACACTCATCATAACTTACGCATTATGTATAATAGATATCATAGATAGAAGTTTTAAGCATTCTGAGCTTCTAAAAAAGAATTGAACTCATCTCGAGCCTTGCGCATGCGAGGTGTAATGCACGAAGAAGACGAAGTTGGTGATGTTATAGGTGAAGATGTTGAAAATCTTACATGACGACCATCGTGTGACTTCCTGCTTTCTCCACTTCCTTTCGTCTTGAGAACTCCTTTCACATCCTTGTCAAACAAGAAAGCCGAATTAACTGGCAAATTAGCATCATTACCACTCGTTTGTATGAGTTCCAATGGCAAATCGAAATACATGTTGGATGAAAAATCGCTCCCTCCAGTCAAAATCCCCGATGACCTCCAAGATCCACACTCAAATTTCTCTAGAGACACCCTTTGGGAGATCACATGTCCAATTTCTTCTCGTTGATCCTTTTTACTTCTCACGGGCTTAGCCTTACTACCAAATCCGGGCAAAAACAAGCAAAGAGCTCCACATTTGAAATCGTCGTCATTTGGTAACTTCCTGGACTTAATCATTCCTCTATATTCATCATCTGATGATGTTTGACCTCTAGGCGTACTATCAGCGCTAGTACTAACGCTGCTAGTACTTTTGTTGGAAGCTTGGTAGAGGTCAAACTCATCATATTGAACAGATGGTCTCCCTTCGCCACAAGACTTGCTACGCTGCATGCGAGTTTCACGAAGCCATGCAAGACGAGAAAGTGCCACAGAGTGTTGATGGGCTAGGGCAGCCGACTTGGGTGAACCTCTTTCAAGTCCTTGATCATCAATGACTTTTGTTTTGGGGATAACCCCACGAGGAGATGAACAAGCCGAACTTGGGAGACTAGCGCTAAGAAACTTGTTCTTTTTTGGTGCGGAAGGCAATGGTTTATTATTAGTTGGAGGTTTAGGTACCCGCGAACTTGGATATTCAACGACTTCTTTCATGGACACTGGATCCACTGAAATATGTATCTCTTTTTCGTTAATCATATCGGTCGACATAACTATACAAAAGTAAATCCTGGAAATATATGGTTTCAAGTATATTAACAAATTCCACTATATATATCAACTTTGAAGCTAGATGGTGGATAGCATGATTCTAAGTAGTGATTAGCATGTTGTTTTGTACAAAATAGATAGAGATGCTAATGTCATAAAAAAAAAAGTCAACAAATTACTTGTGTGCACATAGCTAGTGATTAACCAATTCTTTATCTGTTATTTTATTTCAAGTCAACGCATATAGTTGAATAATATAGAGAAGTATATGTTAGACCTGTTTACATTGAAACCCGTAGGTATAATATTATTATGGATCATTATTTATAATGGTGAAAACCCTAATACCCTAAACCCACAAACCGGGCTTGAGCCTAATTATCCACTAATATTTCTCGCATTTCGAGGCAAATCGAAAGCTCGAACTAGTAGTAAATTAAAAAGCAAAATAAAACAATAACCAAAATAAAACGGGATAACCCAAAGTATCTACTATTCTAATTTTATTTTATTTTTTTATTTTTTTTATTTTTTTTTTTACGAATAACCAAAGTATCCGAAGGATAAACCAAAGTATCCCAAACAAATGTCTCGGGAATAAGAACCCTAGATTTGACACCAACAAAAGTCGTCTCGGGAATAAGAACCCTAGATTCGACACCAATAAAAGTCGTCTCGGGAATAAAAACCCTAAATTCGACACCAACAAAAATCGTCTCGAGAATTAATACCCTGGATTCGACATAAAACAAAAATAAACAATTAAATAATCTAATAATATCTACCATATAGTTTGACACAACTTGTATATTTTTGACATTCAATATCAACCACATATTGTAACCTACGTTACGTTTTTAGTTCTTTCTCATAGCCATGAACCCATGATGAATACAACCGCCACCTACATAAAAAGGAACTTCTTTTACTGACACACCATCGACACCACCGTAACCAAAGATCTTGATGTTGTTAACAGATTCATCACCGAAACTGAAAACATTTACCGAAACCATCGTGGTCGAATAGTCGGCCTTGATACTAAATGGCACCTTCATTACAAAGGGTTTTGTAGCCGCGGATTTACGGTCCATGGCAAGGCAAACCTTTAATGATTGATTTGTACCAAAGTCTTCGGTTTTCCGGTCAGTAGAAGGTTGGAGATGATTAAGAGGGTTGAAGAGTGTAGGAGATGATTGAGAGGGTTGGAAAGAGAAGTAGTAGACGAAATAGTGGAGGGAAGAAGAAGCAGCGGATGGTTAGGATCGGTGGAAGAGACTAAAGAAAAGATTTTTTTTTTTATTATATATTTTTTTATTATTATTATTATTATTTTTTTTTTCAACTTGTAACTATAACAAGCAATAAAAAAAAATAGAAAAAGGGGTATGAGCAGTAGCAGAAGAAACCCTAACGGACCCTAAACCTACAAACCAGGCTTGGGCCTAATTATCCACTAATAGTATAGACTGCAAATTAAGAATTAATTTTCAGTGAAACGATTCGCCTTTACAAAATATATGCGGTTGTATGCACCACTTTAATTTGTTGTGAATCCTAAGAAACAAGTGGAATTTGGTCACATGCGAGTGAGCCAAATGCACTTTAATTTATCACTTAGCCGTATGTTATAGAACCAATTGGAAGTTAAAGTCATTAAAAATACATATTATGTATGTTAGTTGAGTGACAAGTGTTCAAATAAGCTCTTATGATCTGCTAAATATGTCTTTATATTCTCATGCTTATCATGTTTGTGGGTTGTGTTTTTTTTAAAACATAATTCTGGTTTTGAAGTTGCTATAGGCTATCGCTTGAGTGTTCGGTTATACACTGACAGGTCTGTTCTACTTTGAACAGAAGTTTGTGAACTTTGTGTATCCTAAACTTGGGACGTGGAGAAGAAGTAACAAGATATTCATCTGTTCATGTTTGTTGATCAGTCATAAAGTATGTGTTTATTGTTTATGCATGATTAATTAGTTTGGGTGTATATAGATTTCATGGGAGGAAAAGGAAAACCTTTTCGCTGTACTCCGGATCGTATAATACGTGATTTGTTTATATTACTCTGTAAATGGTTTAATATAAAAACGAGATTTTCTACCCGCGCGTTGCTGCGGTTTTTTGCTTCTAGTTTTTTGATGTTCCCGTTGCGACGGGTTGTTATATTAACCAAATAGTTTGCATGTGGAAAATCATAATAATAAGGGGTAATGGTTAAAAAGACTAAACTTCACACCCTTCCTTCTTCGGAATAACAAAAATTTTTATTTTTGAGGGTATTATACTTTCAAATTCATCCTCTTTAGGGATTTGCTAAACAATTGACATTTTTGCCCTATTACCCACAAGAGCAAATGATAGCAAGTATGATACTTTTTTTTATCATTTGCCCTAGTTTTTATTATGTTAAATTTTGATATGTATAAGATAAATTATTTAATGATTTATAATTGTGTTAAATCTATGATAAAAATGTTTTGTTTTAAGTTTACACTATTTACTTATTAAGATAATTTAGTTCCACCACCACTTCCATTTGCAAATGACATGTACTTCTCAATTGAAAAATGGAATTTAAAGAATAAATAATGTATAGCCCATACTAAAACGTGTTTTGCTAAGAAAACGGAATAAGAATTAACAAGGTAACGTATTTTGTGATAGGGAACGAATGTATTTTGGCCAATTTGATCTACGACGATCAAACTCAATAGGTTTATGGGTTAAGATGCCGGAATTGACTGCTTTGATACCAGTTGATATACTCTTACAGAATCAACGAGATTCAAATAAGAGTATAACTAACCAAAAACACAAACAATAAGAATTGAGCTCAAGAATTAGTTAATGGGATTTGTTATGGCTTACTGACTTGTAGAAGTTTAGTACAAGAGAGAATTATCAAAACCGCTACAAAATGTGAAATGAATTGTGTTATATACAAATGAAATGATGAAACCTGAACCGCTTTTCCCCGCTGATTCTGCTAAAACCAAGCTACCTCACACAAGCTAGCCACTTGTGAATGGCTAACCGTAAGAAGCTTAAAACCGCTTAAAACACAAATACAATGAAGTCCTGGAGAATAGAATGAATTCCCGGGTCGTTAAGTCCCACGGAGACTCAATGGTGTGTAAACACTTTCAGACGATAGAATGATCACTAAGGATAGTGATCAGTAAGGATTTGATTGGAAATTATACCTAAAGAAAAAAATTATAAATTACAGCGACTTAAATACAAATTAAGAAAATTAAAAAGTTAAATATATTAAATAAACGCTATCACTATTTTAAAATGATGAACGTTTAAAACCTAAAACTTACGTTTAAATAAAATTACGTGAACGTACTAAATAAAATGTGAAAATAAAGAAGGAAAAGGCCTACAAATATGAAAATGATATTTTTACAATCCTAATGATAAAAGAAAATTTTTAGAAAAATAAAATTATTTTTACAACTATTTATCTAATTATTATTAATTAAAAACTATTTTTAACTATTTAATAATAGCCTAAAATACAAGAAATTATGAAATAAGGCTAGAAAAATAAAATTATGACTTAGAAAAATCAAAAATAACAAAAGAGAATTTTCAAAACTATTTTTGTATTTTTCTGATTATTTTTCTATTTTCTATGAATTAAAAACTATTTAAAACTAATTAAATTGCTTAAAAATACAAATCTAACTAAGAAAAAATCTGAAAAATATTTTTTGTCTTTTTATATTTATCTAAACCTAAAAAAAATGAAAACTTAATTTTTGAACCTTTTCTGATTTAATTGGATTAAAAGCTATTTAAAAAGTGGTAAAAATTGATTTAAATGCGAAAAATAGCAAAAGGCTTGGAAAAATATGAAAATTTCAGGAAAAGTCTAAAATAATATTTAGAATCTAGGAAAAATATAAAAAACAGGGGTTGTGTACAAGAATATGGGACTGATGTGCAAAGTGCTTAGAAATAAGCACTAGAAATGAGCCAACAACCACAAATAAGCACTAAATTGATACAGAAGCTATATTATGCTACAAGTACCTAAATGCAACTAATCTCAACTGCTTTGAACCTCTAAATCACCATGTACACAGATTTGATGAATTGAGTAAAATGCTAAAATCGTTGGGTGCTAAGTTTGGACTTAAGCACAGGCTTCAAAATAAGCTGAAAATGAAAAGCAATTGTTGGATCCTACACTAGACCTGGCCAAGGGCTTGTAAACCAAAAACCAGACTTGGACTAGCTAAAATGAGCACTGAACAAGGCTTGCACAAAATCGACAACACTGTAGTGAGTCATAGACACGACTCAGTACAGTGGCGTAGACCAAATTCACAAGCCTTTTTGGAGCTTTTAAAAATTTGATAAAAATCTATAAAAATGGTAATAAGGAATTAGACCAGCTGAACTTTTTAAGCCCTAAGTTTTACATGATTTGGCTCAGAAATGAGCTCATGAAAATTCCTTTCAGTTGGGCTCAAAACGTGTTTTACCAATTTGACTTTTGGAGTAAAAAAATGAAATGTTGACTTTTGTGAGATTTGAGCTTAATTTTTGACCTGATATTGATCTAATGTGATGAAATGAAGCTACTGCAAGCAATGTCTATGAGTTTTAAACACCAAACAAGTATTTGAATTTCCAAAATCTCAACAGATCAAGACTTAAGACAGATTCACATGAAGTTTGACTTTGAGTGTTTGTAAGTGCAAAATGAAGACAGATATGAGTTTATATGAGTTTAACAAACTTAAAGCAACAAGTTTTAACTACTGCATAAGCCTCAAATACAATTGAAGCAACTGATCCAAACACCCTTTAAAACATTGATATGAACTCAAACTGAGATGACACTTAACTAGCTACTATTAATGATCAAACTGTATTAAGCTAACCTAAATACAACTTATTAAACAGATATGAACTAGTTATAACTACAAATACAGGTTATGCATTAAAACTTGAAATATTAACTTACTAATGGTCCTTAACCACTATGGCTTGCCAAAGAACATGAGAACCGTAACCTATATCCTATTTCTATCAACCCAATGAATTCTAAATCACCCCAATTCCAGCTCTGCTTCAACCCATATCCATTTCACTTCAGCTTTGACCCAGTTTGATTTTCTTTGACCAAAAACCAAAATGGCTTGAAACTTAAATGCAAGCTTGCAAAAAGCTATATGAAGCTTATGTAAGCTTGTTTGAGCTTATAAATAAGCTACTTGAAACTTCAACATCAGATTTTGAATTTGGAAATTGCAACAGTAAACATAACAATATGAAATAGTAATATAACTTAAATTGGTACTTGAAATTGGTTTATATTGATAAAACAACTTAAGGAGAATACAATACAACAAAAGATTACAGATTTTTAACTTAACTAAAACTTTTATACTAAAAACGACATTAATGAAAATTTAAAAACTACAAGACTCTCCTTTCTTCTCATCCTTTTGCTTTCTTTTATAATCCAACCTTCTTCTCTCTCATCTCTGATTAATTCCCATCATTTTCTCAGCCATTGGATGTCCTGAATTGATCTGGGCCATTGAAACAGATTTTGGCGCCAAAACTTGTTATCCACTGGGAAGGTTGAGTGAAGGGATTGAAGGAGCATTTAATGCTATTTGGAGGTTAGTTGAGTGGGGGAACGTGGAGTGAAGGAGGTGAGGGGATGGGATATAGTGTGTTGCAGAGAAGTTGTTGAAGAAGGAAGAAAAACGCAAGGGTGGGTAGACTTGGCTATTTGACTGGTGTTAAATATTAAAGGGAAGGGGGTCAAAACAAGGGGGTCCAAAAGGGTTTTGGTGGTCCAAGGGGTAGTGCAAGTCCAAATGGGTGTAAAGGGTTTAATGACAAGGACTTATTATGCAATTTCTGAAAATCAAGGGACTACTTCTGCCATATTTGCAAAGTTGCTCCAAGGGACTAAAAGTGACAAGCTCCAAAAGTACAAGGACCAAACTTGACATTTTCCAATTTTCCAAGGACCACTTTTGCCAATTTTCAAACTTGAAGGACCAATTTTGTAATTTCTCAAAACTTTTGACATTTTTCACCAAAGGACTAATTAAAAGGACCTTTGGTGATTTTTCTTTGAAATTATGTGCTCAGGGACTATTTCTGACAATTTTTGAAACTTGGGGATCTGAAACCAATTATGCAAACTTAGCTCATTTTTCATCCGATTTTGAACATTTTGCATCTGAAACATATAAAATGCAATTTTGGAATATTTTCAGTATTTTGATGCATTTCTGAGAATTTTTAAACGCTTTTGCGTTCAGATTAAACAAAATGATGAGTATTTACACACTCATCAATCCCCACACTAAACTATTGCTAGTCCCTAGCAATCTTTTGAGAAAACTTAATGGATTTGAATCTCTTTACCAAAAGCCATTACTTCTCGAGTAGCCAAATGTTTTAGTTCAAGTAAGAACTATGGTACACCGATAACCATGTGATTTTGAGCAAACCACCAGCTTCCAACGGATTTGATTTGTCTTTACCTGAAGCCGTTTGCTTCGACTAGCCAACTCTTAGATAAATTATCAATATTCTGGTGAGCCATTACCAATTATGGTTTTTCCACTGCCTTTACCACAAGCCATAAACTTGAGGGCTAGCCAACTCTTCACTTTTTAGGATATGGTGAGTTGAATACCATACAATTTTGGGCAAATTGCAAGCCGTCAACGGTTTTGAGATATCTATACCAAGAGCCGTTTGCCCTGATTAGCCAATCCTTTGGGTTGGGGACATGGTGGACCTGATTACCATTTGCCGAGTAAGTGAAAACACTTACTCCAAAAAAATTTTGGCCAAAACGGGAATTGGGTGGATAATACATGATAAAATTCGTGAGAATTCCCCCCCACACTTAGAATTGAATATTTCCCTCAATATTCAAAGTAATTCGTTAAGCCAAACAAAGAACGTAAAGGAAATAATACTACCATTATTTAGAAAGAGATTTTTTTAAAAAAAAAAAACTTATATACAATGTTGCAAAACCCCACACTAGGGTGGTAGAAACGAGAAAGAAGACGTAAATATGGGTGAAAACCCATATGGTGTGTGCTACTGTTTTTGATTCCCGAGTCGCTAGCTTGACTCGACCCCGCATTCATTGGTTCATGGGGAGGCAAAGTGGAAGAAACAATCTCCATCGGACTTTCATTCAAGATGTTTGGACAAACATTTGAAGCACGTGAAAGTTCCACACCGATGAGATATATTCCCGGCATTGTTAATAGTAGAAACTATAAAGGATGATACCGGGGTCAAAGATGGTGTCCTCATTCCCGAAAGAAAAAGTGGAAAGAGCAAATCCTCCGTGAAGAATGGAATAAAGATATGCATCACAATGCAAGTCCATTCCTCATCGTAAGAAAGCAAATCACCATTTTGACATTTTTAAGCTTAAACTTGAAGCTTATATGGTGATTGTCAATAAGATGTCCTGAGGAGAGTAGGAAACGGTTCTTCAATCAACAGATTTTCAAGAAAGAGGATGTCTCCCTCCGAATCAAAGTAAGTATTGTCAATCCTTGTTGGAATCGACTCATCACTAAGAAAATCATCGACTTCCTTCCAAAATCTGTCATCTTCCTCATCCGAGAGAAGAAATGGAAGAGTCGGAAATGGGACAAGAAACGAGTGGATGATCATTATATAGGAAATTTCTAGTTTCTCCAATATCGCTTCGAAAGAGATCGTCACTTTCCCCGAAAGTGGACCATGTGAGTGAGTTCATCTGAACTCCTCAAGAAGAGGATCGTGATCGTGGGAGTGATGCCTCGACATACTCTAATGTCTCCATGACAAATCATCGCTAAAATCGGAGAAAGTCTCAAAATGATCATTTGAACACTAAGAGGGAAGAAGAATCACACATATGATCAGAATTCCATGTGACTTCTGATTGGGACAAGGTCCCCTAAATTACCTACTATAAATTGGGTCCGGCCTTTCTTTGAACAAGGTCAAGAAGCTCATCCCCATGTTTAGAGAGTGAGTGGGAATATCGGGTGTGATAACAAATGCATGAGGGAGTTTAGAAGGACTAGCATACATATGTTTTATACTTTCCATTTGTTCTTCCTGCTAAAATTCCATCATAGTCTTTTCTCCCTCGATTCATGGAATGAGTTTCAATTGATGAACTTGATGAACCATTATAAAATTGTAGGATATCAAGGATATCTTCATCATCATCGCTATCGAATGAAACGGAATCGAGAGCTAGATCCGGCCGCTTTTGCAATTGATTCCCTAGATTTCAAAGGCAATTTGGGAATCTAATTTAGCGCACCGCTTCTTCGCCAAAACTTCCATGGATTTTTCATTTGGATTATCTTTGGAGTGTTTAGATTCCTTCAAATCTTTCACTAAATCCAAAAGATCAAGGAGAAGATATTGAGGAAGTGGCTCAAAGTTGGTACTCAGAGGTTGGTCATGATAATGTAAGAGCCGTTATCGCCAGGAAATGGATTCCTGTTTGACAATCCGAAGTAGAGTGAGGACCTCCACAATACCAAATGCGAAAAACCGCATGCCAGCCCAGTGGTATGTTGTGTCATAATTGTTATCGTGAACCCGCCATGTATGTGCTTGCTTCTCGGGATTGACAATCGTAATCGAATGTGAACCACTACGCATTTCACAAATGAAACCGCTGAAGTCTCACAATGTGGTAGTCGATGGAATAAATCGGGTAAGGGAAAGGGTAGAATATCCGAATATTTTTTTTTGGAAAACATGATGTAAAACAACAAAGAATGTGCATTTTTGGTGTTTTTAACATTTTAGGAAAAGTGCTAATGAACTTTTTGATTTTTGATAACTTTACAAAAAACTTTTACATGGTATATGTGCAAGAATGGGTCTGAAAAGGCTTAACACACGCCTAAAGGCCACAAAATTTGATTCTGCCCAAACCATCAAGTTACCACGCAAGTTTCACTTGTGAACAACGTAAGAAACTTAAAACGGTTTAGAAACAAATACAATGAAGTCCTGGAGAATAGAATGAATTCCCGGGTCGTTAAGTCCCACGGAGACTCAATGGTGTGTGAACACTAGATCAGACGATAGAATGATCACTAGGATAGTGATCGTAAGGATTTGATGAAATTATACCTAAAGAAAAAATTATATAAATTCTAATTTAAATACAAATTAAGAAAATTAAAATGTTAAAATATATTAAATAAACGCTTACTATTTTTAAAATTGATGAAATTTAAAACCTAAAACTTACGCTTAAATAAAATTACTAACGCATTTCTAAATAAAATGTGAAAATAAAGAAGGAAAAGGGCTAAAATATGAAAATGATATTTTACAATCCTAATGATAAAAGAAATTTTTTAGAAAAGAAAATTATTTTTAAAACTATTTATCTAATTATTATTAATTAAAACTAATTTTAACTATTTAATAATAGCCTAAAATACAAGAAATTATGAAATAAAGCTAGAAAAATAAAATTATGACTTGGAAAAATCTAAAATAACAAAAGAGAATTTTCAAAACTATTTTTGTATTTTTCTGATTATTTTTCTATTTTCTATGATTTAAAAACTATTAAAAACTAATTAAATTGCTTAAAAATACAAATCTAACTAAAATCTGGAAAATATTTTTGTCTTTTATATTTATCTAAACCTAATAAAATGAAAACTTAATTTTTTGAACCTTTTCTCATTTAATTGGATTAAAGCTATTAAAAAGTGCTAAAAATTGATTTAAATGCGTAAAAATAGCAAACAAGCTTGGAAAAATATGAAAATTTCAGGAAAAGTCTAAAATATTATTTAGAATCTAGGAAAATATAAAACAGGGGTTGTGTACAAGAATATGGGACTGATGTGCAAAGTGCTTAGAAATAAGCACTAGAAATGAGCCAACAACCACAAATAAGCACTAAATTGATACAGAAGCTATATTATGCTACAAGTACCTAAATGCAACTAATCTCAACTGCTTTGAACCTCTAAATCACCATGTACACAGATTTGATGAATTGAGTAAATGCTAAATCGTTTGGGTGCTAAGTTTGGACTTAAGCAAGTGCTTCAAAATAAGCTTGAAAATGAAAAGCAATTGTTGATCCTACACTAGACTGGCCAAGGGCTTGTAAAACCAAAACCGACTTGGACTAGCTAAAATGAGCAATGAACAAGGCTTGCACAAAATCAGACAACACTGCAAGTGTAGTTGTATACGACTCAAAGGCAATGTATACTGGTGACCAAATTCACAAGCCTTTTTGGAGCTTTTAAAAATTTGATAAAAATCTATAAAAATGGTAATAAGGAATTAGACCAGCTGAACTTTTTAAGCCCTATGTTTTACATGATTTGGCTCAAAATGAGCTAAAAAATCCTTTCAGTTGGGCTCAAAATGTGTTTTTACCAATTTGACTTTTGGAGTAAAAAATGAAATGTTGACTTTGGTGAGATTTGAGCTTAATTTTGACCGGATATTGATCTAATGTGATGAAATGAAGCTATGCAAGCAATGTGAGTTTTAAACACCAAACAAGTATTTGAATTTCCAAAATCTCAACAGATCAAGACTTAAGACAGATTCACATGAAGTTTGACTTTGAGTGTTTGTAAGTGCAAAATAAAGACAGATATGAGTTTATATGAGTTTAACAAACTTAAAGCAACAAGTTTTAACTACGTGATAAGCCTCAAATACTAAAGCAATGATCCAAACACCCTTTAAAACATTGATATGAACTCAAACCGAGATAGACACTTAACTAGCTACTATTAATGATCAAACTGTATTAAGCTAACCTAAATACAACTTATTAAACAGATATGAACTAGTTATAACTACAAATACAGGTTATGCATTAAAACTTGAAATATTAACTTACTAATGGTCCTTAACCACTATGGCTTGCCAAAGAACATGAGAACCAGAACCTATATCCTATTTCTATCAAACAAATGAATTCTAAATCAATTCCAATTCTGCTTCAACCCATATCCATTTCCACTTCAGTTTTGACCCAGTTTGATTTTCTTTGACCAAAAACCAAAATGGCTTGAAACTTAAAGCAAGCTTGCAAAAGCTATGAAGCTTATGTAAGCTTGTTTGAGCTTATAAATAAGCTACTTGAAACTTCAACATCAGATTTTGAATTTGGAAATTGCAAAAAGGAAACATAACAATATGAAATGGTAATATAACTTAAATTGGTACTTGAAATTTGTTTATATTGATAAAACAACTTAAGGAGAATACAATACAACAAAAGATTACAGATTTTTAACTTAACTAAAACTTTTATACTAAAAACGACATTAATGAAAATTTAAAAACTACAAGACTCTCCTTTCTTCTCATCCTTTTGCTTTCTTTTATAATCCAACCTTCTTCTCTCTCATCTCTGATTAATTCCCATCATTTTCACCATTGATGTCCTGAATTGATCTGGGCCATTGAAAGCATTTTGGCGCCAAAACTTGTTATCCACCTGAAGGTTGAGTGAAGGGATTGAAGGAGCATTTAATGCTATTTGGAGGTTAGTTGAGGTAGGGGAAACAAGGTGGAGTGAATGTAGGGGGATGGATATGTGTTGTGGAGAGAAGTTGTGAAGAGGAAGAAAGGCCAAGGGTGGGTAGACTTGGCTATTTGACCGGTGTTAAATATTAAAGGGAAGGGGGTCAAAACAAGGGGGTCCAAAAGGGTTTGGCAGGGTCCAAGGGGTAGTGGCAGGTCCAAATGGGTGTAAGGATGACAATGACTTATTATGCAATTCTCAAAATCAGGGACTACTGCCATATTTGCAAAGTTGCTCCAAGAGACTAAAAGTGACAAGCTCCAAAAGTACAAGGACCAAACTTGACATTTTCCAATTTTCCAAGGACCACTTTTGCCAATTTTCAAACTTGAAGGACCAATTTTGTAATTTCTCAAAACTTTTGACATTTTTCACCAAAGGACTAATTAAAAGGACCTTTGGTGATTTTTCTTTTGAAATTATTTGCTCATGGACTATTTCTGACAATTTTTGAAACTTGGGGACTGAACCGCCAATTATGCAAACTTAGCTCATTTTTCATCCGATTTTGAACATTTTGCATCTGAAACATATAAAATGCAATTTTGGAATATTTACAGTATTTTGATGCATTTTCGAGCATTTTAAACGCTGCGTTCAGATTTAACCAAAATGATAAGTATTTACACACTCATCACCGCCTAAATGGTAAGGGTTAAACTGCTTATTTGAACCCCACACGTGCCATGCACGCGTATACTTATTTAAACTCATATCATGTTGACTCGAGACTAAACCAAACACAACACTAATCGAGACCAAACCGTGACCCACACGGGTCTCGACTTGAACCCACAAGAGCTATTAAGACTCGACTGAGAACAAAATATGCACATTCAATATCTATTAACCAAGTCTCCAAATAAACCACCTAATTAAAGCTAAACATAATAAGCCGAAAGTACATACGCTCGAACAAACAACACCCACCCAATTGAGAAGTACACGCCCTTGCAAATGGAAGTGGTCTGGTGGAACTAAATTATCTTAATAAGTAAATAGTGTAAACTTAAAACAAAACATTTTTATCATAGATTTAACACAATTATAAATCATTAAATAATTTATCTTAATACATATCCAAAATTTAACATAATAAAAAACTAGGGCAAATGATAAAAAAAAGTATCATACTTGCCATCATTTGCTCTTGTGGGTAATAGGGGCAAAAATGTCTAACTGTTTAGCAAAATACCCTAAAGAGGATGAATTTGAAAGTATAATACCCTCAAAAATTTTGTTTTCGCTACCTCAAGGAAGGGTGGCAAGTTTAGTACTTTTTTTAACCATTACCCCTAATAATAATGCATTTCATATATTAACCAAATAGTTTACAACATAATACAAATAACAACAATAATACGTTTCATATAGTAATTAAATGATCTACAACACAATACAAAAGTGTTCGTTTACATATTCGGGTAAAGTAGGTTTAAATGTTTAATGATTATTAAGATAAGGCTCAGATATGCAATTCTCCTGGGCGAGCACGACGCACCCGTCATGGTCGAACCACATGACAGTCTTGGTAAACCAAGCCAGTTACGGAGTGCGCTAGCCACTCATAGAAAATTTTACATGCATAATTCATTGTTGACATAAATTAACAACAAAAATGATGTTAGCTAATATAATTTCTTATGCAACTATATACCAACTTTGTAAACAAAAATACTAAAGGTTATCAAGCACAACAGACAAACAAATTAGCATAGACATACAAATCGTACTAATTTTGTATATGGCAAAAGTCCATAAACCTGTTATTTATCACAAAAACTCTTACATAAAAAAGACAGCGACAATAAACCTACATACAAACTCCAAAAAAAATCCAGATTCATTCATGCTAAAGATCATGTATATTTTTACGAAGCAACGTGTTTCAAATGTAGTATATAAACTTCGTTGCTGTAACTGTAGAGCTTTTGTAAACGTTGTTTTTTTTTTCTTTGTTGAGTTTTGATCGATTGGCATCTATACACTCATCTGCATGCCGTTGTCTCTATACAATTATCCATCCGCAGTCCAAAAGATAGATTGTGAATAGTTATAGCCTTATAGGGACAGAGGTATGCAAATGGATAGGGGTATGGATGACAACTCACTTGGTGCTAATGAGGGTATACTACTTAAAAGTTTATAATATTGATGGTTGTTAGCCTAAGAGGGATCTACAACACTTATGACCAGTAGATTCAATGACAACAACACCAAACATGCGTCGTTTTGGTACACGGGTAGCTTTCCTGTGATTCAATTTACCAGTCGTAAGCATCTGAGATCTTCCTCCCAACCTAAAAAAGATCAATGTTGTGAACGTTTAAGTTGTATACCCTCATTAGCATCATGTGAGTCGTCATGCATAACTCTATCGATATGCATACCACTGTCCCTATATCTATCCACAATTTTGCCCTGCAAATAAATATTAAAAAAAAATAAGTCGTGTGACCATTGTGAAAGCGTAGTGCAAACCGTGAGGAATAAATGTGATTGAAATAAATTAAATAATCAAGTCATCTCAAGTTGGTAAAGGGCTTGGCTTATTATTTTTTTCTAAGTATCGTCATTCATTTTTTTACTTTTTTGTTTTTTTAAACAAATATTTACAGTCAATTTTGATTGATGCTATCTACATATTTATTTTTAGAGTTTTTAATTATAACATGTGCCTATTTTGTTTTAATATGTGCAAACATATAAGAGTAAGGATTTTTAAACAGTAAGTTGTTGCTTACATGGGTCGGTGTTGTCTTTCAAATATTTACTAAGTAATTAGTTAAACAATTATAGCAGACAAACATTAACATAGCCGAGACCTCTTAGCTCCCCCTTAAATCTCTTTTGCTATTAAACAGTCTTTCCGCAATGGTATGCACCAAACATATTGCAAGCCTCTTGAAATAACAAAAGGAAATCGATGGGAAGATAAGAGCGGGTAGCTACGTTAAACATCGTATCAATATTATCAAATGAATAATGTGATGGAGTTTAGGCTGCGATCTTTCCACTATATCTTTCCACTATAAAGTGCACGACATTCTTTATTTGCCAATATTGACACTTGCATGTTGTCACAGAAAATACATTCTTTCATATAGAATTCATATTTACACAATAGTAGTTTTTTTCATATTTTTGCACATACCATGGCCAAGTTTGTTTATAGATAGTCTATTAAGTTGCTTTAGACCCCCTTTACCGTCAAATATGTTTTATGCCAAAAAAAATATATATATATATATATTGTTACCTTGAAATTCACAGCCGCCTGATACACGCTTTGTCCCTGTATCATGGAATAATAAATGACAAGAATAGAAGTTTTGTTACATATGATCAAGACCAACCTCTAGCAGTGTTGCAACATCGATATCAAATGAAGCTGACCAACTTGTGCCATTATTTCCAACACGCTTACATTCAGGTAGTTTTGTAAATAAAAGTGTAAAATAAGAAAATAGAGAGTAAGGGAAGAGAAGGATTCTCGTCTTAGCTCCCCCTTGACCGGTCCATCCTTTTGTGAGGCCAAGTAATTAGAAAGACTAAGCGAGTGCTTTGCAATTAAGTTTGCAAATGGTTTCATCTTTTTTACGAACATGCTCCCTCTTGACGAGTGCTCCTTTGCAAGGAGGACATCGTGAAACCCTATGAGAAGGTATTGCAAATGATTTTGCAATGTTTTGCTTTGACAAGAAACTCCTAGCTAAGTGGTGTCAAAGTCTTCACGTGTATATTGAAAATCTACAAAACAAATGTTAGAAAACAAGTATATAATGCATAATTTCCTGCAAATAAGACTCAAGTTAGTAATAAACAAGTCATATGTTGCACGGATCTCACCTTCCCTCTTTGGAGGATCCGTCTAGTTAACATGAGGGATCCGTCTCACCGTAAGCTCAAGAACATGCAATGTTGATGTAAAATGTGAAGTTAACATCAAGAGTGAGTTACGTATTAATGCACCGATGATAATACGACATATAACATGTAATTTCATTCAATAAAACATACACGAAATGATCTACATATCTCTAAAACTAAGAGAATGATTTAAACATGAAATATGATTCCTAAACTATCTAAGTTAAGCTTAATACTAGGACACCACTTGAATCCTTAAGCTCAAGGTTGTTTAGGTTTGTTGACTTCATCAAAACGCGTTGAGGTGATAAAACATGAAACGTTGCTCTTCACGTAGTTCATGTATCAAGCCTTCAACATGTTGATAATCATAACAATCTTTGTCATGGATCGGAAATGGTAGTGGTAGAAATGGAATGGCTTGAGATGGAACGTTTGGTTGAGGTTCCATAAAAGGAGGAGGGTTAAGTGAGGAAGGTTATCACAGGAAGGAGGAATTTGTAGAGGTGGTTCATCCAAAGGTGGTGGTGGTGGAATATGTGACGAGGATGGTGGTAGAGAGGTATCTACTTCCATGGATGGTTGACTTGATGATTCCTTAAAATCCAAATGATTATTTGAGGGTGATGGAGAAAAGATATCGTGCTAGTGTTGACTCAACTCTTGATTTTGTTGCGCTATTCTCTCTATTGAGGAGAATGTTGGCAATGGTGGAGGATAAGATGGCATAGAAGGCAAGTCCTCTAAGTTGTAGAGGTGTGGAGATGAAAGTGGAGTGGTGAATGATAAGGCTCTAGGCACTAAGGGTGATGGTTTAGTGGAAATATAAGTGTTTGGTTTAGGAGGTATAGTGGTGTTTGGCATTGGTAGTTTTGTGGAACAATCCTTTTGGGGATTGGTTTGATTGGTTGAGTTGGTGGAGGGAAATCCTAGCGTTTATGGATTTAACGGAGATGATTGGTTGAAGAAATTTCGCGGAATAACACCTGCAAGTTTCGGTGGTCCTTTGGTGGATGAGTTACCACTAGGAGCTTTCCTCATGATGAGATGACAAAAGGTTAGTGAGATAGAGGTCTCTAGTTGTTGAGAATTAAGTTTTGGATGGTGACTAAGAAGTCCTAACAAGATGGTTTATAAAGAGAAGGATTTGGCCAGTGCATTCAAGACTTTAAGATCCAATGTGATGATGCGCAAGAAAGATTTGCTTATCGAGAGGTTAATTGAAGTAAGATGGAGTGTTCAAGTTAGCAAGGAGAGCTTGAAATGATTGTTTTAGCTAGGATTAGCTGAATTGTCACTGGTTCCTACGATTCCCTCCAATGAGGGATCCGCCTAGGCTAATCCTAGGGATCCGGCCTCACCACCCAAGAAAATAGGGAAATCATGTTTTGTAAGGTCTAGTACCTATACATTTTGAGTGTTTCAGTCTTCCTAAGTGTCTTAAATGAAAGAGGACTTAAATGATCAAGGGCAATGAGTGATGGTAGCTAATGATTGCCTTTTATAGAAAAATGGGACTTTATGAGTACCAATGAATGATCAAATATGACACTAGGAAATTTGAGTGTGTCAAGTGGTGCTAAATGATCCTAGAGATCAGATGGCAACTTAAGATAATTTTGGGAAATTCTTTAAAAATTATAAGAAATGAAAAAACTAGTTTTTGACCCATTTTGAAGTAAGGATGACTCAAGTCAATTTGCTAAAATTGAAAGACATATCAAACTACGTGTTGTGAGATGTGAGGAACAATGTGTGAGCATTGGAGCAGAAATATGGTGAGTTTAGATGATTTGATAAATCAAAAAGTACCTTGAATGTGATCCCAAGTTAGTTATGAGTGAGTGTGAGACCTACAAAGCTTGAGGAAGGCTTAAGTGGTCCTAAGACATTATGTTTAGCTAGCATGAAGTGGTCTAAGGTGATGGTTTGATGTATGGAGGTGCAAAATCAGATTGTCTGCCGATTCCACAGATCCCTAATTGAGGATCTGTCTATACAAAGTCAGGATCCGGCTCCTGCAGATCAAGTAGCATTATAGAAGATGTGCTTTTGCACTATATTATGCATACTAATTGCTACGAAGTTTCATCAAATGAACATCAAAACAAGCAAATATCTCATAATCCCTAACATAAATACGAGTAGTAGTGATAATATCCAAACAAACAAGGTAAAACATCCACAAACATAAGCATCCATTGCAAAATGATAAAAGAAATGTCTAAAAACAACCATAATCCTAATGTCTCTTTTTGTCAATCTTTTTTCTCCTTTCCTGACGTCATGAGGTAGTTAGTTAGGCATTGAATCATACCCTTCAATTGTTTGAATTCTTCGGACTCGTTTGGAAGAGTTGGAAGTTGTTCAAAGTAGGTTATGGGGTCCATGTTGACGTTGGCAACGGGGTTAACTTTTTCTTCTTAGTCATCCGAGGAGTCCGAGAGAGCACGAGGTCTTTTTCCATTGATCATGAACCGTTTAGAGGGTTGTTTGGTGAGTGGTACCATGACGTGATCGGCAAGAAAATGATCATCGTTGATAAGAGAAGGTTGCATTGCACTAACATACTCACGTAGTCGTGTTAGGAGCATACCATAGGGAAGTACCATGTTGTTGACTTCGAATACACCTACCATTCTTTTCACCATGTAATAGGCAAGGTTAAATGGTCTTTGGTGAATGAGGCAATAGATCATTTGGACAAGACATGAATTTGGATGGTCTTTGTTTCCGACCAAACAAATGACATTTTCCCTAAAAATTTCTTCCCACTTTCTATAGATGGGATTCATTTCGAAGAGTTCCATTTGAAAGGGATCACGGTGAATAAGCTCTTTGTTGCGGTTTTGAATTGGTCGGCTCTAAATTTGAAGATGGTGTCTCGAACAATTTCGGGGTCATCGAGAGGAGTGTGGTAGATTGGTTTGGGATCTAGTGAAAACGATTAAGTGGATATTGCCCAATCTTGGGAGTACATACAAATACCTTCACATGGAATGCTAAGAATTTGTGCAAAGGTGTTGAGGGGTAAGGTGATGGTTTGATTATTGTGAAGAAAGTGATTATTGACAATAGCTTATAGAACAAAAATAACTTTGAAGAATGAGGTTCCTAATTGAATAGACGTTTTGGTCAACGTCTTTTGATAGGTTAACTATCAAGGATCTATTTGTGATGGCGGCGTTGGTTTGACGATCTTTGGAAATCAAAGAGGAATACTATTCTCGTGATGAGTAGCAGGAAAGTGGTGAAGAGAGACTTTTAGAGACTTGCAACAATTAACTAATTCATGTGTAAAAAATTTTAAAAATATTATCAGCATATCCATATAAACGTACTATAGATAAAATTAGCTAATTTGTGGATAAGTGAACATACCTCTAAACTCTTGATATGGTTTATAGAAACCATATATCCGAAATACTTCATGAGCTTTTAAAGTAATCCATTGTACTTAGTATAAGTAGGTTGTGATTACTTTTGGGTTCTTCCTTGAGAGTTGACTTCATTTTTCTTTGAATAGAAATGAAGACTTTAGAAGAGTCCTAGCAAGAAGATTTCTTAAAGAGAAATTGTTAGAATAATCTATCACTATCCAACATAAGAGAAACAATTTGTTTTAAAATATTTCCTTCTTTGTATTTTTCAATCATACACGGTTCGTATCAAGTTTTTAAAGTACAACATACTCTAAGAAACTTGGTAACGAAGCTCTGGTACCAATTGTGATAAACTAGAAAGGGGGTTGAATAGTTTACCGATTAAAATTTGGTTTTAAACTATTTAGATCGACTTATATCAATCTATTTAAACGTGTGTGTTGGATGTTGATAGATAAGCATATAAATAAATAAATCAAAGATAAAGAGTAAGAAACACAAAACCACAATACGAGTATTTATAGTGGTTCGGCTACAAGGACACATTCTTTGCCCTACTCCACTCCCCGAGTCACCTACTCGAGAGTTCGTAATCACTACACAACACAAACTCCTTGTGGCAGAGAAACCTTCACAATGTCGCCTACTCTTTTTCCGGTACAAGGCTAGACACGGTTCTTCCACAGGTAGAACCAAACCTATCACAACGTCGCCTACACTTTATCCGGTACAATCCTAGATACCGAGTTCCATTACAAAGGAGGAACTACTACCCAACACTACACAACACCTATCCCAAAGGAGACTCACTCCTTATTACAACATCATTAAGGATATTAATATCCTTAGACACAATCTATCTATATTTGTACATCGATGCACCATATCGATTGTACACCCTTGGCATCTTTCACTAATGCCCTTAACACGATCTTTTGGAACCTTTCACTAATACCTTTAACTTGACCCTTTTGGCATCCTTCACTAATGCCTTTGATACGGACGTTCGGCACCTTTCAGTAATGCCTTCGTCTTGACTCTTTTGGCATCCTTCACTAATGCCTTAGACACAACACTTC
>OU343219.1:25849795-25894097 GCA_910596185.1 Chrysanthemum makinoi
CATCACCATGTCCTAGAAGACCTAGATCCCCTACTGTACCACCTCAGGATTCACCTTCACAGAGATGCCGACTCATGGACTTCCCCTCTGTAGATGAGGATGAGGAGGAGTATGAGGACGAGGAGGAGTACGCAGAGGAGGATGTGGATCCTCGGGAGTAGGATGATGAGGATATCCCAGATGGGGGTACTCCACCATTGCAAAGTCCTGCGCATTCAGCGCATTCTCCAAGACCAGGCTATCCCTTACCTTTGCCTGAGCTTGATTCTCCTGGGCAGCCTTTTGACTTTGACGCACCTCCTCACTCACCTGAGATAGGTAGCCAACTAGGTTCAGAGATACCATCAGAGATTGCTTCAGAGCCCGAGGAGTGTCGGGAGACGGGTCTGATTTAGGAGAGGATTACATCTCAGTGTGTTAGGCTTAGTCAGTTGGCAGATAGACTTATTGGAGTATCGACGGCTAGTGTAGAGGATTTGAGAGCAGATATGGGTTCCGTAGTTAAGAGGACTACGATTCTGAGAGTGGGTGTGTCGAAGCTCCATGAGCAGGTAGGGGACCTGCTGAGAGGGTTCGCGATAGCCCGAGATGCAGACCGAACGCTATGGCGCAAGGTAGGCGAGTTGGAGAGGGAGTTCGTGGATCTGAAGAGTGATCGCGATGCTTAGCTTGTTGAGCTTTCATCTCTATAGAGGGAGGTTGATGATATTAGGAGATCAGTTAAGAGTGTTCGTGATCGTGGCTAGATTGTGTTAGATTCATAGCATTGTACCATCTTGAAACTGAGTAGTCTCTAGTTCGAGATGTAGATATATCCTAGTTATCTTGTTAGTATCGTTGTTAGGATCGTTTTTGATTTCTCCGTATCCTTTCATGTATTCCACTTTGAAACTTATGAGTTATGGTTATTAGAATGTGCATCCTTTAGTTTTGATTCGGTCTCTAGTTATTTCGTTACGATATAGTGTTATCCTTGTTAGCCTTGATTATGTATTCGTGCGTTATTCGGTGATCCTTGGAACCAAACCCAATTTTATAGAGCATGTACTGTGAACTTATGAAACTGTTTTTTAACCTTCAGATCAATGGCACCAAGACGAAACCCGCCTAAGACCAACCGAGCAGCTCCTGCTGTTGTGGTTACTCCAGTCAGTCGAGGTCGTCGTCCGACCCCGACCACTCCACCTGTTTGAGAACAGAACACTGATAACCCCGCTGTTAGGAACCCAAATGTTAACGACCGTGCTGAGAATGGTCGTGTTCCACTGAACCCTCCACCTTTGAATCAAGCCCAAATCGACCAGCTCGTGACACAGCATGTAGCTGAACTGCTAGCTGAGTCTAATCGCTCTAACAACTCTGGTGGAACCCCACCGCTTAATCGAGCTCGAGGTTGTACCTATAAATAGTTCTGATTCTGTAGTCCCATCGAGTTCGGAGGAACCGAGGGAGTGGTTTACCTAACAAGGTGGATGGAGAAAACTGAGTCTGTGTTTACCGTTAGTAACTGTGATGAGGATTGTAAGGTTAAGTATGCAAAGTTCACCCTGAAGGATGAAGCGTTGACTTGGTGGAACAACTATCACACATCAGTAGGAAGTGATATAGCCTATAGCATGACTTGGACCCAGTTTAAGGCTCTTCTAATCAAGACTTACTGTCCTAGGAACGAAGTTAAGAAGTTAGAGGTTGAGTTCTGGAACCATAAGGTTAAGGGTAATGACATGACGACTTACAATCGTTGTTTCCAAGAGTTGTCGCTGCTTTGCCCAGAAATGGTTCGCACTAAACCCTTAAGATTGAGAGGTATACTGATGGATTGCCTCTAGCTACTAGGAATGATGTCATTGCTGCGAAGCTGGCTAACTTGCATGAGGCAGTTATCGTAGCTCAGCTTTTGATGGACTCTTATGTGTTAGAAGGATGAGACAAGGGTAAGAGTGATAAGAGGAAGAGGAATGAGACTGTTAAGGGGAATGGCAACAAACGGCAAGAGACTGCCATGATGTACGCCATAAGTAATGGAGAGAATAAGGGTTATGAAGGTAGCAAACCCTTGTGTGGTCGTTGAAACCGACACCACCATGGATCGTGCTCAATAGTGTGTAGGAATTTCTCTAAGGTAAGACACATGGCCAAGGACTGTAAGTCTCGTCCCCTTGCTATGGCCCAAACTGCACAAGGAGCGGTCATAACATCAAATAATCCTAAATATTAAGTGTCAATTTCCCCCGATAATGCTTGTAATTTATATCATTTATATGGATTTATGCTTGTTTTCTATTGTTTTCCACTTTCAGATAAATTACGAGCATTGGAGCTAAAGAGACGCGTAATTGGAGAAGTATCAAAAGATTTATCATAGTATGCTGACTTTGAAGAAGTTACGGCGTAACTCTTCTCTCACATTACGCCGTAACTAAAGCGTGACTCAGGAAACCAACTCATTAGAAGGTTATGGCGTAACTCTCCCCAAAGACTATGACGTAACTCTATTAGGTCAAATGAGGTTCCAAGTCACGATAACTATGCCGTAACTATTCCACCAACTACGGCTTAACCAAGTATTATTGAAGACTACGGCGTAACCATTCATTAGGTTACGTCGTAACCAGCAGATCTAGTGCAAATTACGAAGGAATTGAATATTACGGTGTAACCCTTATTTTAGTTACGCCAGAACCCGATCCGCCTATAAATACCCCACGATTTCCATCATTTCAAAGCATCCCATTCCACATACAACAACCAGAGAACGTGGGAAGAAGCCAAAGGCAGGTCTAGAGGAGCATACGAAGCTGTCTCCAAGGGAGAAATCACTCCCCTACGATAAGCATTAGCATTTTATCTTTTCTTTACTTTCGATTCATGTATTTCGTAACTTTGAATATTAAATTGATTTGTATGGTTAATAT
This sequence comes from Chrysanthemum makinoi, assembly GCA_910596185.1. NCBI lineage: Eukaryota > Viridiplantae > Streptophyta > Magnoliopsida > Asterales > Asteraceae > Chrysanthemum > Chrysanthemum makinoi. The sequence continues at coordinate 25,852,711 of OU343219.1, forward strand.
GAGCGGCTAAGCACCTCTTGGTGCTGACCTAGTTATGATACCTTAATTGTTTTGTTTGCGTTTATATTACTTCCGTATAATTATTTCTAAGTGTATGCATGCATAGTTTATTGGTAGCTACCCTTGTTTCGGTAGTTTTGAATGGCGGTAGAGGCCAATTTCCTAGGAGATATGACCAACTGACCCTAGGTGAGCGGACTAAGACGGGAAGGGTAAGATATGACCAACTGACGACCCTTTCTACTTATGCGATTTGACCAACTGATCACCTACCGTTTGGATGAACTTATGAATTAGGGGGTGAGTGTTTAAGTTGCTAACGCCCGGGCACTCACTATTATAAATCTAGCATGTAGCCGTACTTAATGACTTGGCTTAGGGGACCAGGAACAACATGACTTATGAGGGGACACCTGACTTCTCCTGTGGTGGCATATTTGCTGATAGGTTAGGGCGAATTGACCAAATGCTGTCCTCTCGACTTTGACCCCACCTGAAGTAATTAGAAGTAAGTAGACGTATACATTACTAGCTAGGAGGATTAACTAGGTTAGCACCACTCTCCTCTATTGATTTATCCTTTGCCTTTATTTGCTTTAGTAGTTAATTAATTAAATCCTTATCGAAATCATTATTAAAATATATGACACTTAGACTTAGTAATAATCCAACACACATAGCTCTTGGGACGACCTCGGCTTTACCGAATACTACACTACACACGACCGGGTACACTGCCCGTTAGTGCATTAGGGTAGACCATAGGTATAACGAGATTTTATAAATATTAAAACCTTGTCAATAAAACCTGCATCAAGCGGACTGGAAGGCCACTGTCACCTGTTTTGGATGTGGAAAGAAAGGGCACTGCAAGAATGAGTGCCAAGAGCAGTGGGTGAGAGGAAACCCCGGTAATAGAGGAGGATTTGTTAACCGAGGTGTGGGAAGTAATGGCAATAGCCTTGTAAAGTGTGAAGTTGAAGGGAACCAGGGAAATCACGGTGCTAGAAATCAACAGAGAGACATGGGAGCCGCGCGAGTGTATGCTATTGGGAAGGAAGCTGGTGAAGACCCGAACGTAGTTACGGGTACGTTCCTTCTCAATAACCGCTATGCTTCCATATTGTTTGATATTGGTGCCGATATGAGTTTCGTATGCACCACCTTTATGCCATCACTAGGAATTTCCCCAACACCTCTAGGGTTAAGTTATGATGTAGAGTTAGCTAATGGAAATAGGGAAAGGATAGACATTGTAGTCCAAAGTTGCACACTAAGTTTCCTAGACCACCCGTTTAGCATAGACCTTTTGTCAGTTACCTTAAGAAGTTTTAACTTCATCATCAGGATGGATTGGTTGTCAAAGAATGGTGCACAAATCATCTGCTATGAGCAGGTCGTGCGTGTACCGTGTGGCGAAATAGTTCTGAGCATACAAGGAGATCGGAGCGACTATGGAGGTCCTTCCCGGTTGAGCATCATCTCTTGTATTAAGGCCCAGAAGTACATCGAGAGAGGAGGTTTTCTTTTCTTGGCTCGAATTTCTAAAAACAAAAGCGAGAAGAAGAGCGAAGGACACCTCAAGGATGTACCCATCGTTAGAGAGTTTTCGGATGTGTTTCTCGATGATCTACCAGGGATTCCACCTGTCCAACAAGTGGAATTCCAAATTGAGTTGATACCTGGTGCTGCACCTGTAGCCCGGGCAACCTATCGACTTGCTCCAAGAGAATTGGAGGAACTGTCTAAGAAGTTGGCAGAATTGTCAGAGAAGGGATTCATTCGACCGAGTTCGTCACCGAGGGAAGCACCGGTGTTGTCTGTGAAGAAGAAGGATGGATCGTTTCGGATGTGCATTGACTATAGGGAATTGAATAAGTTGACGGTGAAGAACCGATATCCACTACCTAGAATAGATGACCTATTTGATCAACTCCAAGGAGCTAGTGTCTTTTACAAGATCGACTTACGATCTGGATATCACCAGCTTAGAGTTCGAGAGGAGGATATCCCTAAGACGGCATTTAGGACTCGTTATGGACACTATGAATTCCAAGTGATGTCGTTTGGTTTGACCAACGCACCAGCGATATTCATGGACCTTATGAACCGAGTGTGTAAGCCATATCTAAATAAGTTTGTGATAGTATTCATAGACGACATCTTGATATACTCCAATAATAGAGAGGAGAACGAAAAGCATTTTAGGCTCATTTAGAGTTGTTAAGAGAAGAGAAGTTGTATGCCAAATTCTCTAAGTGTAAATTTTGGATTCCGACCATGCAATTCTTAGGCCACGTGATAGATAGTCGAGGAGTTCATGTTGACCCAGCCAAGATTCAGGCCATTAAGGAATGGGCCGCCCCTAGGAACCCATCAAAAGTCCGCCAGTTTCTAGGTTTAGCAGGCTATCACAGGAGGTTCATTGAGGGATTCTCCAAAATAGCTAAGTCGTTGACCAAACTGACGCAGAAGGACGTTAAGTATGAATGGGGAGAAAAGGAAGAAGAAGCATTCCATCTTCTGAAGGAGAAGTTGTGTAGTGCGCCCATCCTAGCTTTGCCTGAAGGAAGCGAAGATTTTGTCGTATACTGCGACGCTTCGCATAAAGTCTTAGGTTCTTTTTTGATGCAACTGGATAGCTTATGCCTCCCGACAACTGAAGAAGCATGAGAAAAACTACACCACCCATAATCTGGAGTTAGGTACTATAGTGTTTGCCCTTAGGATTTGGAGACATTACCTGTATGGAACCAACTATGTAGTGTTTACTGACCATAAAAGCCTGAAGCACATCTTAGACCAGAAAGAGCTGAATATCAGACAACGTAGTTGGTTAGAATTCTCCTACAACAATAGTTAGCATTCTAGCATTAAGGCGGCCCCATTTGAGGTGTTGTATGGCCGAAAATGTCATTCTCCAGTTTGTTAGGCGAAAGTTGGCGAGAGTCAGCTTACCGGTCCCGAACTCGTTCTAGAAACCACTGAGAAGATAATTCGGATTCGTAATCATTTGCAAACCGCTTGTGATAGACAAAAGAGTTACGCCGATAGGAGACGTAAACCCTTAGAGTTTCAAGTAGGAGATCGTGTTATATTGAAGGTTTCTCCTTGGAAAGGATTGATACGTTTTGGCAAGCGTGGAAAACTCAATCCCCGATACATTGGTCCCTTTCCAATCCTGGAAAGAATCGGACCAGTAGCTTACCGTCTTGAGCTACCTTCGGAATTAAGCAGTGTACACAATGTCTTCCATGTTAGTAACCTTAAGAAATGTCTTTCGGAGGAAAACTTAGTTATACCCATGAGAGATATTCGTATTGATGAGAAATTGAATTTCGTTGAGGAACCGATTGAGATCATGGATCGTGAGGTTAAACGGCTGAAGCATAGCCGCATTCTGATTATCAAAGTTCGTTGGAACTCTCGACATAAACCAGAGTTCACTTGGGAACGTGAGGACGTATTCCGTAGGAAGTACCCTAAACTCTTCCTGACAACAAGCAACTCGGAGTGAAACCCGGGACGGGTTTCTTCTGAGGCTGGGAGGCTGTGACAACTGGCAATTAGTGAGCCCATTTTAGGTAACCGCATTACGCTAAGTTAAACCGAGTATTTGCCTTTAGAACTATTTTGATTGACTATGACTTGTTTGGATATCGATTATTGGTTTTTATGGTTTATTTTATTATCGTATGAGTTGTCGTATGAGTTTTAGCTCTTTTTATTAAGCACTATGTGATTCGGCACAATAAAATCCTATAACGAGAAATAACGTAACTTTTAAACCGTAACTCGAAACTTGACAAATAAATAGTCATAACTCGTGGAAAAACGTAAATAAAAGCGATAGAAAGTCGAAGGAACATCGTGGGACACTCGTAAGACAATATATAAGCTCGGGAAAGGGTAAACGGGATAGTTTATGAAAAATTAGCGGGTTTGGCCCCTCCTTTTTGGTGTAGCCGGTGCCCCCTCCCCCCTTTTCTCATTTTTATTTTAGTCCCCAACCCCAAATATATATACCCTCATCCTACCCTATTTCACCCATTTGTTTCTCTCACTAAAAACACACACATATCATCACTTTCTCTCTCTACTCTTTCTCTCCTAAAAACAAAACCCTAACCCTGAACCACCACCATAAGCCGCCGCCATTGTCCGGCCATATTCCGGCCAAGTTCCGGCGTTTGACCACCTACCACCACCACCACCACCATTTTGTAGATCTTTCTTTCCTCTTTCCATCCATATATGGCACGCCTATAAAAGCCTTTATTAACACCTCCAAATATTGCAAAAACTATTCGAATCGTTAGGGTTTTCAAGTAACTTTGTAGATTGGGTTTAGGAAAGATAAAAGGAACATGGTTGTGGTATGTTTGAGCCATGAGAAGCCTCGTATGAGCCTTATTTGGATCGTACATAGGTCGACCGTGGTGGGTTTTGGATGAAACATGGGTCTATACTAATTTGCAACTAATAAAACATGTAACTAGTGATTTGGTATCGTGTGTTGTTTCATTCTATTGTGTTTTTGCATTTTATTCATAGTTTCATGATATTGGTTTAGATTAGTTGATGGGTTTGATGATTGGATGTTGTTTCGAGGTTGATTGATTATGTTTGGTTGTTGGAGAAGCCATTTGGGAGTGTTTGGATGAGATTAGTGAGGCGTACGAGCCACTAGGGACTCGTACGTGAGTATTGGTTGACGTACGTGACCCACAAGGACCAAGGGTCCGGGTCGGGTTGTTGTGGTATCTTGTTGGTAGTTGTTGTTGGTGTTAGGATGAGACGCGTGGAGCTGAAAAGCTTCTAGAGCTTGTTTGGTTCACGTGGTCTTAACCAGGACCGTGTCATGACCATTAGGGTCGTGACATAGGTTACGGGTATATTTGGTTGTTGTTTGGATGGCGAGATTGATATGGGTTGATTGGAGATTGATTTGCGCTATTGTGATTGTTTACTTGGATTCATATTATAAATTGTCAACTTTGAGCAAAGTCGGTGTTACTTTGACTTTTTAGTCATAGTTGACCCCGACAACGCCGTAACATGGACTTTAGTATATATTGGACTATAGATTGATTAAAAGCCGAGAAGTCATGACTCGTGCTTGTAGACTCGAAACGAATATCGATTTGAAACTTATATTGACATTGACGTAATATATATATATATATATATATATATATATATAAACATGTTAATAAAACTAAGAAACATAAATAATAAATGGTTTTTATACTAAAACCTTCGATAACAAGACTTGTCTTGTTATTCACTATTTTAAATGGAAATTAACGACTAAAAACGGAAAGGTTTGCTAATTAATAAGTATTTAATGTTTCGAGTGCACGTTTATCGAAATGTGCCATTTATGAGCATTTAATGCCATTTTCGAGCATTTAATACTATTTACGTCTTGTGCATGGGTTACGGATGACCTAACATTAATAGCGTCGATCCACGTGGATAGCGGACTTATTAGGTTGGCCAATCTAATAAGAGCCCGCTAGGTACGTAGGATAACGTTATTAATGGGTGAATTATCCTTATGACTCGTTAGGATGCGACCGGTTTATGGGATAATAAGCGACACGAATAAATGATTGAGTTTATCGAGTTGACGAATTCGATAAGGTCTAACTATTTATTCCGAAACTTATTGGACTATGGAGCTTATCGCTTAGACATCTCATTGTGTTGCATTGAGTCACATTGTGGTTATTTGAGTGCATTCATGATATCATGTTGAGTCGATACACACAAACCACAATACCAAACGCTAGGACTAAACGGTGAAACAAGACATTTTTTGAGATAAAGAAAATGAATACATTGGGGTAGATAACATTAATTTTGGAAATATATATTAAGAATTGGTTTATATTAATAGGTTGTGCCGAGTCAGTAGTTGCTGAGCCGTGTTAGCTGTTAGCTTCATTGCTAGTTTTTGTTTGTGCTTTGCTTGCTTGAGGTGAGTTTCATAGCCCCAATTTTATCTTGTTTTAACTAATTGGGGTGAGAAATCATGCTACTCTTTTGGACCTTTTAAACTTCTGATTTGCTTATGTGATTGACTGTTTAGATAGATATGTGGTAGTTGTTGCCTTAGCCTATGGTAGCAATCATAAATGCTATAACACTTGCCTAGCTAAGTATAGACTTCTACCTCGACCTAGTCTAGGGTAGCATCTGTTCTAGACTTTGCTACGACTGCGCTGGCTAGTGTTGCCTAGGGCCCTACTATGACGTCGGATATGTTATTGATGGTGTTGTTGATTGTGATATCGGTATGTGATTGGTGTGATATTATGTATCTATCTTAGGTCTCGCATAGCAAATAAACTCCTACAGGTCCACTACTGAATTTGAATTAAATCTATGAACTCACCAGCGTTAGCTGACCTTTTAGCATGTTTTTCTCAGGTATCTAAGTGATGATTGGAATGCTTGTTCCGTGGAAGCTTGGAAAGGAGGCATGGTTGAAGGATCATATGTAAACTCTGATAATATTATGCGGACCTATTTTATAAATCATGTTGGGCCTTACATTTAACTATTTTGGGATAATTGTATTGGATAATTAAATTTGGGATTGGTTTTTTAGTTATAATATGACTATCTTGTTTGTTATACTTGTGTGATGTACCAATCCATGTAACGCCCAAAAACTTGTTTAAGTATTCCGTTGTACCGAGATTTGGGGGTGTTACATCAAATAACGCACGTGAATATCAAGATTACACGAAGTTCGACCCATTAACGAATTTTGACAACCAACTCAACAATGATGCAAACTCACGCGACTATAACAACAAGGATATGTGCATCATATAAGTCACAAAGTGGTCGGGTCTAATAGATTAGACTAAGTTTTAATAAAGTGCTCGAATGATTCGTCAAGTCTTATTAAGTTTGTCAACTTATTAAGATTAACGTTCCCTTCCTCTCGTTTATTAATTCAAAGTTAATCTTGAAAGGTTGCACATAACGATCTTAGGATGGGTTCCAGTTAATAACCTTCTCTTCACATACTTATCGGGCCCTTATTGAATTCGTCAATCAAATAAGTTCAAATAATCATGTTGATAGAATTTTATTAACGTTAACCGATACGCAATCTAATTCAATTTAAGCTTCTTAAAGAAAATTATTGGGTCTGATCTCAATCATGAGTTGGAAAACATGTAATATTCTTTTTTGAACTAGAAAACATGTAATATTCACCACGCGTTTGAGCGTGACTATTTGTAGGTTTGCCCACGTACACGCGTATGTACATATGTGCAAGTTATTTTATTTCAAGTTCGTAGTAACAGCCTCTTGTGTATCAAAGTAATTAACATAGGTTAATAATGACATTTCAATACACCACGACAATTTTGGATGGACCTTGATTGGCGTCATTAACCAAAAATCAAACGTTATATTAAACACTCATCATAACTTACGCATTATGTATAATAGATATCATAGATAGAAGTTTTAAGCATTCTGAGCTTCTAAAAAAGAATTGAACTCATCTCGAGCCTTGCGCATGCGAGGTGTAATGCACGAAGAAGACGAAGTTGGTGATGTTATAGGTGAAGATGTTGAAAATCTTACATGACGACCATCGTGTGACTTCCTGCTTTCTCCACTTCCTTTCGTCTTGAGAACTCCTTTCACATCCTTGTCAAACAAGAAAGCCGAATTAACTGGCAAATTAGCATCATTACCACTCGTTTGTATGAGTTCCAATGGCAAATCGAAATACATGTTGGATGAAAAATCGCTCCCTCCAGTCAAAATCCCCGATGACCTCCAAGATCCACACTCAAATTTCTCTAGAGACACCCTTTGGGAGATCACATGTCCAATTTCTTCTCGTTGATCCTTTTTACTTCTCACGGGCTTAGCCTTACTACCAAATCCGGGCAAAAACAAGCAAAGAGCTCCACATTTGAAATCGTCGTCATTTGGTAACTTCCTGGACTTAATCATTCCTCTATATTCATCATCTGATGATGTTTGACCTCTAGGCGTACTATCAGCGCTAGTACTAACGCTGCTAGTACTTTTGTTGGAAGCTTGGTAGAGGTCAAACTCATCATATTGAACAGATGGTCTCCCTTCGCCACAAGACTTGCTACGCTGCATGCGAGTTTCACGAAGCCATGCAAGACGAGAAAGTGCCACAGAGTGTTGATGGGCTAGGGCAGCCGACTTGGGTGAACCTCTTTCAAGTCCTTGATCATCAATGACTTTTGTTTTGGGGATAACCCCACGAGGAGATGAACAAGCCGAACTTGGGAGACTAGCGCTAAGAAACTTGTTCTTTTTTGGTGCGGAAGGCAATGGTTTATTATTAGTTGGAGGTTTAGGTACCCGCGAACTTGGATATTCAACGACTTCTTTCATGGACACTGGATCCACTGAAATATGTATCTCTTTTTCGTTAATCATATCGGTCGACATAACTATACAAAAGTAAATCCTGGAAATATATGGTTTCAAGTATATTAACAAATTCCACTATATATATCAACTTTGAAGCTAGATGGTGGATAGCATGATTCTAAGTAGTGATTAGCATGTTGTTTTGTACAAAATAGATAGAGATGCTAATGTCATAAAAAAAAAAGTCAACAAATTACTTGTGTGCACATAGCTAGTGATTAACCAATTCTTTATCTGTTATTTTATTTCAAGTCAACGCATATAGTTGAATAATATAGAGAAGTATATGTTAGACCTGTTTACATTAAAACCCGTAGGTATAATATTATTATGGACCATTATTTATAATGGTGAAAACCCTAATACCCTAAACCCACAAACCGGGCTTGAGCCTAATTATCCACTAATACTCTCTCGCAGTTCGAGCGGCGAAATCGTGAAAGCTCGAACTGGAGTAGTAACTAAAAAAGCAAAATAAAACAATAACCAAAATAAAACGGGATAACCCAAAGTATCCACTATTCTAATTTTATTTTATTTTTTTATTTTTTTTATTTTTTTTTTTACGAATAACCAAAGTATCCGAAGGATAAACCAAAGTATCCCAAACAGTCGTCTCGGGAATAAGAACCCTAGATTTGACACCAACAAAAGTCGTCTCGGGAATAAGAACCCTAGATTCGACACCAATAAAAGTCGTCTCGGGAATAAAAACCCTAGATTCGACACCAACAAAAATCATCTCGAGAATTAATACCTTGGATTCGACATAAAACAAAAATAAACAATTAAATAATCTAATAATATCTACCATATAGTTTGACACAACTTGTATATTTTTGACATTCAATATCAACCACATATTGTAACCTACGTTACGTTTTTAGTTCTTTCTCATAGCCATGAACCCATGATGAATACAACCGCCACCTACATAAAAAGGAACTTCTTTTACTGACACACCATCGACACCACCGTAACCAAAGATCTTGATGTTGTTAACAGATTCATCACCGAAACTGAAAACATTTACCGAAACCATCGTGGTCGAATAGTCGGCCTTGATACTAAATGGCAGCCTTCATTACAAATTCGTGGGTTTTGTAGCCGCGGATTTACGGTCCATGGCAAGGCAAACCTTTAATGATTGATTTGTACCAAAGTCTTCGGTTTTCCGGTCGGTAGAAGGTTGGAGATGATTAAGAGGGTTGAAGAGTGTAGGAGATGATTGAGAGGGTTGGAAAGAGAAGTAGTAGACGAAATAGTGGAGGTTGAAGAAGAAGCAGCGGATGGTTAGGATCGGTGGAAGAGACTAAAGAAAAGATTTTTTTTTTTTATTATATATTTTTTTTTTTTTATTATTATTATTTTTTTTTTCAACTTGTAACTATAACAAGCAATAAAAAAAAATAGAAAAAGGGGTATGAGCAGTAGCAGAAGAAACCCTAACGGACCCTAAACCCACAAACCAGGCTTGGGCCTAATTATCTACTAATAGTATAGACTGCAAATTAAGAATTAATTTTCAGTGAAACGATTCGCCTTTACAAAATATATGCGGTTGTATGCACCACTTTAATTTGTTGTGAATCCTAAGAAACAAGTGGAATTTGGTCACATGCGAGTGAGCCAAATGCACTTTAATTTATCACTTAGCCGTATGTTATAGAACCAATTGGAAGTTAAAGTCATTAAAAATACATATTATGTATGTTAGTTGAGTGACAAGTGTTCAAATAAGCTCTTATGATCTGCTAAATATGTCTTTATATTCTCATGCTTATCATGTTTGTGGGTTGTGTTTTTTTTAAAACATAATTCTGGTTTTGAAGTTGCTATAGGCTATCGCTTGAGTGTTCGGTTATACACTGACAGGTCTGTTCTACTTTGAACAGAAGTTTGTGAACTTTGTGTATCCTAAACTTGGGACGTGGAGAAGAAGTAACAAGATATTCATCTGTTCATGTTTGTTGATCAGTCATAAAGTATGTGTTTATTGTTTATGCATGATTAATTAGTTTGGGTGTATATAGATTTCATGGGAGGAAAAGGAAAACCTTTTCGCTGTACTCCGGATCGTATAATACGTGATTTGTTTATATTACTCTGTAAATGGTTTAATATAAAAACGAGATTTTCTACCCGCGCGTTGCTGCGGTTTTTTGCTTCTAGTTTTTTGATGTTCCCGTTGCGACGGGTTGTTATATTAACCAAATAGTTTGCATGTAGAAAATCATAATAATAAGGGGTAATGGTTAAAAAAAGTACTAAACTTGTCACCCTTCCTTCTTCAGGGTAGCGAACAAAATTTTTTATTTTTGAGGGTATTATACTTTCAAATTCATCCTCTTTAGGGTATTTTGCTAAACAGTTGGACATTTTTGCCCCTATTACCCACAAGAGCAAATGATGGCAAGTATGATACTTTTTTTTATCATTTGCCCTAGTTTTTATTATGTTAAATTTTGGATATGTATTAAGATAAATTATTTAATGATTTATAATTGTGTTAAATCTATGATAAAAATGTTTTGTTTTAAGTTTACACTATTTACTTATTAAGATAATTTAGTTCCACCACCACTTCCATTTGCAAAGGACATGTACTTCTCAATTGAAAAATGGAATTTAAAGAATAAATAATGTACTAGCCGCATCTAAAAACGTGTTTTGGCTTAAGAAAACGGAATAAGAATTAACAAGGGTAACGTATTTGTGATAGGGAAACGAATGTATTTTGGCCAGAATTTGATCTGCGACGATCAAACTCAATAGGTTTATGGGTTAAGATGCCGGAATTGATCGCTTTGATACCAGTTGATATACTCTTACAGGAATCAACGAGCTTCAAATAAGAGTATAACTAACCAAAAACACAAACAATAAGAATTGAGCTCAAGAATTAGTTAATGGGATTTGTTATGGCTTACTGACTTGTAGAAGTTTATTACAAGAGAGAATTACAAAATCAAAACCGCTTACAAATGTGAAATGAATTGTGTTATATACAAATGAAATGATGAAACGGCTGTAACGGCTTTTCCCGCTGATCTGTGCTAAACCGTCAAGCTACCTCACACAAGCTAGCCACTTGTGAATGGCTAACCGTAAGAAGCTTAAAACTGCTTAAAACACAAATACAATGAAGTCCTGGAGAATAGAATGTATTCCCGGGTCGTTAAGTCCCACGGAGACTCAATGGTGTGTAAACACTTTCAGACGATAGAATGATCACTAAGGATAGTGATCAGTAAGGATTTGATTGGAAATTATACCTAAAGAAAAAAAATTTATAAATTACAAATGACTTAAATACAAATTAAAGAAAATTAAAAAGTTAAAATATATTAAATAAACGCTATCACTATTTTTAAAATTGATGAACGTTTAAAACCTAAAACTTACGTTTAAATAAAATTACGTGAACGTACTAAATAAAATGTGAAAATAAAGAAGGAAAAGGCCTACAAATATGAAAATGATATTTTTACAATCCTAATGATAAAAGAAAATTTTTAGAAAAAGAAAATTATTTTTATAACTATTTATCTAATTATTATTAATTAAAAACTATTTTTAACTATTTAATAATAGCCTAAAATACAAGAAATTATGAAATAAGGCTAGAAAAATAAAATTATGACTTAGAAAAATCTAAAATAACAAAAGAGAATTTTCAAAACTATTTTTGTATTTTTCTGATTATTTTTCTATTTTCTATGAATTAAAAACTATTTAAAACTAATTAAATTGCTTAAAAATACAAATCTAACTAAGAAAAATCTGGAAAAATATTTTTTTGTCTTTTTATATTTATCTAAACCTAAGAAAAATGAAAACTTAATTTTTTGAACCTTTTCTGATTTAATTGGATTAAAAGCTATTTAAAAAGTGCTAAAAATTGATTTAAATGCATAAAAATAGCAAACAGGCTTGGAAAAATATGAAAATTTCAGGAAAAGTCTAAAATAATATTTAGAATCTAGGAAAAATATAAAAAACAGGGGTTGTGTACAAGAATATGGGACTGATGTGCAAAGTGCTTAGAAATAAGCACTAGAAATGAGCCAACAACCACAAATAAGCACTAAATTGATACAGAAGCTATATTATGCTACAAGTACCTAAATGCAACTAATCTCAACTGCTTTGAACCTCTAAATCACCATGTACACAGATTTGATGAATTGAGTAAAATGCTAAAATCAGTTTTGGGTGCTAAGTTTGGACTTAAGCACAGGCTTCAAAATAAGCTGAAAATGAAAAGCAATTGTTGGATCCTACACTAGACCTGGCCAAGGGCTTGTAAACCAAAAACCAGACTTGGACTAGCTAAAATGAGCACTGAACAAGGCTTGCACAAAACTGCACAACACCTGTGCAGAGTCAGTGTATACTGACTCAGGTACATGTAGGCACCGAGACCAAATTCACAAACCTTTTTGGAGCTTTTAAAAATTTGATAAAAATCTATAAAAATGGTAATAAGGAATTAGACCAAATGAATTTTTAAGCCCTAAGTTTTACATGATTTGGCTCAGAAATGAGCTCATGAAAATTCCTTTCAGTTGGGCTCAAAACAGGTTTTTACCAATTTGACTTTTGGAGTAAAAAATGAAATGTTGACTTTGGTGAGATTTGAGCTTAATTTTTGGACTGATATTGATCTAATGTGATGAAATGAAGCTACTGCAAGCAATGTCTATGAGTTTTAAACACCAAACAAGTATTTGAATTTCCAAAATCTCAACAGATCAGTACTTAAGACAGATTCACATGAAGTTTGACTTTGAGTGTTTGTAAGTGCAAAATAAAGACAGATATGAGTTTATATGAGTTTAACAAACTTAAAGCAACAAGTTTTAACTACTGCATAAGCCTCAAATACAATTAAAGCAACTGATCCAAACACCCTTTAAAACATTGATATGAACTCAAAACTGAGATAGACACTTAACTAGCTACTATTAATGATCAAACTGTATTAAGCTAACCTAAATACAACTTATTAAACAGATATGAACTAGTTATAACTACAAATACAGGTTATGCATTAAAACTTGAAATATTAACTTACTAATGGTCCTTAACCACTATGGCTTGCCAAAGAACATGAGAACCAGAACCTATATCCTATTTCTATCAACCCAATGAATTCTAAATCACCCCAATTCCAAACTGCTTCAACCCATATCCATTTCCACTTCAGTTTTGACCCAGTTTGATTTTCTTTGACCAAAAACCAAAATGGCTTGAAACTTAAATGCAAGCTTGCAAAAAGCTATATGAAGCTTATGTAAACTTGTTTGAGCTTATAAATAAGCTACTTGAAACTTCAACATCAGATTTTGAATTTGGAAATTGCAACAAGAAACATAACAATATGAAATGGTAATATAACTTAAATTGGTACTTGAAATTGGTTTATATTGATAAAACAACTTAAGGAGAATACAATACAACAAAAGATTACAGATTTTTAACTTAACTAAAACTTTTATACTAAAAACGACATTAATGAAAATTTAAAAACTACAAGACTCCCCTTCTTCTCATCCTTTTGCTTTCTTTTATAATCCAAACTTCTTCTCTCTCATCTCTGATTAATTCCCATCATTTTCTCAGCCATTGGATGTCCTGAATTGATCGGGCCATTGAAACGATTTTGGCGCCAAAACTTGTTATCCACTGGGAAGGTTGAGTGAAGGGATTGAAGGAGCATTTAATGCTATTTGGAGGTTAGTTGAGGTGGGGGGAACAAGGTGGAGTGAAGGTGAGGAGGGGGGATGGGATATAGTGTGTTGCAGAGAAGTTGTTGAAGAAGGAAGAAAAAGGCGCCAAGGGTGGGTAGACTTGGCTATTTGACCGGTGTTAAATATTAAAGGGAAGGGGGTCAAAACAAGGGGGTCCAAAAGGGTTTGGCAGGGTCCAAGGGGTAGTGGCAAGTCCAAATGGGTGTAAAGGGTTTAATGACAAGGACTTATTATGCAATTTCTGAAAATCAAGGGACTACTTCTGCCATATTTGCAAAGTTGCTCCAAGAGACTAAAAGTGACAAGCTCCAAAAGTACAAGGACCAAACTTGACATTTTCCAATTTTCCAAGGACCACTTTTGCCAATTTTCAAACTTGAAGGACCAATTTTGTAATTTCTCAAAACTTTTGACATTTTTCACCAAAGGACTAATTAAAAGGACCTTTGGTGATTTTTCTTTTGAAATTATTTGCTCAGGGACTATTTCTGACAATTTTTGAAACTTGGGGGACTGAAACTGCCAATTATGCAAACTTAGCTCATTTTTCATCTGATTTTGAACATTTTGCATCTGAAACATATAAAATGCAATTTTGGAATATTTTCAGTATTTTGATGCATTTCTGAGCATTTTTAAACGTTTTGCAGTTCAGATTTAACCAAAAATGATAAGTATTTACACACTCATCACCCGCCTAAATGGTAAGGGTTAAAACTGCTTATTTGAACCCCACACGTGCCATGCACGCGTATACTTATTTAAACTCATATCATGTTGACTCGAGACTAAACCAAACACAACACTAATCGAGACCAAACCGTGACCCACACGGGTCTCGACTTGAACCCACAAGAGCTATTAAGACTCGACTGAGAACAAAATATGCACATTCAATATCTATTAACCAAATCTCCAAATAAACCACGAATTAAAGCTAAACATAATAAGCCGAAAGTACATACGCTCGAACAAACAACACCCACTCAATTGAGAAGTACATGTCCTTTGCAAATGGAAGTTTCTGGTGGAACTAAATTTTCTTAATAAGTAAATAGTGTAAACTTAAAACAAAACATTTTTATCATAGATTTAACACAATTATAAATCATTAAATAATTTTATCTTAATACATATCCAAAATTTAACATAATAAAAAACTAGGGCAAATGATAAAAAAAAGTATCATACTTGCCATCATTTGCTCTTGTGGGTAATAGGGGCAAAAATGTCCAACTGTTTAGCAAAATACCCTAAAGAGGATGAATTTGAAAGTATAATACCCTCAAAAATAAAAAAATTTGTTCGCTACCCTGAAGAAGGAAGGGTGGCAAGTTTAGTACTTTTTTTAACCATTACATCTAATAATAATGCATTTCATATATTAACCAAATAGTTTACAACATAATACAAATAACAACAATAATACGTTTCATATAGTAATTAAATGATCTACAACACAATACAAAAGTGTTCGTTTACATATTCGGGTAAAGTAGGTTTAAATGTTTAATGATTATTAAGATAAGGCTCAGATATGCAATTTCTCTGGGGCGATACGACGCACCCGTCATGGCTGCAACCACATGACAGTCTTGGTAAACCAAGCCAAGTTACGGGAGTGCGCTAGCCACACTCATAGAAAATTTTACATGCATAATTCATTGTTGACATAAATTAACAACAAAAATGATGTTAGCTAATATAATTTCTTATGCAACTATATACCAACTTTGTAAACAAAAATACTAAAGGTTATCAAGCACAACAGACAAACAAATTAGCATAGACATACAAATCGTACTAATTTTGTATATGGCAAAAGTCCATAAACCTGTTATTTATCACAAAAACTCTTACATAAAAAAGACAGCGACAATAAACCTACATACAAACTCCAAAAAAAATCCAGATTCATTCATGCTAAAGATCATGTATATTTTTACGAAGCAACGTGTTTCAAATGTAGTATATAAACTTCGTTGCTGTAACTGTAGAGCTTTTGTAAACGTTGTTTTTTTTTTCTTTGTTGAGTTTTGATCGATTGGCATCTATACACTCATCTGCATGCCGTTGTCTCTATACAATTATCCATCCGCAGTCCAAAAGATAGATTGTGAATAGTTATAGCCTTATAGGGACAGAGGTATGCAAATGGATAGGGGTATGGATGACAACTCACTTGGTGCTAATGAGGGTATACTACTTAAAAGTTTATAATATTGATGGTTGTTAGCCTAAGAGGGATCTACAACACTTATGACCAGTAGATTCAATGACAACAACACCAAACATGCGTCGTTTTGGTACACGGGTAGCTTTCCTGTGATTCAATTTACCAGTCGTAAGCATCTGAGATCTTCCTCCCAACCTAAAAAAGATCAATGTTGTGAACGTTTAAGTTGTATACCCTCATTAGCATCATGTGAGTCGTCATGCATAACTCTATCGATATGCATACCACTGTCCCTATATCTATCCACAATTTTGCCCTGCAAATAAATATTAAAAAAAAATAAGTCGTGTGACCATTGTGAAAGCGTAGTGCAAACCGTGAGGAATAAATGTGATTGAAATAAATAATCAAGTCATCTCAAGTTGGTAAAGGGCTTGGCTTATTATTTTTTTCTAAGTATCGTCATTCATTTTTTTACTTTTTTGTTTTTTTAAACAAATATTTACAGTCAATTTTGATTGATGCTATCTACATATTTATTTTTTAGAGTTTTTTTTTTAATTATAACATGTGCCTATTTTGTTTTAATATGTGCAAACATATAAGAGTAAGGATTTTTAAACAGTAAGTTGTTGCTTACATGGGTCGGTGTTGTCTTTCAAATATTTACTAAGTAATTAGTTAAACAATTATAGCAGACAAACATTAACATAGCCGAGACCTCTTAGCTCCCCCTTAAATCTCTTTTGCTATTAAACAGTCTTTCCGCAATGGTATGCACCAAACATATTGCAAGCCTCTTGAAATAACAAAAGGAAATCGATGGGAAGATAAGAGCGGGTAGCTACGTTAAACATCGTATCAATATTATCAAATGAATAATGTGATGGAGTTTAGGCTGCGATCTTTCCACTATATCTTTCCACTATAAAGTGCACGACATTCTTTATTTGCCAATATTGACACTTGATGTTGCATGTTGTCACAGAAAATACATTCTTTCATATAGAATTCATATTTACACAATAGTAGCTTTTTTCATATTTTTGCACATACCATGGCCAAGTTTGTTTATAGATAGTCTATTAAGTTGCTTTAGACCCCCTTTACCGTCAAATATGTTTTATGCCAAAAAAAATATATATATATATATTGTTACCTTGAAATTCACAGCCGCCTGATGCTACACGTTTTGTCCCTGTATCATGGAATAATAAATGACAAGAATAGAAGTTTTGTTACATATGATCAAGACCAACCTCTAGCAGTGTTGCAACATCGATATCAAATGAAGCCAGACCAACTTGTGCCATTATTTCCAACACGCTTACATTCAGGTAGTTTTGTAAATAAAAGTGTAAAATAAGAAAATAGAGAGTAAGGGAAGAGAAGGATTCTCGTCTTAGCTCCCCTTTGACCGGTCCATCCTTTTGTGAGGGCGTCAAGTAATTAGAAAGACTAAGCGAGTGCTTTGCAATTAAGTTTGCAAATGGTTTCATCTTTTTTACGAACATGCTCCCTCTTGACGAGTGCTCCTTTGCAAGGAGGACATCAGGTAATGTAACCCTATGAGAAGGTATTGCAAATGATTTTGCAATGTTTTGCTTTGACAAGAAACTCCTCCTAGCTAAGGGTGTCAAAGTCTTCACGTGTATATTGAAAATCTACAAAACAAATGTTAGAAAACAAGTATATAATGCATAATTTCCTGCAAATAAGACTCAAGTTAGTAATAAACAAGTCTTATGTTGCACGGATCTCACGGTTCCTCTTTTGGAGGGATCCGTCTAGGTTAACATGAGGGATCCGTCTGCCTGTAAGCTCAAGACAGCAATGTTGATGTAAAATGTGAAGTTAACATCAAGAGTGAGTTACGTATTAATGCACCAATGATAATACGACATATAACATGTAATTTCATTCAATAAAAACACGAGAAATGATCTACATATCTCTAAAACTAAGAGAATGATTTAAACATGAAATATGATTCCTAAACTATCTAAGTTAAGCTTAAGACTAGGACACCACTTGAATCCTTAAGCTCAAGGTTGTTTAGGTTTGTTGACTTCATCAAAACGTTCAAGGAGGTGATAAAACATGAAACGTTGCTCTTCACGTAGTTCATGTATCAAGCCTTCAACATGTTGATAATCATAACAATCTTTGTCATGGATCGGAAATGGTAGTGGTAGAAATAGAATGGCTTGAGATGGAACGTTTGGTTGAGGTTCCATAAAAGGAGGAGGGTTAAGTGAGGAAGGTTAAGGATACTCAAAGGAAGGAGGAATTTGTAGAGGTGGTTCATCCAAAGGTGGTGGTGGTGGAATATGTGACGAGGATGGTGGTAGAGAGGTATCTACTTCCATGTGATCGGGTGGTTGACTTTGATGATTCCTTAAAATCCAAAAATGATTATTTGAGGGTGATGGAGAAAAAGATATCGGTGCTAGTGTTGAATCAACTCCTTGATTTTGTTGCGCTATTCTCTCTATTGAGGAGAATGTTGGCAATGGTGGAGGATAAGATGGCATAGAAGGCAAGTCCTCTAAGTTGTAGAGGTGTGGAGATGAAAGTGGAGTGGTGAATGATAAGGCTCTAGGCACTAAGGGTGATGGTTTAGTGGAAATATAAGTGTTTGGTTTAGGAGGTATAGTGGTGTTTGGCATTGGTAGTTTTGTGGGAACAATCCTTTTGGGGATTGGTTTGATTGGTTGAGTTGGTGGAGGGGAAATCCTAGCGTTTATGGATTTAACGGGAGATGATTCGGTTGAAGAAATTTCGTGAATAACACGGGCAAGTTTCTTGGGTGGTCCTTTGGTGGATGAGTTACCACTAGGAGCTTTCCTCATGATGAGATGACAAAAGGTTAGTGAGATAGAGGTCTCTAGTTGTTGAGAATTAAGTTTTGGATGGTGACTAAGAAGTCCTAACAAGATGGTTTATAAAGAGAAGGATTTGGCAAGTGCATTCAAGACTTAAGCCACTAAGATCCTTTGAAATGTGATGATTTGCATGCGCAAGAGTCAACTTCAGATTTGTACTGATCAAGAAGGTTAATTGAAGTAAGATGGAGTGTTCAAGTTAGCAAGGAGAGCTTGAAATGATTGTTTTAGCTAGGATTAGTTGAATCTGTCAGCTGGTTCCTACGATTCCCTCCAATGAGGGATCCGTCTAGGCTAATCCTAGGGATCCGGCTCTCACCAGCCAAGAAAATAGGGAAATCATGTTTTGTAAGGTCTAGTACCTATACATTTTGAGTGTTTCAGTCTTCCTAAGTGTCTTAAATGAAAGAGGACTTAAATGATCAAGGGCAATGAGTGATGGTAGCTAATGATTGCCTTTTATAGAAAAATGGGACTTTATGAGTACCAATGAATGATCAAATATGACACTAGGAAATTTGAGTGTGTCAAGTGGTGCTAAATGATCCTAGAGATCAGATGGCAACTTAAGATAATTTTGGGAAATTCTTTAAAAATTATAAGAAATGAAAAAAACTAGTTTTTGACCCATTTTGAAGTAAGGATGACTCAAGTCAATTTGCTAAAATTGAAAGACATATCAAACTACGTGTTGTGAGATGTGAGGAACAATGTGTGAGCATTGGAGCAGAAATATGGTGAGTTTAGATGATTTGATAAATCAAAAAGTACCTTGAATGTGATCCCAAGTTAGTTATGAGTGAGTGTGAGACCTACAAAGCTTGAGGAAGGCTTAAGTGGTCCTAAGACATTATGTTTAGCTAGCATGAAGTGGTCTAAGGTAATGGTTTGATGTATGGAGGTCTGCAACTGTATTTCTGTCTGCCCGGATTCCACAGATCCCTAATTGGAGGGATCTGTCTAGTACAAAGTCAGGGATCCGGCTCCTGCAGATCAGTAGCATTATAGAAGATGTGCAGTTTTTGCACTATATTATGCATACTAATTGCTACGAGTTTCTACTGTAAATGAACATCAAAACAAGCAAATATCTCATAATCCCTAACATAAATACGAGTAGTAGTGATAATATCCAAACAAACAAGGTAAAACATTCACAAACACAAGCATCCATTGCAAAATGATAAAAGAAATGTCTAAAAACAACCATAATCCTAATGTCTCTTTTGTCAATCTTTTCTCTTCCTCTTTCCTGACGTCATGAGGTAGTTAGTTAGGCATTGAATCATACCCTTCAATTGTTTGAATTCTTCGGACTCGTTTGGAAGAGTTGGAAGTTGTTCAAAGTAGGTTATGGGGTCCATGTTGACGTTGGCAACGGGGTTAACTTTTTCTTCTTAGTCATCCGAGGAGTCCGAGAGAGCACGAGGTCTTTTTCCATTGATCATGAACCGTTTAGAGGGTTGTTTGGTGAGTGGTACCATGACGTGATCGGCAAGAAAATGATCATCGTTGATAAGAGAAGGTTGCATTGCACTAACATACTCACGTAGTCGTGTTAGGAGCATACCATAGGGAAGTACCATGTTGTTGACTTCGAATACACCTACCATTCTTTTCACCATGTAATAGGCAAGGTTAAATGGTCTTTGGTGAATGAGGCAATAGATCATTTGGACAAGACATGCATTTGGATGGTCTTTGTTTCCGACCAAATAAATGACATTTTCCCTAAAAATTTCTTCCCACTTTCTATAGATGGGATTCATTTCGAAGAGTTCCATTTGAAAGGGATCACGGTGAATGAGCTCTTTGTTGCGGTTGAAGCGAGATTGGTCGGCTCTAAATTTGAAGATGGTGTCTCGAACAATTTCGGGGTCATCGAGAGGAGTGTAGTAGATTGGTTTGGGATCTAGTGAAAACGATTAAGTGGATATTGCCCAATCTTGGGAGTACATACAAATACCTTCACATGGAATGCGAAGAATTTGTGCAAAGGTGTTGAGGGGTAAGGTGATGGTTTGATTATTGACGAAGAAAGTGATTATTGACAATAGCTTATAGAACAAAAATAACTTTGAAGAATGAGGTTCCTAATTGAATAGACGTTTTGGTCAACGTCTTTTGATAGGTTAACTATCAAGGATCTATTTGTGATGGCGGCGTTGGTTTGACGATCTTTGGAAATCAAAGAGGAATACTATTCTCGATGATGAGTAAGCAGGGAAAGTGGTGAAGAGAGACTTTTTAGAGACTTGCAACAATTAACGTGCTAATTCATGTGTAAAAAAATTTTAAAAATATTATCAGCATATCCATATAAACGTACTATAGATAAAATTAGCTAATTTGTGGATAAGTGAACATACCTCTAAACTCTTGATATGGTTTATAGAAACCATATATCCGAAATACTTCATGAGCTTTTAAAGTAATCCATTGTACTTAGTATAAGTAGGTTGTGATTACTTTTGGGTTCTTCCTTGAGAGTTGACTTCATTTTTCTTGGGTCCTCCCATTTTTTAAATTCGGGCGTAAGTTCATTGAGCTCCATTCCATATGGATCTCGGTTCACTTCCTTTCCCTTTCGGGTGACACGGGTTGGAACAGCCCTTGGGTTAAAGAGGTACTCACGGATGACATCCTTATCCGCTAAAGGAGTTTGGTAGAGAAGAGAGCGGTCATTGATTGCATCAAGGATAGTGAGTGACCACTTATCCGAGTAGACACATGTCCCTCGGTTGGGAATTCCTAGAACTTGAGCAAATTG
The DNA here is from genome assembly GCA_910596185.1 of Chrysanthemum makinoi. Classification (NCBI taxonomy): domain Eukaryota; kingdom Viridiplantae; phylum Streptophyta; class Magnoliopsida; order Asterales; family Asteraceae; genus Chrysanthemum; species Chrysanthemum makinoi. The sequence goes on from OU343219.1 coordinate 25,874,743, forward strand.
GCTTAAGGAGATGGTGTAGTCGTTTTGATTGATCCTAAACCTAAGGCCAAATTCATCATCCTCATCAATGAAACCGGTAACACTAGCATAGAATTCTAACACGAACCTAGGACAAATGGGTTCATCGATGTCAAGGAGACAATCGAAGTGAATGGCGGCTAGTTCTTGATGGAGATTGGTTCCATCGACTAAGGAGGAGTGAATGGTTCTACCCTCATGGAAGTACCTTTGTTCTAGACTCTTAAAAATTTCGACTTGTTCTTTGGAGAGGCCTTTGGTTTTGTGATGTTTGGGAATGTAGTTAAGAGTATCCTTGTGATCATAGAATCTTGCGGCTACCTTGGTTATTCCTATGAGCAAGAATTTACATGTTAAAAAAGAGAACAAACTTAGCGTTTTGGTTCTAGTGTGTGCCTATATGAAAACGATTTGGAGTTGCGGTTATCTCGACTCATTTTATGCATAAAATGGTTTTTAGTGGGGGTGTTTGGCAAAAGGCATGAGATAACCCAAACACTCCTAATTCAATGTGGCTTCATTTGAATATACCCGGGAATGCATATTAGTTATGTATTACCTTTAGTATTCAAGAGCATGCAAGTGATGAAAATTCTACGTTTGTATTTGTATTAACAATGAAAAATGGTTTTCCAACAAGTGAGAAGCTTTTCGAAATTTTGACATGGGGTGTTTGGTTATTTTGAATAAAGCCTTATAGTCATTATCTTTTGATTAGTGGGAAACATGATTTGTTTATGCAATGTGACAATGTAGTACCTAATTTCAATGACTAGTTATGCAATTTGTCAATTGAATTCATGTTTTGTACAAGAATATACATAATCCCCATGTAATGAATTTGTGCACAAATTGGAATCCTAGACTCAGAATTAAGAGATGAAATGTAGTTAGGATACTTATAATGATGTTATCTTCAGTGACTAGTGGGTGAGAAAATGTCAATAATGAGTTAGGTTTAATGTTTACACGTTTTGGTAAAGTAGGTTGTGAGGAAGAAGATGTTTTGTAGGTAGCATTTTTGCTACTGTTGTCACCACGGACCAGACGGCACCAAAAATATGGTTCCACCTTTGTTGTCGTTTGGTGCCGTGGGAACAGTAGCAGTTTTAAACAAATTTGTTTTGTTTTGTTTTGTTTGTTTGAAGGTTTACACTATGTTTTACCTACATGTTTGGTTCCATTAACCCCAAACCAAGTCTAAGAAGATTAAATGGTTCTCGTTTGAGAGGCTTAGTTAGAATGTCTGCAATGTTGTCTTCGGAGGATACTTTCTCAATTGAGATGTTTCATTTTTGAACATTGTCGCGAAGAAAGTGATGACGGATTTCAATATGCTTCGTACGAGCATGTTGGACGGGATTTTTGCTGAGATCAATAGCTCCTTTGTTGTCGCAAAATATAACGATATCGTTGAGATGAATTCCGTAATCCACGAGAGCTTGCTTCATCCAAAGAGCTTGTTGACATGCTTTTCCGGCTGAGACGTATTCGACTTCAGTAGTTGAGATAGCTAAAGCCGTTTGCTTCTTTGCAAACCATGAGGTGAGACAATGTCCGACAAAAGTGCAAATACCACTTGTACTCTTTTTATCTACATAGTCACCAGCATGGTCCGAGTCGGCATACACTATAGTTTCTACACCCGTTCCTTTGGGATACCATAATCCTAAACATGTCGTTCCCTTAATGTATCTAAATATCCTTTTTAAGGCTTCTAAGTGTGATACCTTGGGATTTTCTTGAAAGCGAGCACATAGACAAACACTAAACATAATGTTGGGTCTATTAGCCGTGAGATATAGTAGGCTACCAATCATTCCTCTATATTTAGTGTTATCTACCGATTCACCTTCCTCATCCTTGGTGAGTTTAGTGTCCGAATATATGGGTGTCTTAGTTGGTTTTGAATCTTCAAGACCAAATTTCTTAAGCATATCTTTTATATATTTAGATTGGTTAAAGAATATACCGTCTTCTAGTTTTTTAATTTGAAGTCCTAGAAAGAAGTTTAATTCACCCATCATACTCATCTCAAACTCATCGTGCATGCTTTTAGAGAAATCATCACATAGCTCTTGACAAGTTGATCCGAATATGATGTCATCAACGTATATTTGAACAATGATAATATGTGATTCCTTTTTCTTGGTAAAAATAGTATTATCTACTAATCCCATGGTGTATTTGTTTTCAACAAGAATCGTCTTAAGTCTATCGTACCAAGCTTTTGGTGCTTGCTTAAGACCGTATAATGCTTTCTTGAGTTTGAAGACATGATGTGGTTTCTCAAAGTCGGTAAAACCGGGATGTTGAGCAACATATACTTCTTCGTTAATAAACCTATTAAGAAATGCACTCTTAACATCCATTTTAAATAATTTAAAGTCATAAGCACATGCATATGCAAGTAAGATTCTAATAGACTCGAGCCTAGCTACTGGTGCATAAGTTTCATCATAATCAATCCCCTCTTGTTTATTATAACCTTGTGCGACAAGCCTAGCTTTGTTTCTAGACACTACACCATTTTCATCAATTTTATTTCGAAAAACCCATTTCATTCCAATTATAGTTTGATCTTTAGGTTTTGGAACTAACTTCCAAATATCATTTCTCACGAATTAATTTAACTCTTCTTGCATAGCAATTACCCAAGATTCATCTTTTATTGCTTCATTTATATTTTTTGGTTCAATTGTAGATACAAAAAAAATGATTACTTTGATTTTGGGCTTGTGATCTTAAGGTTCTTTGATTAAGTTATCCTATGACCTCTTCTAATGGATGACTTTTTGTTCTTTGATGTTTATAATTTCATTATTTAATGGTTCATCTTCCTTGTCATTTTCAATTATTTCTTGACTTTTTACAAGTTGACTTTCAACTAAGTCATTATCTACCAAAGGTGATGTATTAGAGGGAGGTGGACTTTCGTCGAATGTTATGTTCAACGATTCCTCGACTCTCATTGTTTCTTTGTTTAAGACAATGTAAGCTTTACTAGTTTGTGAGTAACCAAGAAATACACCTTCATAAAACTTTGGGTCAAACTTAGTGAGATAATCTTTAGTATTAAGAATGAAACATTTGCATCCAAATACTCTAAAATATCCTAAAGTTGGCTTTTTACCTTTATATAGCTCATATGGTGTTTTGTTTAAGAAATGACGTATTAAGACTCTATTTAAAATATATGTAGAAGTGTCAACGGCGTTACACCAAAACTTTTGAGGAATGTTTTGTTCATCAAGCATTATTCTACTCATTTCTTGAATGGTTCTATTTTTACGTTCTACAACTCCATTTGATTGAGGTGTTCGAGGAGCCGAGAAGTTGTCTGTTATACCATTTGCATCACAAAAAAGTTTCCAAATTGTGTTTCATTGTCAAATTCACGACCATGATCCGTTCGGATCGACACAATGTTAACACCTAGTTGATTTTGAATTTTCTTGCTAAGAATTTCAAATTTATCAAAAGCTTCATTTTTGGTTTTCAAAAACAACGTTCAAGTAAACCTTGAGTAATCATCTACTATGACCAAAGTGTATAAGTTGCCTCCATAGCTTCTTATAGCGGATGGACCAAATAAGTCCATATGTAAAAGTTCTAGACACTTAGATGTGGACACCATGTTTTTAGCCTTATGACTACTATGGGTTTGTTTACCAATTTTGCAAGCGTCGCAAAAATGTTGGTCATATTTAAGTTTTGGTAAATTTCTAACTAGCTCTTTTGAAGATAGGTTTTGTATAAGTCTCATATTAGCGTGACCTAAGCGTCTATGCCAAAGAGTTGAGCTATCATCTAAGGTTGTTAGACAAAGTTTGTCATTAGATGTTTTATCTATTTTCATGACGTATATATTATTTTTCCTAACTCCTTTAGCTATGGTGATACAATCTTTTAGTATTTTACTACCACTTTCTTCAAATAGTACTTTATACTTTTTATCACATAATTGGCTAATATTAAGTAGATTAAATCCTAACCTATCGACATGAGCAACATTTTCAATAGTTAGGGAGTTATGAGCGATCGTACCTTTGCCAATGATTTTGCTTTTGAGATTGCTACCAAAAGTGACATTACCTCCGTCATAATCTTGGTATGTTGAGAAGAGGCTTTTGTTGCCCGTCATGTGTCGTGAGCATCCACTATCTTTTATCCATTCACCAGGTTCCAATCCAACTTTCAAGCAAACCTAAGACACAAATAACTCTAGCGTTTGGTCCCTAATATCTCATGGGTCCGTTTGGGTTAAACATACCATTTACTTGATTCATGTATGGAAATGATGGGTAAGAGTTCCATGGCATGTAATCAGGAGTTTGATATGGTCTAGGGAAGTTTTGATTCCAACCGTTATGTTGATATTTGGGTTGTATGTTATGGTTGCTCTTAGGAAAAGGGGGTTTGGCAAAAGGTGTTTTATGTCGTTGTTGAGTAGTTTTAGATCTAAATTCATTTCTAGCAAGTCCTACTCCTGATGTAACAACAGGTTTTAGTTTAACACTATCCTTGGTTTTCTTTGTTACTTTGACAAATTCACTAAGGTCCATATCACAAACATTCTGTCCTGCTGCAGTCCCCACGGCACCAAATTTTACAACAAACGGAGCCCTCTTTTTGGGTTCGTATGGTCCGTGCTGCACTACAATAGTTTTGACAGTTTGTTTGTCTTTTTCGGACGTTTTGGTTTGACTCTTTGGAATTAACACCTCATTAAATCCTAGCCCATTTATGTTTCCAGGTGTTTTTTGAATTCTAACTATTTCATCAGCACAATCAATGTTTTTGTTAAACCTTTTAAATTTAGAATTATGTTCGATTAGAACATCTTGTGTGAGCTTTAGTTTTTCTATTTCAAGATTAAGCTCTTGACATGATTTGCAACCATCGTCATTTGCTTTTCCCTTTTCTAATCGTTTTGCCTTTTCTTTTAACTTATAGACTTCATTTTCTAAAAATTCTTTTTAGTCTTTAAAAACTTATTTTTAGTTATGATTTTTAGACTAAGCTCACACAATTGATTATATTGTTTTTGCAAAGTGTCATCATCAATAGAGGAATAAGATGAGTCGGAATGTACCTCGTTTGACTCATGTGCCATTAGAGCGATCTCATCCTTGCTCGACTCTTCATCATCCTCACTATCACTCCAAGCGCCACTTACAAAAGCTCGTTGAGTTTTGCTTTTAGGTGGCTTGGGACATGACTTGCATCACCACATCTAAAACACTTTCTTTCACCTTTGCCCTTTTTGTCATCCCGATCTTTTCGAAATGGCTTCTTTTCTTCTCGAGGTTGTCTTACAAACTTTCCTCTTCTTCTAAAGAACTTTTTGAAATCTCTAACGGCCATGGCATATTCCTCATCTTCACTACCGGAGCAAGATTCGTCATCATCACTTGATTCCGTTCTTGCTTTTAGAGCAACGGATTTGATTTTCTCTCTCTTTCCTTTGATGATTTCCGAATCTTTCTCCATCACCATTTCATGTACTTTGAGGTTTCTGATTAGCTCGTCTAGTGTCACTTTTGAGAGATCTTTTGATTCCTCAATAACCGTCACTTTAGCTCTCCACTTCGGATGGAGTGCTCTAAGAAATTTCCTGACAAAGTTCTTACTACGAAAAGATTCATCAAGTGCTTTAAGTGATGTAATAATAGTGTTAAAGCGAGCAAAGCCACAATCAATGGTTTCATCTTCAGGGATAACAAATTGTTCATATTGTTGAACAAGAAGATCAATTTTGTTATCCTTGACTTGTGAATTTCCTTGATGTGTAATAATCAAAGATTCCCAAATATCTTTAGCGGTTTCACACATAAAAATTCTTTCATATTCTTTTCTAGGCAAAGCATTATAAAACATCATTTTAGCTTCATTATTTTTAGCTATTAATTTCTTTTGATCATCAACAGAAATATCTTTTGTTGTAGAACTAAAATCCCCTTTAACAATAGCAAACCAAAGATCTATATCTTTTGATTTTACATATGTTTCAAAACGGTTTTTCCAATAGATAAATCCATTGGTTTCAAAGAGTGGTGGTCTTTGCATAGAATGCTCTTCTTTAAAGTTTTCAGAATCCATGGATCGTTTCAAGTTTATAAAATACAATATATTTTAGAAATTCTTGAGCAACAAGGCTCTGGTACCAATTGTGGAAAACTAGAAGGGGGGTTGAATAGTTTACCGATTAAAAACTTTGTTTTGAAACTTATTGAAAGATCAATTGATATTGATCTTAGATATGTTAGTGAATAGTAATCAACAATATATAAAGAGTAGATAAGGAAAGAAACAATCAAACCACAACAAGTTGTTTATAGTGGTTCGGTCTACAAGGACTCTTTTTCCTTGCCGTACTCCACTCCCCGAGTCACACACTCGAGAGTTTAACTTCACTAGTCAACAAGCTCATTTCACCGGCGGAGAAACCTTTACACTTCGCTTACACACTATTTCTGACACTAAGCTAGATGTCGAGTTCTTTTCAAGGGTACAACCACTCCCACACACAATGTATTTTAAGGACTAAAATACTAACCACTCACACTCACAAGATTATGATGGTTTGATACAACAATGATGTATGAATAAACACAAGATCATACAACAACAAACAAACAAGACTTCCAACTTCTTGTTGAAGCTTGAATGTATCTTGATCTTCTTTGCTACAAAAGAGATCACTAATATGATATGAAACCGAGTTAGAAATGTTAGAGAGAAGGAATGTATGAGAATATGATAGAAAGGGATGAAAAACAACTTGGTTTGGCTTTGCTATTTATAGCCAAAATGATCAGCAAGCACCACGGACCATGGAACCCTTAAAAGGGTTCCGCCCGTGTATTCTTTTGGTGCCTCCGAGGCCTGACAGCAAGATCTCAAAATCTTACCAAATTCAACCATATCTATCCAAGATTGTGTAAGATATGTAGAGTATAAATCTACACAAAGAATCTTGTGAAATCTTCTAAGGATTTCAATGATGCACTACATGATGTCATGTGATTGTTTTTTTATTTTTAGAAATATGTAAATACATATGTAATGTTTTGTTTTAAGAAACCAAAACATTTTTGAACTAAAAATACTAACATACATTATGGTTTAAAGTCATATCAAAATATGATTAATCACAATGTAAATGCTTGAGTGATGAAGATATTATTTGAAAAACTTGATTTAATATCTATTAAACTTGACAAGTTTTAAGCTTTATAAAAATTAAATTTACTTTTGTCGTTAACAAAACTTAGGTAAAGATAAAAAATATAAATAACGTTTAATGACGATATTTGTATTAACAGTATTAACACACTCTAAAAATCTACATCAATGGCTCCACATAAGCAAAGCATCATCAAACCAAATATGACAACAGCAACATGGTTGCAAACATCATACATGTTCATATAAGAAGAAACCTAATGTATAACACCTAAAAACTAAACAATCTTAAAAGTCATAAACATATAAGACAACAAGTATGGCCACCATGGTTGCAAGTTAGCAAACATGAGATAAAAGGCATCCAATCACTAAAATGTTGCAACAAATAATTGGGCTCAGATATGTATATATTGTTCAACTCACAAAGTTGTTCCTATTCCGTAATGGCTGCAAACAAACACCGTTGCAAAGTAACTATTTGAACATGCCATCCGTTTGTTGTCGTGTCAAGTTACAGTTAGATATTCCAATACACAATTCAATGGTCTTAGATTACAGAAATCATCACAGCGTTATGGAATGGGTATGTAACTGAATAAAAGGATATGTGAATTATCCATGGCTGCAAACACAAATCTATTCGTGATGCCCCGCCAAGATACATGTTGCTTTCATCCATCATCTTCCAGCTACACAAAAATCCACATAATACTCAGCTTAGAATCTACAAAAAAAACCCAAAACTTTATAAATATCTGTACAAAACACCGTATTGTCTAAAAAAATTCAAAACGACATTTTTTTCCGTAGCTCAACAAACGAAACGACACCATTACAAAAAGGTCTGCCCCATGACGGTCATAAACATCAGGCACATGTACCATGGACATAAAGAATATTGTCATTGAAACTTACTTATGGTTAGAGCATTAACCGCATATCAACGATTCTCTAGCATACAGTTAGCTGCTAATGCTCTAAGCACAAATAAGTTGCTCAAAAGCAGCAAACTTGTCTCTTTTCCTTAACATCCACATTAAACACCTGCAACATAAGATCCTTACAAATCAAAAGCTTTCCAAGTTCATAATGACAAACAATAAAGCTATCATGGATAAAACAACCAACGGTTTTAAAAAAAATGTCACACGAACCGGAACTCACCCAAAACTACTTTGATCCATGTAGTTTCTTCTGAAATTAGTCAGATCTACGCATGCCGTACGGTTACTGTAGTTATGGTTTAACTGTATACAGGGTTTCTAGATCAATCGAATGAGATCTATCTAGAAAGAGACATATAAATAGGCACACACACAAACCCAAATCCAAGAACAACGATCCAACCCTCAAGATGTGCCTGATTTTTAGAGAGAGAAAACTATGCGTGTGCTTTTTTAGACAGAGAGCAGAACCTGATCGGATGGGAGTAGTTATTTTTTCTATATTTGTTAATATCTTTTTGTGGATCATCCTGCTGTAACAATAGTATGAATACGATGACGTTTTGGGAGCAAACATACAAAGATGGTGCCGTTTTGGATGGCACTGTAACTTCAATACCATCCCACTGTACATAGCGGGGAAGGAGCACTGTAGCGACGTTTAATTTTATACCCCAATACGGCGTCTTTTTTTATGTGCTTTAAATAAATTTATAATATAATTATACACGCAACACACTTTACATTTAAAATGATAAAACCTTAAACAAAACATGGGCAGGCCCAACCCAGCCCAAAGACACTTATCAAACTGGCGGGAAACCCTTCTATCCGCGCCTTTTTTTTGGCGCCAAAAACCAAGCATTACACAAACAGATCCCTCCACACACTAAACACACACATATTCACATTTCTCGCTCCAAACAACAAACAATCAGCAAGAATGGATTCATTCGGCGGCGCCTATTTCACCGACGAAAAAGCCGCAAAAGTCGAAAACATCTTCTTAGACTTCCTCAAAACGTAAGTTGTATTCTCAATTACTATTAATAATTACTAGTTAGTTAGTTAGGGATCTAATTATTAATTGTTATCTATTGCAGCTTTAGATTAGATCCCAATTCACGCGAACCCTACTACGAATCCGAAATCGAAGCAATGAGACCTAACGAATCCAACACTATGTTTATCGATTTCGCACATGTTATGCGCTTCAACGATGTCCTTCAGAAAGCTATCTCTGATGAATACCTAAGGTCCCTATTCTATTTACTTACTTTATTTATATTCGTATGATATTATATGTAGGATGCTTAAATTTGGGGGTTTCATATGTTTAGGTTCGAGTCGTATTTGAAGAACGCGTGTAAGCGATTTGTGATGGGCCAGAAACCTACTTTTATTACTGATGATAATCCTAATAAGGATATCAATATTGCTTTTTTTAATCTCCCTATTATCAAAAGGTATATACCTTCTTTTTTTTTGTAATAATTTACTTTAATTGTTGCTATGTTTGTAAATGTTTAAAAATTTATATGGGTTGGTGTTATAGATTGAGGGAACTGAGTACTTCTGAGATAGGTAGACTAGTATCGGTAACGGGTGTGGTGACTCGTACAAGTGAGGTTAGGCCGGAGTTACTTCAGGGTACTTTTAAGTGCTTGGACTGCTCGGCGATTGTTAAAAATGTTGAGCAACAGTATAAGTACACTGAGGTTTGTATTTATGTGTTTCTATAAATGTCATGTTTTGTTTGGGGAATTATGCTGTGGTTAATGGTTGTATCGTTGTTGTTTTTGTGGATAGCCTATGATATGTATGAATCCTATGTGTGCGAAGAAAGGGTGGTGGACACTTCTTCGACAAGAGAGTAAGTTTGCTGATTGGCAGAGGGTTAGGATGCAGGAGACGTCAAAGGAAATACCTGCGGGATCGATTCCGAGGTCGTTAGATGTCATTCTTAGACATGATATTGTTGAACAGGCTAGGGCTGGTGACACGTATGTAATTTGACTTTGAACTGAACTTAATGGTTATCTTTGTTTCTTATGAATATGGCAATAAGTAGATTGTTAACTTTTTTTCCCTTTTGCAGGGTGGTTTTTACCGGCACTGTGGTTGTGATACCCGACATTTTGGCATTGGCAGCTCCTGGAGAGAGAGCGGAGTGCCGTAGAGAAGGTGGTCAGCGCAGTAACAGTGGCAGTGTCCAAGAAGGTGTAAAAGGTCTTAGGGCGTTGGGAGTTAGAGACCTTTCTTATAAGCTTGCCTTTATTGCCAATTCAGTGCAGGTTTTCAGTTTAACTCCATGTTTATTTTGGCAACTATATATTTTGTCGATGAAGTTTCATAGGAAACTGTATATCAATTGTTATATGTTTTGCCTGCTTTGAGATGATTTTTTTTTTTTAATTACACGGGTTATGACTGTGATCCTTTATTTAGATATGTGATGGCAGAAGAGATGCAGATATACGAAATAGGAAGAGAGATGCTGAAGATGGCGACACTCCAGAGTTCACGGTTGGACTTCTGTCACCTTTATGCTTTACTTATTTCATACATGGACTTGCTACATTTTGAAATTACTGGTTGTGTAAATTGTTTAATTAAATCCGTTGTTCCCTGTTTTATCTTATATTTTTGTAGTCCGAGGAGTTAGCTGAGGTTAGACAAATGAGAAATACTCCCGACTTCTTCAACAAGCTTGTTGACAGTGTTGCTCCTACTGTGTTTGGTCATCAAGACATTAAGCGAGCAATCCTGCTTATGCTTTTGGGTGGGGTCCACAAGTTTACTCATGAAGGAATTAACCTTCGGGGAGACATCAATGTTTGTATCGTTGGGGATCCCAGTTGTGCTAAGTCTCAGTTTCTCAAGTATGCATCCTTTGCAACATCTTTGTACCGAACACCATTTTTATACAAAATGCTAGTTTTGACATTTACTCTTCTTCTTTTGAAGGTACACAACTACTTTGGTTTCAAGATCTGTGTACACATCTGGGAAGTCTTCATCTGCCGCCGGATTGACTGCGACTGTTGCAAAAGAACCAGAAACTGGGGAGTTCTGTATCGAGGTACTCTTTTGTTAATCTAGCCAGAACTCACGTCCCATTGTGGCTATTGGGCTGTGAAAGCTTATACGTTTGTCACTTATTACTTGTGAATATTGATGTGGCTGTTTTTTATATGTTTTCAGGCTGGTGCACTTATGCTTGCTGACAATGGTGTTTGTTGTATTGATGAATTTGACAAAATGGATGTCAGAGATCAGGTAACCATCTCACCTTTGGAACCTTAATTGTTACATTTTTGTTCTGCATATGCAATATGTGAATCTACCACCATCTCATATTCATGCACTTACAAAGGTCGCAATACATGAGGCTATGGAACAACAAACAATCAGTATTACAAAAGCAGGAATACAAGCAACATTAAACGCTAGAACATCAATTTTGGCTGCTGCAAATCCCACAGGAGGCCGTTACGACAAGTCTAAACCATTGAAGGTAAGCAATTTAGATTGTGCTTAGTACTGACTCTAAACTTGCTAGTGTGGTTGCGGTAAAAAGACAGGGCTTGGGCTTGATTCTATCACACTTTTTTTTTTCTAGTTTTTCTTATTACTAAAGTGTCTCTTTGGTTTAAAAAATATCGTCTTTTCGTATTCATAAAATAGTTTAAGAAGTTAATTCTAAATTCTAAATAATACATGTTTGGTCAGTTGGAGATAAAACATAACTCAATTAACACATTCATAAGTTAACTTGTTTTCTAAATCATTGATGATCAATTATTTTACTTGCCTACTCGGATACACTAACAAATTGAAATCATTTTGCAGTACAACGTTGCTCTTCCTCCTGCCATCCTTTCAAGGTTTGACCTGGTATATGTCATGATTGATGACCCTGATGATACGACAGATTTCCATATTGCCTCTCACATCGTGAGGGTGCATCAAAAGCGTGAAGAAGCAGTTTCTCCTACATTTACGACTGCCCAATTGAAACGTTACATAGCAGTTGCCAAGTCTAAGAAGCCAAAGGTAAAATCATGTTCTTTACTTATAATCTTACCAGAGGTAGCAAATGTGGGGGCTGAATAACAGGTTTCGGTTGAAGTGGGTCTAATGTGGGCTGGAATAACTAGGGATTTATTTTTAAACTAGAAGTTGGTTTAATCAATAGTGAATGTGCCCAGTATGAGCATTAAAAGTACATCATTTACTACATTTTGATATTTTGAGTGATATATGAAATTATATGCATTTGGCCTGCTATCGATTGGTGCTGCCCATTTGACCAGTTCCCTTTTTTACTGTATTTTATTTGACTCGTTTCAGATAAAGCATAAACACTAAATTGCTTGAAATCTTACCATCAATTTGCACCTGTTTTCATAATGTTGATGTTGAATCATCAAGTTCTTTGGTCTGACAGTTTTGAATTAATGCAGCTAAATGCAGATGCTAGACAAATTTTGGTGGATTCTTATGTTGCTTTACGTAAAGGTGATACAGCTCCAGGAAGTAGAGTTGCATACCGCATGACGGTCAGGCAATTGGAGGCTCTTATCAGACTCTCAGAGGCGATTGCCAGATGTCACCTGGATGATGAGGTGTTTTTTAAAAGCAATACAATCTAACTTGCATCATTCTCATATTTGAGGCTTGCATGGTGAATTGGCTCTAAATTGTGTGTTGTGTTTCAGGTCCACCCAAGGCATGTTCGTCTAGCAACAAGACTCCTAAAAACATCAGTAATCAGGCATGTTTAGTTTGTCGATAGTTGTAAATTAGCCTGCTAAAAATGTCACTAATTATGTATATATGAAACTGCAGTGTGGAATCAACTGAGATTGATTTGACCGAGTTCCAAGATGATATTCAAGAAGAGAATCAAGGAGATGGTGATATTGGTGGCAATGGTGAAGCTCAACCAAGTGGTGCAGACGCTGATATGACCAATGAGCACCCAGGTTGGTATTTATCTATCTTGCCAAACTAGTCTATATTGTTGTCAATATTGACCCATTTACATATTATTGGGTTAACTTGCATTGTGGTTTATCTCAAATTGTTTGGTCTAATAGATCAAGTTAGCTAAATAGGGATCTGGAGTCTGGGTGATAATCAGCAAAAGTTAGTATCCAAGGCATACAAACTTCTGAATTTTTGTAAGATTGTTGTTGGAACATTATTGTGTATGTTATCATAAAGAGCACATTAATATTTCAGGAAAAAATGGACAATAAAGTGTCTGGGTCAACCCGTACTAAAGAGTTACCTGTTTAAACCTAAAAATCTGCAAGCCTGCCCATCCAGCCACCTCTATTACTATTTTAGTATATCTGGAATTTTGTTTTCATTCAAATGCTGAGACTGATTGTCTTGCACAGAAAACGCAGAGGTGCCTGGAGCTAAGAAGCTTGTTATAACAGATGAGTACTTTCAGCGGGTGACTCAAGCTCTTGTGATGCGTCTTAGACAGCATGAGGAAACTGTGGCACGAGAGGGTACGCATTGATGACAGCATGGTTTACAATACATATAGAAATACATGATAAAGTAAAAGTTGCTTGATTTATATTTTCTTTTCTTACAGGTACTGGACTAGCCGGAATGAGACAAAGGGATCTGATACAGTGGTATGTGGGTCAGCAGAACGAAAAGAACAACTACAACTCCATGGAGGAGGCAAAGGCTGAAGTCACCAAGATCAAAGCTATCATAGAGGTAAAGGTTTTCAAATTTAATGTATTTACACACATCGGGAAATGGCTTGATTAGGTTTTATATGACATTCAACAAATCAAACAGGTAAGATTTTTAAGGATGTAGCCAGATTTATAATGGGTCAAAATAGTTTGAACGGGTTGAAATAATCCAAAATGAAAGTTACCTTATAAATCGCCATATTTAACGACATTGAAGTGTTACTCAAATTTTGTTGTTTTATTAATATCTATAATATCTTTATAATTAAATATTTTTCATTTGCAAATCGATATAAATTGCAGAGTTTGGTGAGGAGGGAGGGGCATTTAATCGTGGTAGACGAAGAGGAGGTCACAGCACAAGGGGATGATGATGGAAATGGCAGGCGGACTTCTCGAAACAACAGGATTCTTGCTGTGGCACCTAACTATGTTATCGATTAAAATGGTAATCTGTTCAATTTCAAGGATTTGTAATACTAGTTGGCATTTAGTTTCAGACACAAGTCATCCATTTTATTTATTGTAAAGTCAAGAGTGCTGCTACAGCTCTATGGATAATTTAACTTGTGTGCAATATGCAATTTTCCTATTTCCTGCCAAGTTTCTTAAGATTCAAATATTTGCTTTTCTTGATATTTTATGTTTGGAATTGGGATGTTTACCTTTGTAGTCTTCATCAGATGGACTTTTTTTCCTAGAACAAGAAAAAGGAGCAACATTCAATCATTTTACACTTGACAATAATAGTTTTCTTCCTGATAACTATGGCATTTTAAATATATGGTTCAGTTACTACATGAAGTCAACTATGGCATTTTACATATATGGTTCAGTTACCACATGAAGTCATCAAATGGAAACGTTGATTCAATTTTTACAGTAACCGAGCATATATAATAGGGCTAATAATAAAAAAAAGTACTATACTTGCCACCATTTCTTCATCAGGGTAGCGAACAAATTTTTTTGCTTCGGCGGGTATTATACTTTCAAATTCATCCTCTTTAGGGTATTTTGCAAAAAAGTCGGACATTTTTGCCCTTCTTACTCACAAAAGCAAATGATGGCAAGTATAATACTTTTTTTTTATCATTCGCCTTAGTTTTTATTATGTTAAATTTTAGATATGTATTAAGATAATTTATTTAATGATTTATAATTATGTTAAATCTATGATAAAAATGTTTTGTTTTATCATTTGCCTTAATTCACTTCAAGTTGTTTAACGCTTCAAGCGTTAAACCGAATTAGGTTTAACGCTTCCGCTAAATTAGGAGAAATTATATCACAACATGAAGTACTTGCATATAAATTTTTGTTCGTCACTTGTTGAAGCATAGACTAGAGAGTATCTTGACTAGATTAAGGGTGTGTTTGTTTGATTAACATGTTACACATCTGAATCTTACTACCACATCTTACTAATAAGAGGTAGCTATAATGTCTGAATCTGAATGAAAAAGTGTTGTTTGTTTTTTATAATTGTCCGAATGATTTTAATTTTCCTTTTTTTAAGTATATATTGAATTATTACAAATAATGATTAATAAGTAAATAATGTAAACTTAAAACAAAACATTTTTATCATAGATTTAACACAATTATAAATCATTAAATAAATTATCTTAATACATATCCAAAATTTAACATAATAAAAACTAAGGCAAATGATAAAAAAAAAAAAAGTATTATACTTGCCATCATTTGCTCTTGTGGGTAAGAGGGGCAAAAATGTCCGACTTTTTTGCAAAATACCCTAAAGAGGATGAATTTGAAAGTATAATACTCGCAGAAGCAAAAAATTTTGTTCGCTACCCTGAAGAAGAAAGGGTGGCAAGTATAGTACTTTCTTTTATTATTAGCCCTATATAATATATCCGGTATCCACTAAACAAAACACCATATCTGGTTTAAAATGAACAACTTAGAAAAATAAGCTTGTACTCTTGAAGAGTGTATCAAAAGTGAGTTTAGTATATCATAATTTCTCGAAATATAATGCATAAGGCTGGACGCATTCGTACGTTGGACATTGGTTGGGCACCAAAAAAATCACTCCGCAACCGATGTTAACATCGAGCACGACGAATGGGGTAGTCGGTTGTGACATCGGCCGAGAGGCAAAAATTTGGCATATCGAGTGAATTTACGCTCGATGTTTAAGGCTTCCAAATCCCAACCATATTTTGACCGTTTGTAAAATCAAAACAAATTTAAAAAACTGACCGTTTGGTCATTAAAGAAAAAAAAAAAAAAAAAATTCAAACAAATTTTACCACTCTATAAATACCAACTTCACCTCAAACACAATTCACCACTCACCATTTCTCATCTACATTTATTTCAATCTAATTCTTATCCAACTTCGAAATGTCAAAGAAAAATACCCCACAATCAAAAACCCGACGATCACGACTACCCCAAATGCCCGGATATGAATTTCTCGCCGGAAAACAACTTCGAGTTAACCGACATATCACCACAACAAAACCGGCCTATTCGCTTTCGTCCACAAGGTTTTGATTATCAATCACAACTAGCCCAACCAAATCAAAACCAAAACCCGTTTTATGTTAACCGTCCTTTTGTCCCACCGCGACGTCCTTACCACGATTACCGGCAAGAACCTAGTGGGTCGTCGTACCATCCAAACATGGACTTCATTTATCCTTCTCAACCGTATCAACCTTATTCCCGATTCGAAGTACTAATCTTGACATGAATTTGGAAGATTTTTTGCCGGAGTATCCGACACAAAACTACCAAAGTCAAGATGCTTCAATGGGCCAAGGTTCGGTCACGGTTACGCACCACGTTCGTTCCATGATTCCATTCACGTTGATGATTCGATGATGAGAAAACCGCTTCGTGAAGAGATGTCCCCCATCAAATCAAAGAAGCCATCAAGACGTGCTTCAAAGGCCAAGGACAAAGGCAAGGAAACAAGCAAGGGGAAAACCAAGAAGCCATCAGAGCCATGGACAAAGGAGGAAGAGGTGGTGCTTTGTAAAGCTTGGGTTTATGTGTGGGAAAACGTCCGAGAGGAAACGCCAGCAACCGCTTCAAGTTTTGGGAGTCGTGATCGACTACTTTAAGAAAGAGCTGGCAAAGACCGAACCTATGACTCCATCACTACCAAATGGAAGAGCAAGATTCGTAATAGGGTTGGAAATTATTGTGCTATCATGGAGAATATCAAGAATACCCATGGAAGCGGTGAGAATGATATCGACGACACTTCAAAAGCTCTTAGAGAATACCGTATGACGTACGGTCATGATTTCACTTTGGAGGAGTCTTGGGAGGTTTTAAAGGGTCATCTTGCTTGGAAGGACGTTGAGATGCCGGCTTTCGAAACGAATAGTCGGAAGAAAACAAAGGGTTCTACCACTACCTCTGTTCAACCCAAGCTCGTGATCCTTTCGATGTCCAAGACGTTGATGATTCTGCTGAGGAAGGGACTAGAGAATCACGACCGGCTGGTCGTGACAAAGGAAGGAAGAAACCATCCTCCTCGTCTTGTGATGATGATGTTCCATCAGACTCATTTATGCAATCGTTGGCCAAAACTTTCTTCAACACCAAGAAGCCGTCAAAAAAGGATAAAGGTAAGAATAAGGAGGGTTTAGAAGATACTTGGTTACGGTTGAGGGAAAAAGAGCTCGAGATGAAAAAAGAGCTCATGAGGGTATCAAAACAAGAGTCCGACATAATCTTCTACAACACCCCAATCGACCCAAAATTGACCGGCCGTCAACTAGAAGAATTGGAGAAAGTTAAGGCAACAATCAAAGCACGTTACAATTTAGATTATTAGTTTAACTATTGTAGTGTTTATTTTAATTTCGTATTGTAATGTTTTTTTTTTTTTTTTTTAAATTCGTAGCGTAATTTTTTTTTAATATCGTAATGTAATGTCTTTTTTAATTTGAATGAAATTTAAATTTAATGTTAAAAATGTTTGAATTAAAAAAAAAAAAAAATTGGATCATCGACTGGGGCATCCGGGTCATGTCAGGTCGCTGGAGAGAAAAAGCTGACGTGGCGATGGATGACCCAGGTCGTCCCAGGTCACGACTGGGACTAGCCTAAACATCTTTAACACCTTCAAATATAATGCAACTTCAGTCTCGAAAAGTGAGTTTAAAAATATGATAGTGACTCTTGAAAATGTTTATGATAGTGACTTCTCGAAATATAAGGCTAAATGCAATGGGCTCGGTTGAGTAAGGTTGAGGAACTAGGTTGAGGCCGGTCGACCCATTGTGGGGAACTAGGTCGAGCAAGGTTGAGGAGAGAGGATGGGGCAAGTCGGTTGAGTACACAACCGAGTATCACAAGCCACAATTTCCACTTTTCCAACTAGGTCGTCGTCAGGTCACCACTGTGGCAACTAGGTCGTCGTCAGGTCGTCGGAGAGAAAAAGCTGATGTGGCACAGATGAACTAGGTTGCCACTGTGTTCAGCCTGCAACTTCAGTTTTAACACCTAATTTCCTCACAAAGTCACTATCATAAACATCTTTTCATATATATATTCATCAATTTCGCATAATGATCTTTTTAGCAATGTTTTAAAACCCGGGTTGACCCGGCCGGTTCAACCGGTTGAACCGGTTCGGAGATCGGGCCGGATAGGACCGGGTTTTTGTATGGTTGAGAACCGGATTAAACCGCCAGTTTTTCGTTGACCCGGGTTGATAAACCCGGCCGGGTCATAATTTTTATCAATTAAAAAAAAAAAAAAAAAAAATTAACTAAATGATTTTTTTCCCATTAACTTTTCTAAGTTTAATTGAAAAGTTAAAATGATGATAACTAATGTTTGTTAAAATTTTGTAAAATAGTAAATTATAGTTATATATTATCTTAGAATCACCAATTAATATAGTTTTACTATAAATCATTTTATTATTTAGAATCACCTTGAAAATTTTGGCTATATTTTTATAGATGTAGACTTAAAAAGCAAAACTTTTTGGTATAGTCTCAATCTTTTTCATGAGTTTAATCGAATGTATGAATAAAAACGAATAAATTATTAGATTATGCAATACTACTTTTAAATATAGGAAAAAATATATATATGTATAGAACCGGTTCGACTCGGCGGTTCAACCGGTTGAACCGGTGACCCAGTGAACCGCCGACTTAACCGGATCGATAAAAAACCCGGTTTTAAAACATTGCTTTTTAGATTAATTTATATTAGACTAATGGGCGTTGGGGTGCAACCCAACCGACCCAAAAGCAATGCGTCTTCCCCACTAGCAATCTTCAAAGCAACGCGCCGCCAAGCAACAATTTCAAAGTTTCGGTTGCTCACCTGACCGAAACAATTGAAACATTTGACAAGTTTTTATATAGCTATTGGCGTTTCAAACAAAACATTCGGGGTTGCTTTTGTGGTCACTACTAGCTAATTTTGGTTGGGTTGCAGTTGTGGAGAGAGAAAACTGAGGTGGCGGGGTTGC
>OU343219.1:25894197-26005091 GCA_910596185.1 Chrysanthemum makinoi
TATAGAGGAAGAAAGAACTATCAACAAGAGAACTTCAGTAGTCTTGATGATGACGAAGCATGGCAACTCATAGACTTGAGCTTGCTCGACTTCAAGAGGTGGTGATCTCGCTTTTAAGAGGAACCTAGAGAATCACACAAAAACAAACACAAACTACATAGAAAGATCCCTTGGATCTGAGGTTAGAGAGTTTACAACACTAAGAGAGAGAGTGTGTGAAAGGGGTGAGTTACAATGAAGAAATGGCTCACTATTTATAGACAAAAATATGCTACTGTTCCACGGATCCCACAGATCCCTTGCTTGAGGGATCCGTCTAGTGTATTACTAGGGATCCGTAGGACGCTCCCCCTAGATGGGTTGTGGGTCATGGATCATGGGTTGTAGGTTTTGATCCATGGGTATCCAAATAGATACAATGTATATAGAATATGCAATGCATCTAGTCAATGGGTCATGGGTTAGCTCCATGGGTCATGGATAATACCCGTTATGACTTATGCATGATGTCATGCAATGGGTCATGGGTTATGGATCATGCTCCATGGGTATGGGTCATGGACTTTGGGTTTTACCCAATTACATTCAATGTATTTAGTCAATAGGTCAAATACTTAGACTTCTACCCATTCTCTTACCCATTATAATATATACCAAGTATGTATATAAGTACCCATTATGTATAAACTAGTTGTTGTACATATGCATTACTAAATCACGAAAAGCACTATTACTTGTTTAGTGTTTTTATATGAAAACGTAAGTGTGTTAGTAAACTATTGGCTCAAACCATTTACGTATTTTATTTGTTTCGTTAAAATAATTTTATGTTTGTTATCGACAAAACATTAGAAGATCGTAAAATATAAATAAACGTTTTTACGGCTTATTTGTATTTGTGGAAAACTAAAAGGGGGTTTGAATAGTTTACTGATTAAAAACTTTGTTTTAAAACTTATTGAAATATCAATTGATATTGATCTTAGATATGTTAGTGAATAGTAATCAACAATATATAAAGAGTATATAAGGAAAGAAACAATTAAACCACAACAAGTTGTTTATAGTGGTTCGGTCTACAAGGACTCTTTTTCCTTGCCCTACTCCATCGGGCCTCACACTCAGAGTTTAACTTCAACTAGTCAAAAGCTCCTTTCACCGTAGAAACCTTTACCCGCTTACACACTATTTCCGGCACTAAGCTGATGTGAGGTTCTTTCAAGGTACAACCACTCCCACACACAATGTATTTTAGGGACTAAAATACTAACCACTCACACTCACAAGATTATGATGGTTTGATACAACAATGATGTATCAATCAACACAAGATCATACAACAACAAACAAACAAGACTTCCAACTTCACGTTTGAAGCTTGAGATGTATCTTGATCTTCTTTGCTACAAAAGAGATCACTAATATGATATGAAACGGAGTTAGAAATGTTAGAGAGAAGGAATGTATGTGAATATGATAGAAAGGGATAAAAAAACAACTTGGTTTGGCTTTGCTATTTATAGCCAAAATGATCAGAAAACCACGGATACAGAACCCTAAAGGTTTGGGTGTATTATTTTTGTGCCACAGAGATTACGACGATAAGATCTCAAAATCTTACCAAAGGTATATATCTATCCAAGATTGTGTAAGATATGTAGAGTCTAAATCTACAAAAGTCTAATGAAATCTTCTAAGGTTTCAATGATACTATGATGTGATGTGTTTTTTATTTTTTTTAGAAATATGTAAATACATATCTAATGTTTTGTTTTAAGAAACCAAAACATTTTTTAACTAAAAATACTAACATACATTATGGTTTAGAGTCATATCAAAATATGATTAATCACAATGTGAATGCATGAGTGGTGAAGATATTATTTGAAAAGCTTGATTTAATATCTATTAAACGACAAGCTTTTAGCTTTATAAAATTAAATTTACTTTTGTGGTTAACAAAACTTAGTAAAGATCAAAAAATATAAATAACGTTTAATGATATTTGTATTAACAATCTCCCACTTTGTTGAAGACAAAACATAAATTTAATAAAAGATAAAGATTGTACAAGATTTATAAAAATATTAGTTTTAGAACTTGAAAGATAAAGATGATAATGCAAGTATGTCCAATTTATACATGATGTTGACTTCAAAGTCAAGGTCATAAGTTGACTTTTTGAAGTCAAGGTCTTCATTAGTTGAAGTATGATGTTTGACTTTTGAGGAAGTCAAAGTAATGGATTGACTTTTCGAGAAAGTTTTGTCGTGACTCTTTATATTAATATAACAATATGTAAGTTCTATATATTTCTCCCCTTTTTTTCAACAAAGAAGATCGTGAATGTGTAATGAGCGAACCGTATCTCCCCTTGACCAATGCTCCCTAAATTGGGTGCCAGAGAGAGAAGACATGGATTGTGAAAAAGCTACAAAATGTTAGTTATAAGCATCATCACAAGCATTTCCAAACACCATGTAACAATCAACAACAATATAAAAAACACCATTCATTTGTTAAAATTTTTCATGATTTAAGAATCATGAAAATGGAACACAATGAAGTGTTAGTACAATGATAAAATCCTAGAAAATAAAAAAAATTATCCAAAAAAAATACAAGAAAAAATCCTAGAAAATAAAAATGCTTAAAGAAAAAAATAAGCTAGACCCTCTATTGGGTGTTGGATGAGCAAAAGCATTGGCGCTCTAGGATGTGATTGAGGATGAACCTCATTTCTCTTGAAGCTCATGGACCATCACAGGGTCCTTTCGGTTATGGGCGGTGCACTCACAGTTAGAGCAACCATGATCTAGAGGAGGTAGTATGGTTCATGGTTTTGTGTTGGTGGAATGGTGGAGGTGTTGGTGGTGTTTGGAGTGAGTTATGGAGGCTAGCAAAACACTTTGCATTTGCATAGCATCACTAAGATGAGAATCTACCATATTTGAAAATTGGTGGAGATGATGGAGTTCGACTTGAATCTCTTCTTTGGTGGGGTGATCTTCCCATAGATTCCTCAAATATCCTCTATATGAGGAGGTGATGTAGGAATTGGTTGATCCCCTACAAAGACCATGGTTTCCTTGTGGATGGGATGGAAAGAGAGGTCTTGGCCCTAGCAGGCGTTTGGGTCAAAATGATGGTGGAGACTCATGAGCTATCGCTTCAATTGTACCAAAAATGGTAGTGGTGGTGGATGATTGGGCTTAGGAGGCAAGTCCTCCAAGTCTTCCAAAAATGGATTTGGGAATGTAGGTGGTGTGAGAGAACAACAATGGGATGAGTGTTGGAGATTTTGGAGGTGATGGTGATTTGATGTTTAGATGGGGAGCAGGTGTGGTGGAGCTAGAGTCTTTGTTGGTGGTGGAGTAGTGATAGTGATAGGTGATTGTGGAGGTGGTGTAGGAGTATGAGGTAAAGGGGTTGTGTCATCTCTTATGGGAGATGAGATGGTTAGTGGAGAAGACTTCGGAAGAAGAGCTATGTTGACAAAGGTCTTCCTTCATTCTTGCTTCTTTTGCAAGGCTTGGTTGATGGTGAAGATTTAGTCATTTTGACTTAAGCTTTTGCTAGTAGAAGATGAGAATTGAGAAGGTGTGAAGATGATCATGGTAAAAGCTCTTAATTTATAGGATTGAAAATTATGGAGAAATGTGTTTGATTTGATGTTAAACCATAGAAGAGATGAGGTTCTTAATGATTTTAAGTGGGTTTACTAGTCATATCATCCAAGTCAATCCATACAAGAAGGATGGAGTGAAGAGACAAAGATTTGCATTAAATGTGTTCTAATGTTATAGATCCTAAGAATCGATTACCCTAGGTTACCAAGGAACCAAATTTTTTGTTCCTTCCTTTATGCAAAAGGGCTCCTTGGGTGGATTTTTGAAAATTTTGAATTTTGGTGGGAAATGGATATCCTATATGCCTAAGTGTGTTACACTAGTTCTAATATGGGTAAGAACTAGTTAAGATTAACCTAGAAACAATGTATGGTAATTTGGAATGTGAAACTAAACGAAATTTAGAAAATTACTTGTAGGATCCACGACACCAAAATTTTACACAGGCGGAACCAAAATATGGTGTCGGCTGGTCCACTGCAGAATGCGGGTGGTACCAAAATCCTTAACATACGGTACCAAATTTTTGATGCCGTCTGATCCGTGGACACCAAAAAAGTTCACATAACATTTTTTAAAATTTTTTGCTTAAAACATGTGACATTAATCATTTCTAGTTAGGAAAAGTCAATAACACATATGTAAACATAGTGGAGCATAGATTTTGACCAAGGGCTAATGATTTTCACATTAAAGTGAAAATGGGTAAAATTTGATAACACACTTGTGCTATCCCCCTGCATGACATGGTTAGCATACAACATTGTTTTAAGTTATATTATCATCCAACAAATTAAAAACAACCAAATAATATCGTACATCAAAGTTATTGTCTTGTTCCAAACACTCTTTCAAATGAACCTCACTTATCCAAATTCTTGTAAATCTTGTTCATCATCCTACCTAGGCACTTGAACATCCCCTTGGTTTGCTTGGACTCAGCCGATTCATTCTAAATCTCGGGGAGAGACGCTTAGTACTCTTGAGGTGGGCGAGGTGGAGAGACCATCCTGGAACTATTGATGATGATGATGATGGAGTTGGAGGTTTGCCTTTGCCTTTAAAATGTCAATCATTCTCCCTAGCAATGTAGTGAGCTAAATTGGTGAATTTGGTTTCAAAGTTGTGAGAGCATGTGACAAAGAACTGGCGCGGTGATATGGTCCTTATTTCCTATAGTCTAATGACATTGCTCTAAGGAGTTCCTCCCATTTTTTAAATTGGTAAAGTTCATTGAGCTCCATTCCATATGGATCTCGGTTCACTTCCTTTCCCTTTCGGGTGACACGGGTTGGAGCGACCCTTGGGTTAAGGTGCTCACGGATGACATCCTTATCCGCTAAAGGAGTTTGGTAGAGAAGAGAGCGGTCATTGATTGCATCAAGGATAGTGAGTGACCACTTATCCGAGTAGACACATGTCCCTCGGTTGGGAATTCCTAGAACTTGAGCAAATTGGCTTAAGGAGATGGTGTAGTCGTTTTGATTGATCCTAAACCTAAGGCCAAATTCATCATCCTCATCAATGAAACCGGTAACACTAGCATAGAATTCTAACACGAACCTAGGACAAATGGGTTCATCGATGTCAAGGAGACAATCGAAGTGAATGGCGGCTAGTTCTTGATGGAGATTGGTTCCATCGACTAAGGAGGAGTGAATGGTTCTACCCTCATGGAAGTACCTTTGTTCTAGACTCTTAAATATTTGACTTGTTCTTTGGAGAGGCCTTTGGTTTTGTGATGTTTGGGAATGTAGTTAAGAGTATCCTTGTGATCATAGAATCTTAAGGCTACCTTGGTTATTCCTATGAGCAGAATTTACATGTTAAAGAGAACAAACTTAGCGTTTGGTTCTAGTGTGTGCCTATATGAAAACGATTTGGAGTTGCGGTTATCTCGACTCATTTTATGCATAAAATGGTTTTTAGTGGGGTGTTTGGCAAAAGGCATGAGATAACCCAAACACTCCTAATTCAATGTGGCTTCATTTGAATATACCCGGGAATGCATATTAGTTATGTATTACCTTTAGTATTCAAGAGCATGCAAGTGATGAAAATTCTACGTTTGTATTTGTATTAACAATGAAAAATGGTTTCCAACAGTGAGAAGCTTTTGAAATTTTTGACGGTGTTTGGTTATTTTGAATAAACCTTATAGTCATTATCTTTTGATTAGTGGGAAACATGATTTGTTTATGCAATGTGACAATGTAGTACCTAATTTCAATGACTAGTTATGCAATTTGTCAATTGAATTCATGTTTTGTACAAGAATATACATAATCCCCATGTAATGAATTTGTGCACAAATTGGAATCCTAGACTTCGGAATTAAGAGATGAAATGTAGTTAGGATACTTATAATGATGTTATCTTCAGTGACTAGTGGGTGAGAAAATGTCAATAATGAGTTAGGTTTAATGTTTACGTTTTGGTAAAGTAGGTTGTGAGGAAGAAGATGTTTTGTAGGTAGCATTTTGCTTCTGTTGTCACCACGGACGAGACGGCACCAAAATATGGTTCCACCTTTGTTGTCGTTTGGTGCGTGAGGCAGTAGCGAGTTTAAACAAATTTGTTTTGTTTTGTTTTGTTTGTTTGAAGGTTTACACTATGTTTTACATGTTTGGTTCCATTAACCCCAAACCAAGTCTAAGAAGATTAAATGGTTCTCGTTTGAGAGGCTTAGTTAGAATGTCTGCAATGTTGTCTTCGGAGGATACTTTCTCAATTGAGATGTTTCCTTTTTGAACATTGTTGAAGAAGATGACGGATTTCAATATGCCATGCGAGCATGTTGGGCGGGATTTTTTGAGATCAATAGCTCCTTTGTTGTCGCAAAATATAACGATATCGTTGAGATGAATTCCGTAATCCACGAGAGCTTGCTTCATCAAAGAGCTTGTTGACATGCTTTTGAGGCGTGATATTGACTTGATAGTTGAGATAGCTAAAGCCGTTTGCTTCTTTGCAAACCATGAGGTGAGACAATGTTCAACAAAAGTGCAAATACCACTTGTACTCTTTTTATCTACATAGTCACCAACATGGTCCGAAGTGGCATACATATAGTTTCTACACCGTTCCTTTGGGATACCATAGTCCTAAACATGTCGTTCCCTTAATGTATCTAAATATCCTTTTAAGGCTTCTAAGTGTGATACCTTGGGATTTTCTTGAAAGCGAGCACATAGACAAACACTAAACATAATGTTGGGTCTATTAGCCGTGAGATAGAGTAGGCTACCAATCATTCCTCTATATTTAGTGTTATCTACCGATTCACCTTCCTCATCCTTGGTGAGTTTAGTGTCCGAATATATGGGTGTCTTAGTTGGTTTTGAATCTTCAAGA
The DNA here is from genome assembly GCA_910596185.1 of Chrysanthemum makinoi. Taxonomy (NCBI): domain Eukaryota; kingdom Viridiplantae; phylum Streptophyta; class Magnoliopsida; order Asterales; family Asteraceae; genus Chrysanthemum; species Chrysanthemum makinoi. Next base: position 25,901,181 of record OU343219.1, read on the forward strand.
CCAAATTTCTTAAGCATATCTTTTATATATTTAGATTGGTTAAAGAATATACCGTCTTCTAGTTTTTTAATTTGAAGTCCTAGAAAGAAGTTTAATTCACCCATCATACTCATCTCAAACTCATCGTGCATGCTTTTAGAGAAATCATCACATAGCTCTTGACAAGTTGATCGAATATGATGTCATCAACATATATTTGAACAATGATAATATGTGATTCCTTTTCTTGGTAAAATAGTATTATCTACTAATCCATGGTGTATTTGTTTTCAATAAGAAAAGTCTTAAGTCTATCGTACCAAGCTTTTGGTGCTTGCTTAAGACCGTATAATGCTTTCTTGAGTTTGAAGACATGATGTGGTTTCTCAAAGTCGGTAAAACCGGGTGGTTGAGCAACATATACTTCTTCGTTAATAAACCTATTAAGAAATGCACTCTTAACATCCATTTTAAATAATTTAAAGTCATAAGCACATGCATATGCAAGTAAGATTCTAATAGACTCGAGCCTAGCTACTGGTGCATAAGTTTCATCATAATCAATCCCCTCGTTTATTATATTGTTGTGCGACAAGCCTAGCTTTGTTTCTAGACACTACACCATTTTCATCAATTTTATTTCAAAAAACCCATTTCATTCCAATTATAGTTTGATCTTTAGGTTTTGGAACTAACTTCCAAATATCATTTCTCACGAATTAATTTAACTCTTCTTGCATAGCAATTACCCAAGATTCATCTTTTATTGCTTCATTTATATTTTTTGGTTCAATTGTAGATACAAAAAAAATGATTACTTTGATTTTGGGCTTGTGATCTTAAGGTTCTTTGATTAAGTTATCCTATGACCTTTTCTAATGGATGACTTTTTGTTCTTTGATGTTTATAATTTCATTATTTAATGGTTCATCTTCCTTGTCATTTTCAATTATTTCTTGACTTTTTACAAGTTGACTTTCAACTAAGTCAATCTATCTGGTGAGTTAGAGGAGGTGGACTTTCGATGAATGTTATGTTCAGCGATTCCTCGACTCTCATTGTTTCTTTGTTTAAGACAATGTAAGCTTTACTAGTTTGTGAGTAACCAAGAAATATACCTTCATAAGACTTTGGGTCAAACTTGGTGAGATAATCTTTAATATTAAGAATGAAACATTTACATCCAAATACTCTAAAATATCCTAAAGTTGGCTTTTCACCTTATATAGCTCATATGGTGTTTTGTTTAAGAAATGACATTATTAGATTTCTATTTAAAATATGTCTAGCGTTACACAAAACACAGGATGTTTTGTTCATCAAGCATTGTTCTATCATTTTTGAATGGTTCTATTTTCTATCTACTACTCCAATTTGATTTGAGGTGGTTTGGAGGGAAGTTGTCTTTACCATTTTGCATCACAAAAGTTTCCAAATTGTGTTTCATTGTCAAAATGATCGACATTAGGATTTCCCAGGTACACCGTTTGTTGATTGAATTTTTTTAAGAATTTCAAATTTATCAAAAGCTTCATTTTGGTTTTAAAAACTTCGCCGTAAACCTTGAGTAATCATCTACTATGACCAAAGTGTATAAGTTGCCTCCATAGCTTCTTATAGCGGATGGACCAAATAAGTCCATATGTAAAAGTTCTAGACACTTAGATGTGGACACCATGTTTTTAGCCTTATGACTACTATGGGTTTGTTTACCAATTTTGCAAGCGTCGCAAAAATGTTGGTCATATTTAAGTTTTGGTAAATTTCTAACTAGCTCTTTTGAAGATAGGTTTTGTATAAGTCTCATATTAGCGTGACCTAAGCGTTATGCCAAAAGTTGAGCTATCATCTAAGGTTGTTAGACAAAGTTTGTCATTAGATGTTTTATCTATTTTCATGACGTATATATTATTTTTCCTAACTCCTTTAGCTATGGTGATACAATCTTTTAGTATTTTACTACCACTTTCTTCAAATAGTACTTTATACTTTTTATCACATAATTGGCTAATATTAAGTAGATTAAATCCTAACCTATCGACATGAGCAACATTTTCAATAGTTAGGGAGTTATGAGCGATCGTACCTTTGCCAATGATTTTGCTTTTGAGATTGCTACCAAAAGTGACATTACCTCCGTCATAATCTTGGTATGTTGAGAAGAGGCTTTTGTTGCCCGTCATGTGTCGTGAGCATCCGCTATCTTTTATCCATTCACAGGTTCCAATCCAACTTTCAAGCATACCTAAGACACAAATAACTCAAGCGTTTGGTCCCAATATCTCATGGGTCCGTTTGGGTTAAACATACCATTTACTTGATTCATGTATGGAAATGATGGGTAAGAGTTCCATGGCATGTAATCTGGAGTTTGATATGGTCTAGGGAAGTTTTGATTCCAACCGTTATGTTGATATTTGGGTTGTATGTTATGGTTGCTCTTAGGAAAAGGGGGTTTGGCAAAAGGTGTTTTATGTCGTTGTTGAGTAGTTTTAGATCTAAATTCATTTCTAGCAAGTCCTACTCCTGATGTAACAACAGGTTTTAGTTTAACACTATCCTTGGTTTTCTTTGTTACTTTGACAAATTCACTACAGTTCATATCACAAACATTACGTCGCTGCGGTCCCCACGGCGCAAATTTTACAACAAGCGGACCCCTCTTTTGGGTTCGTTATGGTCCGTCTTTTGCACTACAATAGTTTTGACAGTTTGTTTGTCTTTTTTTGGACGTTTTGGTTTGACTCTTTGGAATTAATACCTCATTAAATCCTAGCCCATTCATGTTTCCTGGTGTTTTTTGAATTCTAACTATTTCATCGGCACAATCAATGTTTTTGTTAAACCTTTTAAATTTAGAATTATGTTCGATTAGAACATCTTGTGTGAGCTTTAGTTTTTCTATTTCAAGATTAAGCTCTTGACATGATTTGCAACCATCGTCATTTGCTTTTCCCTTTTCTAATCGTTTTGCCTTTTCTTTTAACTTATAGACTTCATTTTCTAAAAATTCTTTTTAGTCTTTAAAAACTTATTTTTAGTTATGATTTTTAGACTAAGCTCATACAATTGATTATATTGTTTTTGCAAAGTGTCATCATCAATAGAGGAATAAGATGAGTCGGAATGTACCTCGTTTGACTCATGTGCCATTAGAGCGATCTCATCCTTGCTTGACTCTTCATCATCCTCACTATCACTCCAAGCGCCACTTACAAAAGCTCGTTGAGTTTTGCTTTTAGGTGGCTTGGGACATGACTTGCATCACCACATCTAAAACACTTTCTTTCACCTTTGCCCTTTTTGTCATCCGATCTTTTGAAATGGCTTCTTTTCTTCTCGAGGTTGTCTTACAAACTTTCCTCTTCTTCTAAAGAATTTTTTGAAATCTCTACTTGCCATGGCATATTCCTCATCTTCACTACCGGAGCAAGATTCGTCATCATCACTTGATTCTGTTCTTGCTTTTAGAGCAACAGTTTGATTTTTCTCTCTTTCCTTTGATGATTTTCGAATCTTTCTCCATCACCATTTCATGTACTTTGAGGTTTCCGATTAGCTCGTCTAGTGTCACTTTTGAGAGATCTTTTGATTCCTCAATAGCCGTCACTTTAGCTCTCCACTTCGGATGGAGTGCTCTAAGAAATTTTATGACAAAGTTCTTACTGAAAAGATTCATCAAGTGCTTTAAGTGATGTAATAATAGTGTTAAAGCGAGCAAAGCCACAATCAATGGTTTCATCTTCAGGGATAACAAATTGTTCATATTGTTGAACAAGAAGATCAATTTTGTTATCCTTGACTTGTGAATTTCCTTGATGTGTAATAATCAAAGATTCCCAAATATCTTTAGCGGTTTCACACATAAAAATTCTTTCATATTCTTTTCTAGGTAAAGCATTATAAAACATCATTTTAGCTTCATTATTTTTAGCTATTAATTTCTTTTGATCATCAACAGAAATATCTTTTGTTGTAGAACTAAAATCCCCTTTAACAATAGCAAACCAAAGATCTATATCTTTTGATTTTACATATGTTTCAAAACGGTTTTCCAATAGATAAATCCATTGGTTTCAAAGAGTGGTGGTCTTTGCATAGATTGCCCTTCTTTAAAGTTTTAGAATCCATGGATCGTTTCAAGTTTATAAAATACAATATATTTTAGAAATTCTTGAGCAACAAGACTCAAGGTACCAATTGTGGAAAACTAGAAGGGGTTGAATAGTTTACCGATTAAAAACTTTGTTTTGAAACTTATTGAAATATCAATTGATATTGATCTTAGATATGTTAGTGAATAGTAATCAACAATATATAAAGAGTAGATAAGGAAAGAAACAATCAAACCACAACAAGTTGTTTATAGTGGTTCTACAAGGACTCTTTTTCCTTGCCTACTCCACTCCCGAGTTCACACTTTCGAGAGTTTAACTTCACTAGTCAACAAGCTCATTTCACAGTAGGAGAAACCTTTACACTTAACTTACACTATTTCCGACACTAAGCTAGATGTCGAGTTCTTTTCAAGGGTACAACCACTCCCACACAATGTATTTTAAGGACTAAAATACTAACCACTCACACTCACAAGATTATGATGGTTTGATACAACAATGATGTATGAATAAACACAAGATCATACAACAACAAACAAACAAGACTTCCAACTTCTTGTTGAAGCTTGAATGTATCTTGATCTTCTTTGCTACAAAAGAGATCACTAATATGATATGAAACTGAGTTAGAAATGTTAGAGAAGAATGTATGAGATATGATAGAAAGGGATGAAAAACAACTTGGTTTGGCCTTGCTATTTATAGCCAAAATGATCAGCAGGCACCACGGACCATGGAACCCTTAAAAGGGTTCCGCCCGTGTATTCTTTTGGTGCCTCCGAGGCCTGACAGCAAGATCTCAAAATCTTACCAAATTCAACCATATCTATCCAAGATTGTGTAAGATATGTAGAGTATAAATCTACACAAAGAATCTTGTGAAATCTTCTAAGGATTTCAATGATGCACTACATGATGTCATGTGATTGTTTTTTTATTTTTAGAAATATGTAAATACATATGTAATGTTTTGTTTTAAGAAACCAAAACATTTTTGAACTAAAAATACTAACATACATTATGGTTTAAAGTCATATCAAAATATGATTAATCACAATGTAAATGCTTGAGTGATGAAGATATTATTTGAAAAACTTGATTTAATATCTATTAAACTTGACAAGTTTTAAGCTTTATAAAAATTAAATTTACTTTTGTCGTAAACAAAACTTAGGTAAAGATAAAAAATATAAATAACGTTTAATGACGATATTTGTATTAACGATGATAACACACTCTAAAAATCTACATCAATGGCTCCACATAAGCAAAGCATCATCAAACCAAATATGACAAAACAACATGGTTGCAAACATCATACATGTTCATATAAGAAGAAACCTAATGTATAACACCTAAAAACTAAACAATCTTAAAAGTCATAAACATATAAGACAACAAGTATGGCCACCATGGTTGCAAGTTAGCAAACATGAGATAAAAGGCATCCAATCACTAAAATGTTGCAACAAATAATTGGGCTCAGATATGTATATATTGTTCAACTCTAAAGTTGTTCCTATTCGTAATGGTGCAAACAAACACCGTTGCAAAGTAACTATTTGAACATGCCATCCGTTTGTTGTCGTGTCAAGTTACAGTTAGATATTCCAATACACAATTCAATGGTCTTAGATTACAGAATCATCACGCGTTATGGAATGGGTATATGGCTGAATAAAAGGATATGTGAATTATCCATGGCGCAAACACAAATCTATTCGTGATGCCCGCCAAGATACATGTTGCTTTCATCCATCATCTTCGGCCCAGTACACAAAATCCACATAATACTCAGCTTAGAATCTACAAAAAAAACCCAAAACTTTATAAATATCTGTACAAAACACCGTATTGTCTAAAAAATTCAAAGCGACATTTTTTAAAAAAAAAAAAAAATTGGCTGACAAACGAAGCGACACCATTACAAAAGGTGCGCCCATGTGGTCATAAACATCGGGCACATGTACCATGGACATAAAGAATATTGTCATTGAAACTTACTTATGGTTAGAGCATTAACCGCATATCAACGATTCTCTAGCTGAGTTAGTTGCTAATGCTCTAAGCACAAATAAGTTGCTCAAAAGCGACAAACTTGTCTCTTTTCCTTAACATCCACATTAAACACCTGCAACATAAGATCCTTACAAATCAAAAGCTTTCCAAGTTCATAATGACAAACAATAAAGCTATCATGGATAAAACAACCAACGGTTTTAAAAAAATGTCACCTGACAGGAACTCGCAAAACTACTTTGATCCATGTAGTTTCTTAAAATAGTCGGATCTACGCATGCCGTGCGATTCTTGTAGTTATGGTTTAGCGTATCTGGGTTTCTAGATCAATCGAATGAGATCTATCTAGAAAGAGACATATAAATAGGCACACACACAAACCCAAATCCAAGAACAACGATCCAACCCTCAAGATGTGCCGATTTTTAGAGAGAAAACTATCGCGTGTGCTTTTTTGACAGAGAGCGAACACGATCGGATGGGAGTAGTTATTTTTCTATATTTGTTAATATCTTTTGTGGATCATCCTAGCGTAACAATAGTATGAATCACGATGACGTTTGGGAGCAAACATACAAAGATGGTGCCGTTTTGGATGGCACTGTAACTTCAATACCATCCCACTGTACATAGCGGGGAAGGAGCACTGTAGCGACGTTTAATTTTATACCCCAATACGGCGTCTTTTTTTATGTGCTTTAAATAAATTTATAATATAATTATACACGCAACACACTTTACATTTAAAATGATAAAACCTTAAACAAAACATGGGCAGGCCCAACCCAGCCCAAAGACACTTATCAAACTGGCGGGAAACCCTTCTATCCGCGCCTTTTTTTTGGCGCCAAAAACCAAGCATTACACAAACAGATCCCTCCACACACTAAACACACACATATTCACATTTCTCGCTCCAAACAACAAACAATCAGCAAGAATGGATTCATTCGGCGGCGCCTATTTCACCGACGAAAAAGCCGCAAAAGTCGAAAACATCTTCTTAGACTTCCTCAAAACGTAAGTTGTATTCTCAATTACTATTAATAATTACTAGTTAGTTAGTTAGGGATCTAATTATTAATTGTTATCTATTGCAGCTTTAGATTAGATCCCAATTCACGCGAACCCTACTACGAATCCGAAATCGAAGCAATGAGACCTAACGAATCCAACACTATGTTTATCGATTTCGCACATGTTATGCGCTTCAACGATGTCCTTCAGAAAGCTATCTCTGATGAATACCTAAGGTCCCTATTCTATTTACTTACTTTATTTATATTCGTATGATATTATATGTAGGATGCTTAAATTTGGGGGTTTCATATGTTTAGGTTCGAGTCGTATTTGAAGAACGCGTGTAAGCGATTTGTGATGGGCCAGAAACCTACTTTTATTACTGATGATAATCCTAATAAGGATATCAATATTGCTTTTTTTAATCTCCCTATTATCAAAAGGTATATACCTTCTTTTTTTTTGTAATAATTTACTTTAATTGTTGCTATGTTTGTAAATGTTTAAAAATTTATATGTGTTGGTGTTATAGATTGAGGGAACTGAGTACTTCTGAGATAGGTAGACTAGTATCGGTAACGGGTGTGGTGACTCGTACAAGTGAGGTTAGGCCGGAGTTACTTCAGGGTACTTTTAAGTGCTTGGACTGCTCGGCGATTGTTAAAAATGTTGAGCAACAGTATAAGTACACTGAGGTTTGTATTTATGTGTTTCTATAAATGTCATGTTTTGTTTGGGGAATTATGCTGTGGTTAATGGTTGTATCGTTGTTGTTTTTGTGGATAGCCTATGATATGTATGAATCCTATGTGTGCGAAGAAAGGGTGGTGGACACTTCTTCGACAAGAGAGTAAGTTTGCTGATTGGCAGAGGGTTAGGATGCAGGAGACGTCAAAGGAAATACCTGCGGGATCGATTCCGAGGTCGTTAGATGTCATTCTTAGACATGATATTGTTGAACAGGCTAGGGCTGGTGACACGTATGTAATTTGACTTTGAACTGAACTTAATGGTTATCTTTGTTTCTTATGAATATGGCAATAAGTAGATTGTTAACTTTTTTTCCCTTTTGCAGGGTGGTTTTTACCGGCACTGTGGTTGTGATACCCGACATTTTGGCATTGGCAGCTCCTGGAGAGAGAGCGGAGTGCCGTAGAGAAGGTGGTCAGCGCAGTAACAGTGGCAGTGTCCAAGAAGGTGTAAAAGGTCTTAGGGCGTTGGGAGTTAGAGACCTTTCTTATAAGCTTGCCTTTATTGCCAATTCAGTGCAGGTTTTCAGTTTAACTCCATGTTTATTTTGGCAACTATATATTTTGTCGATGAAGTTTCATAGGAAACTGTATATCAATTGTTATATGTTTTGCCTGCTTTGAGATGATTTTTTTTTTTTAATTACACGGGTTATGACTGTGATCCTTTATTTAGATATGTGATGGCAGAAGAGATGCAGATATACGAAATAGGAAGAGAGATGCTGAAGATGGCGACACTCCAGAGTTCACGGTTGGACTTCTGTCACCTTTATGCTTTACTTATTTCATACATGGACTTGCTACATTTTGAAATTACTGGTTGTGTAAATTGTTTAATTAAATCCGTTGTTCCCTGTTTTATCTTATATTTTTGTAGTCCGAGGAGTTAGCTGAGGTTAGACAAATGAGAAATACTCCCGACTTCTTCAACAAGCTTGTTGACAGTGTTGCTCCTACTGTGTTTGGTCATCAAGACATTAAGCGAGCAATCCTGCTTATGCTTTTGGGTGGGGTCCACAAGTTTACTCATGAAGGAATTAACCTTCGGGGAGACATCAATGTTTGTATCGTTGGGGATCCCAGTTGTGCTAAGTCTCAGTTTCTCAAGTATGCATCCTTTGCAACATCTTTGTACCGAACACCATTTTTATACAAAATGCTAGTTTTGACATTTACTCTTCTTCTTTTGAAGGTACACAACTACTTTGGTTTCAAGATCTGTGTACACATCTGGGAAGTCTTCATCTGCCGCCGGATTGACTGCGACTGTTGCAAAAGAACCAGAAACTGGGGAGTTCTGTATCGAGGTACTCTTTTGTTAATCTAGCCAGAACTCACGTCCCATTGTGGCTATTGGGCTGTGAAAGCTTATACGTTTGTCACTTATTACTTGTGAATATTGATGTGGCTGTTTTTTATATGTTTTCAGGCTGGTGCACTTATGCTTGCTGACAATGGTGTTTGTTGTATTGATGAATTTGACAAAATGGATGTCAGAGATCAGGTAACCATCTCACCTTTGGAACCTTAATTGTTACATTTTTGTTCTGCATATGCAATATGTGAATCTACCACCATCTCATATTCATGCACTTACAAAGGTCGCAATACATGAGGCTATGGAACAACAAACAATCAGTATTACAAAAGCAGGAATACAAGCAACATTAAACGCTAGAACATCAATTTTGGCTGCTGCAAATCCCACAGGAGGCCGTTACGACAAGTCTAAACCATTGAAGGTAAGCAATTTAGATTGTGCTTAGTACTGACTCTAAACTTGCTAGTGTGGTTCGCGGTAAAAGACAGGGCTTGGGCTTGATTCTATCACACTTTTTTTTTTTTTCTAGTTTTTCTTATTACTAAAGTGTCTCTTTGGTTTAAAAAATATCGTCTTTTCGTATTCATAAAATAGTTTAAGAAGTTAATTCTAAATTCTAAATAATACATGTTTGGTCAGTTGGAGATAAAACATAACTCAATTAACACATTCATAAGTTAACTTGTTTTCTAAATCATTGATGATCAATTATTTTACTTGCCTACTCGGATACACTAACAAATTGAAATCATTTTGCAGTACAACGTTGCTCTTCCTCCTGCCATCCTTTCAAGGTTTGACCTGGTATATGTCATGATTGATGACCCTGATGATACGACAGATTTCCATATTGCCTCTCACATCGTGAGGGTGCATCAAAAGCGTGAAGAAGCAGTTTCTCCTACATTTACGACTGCCCAATTGAAACGTTACATAGCAGTTGCCAAGTCTAAGAAGCCAAAGGTAAAATCATGTTCTTTACTTATAATCTTACCAGAGGTAGCAAATGTGGGGGCTGAATAACAGGTTTCGGTTGAAGTGGGTCTAATGTGGGCTGGAATAACTAGGGATTTATTTTTAAACTAGAAGTTGGTTTAATCAATAGTGATATTGCCCAGTATGAGCATTAAAAGTACATCATTTACTACATTTTGATATTTTGAGTGATATATGAAATTATATGCATTTGGCCTGCTATCGATTGGTGCTGCCCATTTGACCAGTTCCCTTTTTTACTGTATTTTATTTGACTCGTTTCAGATAAAGCATAAACACTAAATTGCTTGAAATCTTACCATCAATTTGCACCTGTTTTCATAATGTTGATGTTGAATCATCAAGTTCTTTGGTCTGACAGTTTTGAATTAATGCAGCTAAATGCAGATGCCAGACAAATTTTGGTGGATTCTTATGTTGCTTTACGTAAAGGTGATACAGCTCCAGGAAGTAGAGTTGCATACCGCATGACGGTCAGGCAATTGGAGGCTCTTATCAGACTCTCAGAGGCGATTGCCAGATGTCACCTGGATGATGAGGTGTTTTTTAAAAGCAATACAATCTAACTTGCATCATTCTCATATTTGAGGCTTGCATGGTGAATTGGCTCTAAATTGTGTGTTGTGTTTCAGGTCCACCCAAGGCATGTTCGTCTAGCAACAAGACTCCTAAAAACATCAGTAATCAGGCATGTTTAGTTTGTCGATAGTTGTAAATTAGCCTGCTAAAAATGTCACTAATTATGTATATATGAAACTGCAGTGTGGAATCAACTGAGATTGATTTGACCGAGTTCCAAGATGATATTCAAGAAGAGAATCAAGGAGATGGTGATATTGGTGGCAATGGTGAAGCTCAACCAAGTGGTGCAGACGCTGATATGACCAATGAGCACCCAGGTTGGTATTTATCTATCTTGCCAAACTAGTCTATATTGTTGTCAATATTGACCCATTTACATATTATTGGGTTAACTTGCATTGTGGTTTATCTCAAATTGTTTGGTCTAATAGATCAAGTTAGCTAAATAGGGATCTGGAGTCTGGGTGATAATCAGCAAAAGTTAGTATCCAAGGCATACAAACTTCTGAATTTTTGTAAGATTGTTGTTGGAACATTATTGTGTATGTTATCATAAAGAGCACATTAATATTTCAGGAAAAAATGGACAATAAAGTGTCTGGGTCAACCCGTACTAAAGAGTTACCTGTTTAAACCTAAAAATCTGCAAGCCTGCCCATCCAGCCACCTCTATTACTATTTTAGTATATCTGGAATTTTGTTTTCATTCAAATGCTGAGACTGATTGTCTTGCACAGAAAACGCAGAGGTGCCTGGAGCTAAGAAGCTTGTTATAACAGATGAGTACTTTCAGCGGGTGACTCAAGCTCTTGTGATGCGTCTTAGACAGCATGAGGAAACTGTGGCCGTACGAGAGACGCATTGATGACAGCATGGTTTACAATACATATAGAAATACATGATAAAGTAAAAGTTGCTTGATTTATATTTTCTTTTCTTACAGGTACTGGACTAGCCGGAATGAGACAAAGGGATCTGATACAGTGGTATGTGGGTCAGCAGAACGAAAAGAACAACTACAACTCCATGGAGGAGGCAAAGGCTGAAGTCACCAAGATCAAAGCTATCATAGAGGTAAAGGTTTTCAAATTTAATGTATTTACACACATCGGGAAATGGCTTGATTAGGTTTTATATGACATTCAACAAATCAAACAGGTAAGATTTTTAAGGATGTAGCCAGATTTATAATGGGTCAAAATAGTTTGAACGGGTTGAAATAATCCAAAATGAAAGTTACCTTATAAATCGCCATATTTAACGACATTGAAGTGTTACTCAAATTTTGTTGTTTTATTAATATCTATAATATCTTTATAATTAAATATTTTTCATTTGCAAATCGATATAAATTGCAGAGTTTGGTGAGGAGGGAGGGGCATTTAATCGTGGTAGGCAAGAGAGGAGGTCACAGCACAAGGGATGATGATGGAAATGGCAGTGGACTTCTCGAAACAACAGGATTCTTGCTGTGGCACCTAACTATGTTATCGATTAAAATGGTAATCTGTTCAATTTCAAGGATTTGTAATACTAGTTGGCATTTAGTTTCAGACACAAGTCATCCATTTTATTTATTGTAAAGTCAAGAGTGCTGCTACAGCTCTATGGATAATTTAACTTGTGTGCAATATGCAATTTTCCTATTTCCTGCCAAGTTTCTTAAGATTCAAATATTTGCTTTTCTTGATATTTTATGTTTGGAATTGGGATGTTTACCTTTGTAGTCTTCATCAGATGGACTTTTTTTCCTAGAACAAGAAAAAGGAGCAACATTCAATCATTTTACACTTGACAATAATAGTTTTCTTCCTGATAACTATGGCATTTTAAATATATGGTTCAGTTACTACATGAAGTCAACTATGGCATTTTACATATATGGTTCAGTTACCACATGAAGTCATCAAATGGAAACGTTGATTCAATTTTTACAGTAACCGAGCATATATAATAGGCTAATAATAAAAAAAAGTCTATACTTGCGTTTTCTTCACACGTGGTGTGAACAAATTTTTTTTGCTTGGTGTATTATACTTTCAAATTCATCCTCTTTAGGGTATTTTGCAAAAAAATTCGGACATTTTGCCCTTCTTATACAAAAGCAAATGATGGCAAGTATAATACTTTTTTTTATCATTATAGCCTTAGTTTTATTATGTTAAATTTTAGATATGTATTAAGATAATTTATTTAATGATTTATAATTATGTTAAATCTATGATAAAAATGTTTTGTTTTATCATTTGCCTTAATTCACTTCAAGTTGTTTAGCGCTTCAAGCGTTAAACCGAATTAGGTTTAACGCTTCCGCTAAATTAGGAGAAATTATATCACAACATGAAGTACTTGCATATAAATTTACGTTGTCCTTTTGTTGAGCGTAGCTAAGAGTATACTATGACTAGATTAAGTGTGTGTTTGTTTGATTAATATGTTACACATCTGAATCTTACTACACTTCTTAATAAGAGGTAGCTATAATGTCTGAATCTGAATGAAAAAGTGTTGTTTGTTTTTATAATTGTCCGAATGATTTTAATTTTCCCTTTTTTAAGTATATATTGAATTATTACAAATCTGATTAATAAGTAAATAGTGTAAACTTAAAACAAAACATTTTTATCATAGATTTAACACAATTATAAATCATTAAATAAATTATCTTAATACATATCCAAAATTTAACATAATAAAAACTAAGGCAAATGATAAAAAAAAAATATTATACTTGCCATCATTTGCTCTTTTGTGGTAAGAGGGGCAAAAATGTCCAACTTTTTGGCAAAATACCCTAAAGAGGATGAATTTGAAAGTATAATACTCATGAGAAGCAAAAAATTTTGTTATTACCACGAAGAAGAAAGGGTGTGAGAGTATAGTCTTTTCTTTATTATTAGCCCTATATAATATATCCGGTATCCACTAAACAAAACACCATATCTGGTTTAAAATGAACAACTTAGAAAAATAAGCTTGTACTCTTGAAGAGTGTATCAAAAGTGAGTTTAGTATATCATAATTTCTCGAAATATAATGCATAAAGTGGGCCGCATTAGATGCGTTGGACATTGGTTGGGCACCAAAAAATCACTCGCAACCGATGTTAACATCGAAGCACTGACAGATGGGGTAGTCGGTTGTGACATCGGCGAGAGGCAAAAATTTGGCATCGGTGAATTTACTCCGATGTTTAAGAACTTCCAAATCCCAACCATATTTTGACCGTTTGTAAAATCAAAACAAATTTAAAAAGCGGCCGTTTGGTCATTAAAGAAAAAAAAAAAAATTCAAACAAATTTTACCACTCTATAAATACCAACTTCACCTCAAACACAATTCACCACTTCACCATTCTCATCTACATTTATTTCAATCTAATTCTTATCCAACGAAATGTCAAAGAAAAATACCCACATCAAAACCCGCCGATCCACGACTACCCCAAAATGCCGGATATGAATTTCTAGCGGAAAACAACTTCGAGTTAACAGGCATATCACCACAACAAAACCGGCCTATTAAGCTTTTGCGTCACAAGGTTTTGATTATCAATCACAACTAGCCCAATCAAATCAAAACCAAAACCCGTTTTATGTTAACCGTCCTTTTGTCCCACATAGCGTCCTTACCACGATGCAGGCAGAACCTAGTGGGTCGTCGTACCATCCAAACATGGACTTCATTTATCCTTCTCAACCGTATCAACCTTATTCCCGATTCGAAGTACTAATCTTGACATGAATTTGGAAGATTTTTTCCGCAGTATCCGACACAAAACTACCAAAGTCAAGATGCTTCGATGGGCCAAGGTTCGGTCCGGTTACTTCCACCGATTCGTTCCATGATTCCATTCCGTTGATGATTCGATGATGAGAAACCGCTTCGGTTGAAGAGATGTCCCCATCAAACCAAAGAAGCCATCAAGGCGTGCTGAAAAGCCAAGGACAAAGGCAAGAAGCGGAAACAAGCAAGGGAAAGCCAAAACCATCGAGCCATGGACAAAGGAGGAAGAGGTGGTGCTTTGTAAAGCTTGGGTTTATGTGTGGAAAAAGCGTCTTGAGAGGAAAGCGCCAAGAACCGCTTCAAGTTTTGGGAGTCAGTGATCGACTACTTTAAGAAAGCTGGCAAAGACGAACCTATGACTCCATCACTACCAAATGGAAGAGCAAGATTCGTAATAGGGTTGGAAATTATTGTGCTATCATGGAGAATATCAAGAATACCCATGGAAGCGGTGAGAATGATATCGACGACACTTCCAAAGCTCTTAGAGAATACCGGTATGCGTGACGGTCATGATTTCACTTTGGAGGAGTCTTTGGGAGGTTTTAAAGGGTCATCTTGCTTGGAAGGGCGTTGAGATCCGGCTTTGAAGCGAATAGTCGAGGAAGAAAACAAAGGGTTCTACCACTACCTCATTCAACCAAGCTCGTGATCCTTTCGATGTCCAAGCGTTGATGATTCTGGCGAGGAAGGGACTAGAGAATCTGGCCAATTGGTGCGTGACAAAGGAAGGAAGAAACCATCCTCCTCGTCTTGTGATGATGATGTTCCATCAGACTCATTTATGCAATCGTTGGCCAAAACTTTCTTCAAGACCAAGAAGCCGTCAAAAAGGGATAAAGGTAAGAATAAGGAGGGTTTAGAAGATACTTGGTTATGGTTGAGGGAAAAAGAGCTCGAGATGAAAAAAGAAAAACTGGAGCTCATGAGGGTATCAAAACAGAGTCCAGACATAATCTTCTACAACACCGTCGACCCAAAATTAGTAGGCGTCAACTAGAAGAATTGGAGAAAGTTAAGGCAACAATCAAAGCACGTTACAATTTAGATTATTAGTTTAACTATTGTAGTGTTTATTTTAATTTGGTATTGTAATGTTTTTAATTAGAGTAAGCGTAATTTTTTTTAATATCGTAATATAATGTCTTTTTAATTTGAATGAAATTTAAATTTAATATTAAAAATGTTTGAATTAAAAAAAAAAAAAAGCTTGGATCATCATTTGGACCGGGCATCGGTCATGTCGTCATTTGAGAGAAAGGCGGCGTGGCGATGGATGACCCAAGTGCGTCCCAGTCCGCACCGGAGACTAGCCTAAACATCTTTAACACCTTCAAATATAATGCAACTTCAGTCTCGAAAAGTGAGTTTAAAAATATGATAGTGACTCTTGAAAATGTTTATGATAGTGACTTCTCGAAATATAAGGCTAAATGCAATGGGCTCGGTTGAGTAAGGTTGAGGAACTAGGTTGAGGCCGGTCGACCCATTGTGGGGAACTAGGTCGGCAAGGTTGAGAGAGAGGATGGGAGTCGGTTGAAATACACAACCGGTATCAAACCACAATTTCCACTTTTCCAACTAGGTGTCGTCGTCAGGTCACCTTTTGTGGCAACTAGGTCGTCGTCAGTGTCGTCGGAGAGAAAAAGGCGATGTGGCTTGATGAGCTAGGTTGCCACTTGTGTTCAGGCCTGCAACTTCAGTTTTAACACCTAATTTCCTCACAAAGTCACTATCATAAACATCTTTTCATATATATATTCATCAATTTCGCATAATGATCTTTTTAGCAATGTTTTAAAACCGGGTTGACCGGCGGTTCAACCGAGGGCATTGACCGCTGAGGAGACCGGCCGGATAGGACCGGGTTTTGTATGGTTGAGAACCGGATTGAACCGCCGGTTTTTCGTTGACCCGGGTTGATAAACCCGGCCGGGTCATAATTTTTATCAATTAAAAAAAAAAAAAAAAAAAAATTGACTAAATGATTTTTTTCCCATTAACTTTTCTAAGTTTAATTGAAAAGTTAAAATGATGATAACTAATGTTTGTTAAAATTTTGTAAAATAGTAAATTATAGTTATATATTATCTTAGAATCACCAATTAATATAGTTTTACTATAAATCATTTTATTATTTAGAATCACCTTGAAAATTTTGGCTATATTTTTATAGATGTAGACTTAAAAAGTAAAAGTTTTTGGTATAGTCACAATCTTCTTCATGAGTTTAATCGAATGTATGAATAAAAACGAATAAATTATTAGATTATGCAATACTACTTATTAAATATAGGAAAAAGTATATATATGTATAGAACCGGTTCGACTCGGCGGTTCAACCGGTTGAACCAGGTGAACCCCATGACTTAACCGGATCGATAAAAAACCCGGTTTTAAAACATTGCTTTTTAGATTAATTTATATTAGACTAATGGGCGTTGGGGTGCAACCCAACCGACCAAAAGCAATCGTCTTCCCACTAGCAATCTTCAAAGCAACGTAAACAACAATTTCAAAGTTTCGGTTGCTCACCTGACCGAAACAATTGAAACATTTGACAAGTTTTTATATAGCTATTGGCTGTTTCAAACAAAAACATTCGGGGTTGCTTTTGTGGTCACTACTAGCTAATTTTGGTTGGGTTGCAGTTGTGGAGAGAGAAAACTGAGGTGGCGGGGTTGCGTGGGTTAAAAAGTGGTCACCAGCATTAGTCTTATGCTTTTGATTGGAAGGTACTAATCGATGAGATATTTTTAAAATTATTTTTTATAGAAGTTAATTATAGAAGTTAATTTATAGAACTGTTTTGTGCATTGGTGGCCTTCTTTTCTTTTGTGGTATGGTAAGTTGTCTGATGTGTTATATCTTTGCATGAATGTGTATACAGTGGTTATAGTGCGTTACTTGCTAGTTGTATGTTATCGTATGTGATATGTTTGTTGTGATTACGGTTATGTGGTTTGCCATGACCGGGACGAATATGATGACAATAAACTGGTTATGTGATGCAAGTATTATGGCGCTGATCAGCGTGATAATACGAGATCATATAATTTGAACTTATTGAAATTATATGACGATGCAGGGAAATGCCACGTGGTTGATCATGATTGGACTTTGACTTGTATCTGTTATTTGTCACTCCTCATGTTTGATTGGAATTCTGTACCTAATTGTGAGATTTTCGATCGATATCACATTACTTATAAGTTTTGTATGCGTTTGGAATCGAAATTTTTATGATTTGTGTAAACTATGGATTGCTATGTTTGCTCTATATGTGTACGTCTCCGTGTACCCTTATTGCGGTCCTAGGATTTTCGTGAAGTGTTTGAGGAACATTAGATCCTTTTAGTTTGATTATCTGCGACTAATGAGACCATTAGGATTAGTTCCGTCTATGCATATGATTGATCTCGTCATTAGATATCTGATAAGTTAGAATTGTCGTTTGATTTTCTGCATCTCATCCGTTTTCTGCCATTACTTGATAGGCATATGATTATTTGTTGTAAGTGTTTGATTGTTGCTTTGATTTCTAAATAGTAGGAGTTTAAATGTTCTGATAAGAATCCGTTTGTTCTAGGATAAGTTTGCGTTAAGCTATGTTCCTTGAAATTCTGAAATCCGCATTTGTTTCTTTGTTCTATTCCGTCTTCTCCAATTTCGAGGACGAAATTTTCTTTTTAGAAGGGGAGAGTTGTAAAACCCTAAAATCTCAAACGTTTGAAAAGACTGTTTTGCCCTCAATTTAATACTTATAAAATACGTAAGATCCTTTATGCTCATTAAAGTAAATTTAATCTAACTTATAAATTATTGACAAACTTAAGGTACAAGGTCCTTAAAAATAATTACGTTTGCGTTTAAAATATAAATCATACGCTACTAAATGTACATGGGCCGAAATTAAATTTGATCTTATAACTTAATTTTGACCCATTTTTAAATTGGACTTGGGCTTGGCCTTTTTGGTTCTTTCTTTGACTTCGCCTAAAAGCCCTCATATATCCCTGTTATTTTATTTTTTTAGTTCTATATCACTTTCCCTACAAAGTCTAAAAACCCTAATCCTCCCTAACTTCAAAAGTGACGGCAACATCTTGTTCCATCTCTTCCAATCGACCAAGCAAGCAAGAAGGGTGACAGTTGGTGTTGATTCGTGCGTGGGTTCGAGTCGTTAGTCCCTGTTTTCTTTCCATTCATACGCCTAAGCTTGGTACCATCATAAACTCTTTTCAATTCTTTTTGTTTTCTTGCTTTCTGTCGTGGGTCTTATACCATTAGAATACATGTTTTACTCTATAAAAACTTCACCTAATGAGAATGCATGCATGTATTGACTATAAGCTTCACTAAATGATAACCTACATCACATAAATAATAAAGTTGTCACATGAAATCATATATATTAAAGACACGTTAATACTAAAGAGTATGGACATGGGAAAAATATTTTGAATCGGTTCTAATCAATTGGTCGCATGAAACATAAATCGCAAACCCTTCATATGTCGACCTTTGCCTTGGTTGTCATTCGAACAGTTAAGGTCATGCGTGTGTTAGATCTTGGAGACCCTTATATGACCACTTAATCGAATCTATATGTTAAAGGTTGAACTTGGAATAATACTCGTGCATCGGATATGAGCATGTGTATGAATGTGCATATTATATATGTAATATTACGTAATCTGTATTGTACTCATTATATAATAGGTGTGCTTGATTTTGATTGTCAAAGATAAGGTAAATATGCATAAACAAAAGGCTAGTAGCTGTGATATAAGTAAAAAGAAAAAAAAGAAAAGGCTTGTGCATGGAACAAATGGGGTCAAGAAATTTGGACGCAAAATGTTTTCAAAGAAGCATAGAACTCGAGCAATTGGTTGGGTTATTCGGTGTTCTGAAAGCATGTCGGGATGGATGAGTCGGGGGTTAGTAGTACTACGTGTTTACTTGGTCGTAAATGTTAATCATATGGTCATGAGCGAGCTTAAAGATGATCGATCGTAATGTTAAAACATGATTCTTGCTATTTATCTTAAACGTGCATGGAATTTTAATAACATAATACTTTAAGTTAATTACAATATAAACCTTATACTTTGAGACAATTACCATGTAAACCCTACATTTTCAAGTATGATTATATAAAACCCTCAAATAGATTAATTATCATATTAAACCTTTAAGCTTACCATTTATATTTTGTAACCCCTAAGTTTGGCTAATTAATGATTATTACCTTAAAGTATTTTAATTCCGTCCATTACTAAAACTGAGAATACGCTTATGACTCTAAAAATGTTAATGTGATAAATCCGTTATAACTTTAATGATGCCAATAAGTATTAAATAAATCATAATTCGTGTAGATTCGTTGAAGGAGACGCGACGTTATATCTTCGTGATTCACTCGTTCGTTTGCTTTTCTCTCATTTGCGTTAAGGTACAGATATTACGTCCTTTTCGATAAGGTTTCTTATGATGGTTTCTTTTCGTTAGCTTTTGTATTAGGATTTCCGATGCCATTGCTATGAACCCTTTCCTGATTGTGTGACCCGTTGCTTATCTGAACTTATGTTTTATTGAATCATGCGATACCTGATTTGAACTTGATGATAGGAAGACTTTGATATGCATAATTGTTGAATCTTAGTATATTTGAGTATGAACCTTATGATATGAGTTATTGATATGTATTTGTTGAACCTTGTGTTTGATTAAGACTTGTGTCATAATTGAAATTCGGTTTGACCTAAGTTAGTTTGACACCCGAGCCAATTATTAACTAGTCATGGGGGTTCCATGTCCGTGATGCACCATTGACATGACTCTAGGGCAGATGAGAGTGAAGTTCGCCACGTCCCTTATCTATTATTTGTTATGAGCTCAAGTTATATTATATTATCAATGTATGTTTGTGGGGCGTATGGATGCATCCTAGATCCGATCGTTGTGCTGATATGATTTGTTTAAGTGAATGATGTCGTGTAGCAATCGCATCTTCATAAAACTCTGGGAGCTAGCTACTCCGAATTATTTTGAGATTGTTTCTATATAGTTATGATGTTTTGATATGATATGTTTTGGGCTCGTGGTAGTTAACTAAATCTTTATCTGTTATTTCTATGTTAAGTATTTTGATTATGATTCGGTATGTTCAAGTGTTAATAATTATGTGCTCGGCTTATTATATGTTATTATATGTGGTTATGCTTTTGCATGTTTATGTGACTACCGTCTACTATGCTAGGTTATGATTAATATGTTTAAATATGATTAGCATCTTGTCATCGATGTTATGTTAGTTTGTCGTCATGTGAATTTGTTGATCTAATGAGATGAATGTGCTAGTGTGAAAGTGAGTATTCTATAAGTTTAGTATGTATAATTTGTTCGGTTAATTTTGTGAACTTTGCTTATACGTTAGTGTTTTATCTGCCTATGTGACCTGCCATGCTTAAACTCTACTGATGTTAGGATTTGATCTGAGAACTGGTTTAGCTTATGATATCTGTTTTGATAATTGCTAATGTTTATGCTATGTTTTGATTGGTCTATTTAATTATAGTTTGTCTACTATGTTTCTATTTGTTTGTGAGACTGCCATGATTTGAATTGCTATTTCATTCTTGCTGCAATATTGAATTAAGTGTGTTAAGTGAAGGTTAATTAATTTGTTGAATGCCATGTTTATTTTCTAGAAAGTGTTTCCGTTAGCCTTAGAATTTTCGTTTGGTTTATATGTAATCTATTTCTTCTTGATATGTTAAGTGTCTGGTTATTTTGATGTGTTTGCGTTGGAGTCATCAATATGTTATGTGTTTGTCCTGATTGCTAATTGTTGTTCCGGATTTACATTGCAATTGTGTTTCTGCAGAATCCTCAATGATTCATTATTCTCGTTCTGCTATGATTTTGTTATTCGTTTCTTTGTTCAATTCGTATTTATGTTTTTGTTTAGTTTTTGTTTTGTTATATCGTTCACTTTGGGCTTTGTAAGCTCAGCCGCATTTTCTTTTCCCGGCGGTATTAGGCATTCAAGATGAGCTTGTGGGATGGCGTCTGGGTTGAGAGTAGAAACTGAGAGCAAGATTTGATCATAGAGATCTTAGAATTATTTTGGTTATTTAGTTATTTATGTTTTCTTTTGGAATTTCGTAAAGACTTTCGTTTTTGTATAGTACTTAAAGTTCGATATGAAAGCGTATTTGTGATATCTTTACCCTTGCAATCGGTACGGGTGTTACATTGTACCCTATCTACTCCGTCCATATAATCTTTCAAACATACACATACTTCCCCGGATTCGGGGCTTAGTTTTGTCCTTTTTTCCGATATAATTCTACCACTATAGAAAAGGTCGATTAGGAAGCTACCGTCGAAGCTTGGACCACTAATAAGTCACGAGCCATAGCGGCTAAAATTGGAAATTGGATTCCCTTTCTTTCCACCAAGCCAAAATGTCAAATTTTGCAAACTCCTCGGGACTTAAAGTTGTTAAAAAGTTTGTAGCCATATATTGTCTCAACTCGCTTATTTTGACGATCGTTGATGCTTTGTAGCGTCTTCACGTAAAGTATTATAAAGGTTTATGTTAATGTCCCTTGTCATTCGAGACGAACCAGCCCGCATTGGGTCGAGAATTGGGTTTGGTTGTTGACCATATTTTGTTGCATAAATTTCAAACAATTTTTTGAAATAATCATTAAATTTAAAAACTTGAGATTCTATATAGTTGGGATCTTCACCGTCTAACCCAAAAGATAATTCTAAATTTTCCATTATTCTTCTTATTAAAAGTTTTACGCCTCCAACATTTAAGCATGGATTAAGTCTTGCGGAACAAGTATAAAAAAGGTAAACTAGCAAAATATTTTGTAAATCTTTTTTTATAACTTTAACCATTTTCTAAACATTCGAGTAGGTGAGTCTTTTAATTGTCTAATTTTTCCATTCATAGCATAAATTTAATCTAAAACTAATGGGCTAGTTGGGTAATAAACACCCGATACTATAGTTGTTGCCTCTTTAAAAACTTGTAAAAAAAATAGTTAAAAGCATTTAGTCAGATCCCAATCTTGGTCATCTATCGAAGTGGAGCGGTTTTGTTAATACAAATATCGTCATTAAGCGTTATTTATATTTTTGATCTTTACTTAAGTTTGTTAGCGACAAAAGTAAATTTAATTTATAAAAGCTTAAAGCTAGTCAAGTTTAATAGATATTTAAACTAGCTTTTTCAAACAATATATTCATCATTCAAGCATTTACATTTATGATTAGTGACATCTTGATATGACTCTAATCATTATGTATGATAATAGTTTTTAGAATGTGTTAGGTTCTTAAAACCAAACACTACTTAAGTACTTGCATATTTCTAAAAATAGAAATACAACATATGACATCATGTGATGGATCATGGAAATCATTGGAAGATTTCATTAGATATTTTGTGTGGATTTGTACTCTTCATATCTTGCACAATCTCACTTAGATAGAGTTGACTTTGGCAAGATTTGATATCTTGGCTGTCAGACCCGGCGGTACCAAAATGGTACACGGGCGGAACCCTTAAAAGGGTTCTGCGGTCCGATGGACGCTCTGTCCATCTTGGCTATAAATAGCAATGCCAAGCCAAGTAGTTTTTCATCCCTTTCTACTATACTCTCATACATATCTTCTCTCTAACCTTTCTAACTCGGTTTCATATCATATTAGTGATCTCTTTTGTAGCAAAGAAGATCAAGTCACATTCAAGCTTCAACGAGAAGTTGGAAGTCTTGTTTGTTTAGTGTTGTATGATCTAGTGTTGATTCATACTTCATTGTTGTATTAAACCATCATAATCTTGTGAGTGTGAGTGGTTAGTATTTTAGTCCTCAAAATACATTGTGTGTGGGAGTGGTTGTACCCTTGGAAAGAACTCGACATCTAGCTTAGTGTCGGAAATAGTGTAAGAGAAATGTAAAGGTTTTCTCATGGGTGGTATGTGCTAAAACACATACCTTTTTGTTATCAAAACTGACCCAAAATAACCAAGAAAGAGCCGTTTATTGCTAATATTTGTGGTTTTCTTGAGTTTGTGCTTGTGCAGATATGGATATGTAAAACCGCAAAAGGTGCCAAATCGACGTAAATCCGAGCACGGGAGATCAAAGAGAGCTTAAGCTGGTGGAAGGTGGAATTATGCATTTATGAAGATTTCTAATCTCCGAGGATGATTTGTGAAGATTTGATCAAAGTTTGAAGAAATGTCAGAAATAGTCCCGAACTTTCAGAAATGACAGAAAAACACCCTCATGTTTCAAAAGTTGCAAATTCAGTCCCTGGTTTACTTGAAGATTGGCAAAAGTGATCCTTGAATGAGATTTTTAGATTCACATGATTGGTCCCTCAAATATCCGGATGTACAACTTTAGTCCCTTGGATTCTTGCTGAAGGTCCTAAACCAATCCTAATATATCCACAATCCAATCCTATATCTTCAGTCCATTAACCCAAGGCCCAATATATTTACTCGTCCAATACAAATCACACCATCCAACTAAACCCCAACCGGATCCAATCTTTTCTTGGGACACACTCAAGCACCCGGATAATTTTACCCAAGTCAACAAACCCATTTACCGTCAAACCCTTTGAACAAATATAAAATAAACCCAAACAAACCATACGCGCCCAAACAGTAATTCTTTCTTTAGTTACTGCTTTTACCACTTTTATTTACCCATACAAACACCTGAGCATCGTTCTTAGAATCTATCCTAAAGCTTCTAGGAACCGACTTGTCAGAGATGAGAGTGCCAGCGTGGACAAATGGGGAGTATCCCATTGGCGAAACACATCATAATCCAATCCAATGGCCGGGAATGGAATTTGATGACAAGATGGGAAATCAAAGGAATTCGAGATTAGACATTCATGAAAGCTTCTCAAAAGGATCCCAAGCCTTTCTCCTCATCATTCATATAATCCTTTTTCAAGTCACATTGTAATTGGTCCATTTTTCATGTCTTAGAGAAATGTTACCATTTTATTTACTTGTCATTTAACTGCTTTCATAGTGTAATTTTGTCCTTTTCAATATAATTACAGTAATTCACTTTATTAATGCAAGCCAAGTTTTCATCTTAATTCTTGTTGATTCAATTTTGTTCCAAATCCTTTTCATAATTTGTTTGGAAGCTTAGTTTATAACTCATTAAGCTCACATAAGCTTGTGTAAGCTTATGAGAGGTTAATTCTACATTAACTTGTTCTTAATCTCATTTTCTTTCAAAAGTCAATATAAGTCAAACGGGTTAAATTTGGTAGTCAAAATCAGTTTGAGGATTAAGAGTTGCTTTTAATATGTTTGGTATTTGGATTTCAATCAGTTTAAGTTCAAAGTTTTACATTGCTACTGTTTTAATTTGAAATGTGTTTTCAAAGGGGTGTTTTGGATTCAACAAGTTTTTAAGGATTTAATGGAAATTGTTGGTTGAATCTTGGTGTTTAGAGTGTAGTTACTAGTTTTAGAGTTTTCTCAATCATAATTTCTTAATTACCAAGTCTGCATGTGATTTGAGTCTTTTAACGTTTATTATTGTCTGGCACTTTTCCACTCTGCTTTTACGCCCACTTAGCTTAGTTGATAGGTATGTTAATCTTGCTTCATGTATTCTTTGTATTTGCTTGATTAGTATTCATATAAGTAACTCATGTAGTTTAGATTGCACACCTGTAGTGATTTTATGTAGTCAATAGAGCTTAAACTTAGTTCCATTTTTTCCACATTCTTTGCAATGTTTCTGCCCAAGTAAGCACCTGCTAAGCTCAATTTTGATTAGATTTATGATGTTATTAGGTGAACTTTGTTTTTTTAGATAGTCAATATTATAGTTTCACTCTACATTGCCTTGGTACCCCCCTTAGGAGCTTATATCAGCAATGGGGCCTTATATGGACCCATACATTCTTGTATGCATCTGCGACCTTGAGTCCTTAGCCCGCCCCTTTTGTTTTTTGATAAATAAGCGCTTCACATTGCCGGTCCTCTTGAGCTGAAATTTTGGATATATGATCTATGGTTGGTGGTCTTGAGTCCCACACTCTTGTTTTTCCCTTTAGCTTAGCTAAATAGCCGATTTGCAAGAATGCTTAAACGGGTAGGGGTAAAACTTGGATTTGCTAAAGTGGTCAGGTTGCTTAAAACTTGGTAGATCCTTTGTTTAGGTGTTAGGATTAGTTGCACCGATTTGCTTTAGAGTAGTTTCAGTATTACTTAGCTTGTGTAGAAGTTTGGTTCACTTTAGAGCTTATTTGCTTATTTCCATTTGCTTATTCTATAAGCTGATTTACATTACATTCGATTTCTTCCACATAAGCTTCATATTTGATATTTTTCCTAGAACTAGAGTAGCATTTTAGAATTTCCCTGAAGTTTTCATAATTTTTAGTCACTTGTTCACTATTTTTCTTTATTAAACCATAGTTTTTAAAGCCTTTTTAAATACCTTTAATTGCAATTAATTGAGAAAAAGTTCCAAAAATTAATTTTTCAATTTTAATAGATTAAGAAAAATATAAAAGCATAAAAAATATTTTTCCTTATTTTTCCCTTTTTATTTGGTATTTTTTATAATTTAAATTAGATTTAAATAGTATTAAATTCATAGAAAATAGAGTGAAATTAATCGAAAAATAAAAAAATAGTTTTTAAAGTCTTTCATGATAAATTTAGATTTTTTGAAAAGTGATTCCATATTTTTCCCTTTCTTTCTCATAATTTTTAGATAATTAGTTTTAATTTTGAAGTTAATAATTAGTTTTTAATTAGAATTAATTCAAGAAAATTCCAAAAAAAATAGTTTTAATTCATAATTAGTTTTCAAATTACATTTTTAGAGTAAAAGTAATTTTAGGTTATTTTTAGGATTTAGATTAGACGTACTTGCTTTTTATTACGTTTGGTTTAAATTAAAGTATTTAGCGTTTTTTAGCGTAGATTTTGCGTAGTTTGCCTTAGTTCTTAGGATTTCCCGTAAATTAGATGTTCCATTTACTTTTCCTTATCCATTGTTTAGATAATATCATAATATCCTCTTTTCTCATTCAAATCCGATAATCGAGACGGTAGAGTTGGAAATTCATTCAACCCTACAGTTGAACGATCTGGAATTGCTCAAACCTAACCACCGTTTGAGTTACCCATATACTACACTTCTTTATTATTGGATCAGGTGTCGAAGGCGTTTTAAGTTTTCTTCACGGTTAGTCATTCACTGAAGTGGCTAGCTTGTGTGGAGTAAACTTGACGCGTTTTATTCTTGAATCAATCAATTTTTTGGCGCCGGCCGGGAGGAGAACTTGTATGAAGTTTTGATTCCGTCTTAGAATCGCGTGCATTTTGAAGATCCTTCCCGAGTGAAGTTACCGTCATTTTTGTAAATATATCTTTTTCAAAAACCCAAAAAGATTTTCCTTTTCAAAATATGTTTTCAAAAAACCCAAGAAAATATTCTTAACTTTACCCTACGAACCGTCAATTCTTTATCCCTTAACCCTCTTGTCATTTATAATTCTTCTCGATGTCTTCGTCTTACCATTATGGTTGTCAATGGTGTGGGGTACCTCAAAATGGTGGGGTGTCCTGGTTGTAGCATTGTGAATGCGGAGGACGAGTTTGTCTACGAGCCAATATCCTGATCGTGGAACTCGATCTTTCTTAACCAACCCCATACCATGAGACGGCAGTCATACTCTATGTGAGTCTTGTGGAGGTCCTCACCAAGGTTTTCAATGTCAAGACCAATTTAACAATACAACCTTTGGTTATGAACCTTATCCATATACTTCACCAAACCCGTTACAACAAACATACTGTTGTGAGTATTGTCAGAGAGTCCGCATGTCAACCGGCCGATTGTCAAATCTGGCAAAACCTCGCTTGTCTATGAAGGCGGGTTCCTTGTAACGATTATGACTATTCTTATGACCCACCTCCACAATACCAAGAAATTCAACCACAACCTCTGATAATTTCTCCGAATTCAAAGATGTCTCGAAGAATTTGTTAATGAAGACATGCCGAAGGATCGAGAACATCTCAGAAACGAAGATCTATGTTAGAATTACTCGAGAAGGAAGAAAAACGAGCATTTCGGATTGAAAAGTGTCTTGAAGAAATACGGAATTGAGGAGCAAGCACTTAAAAGAAGCGTGCCCGATGGCTCGAGACTTACGCATCGATGATGATGATGAGGGGATTCCATCAAATGGAAAGAGTACTATGCAATTTTGTCAGATGAAACCCTCCCGTTTCGAGCCTTTCATTTCCGACCCTTCCCTTCACTCAACATGGGTTGGAGAGAAGTGGCGTCATTTGGAAGAGGTCGATGATTCTATTTCATTCAAACATTGTTGAACCCGTTGACTCTCTCATCGCCAATGGGGCGAGCCTCTTAATACTATTCGGAAACGGAATCTTCTTGTGTTGAGCCTTATCCCAATCCCAAGAGAGTTGCAGGGTTGTTGATGATATTTGTGATGAGGCTTTCTCTTGATATTTGAGCCGAATGATCATGTTGAGATGTTTTCCGTTCCGAGGATGTATCGGCGGCAGTGGATTGTGTAACTTTTATGCTGATTCTCTTATGACATTTCGAGGTTACTTGCCAGGGATTTTCTCAAAATCCTCTTTTGTGAACTCAAAGATGACTACACCTTTGTGAAGTTAATCCTCTTTTCGACCAAGATTTTTGAGTCCGATTCAGAGACCTACAACGGAAGTGGTGGGATATCTTCTAAGCTCTCAGAGCACACCACTTGTCCCCATCTCGTGTTCGACCTTTTCTCTCTCCGTCATGTGATGTTATGCAAGATGAAGAACGTGATGAATCCGACACTGAATATATTATGGAGATTGATGGAATTGACTAAAGGTGGTTGAAGAGCGATATTCTTGATGATTAAGCCTTATGATTCGATATGGAAGAAATCGACTTATTTCTTGATGATCCAATACGCGGTATTGTGAGGTAATGATGCGACTACTAATCAAGATATCAGCTTTTGGCTTGAGAAGCTTGCTTAATGATGATTCTCCTCCTCACATGTTGAGTCGACCCTCACTTATCCGTTAAGCACATGTGAGGACAAGATTTTCAACCCGGGATAGCATTGATGAGTTTTATGCTAAAATGTCATTCGAGATAAGGATCCTCCCTTGGATGCCTAGGTTGATGAGCCTTTTGAGTCACACTATTTCTGTACCACCATGAGCTTAAATTTTGGAGTATTCGTGCTCGATCCTTCATCCCTTCGATCCGCCATAAAACCACCGGATGATGGATCGATCTTCATATGCCCTTATGTGAGTTTGGGAGGAATTATCCTTTATGTGCTGATGCCCGACATTTTCTTTCCCTCCCAACCCACCCTTTAATCTCATTCTTTTCGGGAATGAGGACACCGATTTTGATCTGGTATCTCTACCACTTTCTTCCCCAGGAGGACAAATGAATTCGGGGACGAGTCGGTGCTAGCGACTTCGTTTAAGAAAAACGATAGCACGCTTCGTCAGGAGGCACCCCATGCTTATCCATCTATCTTCTTTCTATTTTCTAATAAGTGGACGTGAAGGGGTGCACTTTCTTCACGATTTCTGGAAATGTTTGGTTGTTTGTGATGTTGTGTCTAGGATGTTCCCGATATGAAGACTCTCGTGCTCGAAGTTTGTCATTTATCCACTCGAGTTTCATGATCGATGCTGATGGAAATCCGATATCCTAATCTTATCGACTAACGTTTATCTTTGAGCACACTTAATAAACGGCTTTTAGATTTTCGTTGATACCCTTGCTTTAAACATTGAGGACAATGTTTCGTTCTCGTCTGGGGTAGGGTAATCTTCGATTTGATTTGACCGCCCTTGCTTATTTCTGTTGTGTTTCTCTCGTAACCCCGTTTTTCCTTAGAAAATGAAAAATTGTGCAAAAATGAGCAAAATTTAAAAATTTTTCAAGCTTTTGTTAAGTCTTTTTGATTGAAAAGTTTGCTAGTCTCTTAGATCGAAGCTATAAAATCACGAATTCTAGCTCAAAAGGCCAAGATTTTGCAAGTTTCCCTGAGTGATTTTAAATATGCATAACTTGATTTCATTAGACGAAGCATTTGCTAAGTTAATATATGTTTTGACATCTTGATTGACTTTCCGCTGGTGAGAGTAGGAATAGAAATTGACTTGACGGGCGTGTTGAGCCCTAAGCTTGTTCCTTAACCATAGATAATCTAAAAATTATCGGCTAAGCATCTGCGGATCTCATTATTTGGGATTTTAAATTTGCGGAGATCGAGAAATGATAGAGTTACTTATGAGTTTAGATGCTAAGCGTGGAGTAGTTGGTTCTCTTTAGAGCCCATCGAAGGTACTTATGGCTTTTTGTTCCCACAAAATTGTTTCACCCCATATCTGTCTAAATAATTAGAGATGTTGAGTTTTTGGCGATAGTTAGTTCTTTATCTTCTTAAAAGAATCTTTGTTTTAAAAATTGGGTACACATCAAGGATCCGTAATAAATAAGCAATCAGTAATAAGTGATATGTGAAATGTAATAAGTAAAGTTGTGAGCTGGTGTCGAGATCGGACCCTTGGATCTTTAGCCAGGATTGAGTGAGGTCTTAGCCTAGCTAGCCGGGATCCTCATTTCATGAAGCCTATAGTCTTGGAATTACCCCGTGAAGCTCCGTGGTTCACAGCTCATATAAGTAAAGGTATAAGTGCAAAAAAAAAAAAAAAAAAAAAAAAATTTGATGTTGAAAAATGAAGAAAAATGAAAATGAAAAAAATCAAGTATAAGTAAATAAAAATTCCTTGATGTGGACCTCATTTTTACGACAATGGTTCTTGAGGGAAGGCGGATAACTAATTATCGACTTAGCTTTGTATCTTTATCGGAATAAAAGTTATCGAAACGAGAATTTGAAGAAATTCATTTCTCACAAAAATAAAAAAATCTAGAGGAAAATAGGAAAATGGGAGCACAAGGTAATTACACAAGTAACTTCCATGGGTAGTGTTAGCATCTAGAGTCGTATGTAACAATGATTTAGGTTTTACGCTTAGTTTGGGACTTGTGAAAAATCAGGGACGATGTATTCTATATGTATGGTCACTTCATATTTGTGTTGTGTTTTCTACTACGTGATCCTAACGTGTCGTTTGAAAAATGTTGGAGTTATTAATCGACATGAAAGTTCAACAAACCGTCATTCATAATCGGAATGTGCTTAATCGTAATATCTATATATGTGAATTAAAAGGTAAACAGGGCGTTTTTAGAATTAAGGCTTTCTTAATCTCTTTTGAGGAATCTTTGCTACTTCTTCATAGGTTTAGTAGAAAGAGATTGAAATCCTTGGTTTTAGAAGCGTGAGTTGATTGCATTGTGTAGGGACACGACAATAGTTTAAAATTAAGGTATTTTGGTATGTGCTAAAACACATACCTTTTTTGTTATCAAAACTGACCCAAAATAACCAAGAAAGAGCCGTTTATTGCTAATATTTGTGATTTTCTTGAGTTTGTGCTTGTGCAGGTATGGATATGTAAAAACACGCAAAAAGGTGCCAAATCAGACGTAAATCCGAACTTGCACGGAGATCAAGAGAGCTTAAAGTGGCCCGGGAAGGTGAGGAATTATGCATTTATGAAGATTTCTAATCTCTGAGGATGATTTGTGAAGATTTGATCAAAGTTTGAAGAAATGTTAGAAATAGTCCACGAACTTTCGGCAAATGACGAGAAAACACCCTCATGTTTCAAAAGTTGCAAATTAAGTCCCTGGTTTACTTGAAGATTGGCAAAAGTGATCCTTGAATGATATTTTTAGATTCACATGATTGGTCCCTCAAATATCCGGATGTACAACTTTAGTCCCTTGGATTGCTAATGCTAGTCCTAAGCCAATCCTAATATATCCACAATCCAATCCTATATCTTCAGTCCATTAACCCAAGGCCCAATATATTTACCCGTCCAATACAAATCACACCATCCAACTAAACCCCAACCCGGATCCAATCTTTCACCCGGACACACTCAAACCCGGATAATTTACCCAAGTCAACAAACCATTTACCCGTCAAACCCTTTGAACAAATATAAAATAAACCCAAACAAACCATACGCGCCCAAACAGTAATTCTTTCTTCCCCAGTTACCTGCTTTTACCCACACCCATTTACCCACCACCCAAACACCAAGCATCGTTCTTAGAATCTATCCTAAAGCTTCTAGAACCTGACTTGTCAGATGAGAGTGCCAGCGTGGACAAATGGGAGTATCCCATTGGCCGAAACACATCATCAATCCAGTCCAATGGCCAGGAATGAATTTGATGACAAGATGGGAAATCAAAGGTCGAGATTAGACATTCATGAAGCTTCTCAAAAGGATCCCAAGGCCTCTCCTCATCAGCTATATAATCCTTTTTCAAGTCACATTGTAATTGGTCCATTTTTAATGTCTTAGAGAAATGTTACCATTTTATTTACTTGTCATTTAACTGCTTTCATAGTGTAATCTTGTCCTTTTCAATATAATTCTGTAATTCACTTTATTAATGCAAGCCAAGTTTTCATCTTAATTCTTGTTGATTCGAATTTCTGTTCAAATCCTTTTCATAACTGTTTGGAAGCTTAGTTTATAACTCATTAAGCTCACATAAGCTTGTGTAAACTTATGAGAGGTTAATTCTACATTAACTTGTTCTTAATCTCATTTTCCTCAAAAAGTCAACATAAGTCAAACGGGTTAAATTTGGTAGTCAAAATCAGTTTGAGGATTAAGAATTGCTTTTAATATGTTTGGTATTTGGATTTCAATCAGTTTAAGTTCAAAGTTTTACATTGCTACTGTTTTAATTTGAAATGTGTTTTCAAAAGGGGTGTTTGGATTCAACAAGTTTTTAAGGATTTAATGGAAATTGTTGGTTGAATCTTGGTGTTTAGAGTGTAGTTACTAGTTTTAGAGTTTTCTCAATCATAATTTCTTAATTACCAAGTCTGCATGTGATTTGAGTCTTTAACGTTTTATTGTCTATTTGCACCACTCTCTTTTCTGCCCACTTAGCTTAGTTGATAGATGTTAATCTGCTTCATGTATTGCTGTATTTGCTTGATTAGTATTCATATAAGTAACTCATGGTTTAGATTGCACCTGTAGTGATTTTATGTAGTCAATAGAGCTTAAACTTAGTTCCATTTTTTTTCCACATTGCTGCTGTGTTTACCCCAAGTAAGCACCTGCTTAGCTCAATTTTTGATTAGATTTATGATGTTATTAGGTGAACTTTGTTTTTTAGATAGTCAATATTATAGTTTCACTCTACATTGCCTTGGTACCCCCCTTAGGAGCTTATATCTTAGCTTAATCAGGGCCTTATATCGGACCCCTTCATATCTTGTTATGCATCTGCGACCTTGAGTCCTTATTGCCCTTTTGTTTTGATAAATAACTGCTTCATTCTTGGTCCTCTTGAGCTGAAATTTTGGATATATGATCTATGGTTGGTGGTCTTGAGTCCCACACTCTTGTTTTTCCCTTTAGCTTATTAAATAAGCAGTTGCAAGTGCTTAAACAAAAGTAGGGTAAAACTGATTTGCTAAAGTGGTCGTGGTTTGCTTAAAACTTGGTAGATCCTTTGTTTAGGTGTTAGGATTAGTTGCACACAGTTGCTTTAGAGTAGTTTCAGTATTACTTAGCTTGTGTAGAAGTTTGGTTCACTTTAGAGCTTATTTGCTTATTTCTATTTGCTTATTCTATAATGTTTACATTACTCTGATTTCTTCCACATAAGCTTCATATTTGATATTTTTCCTAGAACTAGAGTAGCATTTTAGAATTTTCCTGAAGTTTTCATAATTTTTGGTCACTGTTCACTATTTTTCTTTATTAAATATAGTTTTTAAGCCTTTTTAAATACCTTTAATTGCAATTAATTGAGAAAAAGTTCCAAAAAATAATTTTTCAATTTTAATAGATTAAGATAAATATAAAAAGCATAAAAAAATATTTTTCCTTATTTTTCCCCTTTTATTTGGTATTTTTCATAATTTAAATTAGATTTAAATAGTATTAAATTCATAGAAAATAGGAAATTAATCTGAAAAAATAAAAAAATAGTTTTTTAAAAGTCTTTCATGATAATTTAGATTTTTGAAAAGTGATTCCATATTTTTCCCTTTCTTTCTCATAATTTTTAGATAATTAGTTTTAATTTTGAAGTTAATAATTAGTTTTTAATTAGAATTAATTCAAGAAAATTCCAAAAAAATAGTTTTAATTCATAATTAATTTTCAAATTACATTTTTAGAGTAAAAGTAATTTTAGGTTATTTTTAGGATTTAGATTAGACGTACTTGCTTTTTATTCGCGTTTCGTTTAAATTCCGTATTTGCGTTTTAGCGTAGATTTGCGTAGTTTGCCTTAGTTCTTAGGATTTCCCGTAAATTAGATGTTCCATTTACTTTCCTTATCCCGTAGTTTAGATAATATCATAATATCCTCTTTTCTCATTCAAATCCCGATAATCGAGACGTGAGTTGGAAATTCCATTCAACCCTCGTTCGGAACGATCTCGGTGCTCAAACCTAACACGTTTGAGTTACCCATATACTACACTTCTTTATTATTGATCAGTGTCCGAACCGTTTTAAGTTTCTTACGGTTAGTCATTCACAAGTGGCTAGCTTGTGTGAGTAAACTTGACGTTTTCGACTGCGAATCAAGCTTGTTGACTAGTGAAGTTAAACTCTCGAGTGTGAGACTCGGGGAGTGGAGTAGGGCAAGGAAAAAGAGTCCTTGTAGACCGAACCACTATAAACAACTTGTTGTGGTTTGACCATTTCTTTCCTTATTTACTCTTTACATATTACTTGCATATTTCATTAACATATCCAAAGATCAATATCAATTGATCTTTCAATAAGTTTCAAAACAAAGTTTTTAATTGGTAAACTATTCAACCCCCTTATAGTTTTCTACAATTGGTACGAGCCTCGTTGCTCAAGAATTTCTAAAATATATTGTATTTTATAAACTTGAAACGATCCATGGATTCGAAAACTTTAAAGAAGGGCAATCTATGCAAAGACCACCACTCTTTGAAACCAATGGATTTATCTATTGGAAAAACCGTTTTGAAACATATGTAAAATCAAAAGATATAGATCTTTGGTTTATTATTGTTAAAGGGATTTTAGTTCTACAACAAAGGATATTTCCGTTGATGAACAAAAGAAATTAGTTGCTAAAAATAATGAAGCTAAAATGATGCTTTATAATGCTTTACCTAGAAAAGAATATGAAAGAATTTTTATGTGTGAAACCGCCAAAGATATTTGGGAATCTTTGATTGTTACACATCAAGGTAATTCACAAGTCAAGGATAACAAAATTGATCTTCTTGTTCAACAATATGAACAATTTGTTATCCCTGAAGATGAAACCATTGATTGTGGCTTTGCTCGCTTTAACACTATTATTACATCACTTAAAGCACTTGATGAATCTTTTCGTAGTAAGAACTTTGTCGGGAAATTTCTTAGAGCACTCCATCCCAAATGGAGAGCTAAAGTGACCGCTATTGAAGAATCAAAAGATCTCTCAAAAATGTCACTAGACGAGCTAATTGGCAACCTCAAAGTTCACGAAATGGTAATGGAGAAAGATTCGGAGATCATCAAAGGAAGAAAGGAGAAGATCAAATCCGTTGCTCTAAAAGCAAATGCGGAATCAAGCGATGATGATGAATCTTGCTCCGGTAGTGAAGATGAGGAGTATGCCATGGCCGTTAGAGATTTTAAGAAGTTCTTTAGAAGAAGAGGAAAGTTTGTAAGACAACCTCGAGAAGAAAAGAAGCCATTCCGAAAAGTTCGGGATGACAAAAAGGGTAAAAGTGAAAGAAAGTGTTTTAGATGTGGTGATGCCACCTAAAAACAAAACTCAACGAGCTTTTGTAAGTGGTGCTTGGAGTGATAGTGAAGACGATGAAGAATCAAGCAAGGAAGAGATCGCTCTAATGGCACATGAGTCAAACGAGTTAATTTCCGATTCTTCTTATTCTTCTATAGATGATGACACTTTGCA
Organism: Chrysanthemum makinoi; assembly: GCA_910596185.1. NCBI lineage: Eukaryota > Viridiplantae > Streptophyta > Magnoliopsida > Asterales > Asteraceae > Chrysanthemum > Chrysanthemum makinoi. The sequence goes on from OU343219.1 coordinate 25,936,900, forward strand.
AAAACAATATAATCAATTGTGTGAGCTAAGTCTAAAAATCATAACTAAAAATAAATTTTTAAAAACCAAAAAGGAATTTTTGGAAAATGAAGTATATGAGTTGAAAGAAAAAGCAAAACAACTTGAAAAAGGAAAAGCAAATGACGATGATTGTAAATCATGTCAAGAGCTTAATCTTGAAATAGAAAAACTAAAGCTCACACAAGATGTTCTAATCGAAAATAATTCTAAGTTTAAAAGGTTTAACAAAAACATCGCTCTTGCCGATGAAATAGTTAAAATCCATAAAACACCAGGAGACATGAATGGGCTAGGTTTTAATGAAGTATTAATTCCAAAGAGTCAAAACAAATCGGCCGAAAAGGACGAACATTCTCACAAAATTGCTGCAGATGCACGGACCAGACGGAACCAAAATAAGGGTTCCGTCCGTTGTGCAAAATGGTGCCGTGGGTACTTCAGCAGAACAGAATGTTCGCAATACGGACCATACTGAATTTGTTAAAGTAACAAAGAAAACCAATGATAGTGTTAAACTAAAACCAGCTGTTACATCAGGAGTAGGACTTGTCAAAAATGAATTTAGATCAAAAACTACTCAACAACGATATAAAACTCCTTTTGCCAAACGCCCCTTTTCTAAGAGCAACCACAACGTACAACCCAACTACCAACACAACGGTTGGAATCAAAACTTTCCTAGACCATATCAAACTCCAGATTACATGCCATGGAACTCTTACCCATCGTTTCCATACATGAATCAAATAAATGGTATGTTTAACCCAAACGGACCCATGAGATATTGGGGACCAAATGCTTGAGTTATTTGCTTCTTAGGTATGCTTGAAAGTTGGATTGGAACCCGATGAATGGATAAAAGATAGTGGATGCTCACGACACATGACGGGCAACAAAAGTCTCTTCTCATCATACCAAGAGTATGACGGAGGTAATGTCACCTTTGGTAGCAATCTCAAAAGCAAAATTATTGGCAAAGGTACGATTGCTCATAACTATTGAAAATGTTGCTCATGTGGATAGGTTAGGATTTAATATACTTAGTATTAGCCAATTATGTGATAAAAAGTATAAAGTACTATTTGATGAAAATGGTAGTAAAATACTAAAAGATGGTATCACCATAGCTAAAGGAATTAGGAAAAATAACATATACGTCATGAAAATAGATAAAACATATAATGACAAACTTTGCCTAACAACATTAGACGATAGCTCATCTCTTTGGCATAGACGCTTAGGTCACGCTAATATGAGACTTATACAAAACCTATCTTCAAAAGAGTTAGTTAGGAATTTACCAAAACTAAAATATGACCAACACTTTTGCGCTGCAAAATTGGTAAACAAACCCATAGTAGTCACAAATCTAAAAATATGGTGTCCACATTTAAGTGTCTAGAATTATTACATATGGACTTGTTTGGACCATCCGCTATAAGAAGCGACGGAGGCAACTTATACACTTTGGTCATAGTAGATGATTACTCAAGGTTTACTTGGACGTTGTTTTGAAAACCAAAAATGAAGCTTTTGATAAATTTGAAATTCTTAGCAAGAAAATTCAAAATCTTCTAGGTGTCAAAATTGTGTCGATCCGAACGGATCATGGTCGTGAATTTGACAACGAAACTCAATTTGGAAACTTTTGTGATACAAATGGTATAACATGTAACTTTTCCGCTCCACGAACACCTCAATCAAATGGAGTAGTAGAACGTAAAAATAGAACAATTCAAGAAATGAGTAGAACAATGTTTAATGAACAAAACATTCCTCAAAAGTTTTGGTGTAACGCCGTTGATACTTCTACATATATTTTAAATAGAGTCTTAATACTTCCTTTCTTAAACAAAACACCATATGAACTTTATAAAGGTAAAAAGCCAACGTTAGGATATTTTAGAGTCTTTGGTATTCTTAATACTAAGGATTATCTCACCATGTTTGACCCAAAGTCTTATGAAGGTGTATTTCTTGGTTACTCTCAAACTAGTAAAGCTTACATTGTCCTAAATAAAGAAACAATGATAGTCGAGGAATCGTTGAACATAACATTTGACGAAAGTACACCTCCCTCTAAGACATGACCTTTGGTAGATGATGACTTAGTTGAAAGTCAAATTAATAATAACAAGGAAGATGAACCATTAAATAAGGAAATTATAAACATTAAAGAATCTAAAAGTCATCCTTTAGAAAAGGTCATAGGACAACTTAATCAAAGAACCTTAAGGTCACAAGCCCAAAATCAAAGTAATTATTTTTGTTTTGTATCCACCATTGAACCCAAAACCATAAATGAAGCAATAAAAGATGAATCATGGGTAATTGCCATGCAAGAAGAATTAAACCAATTTGTTAGAAATGATGTTTGGAAATTAGTTCCAAAACCTAAAGATCAAACTATAATTGGAACAAAATGGGTTCTTCGAAATAAAATGGATGAAAATGGTGTAGTATCTAGAAACAAAGCTAGGCTTGTTGCACAAGGTTATAATCAACAAGAAGGGATTGACTATGATGAAACTTATGCACCGGTAGCTAGACTTGAATCTATTAGAATATTACTTGCTTATGCATGTGCCTATGACTTTAAATTATTTCAAATGGACGTTAAAAGTGCTTTCCTTAATGGGTTTATTAACGAAGAAGTGTATGTTGCTCAACCTCCCGGTTTCACCGACTTTGAGAAACCACATCATGTCTTCAAACTCAAGAAAGCATTGTATGGTCTTAAGCAAGCACCAAAAGCTTGGTACGACCGACTTAAGACTTTTCTTATTTATAACAAATATACTATGGGATTAGTAGATAATACTCTTTTTACCAAGAAAAGGAATCACATATTATCATTGTTCAAATATACGTTGATGACATTATATTCGGATCAACTTGTCAAGAATTATGTGATGATTTCTCTAAAATCATGCACGACGAGTTTGAAATGAGTATGATGGGTGAGTTAAATTTCTTTCTAGGACTTCAAATTAAACAACTAGAAGATGGCATATTTTTTAACCAATCTAAATATATAAAAGACATGCTTAAGAAATTTGGTCTTGAAGATTCCAAACCAACTAAGACACCCATGTCCTCGGACACTAAACTAACCAAGGATGAGGAAGGTGAATCCGTAGATAACACTAAATATAGAGGAATGATTGGTAGCCTACTCTATCTTACGGCTAGTAGACCCGACATTATGTTTAGTGTTTGTCTATGTGCTCGCTTTCAAGAAAACCCAAAGGCATCACACTTAGAAGCCTTAAAAGGATTTTTAGATACATTAAGGGAACAACGTGTTTAGGATTATGGTATCCCAAAGGAACGGGTGTAGAAACCATAGTGTATGCCGACTCGGATCATGCCGGTGACTATGTCGATAGAAAAGTACAAGTGGTATTTGCACTTTTGTTGGACATTGTCTCACCTCATGGTTTGCAAAGAAGCAAACGACCTTAGCCATCTCAACTCTGGCGATGCGTCTCAGCCGGAAAAGCATGTCAACAAGCTCTTTGGATGAAGCAAGCTCTCATAGATTACGGAATTCATCTCAACGACATTGTGATACTTTGCGACAACAAAGGAGCCATCGATCTCAGCAAGAATCCCGTTCAACATGCTCGTACAAAGCATATTGAAATCCGTCATCACTTTCTTCGCGACAATGTTCAAAAAGGAAACATTTCAATCGAGAAAGTATCCTCCGAAGACAACATTGCCGACATCTTAACTAAGCCTCTTAAACGAGAACCTTTTAATCTTCTTAGACTTGGTTTAGGGTTAATGGAACCAAACATGTAGGATAAACATAGCCTAAAACATTAGAATAGTCAAAACAAAACAATTTTGTCTTGTATGCATCTGTAGCCACGACACCAAGCGACAACAAAGGCGGAACCAAATATTTGGTGCCGTGCGGTCCGTGTGTCTCTGAAGCAAAAGCTGCTATATACAAATCATCCTCTTCCTCAAAACCCACTTTACCAAAACGTGTAAAACTTAAACCAAGCTCATTATTGTCAACTTCCCACTCACTAATCACTGAAGATAACATCATTGTAAGTATCCTAACTACATTTCATCTCTTAATTCCGAGTCTAGGATTCTTATTTATGCACAAAACTATCACAAATCATTACATGGGGTTTTATGTATGCTTTTATACCAAATATGAATTCAATTGGCAAAATGCATAACTAGTCATTGAAATTAGGTACTACATTATCATATTGCATAAACAAATCATGCTTCCCACTAATTGATAGATAATGAATATAAGGCCTTATTCAAACAACCAAACACCCCATGTCAAAAGTTTTGAAAAGCTTCTCACTTGTAGGAAAACAATTTTTTCATTGCTAATACAAATAGAAACGTTAAATTTTCATCACTTGCATGCTCTTGAATACTAAAGGTATTGCATAACTAATATGCATTCCCGGTATATTCAAATGAAGCCACATTGAATTAGGAGCATTTGGGTTATCTCATGGTATTTGCCAAACATCCCACTAAAACCATTTTGTGCATAAAATGAGTCGAGATAACCGCAACTCCAAATTGTTTTCATATAGGCACACACTAGAACCAAAAACGTTAAAATTTATTCTCATTTTTAACATATTAATTCTTGTCCTTAGGAATAACCATGGTAGCCGCAAGATTCTATTATCACAAAGACACCCTTAACTACATTCCCAAACACCACAAAACCAAAGGACTTACCAAGGAACAAGTAGAAATATTTAGGGGTCTAGAATCAAGGTATTTCCATGAGGGTAGAACCATTCACTCATCCTTCCTTGAAAATACCAATCTTCGTGAAGAACTAGCCGCCATTCAATTCGATTGTCTTCTTGACATCGATGAACCAATTTGTCCTAGGTTTGTGTTAGAATTCTATGCTAGTGTGACCGGCTTTAGTGATGAAGACGATGATGAATTTTGTCTTAGGTTTAGAATCAATCAAAACGACTACACCATCACCTTAGCCAACTTTGCTCAAGTGCTAGGAATTCCCAACCGAGGAACTTGTGTCTACTCGGATAAATGGTCACTCACCGCTCTTGATGCAATCAATGACCGCTCTACTCCCTACCAAACCCGTTTGGCCGATAAGGATGTTATCCGTGAACACCTATTTAACCCAAGGGGTGATACAACCCGAGTTACCCGAAAGGGAAAAGAGGTAAACCGAGATCCATATGGAATGGAGCTAAATGAACTTAAGCCCGAATTTAAGAAATGGGAGGAGCTACTTAGAGCCAACGTCATTAGCACCATAGGAAATAGGGATCACATCAACGCTTGCCTTTGCCACATGCTCTACAACTTGTCCACCCGTCAACCATTCAATTTAGCTTACTACATCGCTAGGAGAATGATTGATATTCTAACTCAAGGATCGGTTGCTCTTCCATACGGGATGCTTCTCACCCATCTCTATAGAAATTTTGCACCAATTCCACCAACCCCAAAAGGGATGCACCTTCACTATGAGCTCATCCCTCACATCTTTGTACCTTTAAGTGATGAACGAGTTGCTAAGACAAAAGGCAAAAGAGCAAAACCTCCAACTCCATCATCATCATCATCAAATAGCTCCGAGGATGGTCTTCCTAGCTCTCGTCTTCCACTTCATGATTATTATGCGTCTCTTCCCAAGATCGAGAATGAATCAGCCGAATTCAAGCAAACTAAGGGAATGTTCAAGTGCCTTGGTAGGATGATGAACAAGATCTACAAGAAGTTGGACAAATAAGGGTCCATTAAGGAGTGTTTGGAACAATACATTATCGTTAATGTTTGATACAATTTAGTTGCTTTTATTATGTAGGATGATAATATAACTTAAAACAATGTTGTATGCTAACAATCTTATGCAGGGGATAGCACAAGTATGCTATCAAATTTTACCCATTTTCACTATAATGTGAAAATCAAAAAGCCTTGCTCAAAATCTATGCTCCACTATGTTTATACATGTGTTATTTACTTTTCCTAACTAGAAATGTTTAGTGTCACTTGTTTTGAGAAAAATTTCAGGTTTCGGAAAAGTCCACGACACCTAAAAACGTACTCTGTCCATTTTTCTGCACTTCACGGATCGGACGGCACCATAAATTTGGTACCGTCCGTTATGTAAATTGGTACCGCCGTGCACATGCAGGCGACTAGACGGCACCCTTTTTAGGGTTCCGGCTGTGTATGATTTTGGTGCCGTGGATCCTCCAGGTAATTTTCTGAATTTCGACTCTTTCGTGATTCCAAATTACCATCCATCACTTATAAATCAATCTTAACTAGTTTATACTCTTATTAGAACTAGTATAATTTACTTAGGTATATAAGAAATCCATTTCCCACCAAAATTCAAAAATTTGAAAAATCCACCCAAGGAGCCCTTTGGCATAAAGGAAGGAACCAAATTTTGGTACCTTCAAATCCGTGGGTGATCAGATTGTTAGGAAATTCCACTCATTAGAACACATTTATTGCAAATCTTTTCTTCTTCACTCCATCTCTCTTGTATGGATTGACTTGGGTGATATGACTAGCATTCAACCCACTTCCAAATCATTAGGAACCTCATCTCTTCAATGGTTCAACATCAAATCAAACACATTTCTCCACAATTTTTCACTTCTATAAATTGAGAGGTTTTACCATGATCATCCTCACACCTTCTTCATTCTTACTATTATCTAGCAAAGCAAAACCCAAGTCAAAAATGACAAAATCATCTCCAAAACCTTGCAAGAAGACCGCTAGAATTAGTGTGAGGCCTTGTTGCTTCGTTAATCTTAGCTCCTCATCCGAGTCTTCTCCACTCACAATCTCATCTCCCATCCGAGATGATACAAGTCTTACCTTGGCTACACCCAATCAATCACACATTGTGATCACCACTCCACCACCAACAAAAACACCAACTTCACCTCCACCGGCACCCATCCAAACATCCAAAACACCCTCACCACCTTCACCACCAAGGTCTCCAACTCTCATTCCTATGGAGTTATTTTCCACTCCACCAACTTCACCAAATCCTTTCTTGGAGGACTTGGATGACTTGCCTCCTAGGCCAAATCATCCACCACCATTGCCATCATTTGGCACAATTGAGCGGATTGCTCATGAGTCACCTCGGTCATCTATTGACCCAAACGCCCCATTAGGGCCTAAACCTCTTCTCTTCCACCCCATTCACAAAGACATTCATGGTCCTTTGTATGGGGATCATCCACTCCCCATCAATGTCCCTCATCTTGAGGACATTGAGGAGTGTATGTGGGATGCCAATCCCACTAGAGAAGAGATTCAAGCGGAACTCCACAACCTCCACCACTTCAAAGGCATGGTGGATTCTCACTTGAGTGAGACAATGCAAATGCAAAATGCTTTGCTTGCATCCATCATGACCACCCCAAACATCCCCAACACATCTACCATTCCACCACCACAACCTCCCCAAACATTCTACCCTCCTAGGCATGGTTGCTCAACTTGTGAGCAAACGGCCCAAACCATGGAAAGGACCCGGGTTATGGTCCATGACTTCCAAGACGAAATGAGGTTCATCCTCAATCATATCCTTGAGCGCCTCAACGCTCTTTCTCATCCACCATCTAACTAGGATGGTCATAGATTAGCATTCTAGTTCTTCTTTTCCTAGGATTTTATTTTCTTTTCTTTTATTGTACTAAAACACATCATTGTGTTCTCCTTTCATGATCTTTGTTCATGAAAATTTTAACTAATGAATGGTGTTTTTATTTTACGTTGGTACTTTTACATACTGTTTGGAAATGCTTGTGAATGATCATTATTACTAACATTTTTTTTGTAGCTTTATTTTCACAATCCATGTATCTTCCCATTAAGCACCCAATTTAGGGGAGCTTTGATCAAGGGGGAGATAATGGCTCGAGCTCATTACATTCCGCATCGCCTCTTCTTTTTGTTGAGACAAAAAGGGGGAGAAAATATAGAACTTGATTATATTTGGACTTTTTCTGAAAAAGTCAAACTGACATTGACTTTTTGAAAAAGTCAAATAGGATACATCATTGATAATACTTGACTTTTCTTAAAAAAGTCAACTGCATACTTTGACTTTCTGAAAAAGTCAACATCATGCATCAACTAGTGAATACTTTGACTTTCAGAAAAAGTCAAACATCATACACTTGCATTATCATTCTCTTTTCAAGTTCTAAAACTAATATTTTTATAACTCTTGCACAAACTTTGTATCTTTTATAAAAATAAAATTTATATTTTGTCCTCAACAAAAAGGGGGAGATTGTTAATACAAATATCGTCATTAAACGTTATTTATATTTTTGATCTTTACCTAAGTTTTGTTAACGACAAAAGTAAATTTAATTTATAAAAGCTTAAAGCTTGTGAAGTTTAATAGATATTTAAACAAGCTTTTTCAAACAATATATTCATCATTCAAGCATTTACATTTATGATTAGTGACATCTTGATATGACTCTAATCATTATGTATGATAGTAGTTTTAGAATGTGTTAGGTTCTTAAAACCAAACACTACTTAAGTACTTGCATATTTCTAAAAATAGAAATACAACATATGACATCATGTGATGCATCATGGAAATCATTGGAAGATTTCATTAGATATTTTGTGTGGATTTGTACTCTTCATATCTTGCACAATCTCACTTAGATAGAGTTGACTTTAGCAATGATTTGATATCTTGGTCTGCCGACCGGCGGTACCAAAATGGTACACGGGCGGAACCCTTAAAAGGGTTCTGCGGTCCGTGGACGCTCCTGTCCATCTTGGCTATAAATAACAATGCCAAGCCAAGTAGTTTTTCATCCCTTTCTACTATACTCTCATACATATCTTCTCTCTAACCTTTCTAACTCAGTTTCATATCATATTAGTGATCTCTTTTGTAGCAAAGAAGATCAAGTCACATTCAAGCTTCAACGAGAAGTTGGAAGTCTTGTTTGTTTAGTGTTGTATGATCTAGTGTTGATTCATACTTCATTGTTGTATTAAACCATCATAATCTTGTGAGTGTGAGTGGTTAGTATTTTAGTCCTCAAAATACATTGTGTGTGGGAGTGGTTGTACCCTTGGAAAGAACTCGACATCTAGCTTAGTGTCGGAAATAGTGTAAGCGAAGTGTAAAGGTTTTCTCCGCCGGTGAAAGGAGCTTGTTGACTAGTGAAGTTAAACTCTCGAGTGTGAGACTCGGGGAGTGGAGTAGGGCAAGGAAAAAGAGTCCTTGTAGACCGAACCACTATAAACAACTTGTTGTGGTTTGATCATTTCTTTCCTTATTTACTCTTTACATATTACTTGCATATTTCATCAACATATCCAAAGATCAATATCAATTGATCTTTCAATAAGTTTCAAAACAAAGTTTTTAATTGGTAAACTATTCAACCCCCCTTCTAGTTTTCTACAGGTTTTTTTCAACAAGTAATTCATTAAAAGCATGTAAAGTAGTACGTTGTCGTAATATATTTTCAAACATAATGCAAGTAGAATTCCACCTAGTAGGTGTATCAAAGGCCGGTCCTAGGAATGGTTCACCACATTGTTTACAAAAACGTTTATAGTTCATTTGTCGTTCATTACTCGAGCGATATATATTTGTTAACATACCCCTAAATGTCAAACGTAATCTCTCACATATTTTTAATGCCGCTTGAACGGATAAATTTATAACATGAGCAACACAACGGGAATGGAAAAAAGCACCATCTAAAATGGGTTTTATATGTAATTTTAACAATTCCATAGCTCTAGTATTATTAGATGCATTATCTAGTGAAATCGTAAAATCTTTATCATCTAAATTATATTCAATTAAAGTGTCATGTAAAATTTTTCTTAAATTAGATCCCGTATGAGGATAACCAAATAGTTTAAAAGCAATTGTCTGTTTCATTAATAACCAAGATTCGGGATTAAACCAATGAGCCGTAACGGCGAGATAAGAATTTTCCGAACCATGTTGTGCGGTCCAAACATCTGTAGTTATAGAAACACCATATTTATAATCACGAAAACCATCAATAATATCTTTTTAGCCGTTTCCCATAATTTAAAAGCATCACTTCTAAGTTTAGTACGACTTACTTGTTTATACCGCGAGTGTAGCCTCTTTTTGATGATGGCCGTAAGCTTGGCGTTGTTGAAGAGGTTGAATGGATAAGTATGTTGAATGACCCACCCCGCAAAATCTCTTTGAAGCGCATCATTATCGCATACACAAATTTGACCATCCTCACCAATAGTACCGTCGGCATTTTGAGGTACCGCGGTACATTTGGTTATATGACCCCTTAGTGTAGTGTTAGCCCCGGAAGCATAAAAGTTCAAACACTTTTTGCAACGAGCCTTTTCCGTCCCATCCTTCATAATACACAAATCCATATGAGACCAAACATCGCCTTTTCGTGAAGTTGATTTAACAACCGCAACATCATCTTGTGTGTAATGTTTTCGTGTCCGGGAAGACCCAACGAAGGGAGTAGTGGAAGCTTGTTGTGATTGTGAGTTTTCCATTATAAAGAAATTAGAGAGATTAAAGAGAGATTTGATGTGTTTTAAGCCTCAACCCAATATACATATTTATACTACAAGTTCTCGCTTCAAAATACTCAAAAATTCAAAAAAAAAACAAAAAAACAAAAAAGGGTCAAAAACTCATCCCAACGGCTACTGATGAACAGTGCAACGGTTTACACCCCATCGGTTTTGAAAACCGGTGAAAACCGGTTAAAATCGGTTTTGAATTCCAACGGTCAGAATTTGACCGGTTTTCAAAACCGGTTTTCACCGGTATTGAATTCCAGCGGGTATTTTGACTTGCGCTGTGTAACAACCCACATTTTTAGGTTACTTTTCATTTTCGAGAAATTACTATTCACTTTCACTATTCATCCCGTAAAATTTTTATTTCACATTCTCGTAAGATAAATTATTTTAGTAATGACCTGAGAGTTTGACAATCGTTAGATCATCTTCGCAAAAGTTATTAAGAAAACATCGTTATAAAGTTTCATTTTGGTCGGTACACCGTTTAAACATCACGCACAAAACGAAAATCAACTCTGACAATTTTCCTCTCATCAGATGAATTTTTAGATCACCCATGATTAATTTGAGAATTTTTATGATTTATTTTTATGTTACCAAATAAACCCTGCACTGAACGAAACTAAACTTACGTTTTAAACAATTCTACTTACATCCAGACTTAACGATTCCTGCACTGTGTTTCTAATATGTTTTTGACACTTTTACATTTTTTGTAAAATTCAAACATATTTCCCTCCTCCTTTGACCATAAAGGAATTAACCTTATACGTTCTACATTTTTGCTTAAATCGCGTAACTTTTAAACTTACCAAATAACTGTTAACTTATCCCGCGTATGACGAAAACCACATTTTGACATCTCATATCACTTTTAGACTAAATTTATTCTACTCTAAATAAATTCACGGTCGTTTCCCTGAAATTTCGTTCTTTTCCGATAAACTGCGAATTACGCGTTTTTGACCCGTATTTCCAGTTTTAAGCAGCGTTTTTGCACCCAATAAGACTTATCACCCATTTTATATTTTTAGATGGAGTATAATGATGAGTTTAATCATTCCTATAAGTTTCATATTTTTACGATACCCGGTTTTACGTTTTATGGCTTAACAACTTACGGTTGGCATTTAACGGAACCAAAACTCAGTCCGTAACCAAGATATTATCAAGACTTATCATCTAAGCATTGTCACATGTTATGACAGCCTCTTAGGGGGGGAGTCATCATCTTGGTGTCTTCATCCTAACCATGGTTCATGTAGATCATTACATGTGTCCTAAACTTAACTATGGTTAATATTTAACTCAATATATGGTTAACCAAACTTACCATCCTATAAATAGGAAGTGAAATACATCCTAAGAACCCTAAAATACTGAATTGGGTCGTTCTTAGCTTAAATCATTCATATCTTCTATAATTTGATCTATAAACTTCAAGTTTATGCAAAGAAGTTTCATATATCAAGTTACTACATCAAATTTCTATCAAGTTCAAGTGATCTTCTTGAGTTTAGATCCACTCAAGTCACTTAGTACTTCATCACCAACTCTTCAAGATTTCAAGGGTGCCAAGGTGTAGAAAGCTAGCTCAATCCGAAGTCTTAAGTGATCAATCAAAGTCCTATCCTTACAAACTTACTCCTTTCTTAAGTGAAAGCCAAAAGTTGTAAGCAACTTATCACCACCATCATCTCATCTTTATTATTCATAATCTTAACTATTTCATGCTATATATATTGTTACTATGTTGATTCATGATGTACATATACTCTATCACATGTTTTAATTTACATATCGTCATAAAAGTAACAAACTAGTAAACTAGTCATATTCTACACATTTGAGACCATTAAAATCAATAACCTATGGACTTTCTAACTTACATACTATGGTAGACAAGATAAAAAGGTAAACATAGCAACTTGAATCACCCGAAACGGACAAACGAGTCAAAAGTTATAAGCAAAAGAAGTTAGCAAAACCTAAACGCCAAAACTGCCATGTATAAGCTGTTAAGGATCTGGTCGTGTAAAAAGTGGTATTTCTGGTCCGAATCATCTAAAAGTTAGAACACGAAAGTTGTCCGGAACGACGTTTTCCTTCAACATCAAAGAAGCTCGGACCTTGAAAACGCATAAATAGGCCATTATCTTTCAAAAACAGAAACTGCCCCTTTATATAGTCTCATAACTATACTTTTGTCACAACTAAAAGCAAACCAAGAGGCCTAATGGCCTTAAGCCGAGACCACAGCCACGGCTGAATCTCAAGACCATGGTAGTCTAGAACAAAGCCACGGCAAGGCCATGGCTAAAGCCTCAAGGCTTCCTAAGCCGAGACCGTAAACCAAAGGCCTTAGCCTTGTCAAACCTAAACGTATACAATAAAATTTGGATCTACTCCCTCTATAAACCATGAAACTATACTTGTAATAACAAACTTTACAATTTAGAAACTTGTAAACTTTTCTTTAAACACTTTTGATATAAATTATGACGATACTTGTAATAACCATTATGATTCCTAATCATAACCAAACAACCTTGTAACTCAAGTTTGCAAACCATATGGACATTTTTGACACTTATGAAATATAAACAAAACATATGTCTTATCTATTAAAGTGCTAAAAAACTAAGGAGCTTCATGTGAGGGGTTTCATTGGAGTAAAACGTATCGACGAGTTGCTGGATTTACGATTTAAAGTGTCCTAGCTCCTCGAACGTTTACTGCATGACCTCTGAATTATGATGGCCCGAACGGTAGTACGATATATATAAAATAAACACGTTTTCACAACTAGACCTTTTCTATAAACAACATACACAAAAACCATGTACTACATCATGATCAACATAGAGACGTATATAGACTTGTTATTTCTTTCGCATCATTATTTCAAACCTAAGTCGCAACATCCTATTCTAGGTTGCTCGTAGAAGTTCTCACGGCATATCCATCATTCTCATTATACATTTGATATCATTTACTCTGAGGTGAGTTCATAGCCCCTACTTTTATACCTTTTGAATTACTTTTGGGGGAGATACATGACTATTTTCATTTACTTTCATAAATACTCTAAACTTTTACTGATTACCGTGAGTTCATAGCCCCTCTTTCTATTACTTAATTGTTTTACAAACCCTTGGGGGAGATACATGCTTTATTTTAAACCGAACACATTGCTTTCAAACTATATACTTATCTGATTGTTATTAGCACTAAGTTACCGCATTTGCCAAACTTAAGTCCCTTAATCATGAATCATTAATCACTATGTGAGAGTGGGTGCGAATATTGTGAATAGATCTATTGGGATTGACGAATCCCGTTTGTGTTGGCCCGTTAGAGGCAAACAAACGCACTATATTTGAGTAACATTGGTAAAAACGGCAATTTTACCTGATAGGGCATGCACCGACATTTTCTCCAATTAATTTTGGAACACGTTAACGCCTTGATTGCATGATGCTTAGTCTAATAATAACTGTTTTGGTTTTCAAACCCTTGGTGTGAATTTATAACTCACACTACAAACATAATGTGTTCAACCATCAAACAAACTCTATGAATTTCACTCAACCTTTGTGTTGACAGTTTTAAGCATGTATTTCAGGTCCATATTGTACGAGGCTGGCACGGAGGAGCGAGGACTAGATCAAGAAGGCTATAAATTTTATTATCATTCAAAAATCAATTTAATGTATTTTGTAAATATGGAACCATTTGGGACCTCATTTTTGTAAACTCTGATATTTATATAAATCGAATGATAAATCTTTTGAAACGACTCCATTAGAGTTCGTTTTCTATTGTTATGACTGTTGTGCCATGAAGTAACACCCAGTTTGAATTCCGCTACGTATCACGAAATTAGGGGTGTTACAGATTGGTATCAGAGCCAGGTTTATAGAGAAACGGGTCTAATTGAGATTTAAACTATAACTACTTTTTCAAACAAAAACATTTTATAGCCATCCGTTCTCCATGCCTTCCATCCTCCAGACGATTATGGCCTTTTTAGACATTTTATTATAACATGAACATACTAGTATATTGATATATACACTCGACATATTTTAGCTAAACGATAGACTAAACATATCTGCGTATGCCTATTCTAAGCCATTACGACACAATCATATTTTCCCAATCTCACAATCATGCATCTACTCATGCATTTTAGGATTACAAAACTTTATCCAAGACATTGTAACTGACTACAATGGTCTTTCCTACTTCCCAGACATTGTGAGATACAATGGTCTCATTCATTTTTCAAAACACTGTGTGATATAGTGGTCTCTATTACATTCTCAGACACTGTAAATCCTACAGTGGTCTCTATTACATTCTCAGACACTGTAAATCCTACAGTGGTCTCTATTACATTCTCAGACACTGTAAATCCTACAGTGGTCTCATTTATTTCTCAAGATATTGTGGGTTACACAATGGTCTTTCTATCATTTCTCAAGACATTGTGAGTTACACAATGGTCTCTCCATCATTTCTCAAGACATTGTGGGTTACACAATGATCTCTCCATCATTTCTCAAGACATTGTGAGTTACATAATGGTCTCTTCATCATTTCTCAAGACATTGTGGGTTACACAGTGATCTTTCCATCATTTCTTAGACATTGTGAGTTGCACAATGGTCTCTATTATTTCCTAGACATTGTGAGTTACACAATGGTCTCAACTATTTCCCAGACATTGTGAGTTGCACAATGGTCTCAACTACTTCTCAGATATTGTAAGTTATACAATAGTCTCTAAAAATTATCTTATAAGCATTATATGATATCGTTTTACATGAAACCCGTTATAGTCTATCAATTTCCCTAATGGAAATACAATAAATAGGATTTCTAAAGGACAAAGTGACTCATCATCTACAAAAGCTGAAGTTCAGCAACTTTCTCTACATTCATCAAAATTCTCTTCTGAAAACTTCATTGCTAAAGGTCCGTGATGCTAGCCAAGTATGGACTATTTTAGAATTACTTAAGATTTCCTTTCCACACGTATCTACCCATACTATCTTCTATGCAATGGAATGTGAAAACATAGGTTACAAGTCTTTTATGACCAGGACTTGCAACTGAATGGTTTGATATCGCCTTTGCTTAGTGGACAATTTCTCAAAAACTATGGACATATCACGAGTATACCTAATTTAGGTATTTGGAAAATTTATCGAACCTCGGCTAAATATAGTCTAGTCAGCTATATTTAACCTAGGTATAGTGGAACATAGTCTGACTAACTATGTTCGACTTAAATTTTTCAAACACTGAGAATAGTTATACAAGGGTTATATTCAGGTTGATTTCCTACTTAAACTCGATAAACCACCAGAATTCATTAAAAAGATCTAGAGACACGATAGTGTCTTACCACTCAACAAAATCTTAACATCTTATTTATACTACTTAATTTCATTTTTGAAAGTTTTCATTTATGAAATAATCCTAACTACTATCTTGGGATAGTCATCAAATCTTCTCGTCATTTCTTAGAAGTACTAGCCTGTTTAGGTTTCAAGGATATCATTCCGCCATAATTTTTTACAATCCACTTTTGATTTTAAAATAAACCTGACATCTCTACCTAAGAATAATGGTAAGCGTACGCTACACTCTTCTAATCGTCAACATGTCACATCATTATCTGAACCCCATTGAAATTCAGTACGTAAAACTTCACTATACCATGTTTCTTTCAAACACTAGTAGACATAAACACTATAGCCCTCATCCCGAAACCACCTAAGACATGATCAACTTTGGAAATAGTTTGGATAATCACTTGTCACTAACAAGAATTTCCCTACAACGAAAGTTATCACATCATTACAAACCATTTCACATCAACAATATCTTACACCTTTGATTAACAACAGTTACCCTAACAACAACAAAACTATTCCATTTTGAGGCACTATATAGATGAATGTGTTAGTTAACCATTTGCTGGACTAAGGTGTTCAGAGATCACCCACGAAACAACTAAGGAAACCATACAAATACAAATTAGGCTTCATGCCGTACACTATCACCAAAAACTCCATGTTAGAAATTAAGGTTTTATTGATAGCCTCGATACAATAAGATATGATTCGTTTTGAGAATCGGGAAAAGCCAAACTTGAGATATATTGGACTCTATAAGATTTTAACAAAACCCTTTAGATTACCAACTTAAGCCACGACCAAAAACTTAGAATGGTACATAACACATTCTATGACCAGAAACTTAAGAACGCAAAAATTAGAATTCGGCGCATACACCCACATTTTCCTAGACAATTCAACATCGGATAACACAAACTGAATTCCGGGACGGAATTCCCATTAAGGTGGTGAGACTGTAAAAACCCACATTTTTAGGTTACTTTTCATTTTCGAGAAATTACTATTCACTTTTACTATTCACTTTCACTATTCATCCAGTAAAATTTTTATTTCACATTCTCGTAAGATAAATTATTTTAGTAATGACCTGGGAGTTTGACATTCGTTAGATCATCTTCGCAAAAGTTATTAAGAAAACATCGTTATAAAGTTTCATTTTGGTCGGTACACCGTTTAAACATCACGCGCATAACGAAAATCAACTCTGACAATTTTCCTCTCATCAGATGAATTTTTAGATCACTCATGATTAATTTGAGAATTTTTAAGATTTATTTTTATGTTACCAAATAAACCCTGCGCTGAACGAAACTAAACTTACGTTTTAAACAATTCTACTTACATCCAGACTTAACGATTCCTGCACTGTGTTTCTAATATGTTTTTGACACTTTTACATTTTTTGGAAAAGTCAAACATATTTCCCTCCTCCTTTGACCATAAAGGAATTAACCTTGTACGTTCTACGTTTTTGCTTAAATCGCGTAACTTTTAAACTTCACAAATAGCTGTTAAGTTATCCCGCGTATGACGAAAACCACATTTTGACATCTCATAGCACTTTTAGACTAATTTTAGTATACTTTAAATAAATTCACGGTCGTTTCCCTGAAATTTCGTTCTTTTCCGATAAACTGCGAATTACTCGTTTTTGACCCGTATTTTCAATTTTAAGCAGCGTTTTTGCACCCAATAAGACTTATCACCCATTTTATATTTTTAGATGGAGTATAATGATGATTTTAATCATTCCTATAAGTTTCATATTTTTACGATACCCGGTTTTACGTTTTATGGCTTAACAACTTACGGTTGGCATTTAACGGAAGCAAAACTCACTCCGTAACCAAGATATTATCAAGACTTATCATCTAAGCCTTGTCACATGTTATGACAACCTCTTAGGGGGGGAGTCATCATCTTGGTGTCTTCATCCTAACCATGGTTCATGTAGATCATTACATGTGTCCTAAACTTAACCATGGTTAATATTTAACTCAATATATGGTTAACCAAACTTACCCTCCTATAAATAGGAAGTGAAATACATCCTAAGAACCCTAAAATACTGAATTGGGTCGTTCTTAGCTTAAATCATTAATATCTTCCATAATTTGATCTATAAACTTCAAGTTTATGCAAAGAAGTTTCATATATCAAGTTACTACATCAAATCTCTGGCAAGTTTAAGTGATCTTCTTGAGTTTAGATCCACTCAAGTCACTTAGTACTTCATCACCAACTCTTCAAGATTGCAAGGGTGCCAAGGTGTAGAAAGATAGCTCAATCCGAAGTCTTAAGCGATCAATCAAAGTCCTATCCTTACAAACTTACTCCTTTCTTAAGTGAAAGCCAAAAGTTGTAAGTAACTTATCACCACCATCATCTCATCTTTATTATTCATAATATTAACTATTTCATGCTATATATATTGTTACTATGTTGATTCATGATGTACATATACTCAATCACATGTTTTAATTTACATATCGTCATAAAAGTAACAAACTAGTAAACTAGTCATATTCTACACATTTGAGACCATTAAAATCAGTAACCTATGGAATTTCTAACTTACATACTATGGTAGACAAGATAAAAAGGTAAACATAGCAACTTGAATCACCCGAAACGGACAAACGAGTCAAAAGTTATAAGCAAAAGAAGTTAGCGAAACCTAAACGCCAAAACTGCCATGTATAAGCTGTTAAGGGTCTGGTCGTGTAAAAAGTGGTACTTCTGGTCCGAATCATCAAAAAGTTAAAACACGAAAGTTGTCCGGAACGACGTTTTCCTTCGACATCAAAGAAGCTCGGACCTTGAAAACGCATAAATAGGCCATTATCTTTCAAAAACAGAAACTGCCCCTTTATATAGTCTCATAACTATACTTTTGTCACAACTAAAAGCAAACCAAGAGGCCTAATGGCCTTAAGCCGAGACCACAGCCACGGCTGAATCTCAAGACCATGGTAGTCTAGAACAAAGCCACAGCAAGGCCATGGCTAAAGCCTCGAGGCTTCCTAAGCCGAGACCGTAAACCAAAGGCCTTAGCCTTGACAAACCTAAACGTATACAATAAAATTTGGATCTACTCCATCGGTAAACCATGAAACTATACTTGTAATAACAAACTTTACAATTTAGAAACTTGTAAACTTTTCTTTAAACACTTGTGATATAAATTATGACGATACTTGTAATAACCATTATGATTCCTAATCATAACCAAACAACCTTGTAACTCAAGTTTGCAAACCATATGGACATTTTTGACACTTTTGAAATATAAACAAAACATATGTCTTATCTATTAAAGTGCTACAAAACTAAGGAGCTTCATGTGAGGGGTTTCATTGGAGTAAAACGTATCGACGAGTTGCTGGATTTACGATTTAAAGTGTCCTAGCTCCTCTAACGTTTACTGCATGACCTCTGAATTATGATGGCCCAAACGGTAGTTCGATATATATAAACTAAACACGTTTTCACAACTAGACCTTTTCTATAAACAACATACAGAAAAACCATGTACTATATCATGATCAACATAGAGACGTATATAGACTTGTTATTTCTTTCGCATCATTATTTCAAACCTAAGTCGCAACATCCTATTCTAGGTTGCTCGTAGAAGTTCTCACGGCATATCCATCATTCTCATTATACATTTGATATCATTTACTCTGAGGTGAGTTCATAGCCCCTACTTTTATACCTTTTGAATTACTTTTGGGGGAGATACATGACTATTTTCATTTACTTTCATAAATACTCTAAACCTTTACGGATTACCGTGAGTTCATAGCCCCTCTTTCTATTACTTAATTGTTTTACAAACCCTTGGGGGAGATACATGCTTTATTTTAAACCGAACACATTGCTTTCAAACTATATACTTATCTGATTGTTATTAGCACTAAGTTACCACATTTGCCAAACTTAAGTCCCTTAATCATGAATCATTAATCACTATGTGAGAGTGGGCGCGAATATTGTGAATAGATCTATTGGGATTGACGAATCCCGTTTGTGTTGGCCTGTTAGAGGCAAACAAACGCACTATATTTGAGTAACATTTGTAAAAACTGCAATTTTACCTGATAGGGCACGCACCGACATTTTCTCCAATTAATTTTGGAACACGTTAACGCCTTGATTGCATGATGCTTAGTCTAATAATAACTTATTTGGTTTTCAAACCCTTGGTGTGAATTTATAACTCACACTACAAACATAATGTGTTCAACCATCAAACAAACTCTATGAATTTCACTCAACCTTTGTGTTGACAGTTTTAAGCATGTATTTCAGGTCCATATTGTACGAGGCTAGCACGGAGGAGCGAGGACTAGATCAAGAAGGCTATAAATTTTATTATCATTCGAAAATCAATTTAATGTATTTTGTAAACATGGAACCATTTGGGACCTCATTTTTGTAAACTCTGATATTTATATAAATCGAATGATAAATCTTTTGAAACGACTCCATTAGAGTTCGTTTTCTATTGTTATGACTGTTGTGCCATGAAGTAACACCCAGTTTGAATTCCGCTACGTATCACGAAATTGGGGGTGTTACACGCTGACCTGTTTTTAAAACCGGTTTAACCGGTTTTTAGCGGTTTTCGACCAAAAAAAAAAATCGGTTTTAACCGGTTTTTTGAAAAAACCGGTTTTACCCAGTTTCAGAACCGGTAAAAAACCAGTCGGCTAGAAAAACTGAATACCGGTACAACCGGTTCGGTTGTAGAAAACCGGTTACGGTTTAGTAAAAACCGGCTTTTTTTGAAAACCGGTTCCGGTTTTGTGGTCCGGTTTTTTTGAAAACCGGTTTATATTTGCACCTCTAGGTCTAACAATAGTAATACCGATTAGGATTAGTAAAATTTACATGGTGTAGTGGCCTGGTGGAACTTTTGCTTTTCGATTGTTTTGATTAACTATTTATAGATACTAGGCGAGTACCCGTGTCTAGCTGCATCGGTTTCTAGCGGCAGACAATTAATGATATGTGATATTGTGGTAAGTGTTTTGTATAACGTTTAAAGATGAATGGGCTGGCGAAATGTTTCATTGAATGAATTTTGACTTTCTAATAGTATATATTAATAAAGATACGTTTCTTCTGTTGCAATAATATATATGAATTTTGACTTTCCAATAGTATATATTAATATTAATAAAGATGAATGGGACTTGTAAGAAATACATATGCAAAACAAAGATACGTGATTTTTCAATTTGAATGGGATGACGTATACATTGACTTATCGACCAATTTCACTTTTCACTTTTCACAATTTGACTTATTGATCATTTTTTCATTTTATGTAGTATAGATAAGGTGATTCATACGTGTTGATACATTGGCGTGTTTGTTTTTATAAAAAAAAGCTTTTGGCGCCTCTTATCACTTACCAGTCAGACAAGTTAAGAAGCAAAGATTGTTTGTTTTTTTCTAGTCAGACGCGATAAAAAGGTTATCCTTTTTACCCAATAAGATGTTGTGGTAACTCTTATTGCCTCTTAGTTAATTATTTATTATTGTATTAAATTTATAAATATATTTTGTTTCATGTTTATCAAGCTATTTATTCATTGCATTGATATGATTTAACATATACTTAAAAAAAGACAATTAAAACCATTCAAACAATTATAAAAAAACAACAAAATTATTTCATTTAAATTCAGACTTTATAACCGCCTCTTAATAGTAAGATATGGTAGTCAGATTTAGACCAAAACATCTTAATAAAACAAACATACCTTTACCCTTTTATTTCTCAAGTGATTTTTTATTTTAGTATTATTATTTCTATTAATTTATTGTAGATATAATCAAGGAGATAATATTTGGATTTGCTGAAGTTGTATAAAAAAAAAACAACTTGAATACAGCTCTCAATTTGTATTCATCTTAATACATAAGACCGATTATTAGCTTTATATAATAAGATAAGTTGCTGTTAAAATAAGCAATCTTAGACATCCCCGAATTTGACCATTGCATCATCACCGCCTCAACTGCTACAAGGTGCGGTAGAGTCTACTCATGTATGGATCACCTTATTATATCTATAAACGTAACATATATGTAGGGCTGTAAACGAACACAAACAAAATTTTTGTTCATTTTCGTTCGTTTAATTTTAGCCGGATAAATAAATGGGCACGAACGTTTAAACGGATGAATTTTCTTGTTCATGTTCGTTTATTAAGAAAACTAGCAGGGTACCCGCGCAATGCGACGGTGGGTACCCTGTGACTAAATTTTGTAGCGAGCATATGTTTTTCATTTATACATTTTTTTACAATAACTTTACACAAAACCTCAAAAACCGTGGTGGTACTCGGCTCGTGGTGGTGGTGGTCGTATGGTGTGAATGGTGGTCTACTCGTGGTGGCAGTGGTTGGCTTTTGGTGGTGCTCGGCTCATGGTGGCAATCGGATGGTGGCTAGATGGTGGTTTGATGGTGTGTTGTGGAGGTTATGTGAGATGAGATGGGATGAAAGTATTGGTGTTTAACTTTTCCATTTGATATTTGTGTGGTGTATAGATAACTCTTCAAATGGGTTGTACAACTTTATGCGATGTATTAATTTAAAGGGCTGTTACAAATTTACGAATTTAATACACTTAATTTTCTAGATGTAACATTTATTTATGAGTATGAAACAAGCTATTTAATTTCCGCAATTAGCAAGTGTGTAGGCTGAATTTTTAAGCCTTTCTATATAGAGAATGGCCTAAATGCTTTATATATTAGTATAGATTAGTTATTAATGTTAGTTTATGTTCGTTTATTAAAACACGAAACGAACATTAAACGAACATAAATGAAAATAGACAAACAAACATAAACTTTATTTAATTATGCACAATATATTGTTCTATAAGCGTTATTTTTAAACAAACCAATTTTAAAATTATACAATCAAAAGATATGATATATGCGCATAATAATAAATAAACATAAATGAACGTTAATGAACGCATAATTAGACGTTTACGAATATAAATGAATGGACACGACTTTTGTTCATGTTCGTTCATTTAACTAAACGAACGTAAAATATTATTTATGTTCGTTCATTTAATAAATAAACATACATAAACGAATTTTTTACCGAACTATTCATAAATAAACATACATAAATGAATGGACACGAATTTTTTACTGAACATTCAATTTGTTTACATTCCTAAGTTGAAATATTCACTGAACATTCAATTTGTTTACAGTCCTATGTATATCAACATATTTGCATACAATTTATATGAGATGTTGCTGATATTATGTCACACCCCCAAAATACCTGTTTTGCAGCGGAATGAAATTCCTGAGGGATGACTGCCATAGTATCACAGTTACAGTTATATTGAGCGACCTAAAGTGTCGTTTGGAAAATACATCGTTTGATATAATAAAACATTCAGAGTTTACAAAAGATAGGTCCCAAAAAGATAGTCAACATTTGCGGAAATAAGTTTGTTACAATCCTAAAAAGATAGTCAACATTCTATGATAAGCCCTTATGCATGCCATGAAGTATATGCCTTAGATACCTGAAAATACATTGCTAAAAGTGTCAACACAAAGGTTGAGTGAGTTCATAGAGTTTATGAAAATGTTTTATAGGACTACCACAAGTATAGGCCATGTATGACAAATATGTCACACAAAAATGTTACAATTGCTATAAGCACATGACACCGAAGCTAGACTGGTCATGATGTTCGCCCCAACAGAGTGTTTTGCCAAACAACTCAAATTATGATATTAAATGAAATGCATCCGTTTGACCAGTTGGAATCCACCAACCCGGATGGAGGAGTCACCCTCAATAGATCTATTCACTCACCCTCGCTTACTCCGTAATTAACGGTTCATGATTATGATATGGGGACATTCAATTGGCAATGAGGTAGATTAAGCAATGTAATGAATTTGATATACTTGGTATTGTAATAAAAATGATGTGCAATGTATTCTCCCCCGTAGGTTTGAAATAAAGTATAAACTTGAAAGACGGGGCTATGAAAACTCACTTGGTACAATGATATGATGGCAAAAGTGAGTACACTGAAATGAGGCGCAATTCTCTAACTGCAACCTATTATGAATGATATGATCTAGTATAAGTCATGATGTAATGCTATGCATGCAACTCATATGATATCGATACCACTTGTGCATTTTTGAAAATAAAGGTTTATCGTAAAAAAATAAGTTTATAACGTCTCGTCAAGTTATAAATTACTTTACAAGTACTTACGTTGAAATGATATCCTACGATAGTCATTTAGTGATTTATTATAAACTCAATGGTTTTGGAAACAAACTCAATGGTTTTGGAAAGCTTGTCACATTATCTAAAAGTCTTAGCATTTAACTTTGGATCATAGAGGTCTCGATCATGGAGAAAAATATAGATGAAGTAGGGTAGTCGGACTAAAAAAAAATATTGTTTAAAGTTAGTTTTCGAAAAAGTTTGAGTGACCAAATATTATTCGTTACAACTCCGTTTGACAAACGGTTGAACATTTTGGAAAATAGGCTAGGTGAACTTACTTTTACTTGTAGACATCGTTTTCTCAAAAGTATTCTAGCGATATAAAAACGACTCCAAACATGGTCACTTGCGACAACAATTTTGACTAATAGGAAATATATATATATATATATATAAGTGTTTATACTTGTATAAAATAGTTACGATAACCCTATTTAAAATGTGTATAACTTAGTCGTTATAAGTCCGTTTTCTACGTTTTATATATCCTTAGCTTCGTGTTAAAGTATACTAATATATTTTTGACAAATTGACTCTTTAGACAATGTTTAAAACTCATTTTTGCCCTTAAAATAACCCTTAACAGCTTACCATTTTTCAGAAAATTAGTTTTCGTCGTTAAACTTGAAAATATCGTAACTTCTTCGTTATAAATCCGTTTTAACCCGTTCAAGCGACCACGATTTCGTTTTAAAGTATATTTTCTGAATATCTAGCCCAAAATAATCCATGACCTGCCGAAATTTCCAGATTTTACAAAAACGATCAGACCACAATCTAAAGTTGTCGAAAATGATTTTTCTTGCGTAATACTTGTTTCAATCACTTCAAATCAACACCAAATCTATTCTAAACCTACCATACACCTTCTTAGGGTGTCATGGGTTCCTAAACATCATCAACAATGATATGTTTCAAGGGATTAATTATAGGATGAATAAAACTCATTATAAGTAATAAAAACACTTAAAAGTTGTATGAATCACATAATACTTGCATGATTTGTACTAGGATGATAAAAATAAATCAAGTAGGAATATGAAAGATTAGTAAAGATCATGAAAAGCTTACTAGTTATATGAAGAGGTTTAAGTAATTAGGTTTCCTAAATACTCCTAGGTTTTTATTGCAAAACCTTAAAAGAGAAATATACTAGAGTTGTTAATCACTTGATCTTGAAAATTTTATGTTTCTTCTTGTTGATCATGGATGAGCCGAACCATCAAGAGAAAAGGAGACGGTTTTCCTTTTACTTCACCTTTGTATGTGTGAAACTATGTGTTTTTGAAAAGATAATATCTTGATTTAAGTAAATATCTAGGCTAAAATTGAAGAGGTGTACATTTTAGTTAGGATATTTAATATAAATGATGACTAGGGGGGGTGGTCGGCACATGAAAAATGGGGAAGGATGATGTGTAGTTTTGATGATTAAATGTGTTAAATGTTAAGTATAATGTATATTTTGTACATGTAACTAATTATTTAGTGTAGCGTTAGCTAGAAATCGATTTTATCGGAACAAAATAAAATATATTGAAGTCATAAAAATTATAAAAATGCATTTCTCGCAAGTATTGAGTGAATAAATAATTATCGAGTTGAATTTACGAAAGCCGTCGTAAATATATTTATATAACAATTTATATACAAAATAAATTCAAAATATCGGGTAAACTAATAATATAATTTTTATAGTCTTAAAATGAATATAAAAATATATTTGGATTATTTTCATAAGTTTTGGATCAATTATTCAAAATAAATGATCCTGCGATAGCGTTTATTTAATAGGAAAATATACGTTACTGAAATATGCAAACCCATGCATGAACTAATATGATGATGATGTTACTGATGATATGTAGACTAACTCTAGTCTGTGTGTAATGTTCTCAATGATGTTCCATGAATACGCAGCTTAACCCTCAAGGTTACGCGTATTTGATGCTCGTAAACCTAGTTTACGAAAATGATGAATAGTGAATCATGAATAGTGATTTTTTTCCGGGAATGAATAGTGTTTCGTGAATAGTTAAATTTTGAAATACCCTTTCAAAATATCAAATCGACTTAAAAAACGATGAATAGTAAAATGATGAATAGTAACAAGTGAATAGTAAATTCCCGAGATGAATAGTAAATTTGAGAAATGACCTGAAATTACGAGTTGTCACATTCGCCCACCCAAAAAGGAATTCAGTCCCTGAATTCAGTCCATGTTGGTTCCTACGGTGTTACTTGTGAAAAGGTGTGGATACTTGAGTCGCATCGGGTCTTCCCGCGTTTTTTGAATCGTACTACGCCTTTCCAAGGCGAGACTTTCAACATAACTCTGTTGCCAACTTAAAATTCTAATGGTTTGCGACTTATGAAACACATTTCTAATATTTTGCGTCGTATATCGACGTAGCTTTACTATCTATTTGTTGTTGCTTGTAACTGATTCTTGATCTATATGATTTTTTTGTTGTTTCATGAATAAGATATGGACTAGTGAGTTGGACTTTCCTGATTTTGGCCCGTAAATAAGTGATTGACACCTCAACCATAGAGTGCCTCAAATGGTGCAGTCAGTATGGTCATGTGATAACTATTGTTGTAAGGAAACTTGTTCGATGATGAATGATTTACCCAATCATTTCCAGAAACAATCACATATGCTTTGAGCATATCTTCTAATGTTTGAATTGTTCTCTCGCTCTGACCATTGAGCTGAGGATAATAGGCGGTACTCATGTCCTATTAGGTTCCATAGGAATCTTGAAATGATTGTCAGAAGTCTAAGGTGAATCGGCTACCTTACATTAAGTATAATTGAAATTGATACCACGTGTCTCATGCCAAATTTCAGAATGTTAAGCCTGTCGATTAGGACATCATTGAAAAGAATAGACTATGGGTAACAGTTGTGATTCCTCGCGTTTCTAGTTCTAGCGAATGTCATGACTTGAGTCTTCCTTGCCTAAGGAGCTTAGTCTCCATTACTAAAATGTTTATTGTTTGATGGTGTTTCTCTTAATTTCTCTTATCGAAATATTTCCTCGCTCTATGTTACCAAGTCACAAAACCCCAAATATTTAAGTGATGTGGTGTGGTGGTTGATTTTCAAGATTGGTCCGATATTGAGTGCTTCTAAAATAGTTCATCAATGAGATTGCTATCATGTTGGCAAAAACATAGATATCAGCATATACTATGTCGAAGAATGTTTGTTCTGATTTCACTTGTAGATGGAGAGTCATTGATTGTCCGATATGTTCAGACTTGTTGCATCTCTTGATATGGAAGTGAGGTTATCTGTAATTTCTAGAGAACACAATGCCTTAGGGGAAGTTTATATCGATAACCTTAATTTAACTCAATTTTCCTTTAAAAGAAACTTATTGTAGGGAAGTTTACATATTGTTGAGGCCATGTTTAATGGAATGTTCTGCAGTCTTGGTTAGAAGACTTAGTTTATCTCTCTAGTGTTACTTAGTGGGTATTCAGTTTGTACTAAATCTTATAACTCGGTCTAGCTGGTACTATTGAAATGATATAATTTGGCTTCTAGTCCAAAGATAGTGGTTTAGAATGTCTCGTGATGTCCTAAGATTTTTGTTGAGTTTTGAATCATCCTACTACATACTTCTAGTCCTTGTTGGTAGTTCTGAAATTCTTTCATTGTTTTCTTGTATCTAGGAATCCTCCTCATAGATGGTATAGAAAGTCTTTCCTAAAAAGGTCACTGGTAAAATTTGTGTGAGTGATGAGTGGCGTAGGTATCTATAGAGTGTTAAAAAAAAGAGATGTTTATAAATAATTTATCTGATTACAAAGCTTTGATTTTGAGTGAAGATTGTTTTAGGAAGTTTGAAAAGATGCTTGTTTCTTTCATGACATAATCTTTCCTGAATTATACATAGGTGATCAGGCTATGTATAATCGAGGACAAATGATGTGATGCTTGGTTTTGTTGAAATGGTATTATGTTTCTCCGAAGTTTTAGATGGTATTCAACATTTTGTTTTGTAAGATAATGGCTCAAACAATATTTTTTCAGAGTAACATGAAAATTGTTTCGCATAATGGTAGTAAATAGTTGATAGAATGACCGAAAATCAATTTATAGGGTGGTAACAAAATAACTTGTTTTAGAACTTTGCGAAACAACTTTCCTAAGAGGGTGGTAAAATAGCTTGAAATTAGATTTGTTGAATGGTTTGTAAGATACATGGGAGAACCTCATAGAATGGTAATAGTCTCCTAATTGGTCAAGAATAACGTTGGCCTAATCCCTAGTAAGATAGCGGTATATTGTTGTGAAATGATTGAAAATTGGGCAATTGAAATAGGGAATGAAATAAATGAAGGTTGTGATTATCGTGGAGATAATAAAGGATAAATATTACATTAGATAGAAAGGTACTTATTATCTGTTCCTGTTGATGGTCTAATCAAGTCTCAAGTGTAGGAGCAGTAGGCTGTCTAGCAACAACAGTCCTAGAACTCTCACAGTCCTCAAACCTATAAGATGGTGTAGTGTCTATAGTCTTAGTGATAGATGGTAATGGTGTGTCAAATCATGTATGCCTCCCAAGCTGTAAGTCATATGTATGAGTAGTGTCTATGAGATGTGATGGTACGGATGATGCTCTAGATGATAATGATGATGAAAATGATGACGATGATGATGATGGATATCCTAGTGGTGATTTAGGAAATGATGGTGATGATGGTGAATGAAACACTACCCTTTTTCGTGTTGTCTCACGACGTTTCAGAGGTAAAGCTAGAGTATGCACTATTGGACGACTAATAGTGGTATGAGTAGCTGATGGTGGTTGTATTACATGAGTAGTAGGTGATCTAAGAATGAGGGTAAGAGAATGTACTCTCTTCCTTGTAGTAAGCATCCTAATAGGTCCATTAGGACTAAGCCTATAAGTCCTGCCAAATGGTATGATCTGTACCGACAGAATGATAGGAACTGCCTTGTTCCTACGATGAATCGATGGTGACAGTGGTGGTGTAGGTGTAACTTTGTCCTCCTCAAAGGGTTCAGTCTCCACATCGGGTAATATGTGTGGTAAGTCTGGTGTAGAGTCGACTAAATGTTAAAACTATAGTAGGGAATGACAAGGTATCCTCCATGTCAGAGTCTGATGTGAGTATGATGGGATGGGTATCTGAAGACATTAATGTGACAATCGATTTGAAATGAAAGTAAATAACTTGCAAAATGTGCGTATAAAACCGCATGCATAGTGAATATGCACTTATGATGAAATGATGAGATGCTATGATGATGTAGTTATAGTCTAGGGTCAATGATACAACCTAGTTCTCTATAACTCTTGCTCTGATTCCAATCTGTCACACCCCCAAAATACCTGTTTTGCAGCGGAATGGAATTCACGGGGATGACTGCCATAGCATCACGATTCTGATTATATTGAACGACCTAAAGTGTCGTTTGGAAAATACATTGTTTGATATTATAAAACATTCAGAGTTTACAAAAGATAGGTCCCAAAAAGATAGTCAACATTTGCGGAAATAAGTTTGTTACAATCCAAACGATGTTTTAAAGTGCATAAAATCCATGTGAGACGCGTCGTCACCGCGACTCTATGATAAGCCCTTATGCATGCCATGAAGTATATGCCTTAGATACCTGAAAATACATTGCTAAAAGTGTCAACACAAAGATTGAGTGAGTTCATAGAGTTTATGAAAATGTTTTATACGACTACCACAAGTATAGGCCATGTATGACAAATATGTCACATAAAAATGTTACAATTGCTATAAGCACATGACACCGAAGCAAGACTGACCATGATGTTCGCCCCAACAGAATGTTTTGCCAAACAACTCAAATTATGATATTAAATGAAATGCATCCGTTTAACCAGTTGGAATCCACCAACCCGGATGGAGGAATCACCCTCAATAGATCTATTCACTCACCCTCGCTTACTCCGTAATTAACGGTTCATGATTATGATATGAGGACATTCAATTGGTAATGAGGTAACTTAAGCAATGTAATGAATTTGATATACTTGGTATCGTAATAAAAATGATGTGAAATGTATTCTCCCCCGTAGGTTTAAAATAAAGTATAAACTTGAAAGACGGGGCTATGAAAACTCACTTGGTACAATGATATGATGGCAAAAGTGAGTACACTGAAATGAGGCGCAATTCTCTAACTGCAACCTATTATGAATGATATGATCTAGTATAAGTCATGATGTAATGTTATGCATGCAACTCATATGTTAGCCATACCACTTGTGCATTTTTGAAAATAAAGTTTATCGTCAAAAAATAAGTTCATAACGTCTCATCAAGTTATAAATTACTTTACAAGTACTTACGTTGAAATGATATCCTACGATAGTAATTTAGTGATTTATTATGAAATTATAGCTTTCCGTCGTAAAATAATACACTTTGACATTTCATGAAAGTGACTAAATGGCCTCGAAAAGCTAGTCGTAAAATAGTGAATATCGAGTGTTAGGAAACAAACTCAATGGTTTTGGAAAGCTTATCACATTATCTAAAAGTTTTAGCATTTAACTTTGGATCATAGAGGTCTCGATCATGGAGAAAAATATAGATGAAGTAGGGTAGTCGGACTAAACAAAATATTGTTTAAAGTTAGTTTTCGACAAAGTTTGAGTGACCAAATATTATTCGTTACAACTCCGTTTGACAAACGGTTGAACATTTTGGAAAATAGGCTAGGTGAACTTACTTTTACTTGAAGACATCGTTTTCTCAAAAGTATTCTATCGATATGAAAAACGACTCCAAACATGGTCACTTGCGACAACAATTTTGACTAATAGGAAATATATATATAAGTGTTTATACTTGTATAAAATAGTTACGATAACCCTATTTAAAATGTGTATAACTTAGTCGTTATAAGTCCGTTTTCTACGCTTTATATATCCTTAGCTTCGTGTTAAAGTATACTAATATATTTTTGACAAATCGACTCATTTAGACAATGTTTAAAACTCATTTTTTCCCTTAAAAAAACCCTTAACAGCTTACCATTTTTCAGAAAATTAGTTTTCGTCGTTAAACTTGAAAATATCGTAACTTCTTCATTATAAATCCGTTTTAACCCGTTCAAGCGACCACAGTTTCGTTTTAAAGTATATTTTTTGAATATCTAGCCCAAAATAATCCATGACCTGTCGAAATTTCCATATTTACAAAAACGATCAGACCACAATCTAAAGTTGTCAAAAATGAGTTTTCTTGCGTAATACTTGTTTCAATCACTTCAAATCAACACCAAATATATTCTAAACCTACCATACACCTTCTTAGGGTGTCATGGGTTCCTAAAAATCATCAACAATGATATGTTTCAAGGGATTAATTATAGGATGAATAAAACTCATTATAAGTAATAAAAACACTTAAAAGTGGTATGAATCACATAATACTTGCATGATTTGTACTAGGTTGATAAAAATAACTCAAGTAGGAATATGAAAGATTAGTAAAGATCATGAAAAGCTTACTAGTTATATGAAGAGGTTTAAGTAACTAGGTTTCCTAAATACTCCTAGGTTTTTATTGCAAAACCTTAAAAGAGAAGTATACTAGAGTTGTTAATCACTTGATCTTGAAAATTTTATGTTTCTTCTTGTTGATCATGGATGAGCCGAACCATCAAGAGAAAAGGAGAGGGTTTTCCTTTTACTTCACCTTTGTATGTGTGAAACTATGTGTTTTTGAAATGTTAATATCTTGATTTAAGTAAATATCTAGGCTAAAATTGAAGAGGTGTACATTTTAGTTAGGATATTTAATATAAATGATGACTAGGGGGGGGGGTGGTCGGCACATGAAAAATGGGGAAGGATGATGTGTAGTTTTGATGATTAAATGTGTTAAATGTTAAGTATAATGTATATTTTGTACATGTAACTAATTATTTAGTGTAGTGTTAGCTAGAAATCGATTTTATCGGAACAAAATAAAATATATTGAAGTCATAAAAATTATAAAAATGCGTTTCTCGCAAGTATTGAGTGAATAAATAATTATCGAGTTGAATTTACGAAAGCCGTCGTAAATATATTTATATAACAATTTATATACAAAATAAATTCAAAATATCGGGTAAACTAATAATATAATTTTTATAGTCTTAAAATGAATATAAAAATATATTTGGATTATTTTCATAAGTTTTGGATCAATTATTCAAAATAAATGATCCTGCGATAGCGTTTATTTAATAGGAAAATATACGTTACTGAAATATGCAAACCCATGCATGAATTAATATGATGATGATGTTACTGATGATATGTAGACTAACTCTAGTCTATGTGTAATGTTCTCAATGATGTTCCATGAATACGCAGCTTAACCCTCAAGGTTACGCGTATTTGATGCTCGTAAACCTAGTTTACGAAAATGATGAATTGTGAATCATGAATAGTGATTTTTCTCCGGGAATGAATAGTGTTTCATGAATAGTAAAATTTTGAAATACCCTTTCATAATATCAAATCGACTTCAAAAACGATGAATAGTAAAATGATGAATAGTAACCAGTGAATAGTAAATTACCGAGATGAATAGTAAATATGAGAAATGACTTGAAATTACGAGTTGTCACATATTAGATCGACTATTTTGAAGTTCTTTCAATATTGATTAATCAAATTATTCTAGAACACGTGTTTCATTTTTTATTGTAACTTTTGCTTAGGCGAGGAAATGAAGTATCGTTTTTCAGCCAAAAACTTAGGGTCAGTTTAGTTGTTTTTCTATTTTTCCGTTTCTAAATTCTTAAAAAAGAGAGAGGTTTTTCTTCTTTAGAAAAAAGTTGAGAATTAAAAAAACCCATTTAAATGAAATTATATTTTTCCTTGTTAAAAAAATAAAAAAAGTGTTTAGATAAAACTGATGACCCGTTAAACTTGAGCCGAACTAGTTTTTGGACACTTTTTGAAAACGTTA
Source organism: Chrysanthemum makinoi (assembly GCA_910596185.1). Taxonomy (NCBI): domain Eukaryota; kingdom Viridiplantae; phylum Streptophyta; class Magnoliopsida; order Asterales; family Asteraceae; genus Chrysanthemum; species Chrysanthemum makinoi. Next base: position 25,970,240 of record OU343219.1, read on the forward strand.
TATTAAAAGATAAAACTTATGTTTTACTACGTTTTGAGTCGTAAAACCTCACTACAAGTATATAAAGGTTCTAAACTTCATAAAACTCATACGCATATAGTACTCGTTGCATTTTCCTGAAACGACTTAATTATTTAGGCCGCGTTATGAATACTTGTCGTTGAACTCGCATTATTCATTTTCATTGCATTACTTACTCAATGTAAGTTTCATAGTCCCTACTTTACATGTTTCAATACTTATTTTGATTTACTTTGAGGTGAGAATACATGCTCAGTTACTTTCAATTACTTTTTTTTGACACAAGTATATTAAACATTTGCTAGTTGCCTAAGTTACCACATTTGCCAAGAAGTCTTCACAATCATGGACCATTAATTACGTAGTAAGCGCAAGTGTTGTGAATAGATCTATTGAGTTGACACCCCCATCTGGGTAAGTCGCGCTTACTTGACCGTAGTACCGGTCAAACGGACGCATTGCATTTGAGGATTTCTGGGTGTTTGGCAAGATAGCTACAGGGACATACTTTTACATGTTCTTGATTGCATACAGATTACGTTAAGGCTTCTGGGTCATGAGCTTAGGGCAATAGCATCACTTTTTGTATGGCATTGTATTTGTTATAATGATCATACCTACTAGAAATCTTATGGTCCACATTACTGTTTACATAAACCTATGAACTCACCAACATTATTGTTGACTTTTTTAGTATGTATTTCTCAGGTTCTTAATTGCTTATACTTGGATTACATCTGGAGAATCATTGCTTGAGTCACATTTTGCGGTCTCATCATTTTGAAGACTTATTGCATTACTTATGTTCGATTGTGAAACAAAAGCTTCTTTACATTTCGTAAACTCTTGAATTATGAATTTGTAAAACTTTATTTCTTTAATCGAACGTGTACTTTCAAACGACTCATATAGAGGTCTTTCGATGTAGCTGTAATTTTGTTTCCATGAAAGTTATGCCCCCAGTTCTCATTGCGCTGCAACACAGTTTGGGTGTGTGACAAATTGGTATCAGAGCTCTGATTATAGTGTACTAGGTTGCATTAGTATTCCTAGACTATAGCCACTGCATTACAAACATTCCGCTACGAGTCCACGCACTAAATCACTAAACTGTCATGCATGCTCATTCATTTTACTGTTCTCACTTACTTTCTAGACATTGTAAGTTACACAATAGTCTCATTTTCATTACAGACATTGTGAGTTGCACAATGGTCTCATTTAATTTCCATACATTGTGAGTGATAAATGGTCTCTAATTTTTTTTTATAACCTTACATAATATCGTTTTATATGATAACGAAACCCGTCACAGTCTGTCGATCTCACTCGTTAACTTACTATCATTTTGAACACTAGTCCCATACTTTTGGAACACCCACGTCATCTCGCAATCCACCTCCTAGAAAGTTGATTCGTTTTTGTGAGTGTGGTGAATAAACACAATATCAATATATCAAATTAAACGTCAAATCCGACAAATCAACCTTTTAGGAAAAGGGTTAACGTGCCAAATCTCACGAATGTGATAAAAGTGATACAGGGAAAGTGATTTCCCGGGTCGTGTCCCAACGAGGTGTGAATGGAAGGATTCGTTGAGTTTTGTGATTTATAACTTGAATTGGTTTAATGATTTTTGGATTTGAATTACGTTTTCTACAAATTAAAGCACGGAAGGGAAATTTAAGCACGTAAAACAATGTAAATACAAATTATACTACTACTAAGCCTAAGAAACAATTAAACGAAGCTAAACTAAGTCCTACGATGCTAAAACACAAAAACGCAAAAAAAGGGGAACGACCCGAGCCATAAACGTGAAAATTTTGCAATTTAAAGGCTACGGGTGTAAAAACAATTTTCCTACGTTCTAATTGACTAAAAATGATTTTAGAAAAAAAGCCGGGAATTTTTTTGAAATTTAAATTAATTACTACGAATTAAAAACTAATTTAATCTAATTAATTAATTAAAAATACTAAACTAATTTTGAAAAATCTGAAAAATTCACAGAAAGTCCTTTGATGTTCACTGGTCCTAAAATAAATAAATAAAGTGGAGGTCGTATGGGGGAATTAGCATAAAATAAGCTAGGAAGGCTTAAAGACCAAATTTGCCAAATGCACTTAATGTATTAATTATGCAAGAAAATGATGAGACAAGTCCCAAGGGAAGTTGGTGTGTGGTGTGGTGTTAGTGTGTTGAGTGTGTAGACCCAGGTTCGAATCATGGCTCCTACACTTTTTGAATTATTTATTTACTTATTTTATTTTTTATTTTTTATTTTTTTTTGAAATTTTCTTTTTGGAACTTAAAGACACAACTAAGATGAACAGGTTTTGTGAAAACTTCACTCTAGAAAACAGTTAATAAGCTGTTTGAACAGCTTATTGGGTACATATTTGGACAGAAAAACAAACACACCCTTATGGCAAATTCTTAGCACTAATAAGCCAAGATAAGCAATTTAACAGCAAGCAAAAATGAAAAATAAGCAGTGGAGATTAGAAATAAGCTAAGTGCAACTAAGTTAAGCTAGAATACAAGGATAAGCAGTTGGGAAAAATTCTAACTAGGGGAATCCTAATACTAAAAGAAATTAGACTAATAAGCTATTAATGGAACAAAATAAGCTAGAATAAGCTGAAAACAGCCTAACTTAATCTAATTATACTAAAGGATACTAAAGGCAACCTAAATAAGCTAAATGGTGCTCCTAATAAGCACTTAGAACTACTACTGAACTGCTATTGAGCAGACCCCAAACAGGCTGCTGAGGCGTTTTTGGAGCTTAATTTTAAGCTGAGAAGTGGCTGCAAAATTAAGAAAAAGCTACAAAAGATAAAGTTAGCTTAGTGGGCTATCTAAATAAGCTAAGTGGTGGACAAGAAAAGGCTAACAACAGCTTAAGATTAAGCTGTTGATAGCTTTGTTTGGGCCATTTCTTCACTGAGACAGAACAAGAATTTTTTTGCACAAGGCAGTTTTCAAGTCAATTTTTAAGGGACCTAGACTCACCCTAAATGCAAGAAAAGGAAAAAAGGGTGTAGTTGGGAATAAAAAGACCTGAGAAAAGCATTCTTTGAAACCTTTGGGGGAGAAATAAGCTGTAGAAAAGTGATGAGAACAGCAGCTTTGGCTGCTGTTCTGAGTGGTACCAGTGAGCTTCCTTTTCAAACCCAATTCCTACAAAACCTTTTCAAACCAACTTTATACTTTTAAACTTGACTGATAAACTAAAAGGAATTTTGACTTCAAAAATCAAACAGGTAAAAACCATTTTTTTGACCAAGAGAAAGCTTAAACCAAACACCCCTTAAGACTGTTTCAAAACTAGAACTTATGCATCCTTTTGATGAAAACTGAATTGAAACTTAATTACCACTGATTTAGAAATCTAAACTTCACTAAATGAGCACTAAAACAAGAGCTGTAACAGTTATAAAAGATTGCTTTCATTAATTAAAAAAAAAACATTACAATAGAAATTGAAAGACATAAAAACTGATTTTTAAAACTAAGAAAAAGGGGTTTTATGACGAAGACGAGTGCACATGCACTTTCAAAAACAACACTTTCAATTAAAACAAGACCGAGGTAAAAACACAAGGAACTTAAACCAATAATCCCACGTAAATTGATCACTTCTACAAGTAAAACGCACAAAGGAGCGGAGAGACCGTAGGTCAGCGCGAAGCTTATTAAAAACCCGTCTCTTTTCAGCCGCAATTTAATGTCAGGCTGTCCTTATACCCCTCACACAGTTTGTTAAACCGATAGAAGTAAACCAAATTCACGAGAGACACAAAGGCAAGTTTTGAATCTTTTGTTCGGGAACTTATAATGATAACACTCAAGTTGAGAAGTGTTATATTGATTGTGTGTTCTATTTTATTTAAAACAACAAGCAAAAATCTTTTTGTATTTTTTTAATCTTTTACATATATATACAAAGAAAAGAAAAATATTTTTGTATTTTTGTATTTTTCAAAACAATAACTTCACAAGGAAGGTTCTTCAAGTCACTAATCGCAAAAACTTCACGATATTGTCGCAACACACCTCCCCGGCAGCGCCAAAATTTGATTCGTTGTTTGTGAGTGTGGTGAATAAACACAATATCAATATATCAAATTAAACGTAAAATCCGACAAATCAACCTTTTAGGAAAAGGGTTAACGTGCCAAATCTTACGAGTGTGATAAAAGTGATACCGGGAAAGTGATTTCCCGGGTCGTGTCCCAACGAGGTGTGAATGGAAGGTCTCGTTGAGTTTTGTGATTTATAACTTGAATTGCATTAATGATTTTTGGATTTGGATTACGTATTCTACAAATTAAAGCTCGGGATTGAAATTTAAGCACGTAAAGCAATTTAAACACAAATTATACTACTACTAAGCCTAAGGAATGATAAAACAAAGTTAAACTAAGTCCTAGGGTGCTAAAACTAAAAAACGTAAAAAAAGGGAACCACCCGAGCCATAAACGTGAAAATTTTGTAATTTAAGGGCTAATGGTGTAAAAACACTTTTCCTACGTTCTAATTGACTAAAAATGATTTTAGAAAAAAAATCCGGGAATTTTTTCGACTTTTAAATTAATTACTACGAATTAAAAACTAATTTAATCCAATTAATTAATTTAAAATACTAAACTAATTTTAAAAAATCTGAAAAATTCACAGAAAGTCCTTTGATGTTAACTGGTCCTAAGAAAAATAAAAAAAGTGGAGGTCGTATGGGGGAATAAGCAGAAAATAAGCTAGGAAGGCTTAAAGACCAAATCTGCCAAATGCACTTAACGTATTAATTATGCAAGAAAATGATGAGACAAGTTCCATGGGCAGTTGGTGTGTGGTGTGGTGTTAGTGTGTAGACCCAGGTTCGAATCCTGGCTAGTACACGTTTTGGATTTTGTTTTTGAAATTTTCTTTTTAGAACTTAAAGACACAACTAAGATGAACAATTTTTGTGAAATCTTCACTCTAGAAAACAAGTTAATAAGCTGCTTGTACAGCTTATTGGGTTCAGAATTGGACAGAAAAACAAACACACCCTATTGATAAATGTTTACACCAAATAAGCTAACTAAAAGCAGTTTAATAAGCACATTTATGAAAGAGAAAACAATAAAGATTGCAACTAAGCTAAATCTAAGTAAAATAAGCTAAAAGAATAGGGATAAGGAGTTAGACAAATGATGAAAATCCTAAGCTAACTAGGGACAAATAAGCATACTAGGGGAAAATAAGCACTAGGGGAGTTCTAAATAAGCTAATATGAACTATACTAAACTAAGCTACCTAATTACACTAAAGTAGACCTAATAAGAAGATTACAAACATTTGATAAGCTAAAAAAATAAAAATAAAATAGTGACCTGTGAACTGGTTACTGCAAGGTCAAGAGCAGTCTGATGAGGCTATTTTGGAGCTTATTTTTAAGCTGAAATAAGGACTTCCCAACCAAATGCAAGCTACATCAACAAAGTTAGAATAGTGGAGATTCACAAGAAACTGATTGGAGGCCAAGATTTACCCTGTACAGCTTATAAATAAGCTGTACAAAGGAGCATTTGGGCCTATTTCTAGCTGAGACAATACACAAAAAAAAGTGAAATGGATGATTTCAAGGATCATTTAAACTATGCTAGAGTTAATTTGAATGTGAACTATTGAAATTAGGGTGATTTGGGAATACAAGGAATAAGTAAAAACCAAATTTGCAAAGTTTGAGAACCAAATAAACTCTGAAATTAGGCCAAGAACAGCAGCCTAATCCGCTGTTCTGTGCATTATCAGGAAAACAGAAAGAGGAAAAGAAACTTCTTCTTTTCAAACCAATTAGTGCATATTTTGAAAGATTACACTTGACCTATATAAAACCAACGATTTGGAACCAATGGGAGTCTGACTTAATTGGTCAAACGAGCAAAAGATGTGATTTTGACTGTTTAAAAACTTGACCCAAACAGTCCTTTGTGGGATTTTTATACTTAAAAACAGATTTGAAACTTAGCTTTTCAGAAAACTTTTAATGGAAGCTAAAATTTAACTCAACTCTACTAATAAAAGATGTTGATAATGCCCAAACTAGTACTAACTTTTGATGAAAAAAATGTAAAAAAAGTGAACTTCATTAACTAAAAAATTGCATTACAATAGAAAAACAAAAAACTAATCTGAAAACTAAGTAAAAGGGTAAAATGGTAATTTTGGGTATATGGTGTGGTTTTGAGTTTGTTTCCCCCTGTTCACTCTCAGAACGTGTCTCGGGCTTTAGAAATGTAGAAAATCACTTTTCGGCTACGTCTTGACTGTACTTTTTCCAGTTCTAGCTCGATTTTTGCCCGTTTTCGCTCTGTTTTCAATCCTTTTGTACCTGAAAGACATAAAACACACTCCGAGGATATTTTTTAACATATTTTGAGCATATTTGGGTGTTTTTAGTCATTTTTGAGGTCTTAGGTGGGTAAAAACGATGAGTGAATAAGCACTCATCAAAGGTTTAAGTGAGTACGAGGATCGTGTCGGAAATTCTTAAGTAGGGTGATTTATAATCTCCTTATTTGAATGGATTGAGACGCCTCTCTATTTAAATAAAGAAGTTGTAAATCACCGAACCATAAGTTTATAATTCCTTACTTACATAGATTGGGACACTTCTTTTTGTAAGTAACAAATTGTAAATAAGTGGGCTTATTTGTATCCGATATGACACGAGTACGAACTCGAGTCAAGGACCACCTACCCAAAGAGGAACCTTCGTGACACGAACGTAATACCACTCTCTGATCCAAAGCCCATTCCCTGAAACAGTCTTATCATTCTGTTAGTGCAAATATTACGATATTTAATCTATACTGTCTCGCTTGTTTTGATTGATGACAAACATGTAACTTGTAATACATAACGTAAAATGTACAAGTTACTCGTTATTACATTTTCTCTCAACATACATTCGACACCTGTCGATGTCTCAAGTCCTCGTATGTTACAACATAGGTTCGTACATGTTTGTTATGTGGTATTATGATCAAAACTCTTAACAAATCATTTAGAATGTTTAAAATACGTTTAGAGTCACTAAGTATTTTAATAGGTTAACCATTTTATTTTGAACCTCATTTTACATTTTGCATTCACAAGTATTTAATACAAATACATCTTTTGTAAAATATCTAACAAATATATACTTTTATTTGTACAAGTAGACTAACTATAATATACATACAAGTACTAAAGTTTACTTACACTTGAAAAATACATTTTATTTTGACAAACACTCAACTAGATATTTTATTTTATAAAAGGTAACTAGACATTTTATCAACTGGTTACATAATACATTTTACAAGTTTATTTTCATGAACATTTTAATCTAAATGAAAATGCATTTTTAGACATTCCGTGCATCATCATATCTCTTTAAGATCTTTATAAGATTTGGTTAGATTTGCAAAATCTTGGAAGATATTCTAAGATATCAAATCTAATAAAATATTTTTTTTATTTCCACTTTGGCAACAAATACCAACCTATTGTTTTCTCATTTGATCATCCGTTCCAACACACATTCTCTCTATCATTCTTGCATCACTTAGATCTATAGATAACCATGTAGTAACATACATCAGTCACCCTCACCCTCACATGATCATAATGCTTCTAACATTCATATTTGTTGTAAGCATATTTTACATTTTGATCAACTAAGGAAAGCTTGGAGATCTAGCCATCCTCATTCACCAAAGCATATCAACACATGAGGATTAAAGATATTTTGTTATCCTCATTGATTGAAGTCTTCTTATTTAAGAAGATCATTTAGATTAGTCATTCATATCCATTAGGCATTTGTGTCATGGATCATCATTGTAAACATTAGTATATCATCACAACATTTTCATCAACTTAGATTAGATGGTTTATGTGTTTGTGCCATAAAACACAAGGATTGTTATGTTGGGCCATAAAACATAACGGGAGTGGTTGTACTCGGAAAGAACTCGACATCTAGCTTAGTGTCGGAAATATTGTATAGGCGATGTTAGGTTGGTTCTACCTCGAACTAGAACCCGATATTTAGCTTTGTACCAGAAAAAGTGTAAGCGACGATTGTAAGGTTTTCTCCGCCGAGAATGGAGCTTGTTAATTTATTGAAGTAACTCTAAAGTTGGTACTCGGGGAGTGGAGTAGGCGGAGAGGAGATCCGTGACCGAACCACTATAAATCCTCGTGTTCGGTTTTCACTTTCCTTTCTTTATCTCTTTACTTTTATACTTGAACTATACTATTGCTTGTGACGTGGTTTGATGTTCATGATTGTGTGAAAACTTGGTTTACTATGCTTTATATTAGTCACAAACGATAATTGATGTTAGGAATTAGAAATTCCAGGTATTAAAGAGTCGGTCACCTCAAGTATATGTAATCGTTAGAAAGCTCGTAGTCGTAGTTATTTTATGTTAAGTAGTATTTAGTTAAATTACACCGTGGAGGACGGGGGTCTTTACCCTGTATGCCGATCCGACCCGTTGTGTGGCATTTTATTGTAAGACTATAAATACTCTCTACCTTCCAAGGTAGAGAGTTGGAGCTCATAATAAGATTTTTCTTTCTCTCACTAAAGTTCCCAAACCTCTAACTTTCTCTCTCTAAAACCTCTTGTACGCCTACTTTGTGTTATGGTTTGATGTGTATGTGAAATCCAATATGTTACAATTGGTATCAAGAGCCATGGTTTGATCATCTCTTACATATCTTTGGATTTCTAGTGACTTTTAGGTGGTTTTAGAGTTTGAAAAAGTTTAGTGGTTTTTGCATCATTTGGATCATTTCTAGTGTTAAAGTTTGAATCTTGGGTGTAGTTTTGTGTTTAGAATCATTGTATGTGCTTGGGTTTTGATTTGGTAAGCTTGAATCATCGTGGTTGGGTTGTTTTTGGATTGAAAATTGGTGTTTATGTGATTTTTCTACCTAGCGAGTTAACCCACGGAAAAGTTATCTTGGTAGCGACTTGCTTTGAAAATTGGTAGCGAGTTGTAGTTGATGTTGTTAGCGATTTAGGCGTAGCGACTTGTCTATTGAAACAAGCCGACAAACAGTACACTTAGTGGATTCTCCACTACGGGTAGCGACTTGGTGAAAGTTAGCGACTTGTAGTTAAGTTTGTTAGCGACTTGGTGTTAGCGATTTGGTGATTAGCGAGTTGCTATTTAGAGACTTGACATCTTAGCGACTTGGTGCTTAGCGACTTGGTTCAGTTTTTCTTAGCGACTTGGTTGACTTTGTCTGTAATACGGTTTTCTCTTGATTTAGTAAAATCCCGTGAAAGAATCTATTTCCCGGTTTAATCATAGAGTTGTAAAATCCCGTTTAATCTGTCAACATGTCTACCAACGTTCCTACAATCATCTCCACTGTTGCCGAGGATGTTCAAGCAGCGGTTCAGATACTCGATCCACCCATGCTTGACAGAACTGACTACGACTCTTGGGCTCAACGAATCGATTGTACTTGTCTTGGAAAGGAAAATGGGGTCAACATTCTCAAATCCATTGATGAAGGACCGTATCGGGTTGAGACTACTAGAGACATAATTGATACAGCTGAAGATGGTACATTGATTTACGGAATGGACAGACCAAAGATGTATGATGAGCTCAATGATAAGGAGAAGAAGAGATTCGATGCATATATCAGGGCTTCTAACATTATACTGCAAGGTCTTCCAAAAGACATCTACAAGCTTATCAATCACAACACTGAAGCAAAGGCTGTATGGGATAATGTCAAGATGCTTCTCTCAGGATCTGAATTAACTGTTGAAGACAGAGAATCACAACTCTATGATGAATTTGAGCACTTTAAGATGAAACCAAATGAGAGTGTCTATGAGTACTATGTAAGATTCTATAAGCTTGTGAATGACATGAGAAACATCAGAATGACTATGCCAAACATTAAATTGAACTTCAAAATTTGTAAACAACATGAATCCCGAATGGCATAAGTTTGTCACATCTGTGAAGCTCACTAAAGGATTAAAGAACACAAACTATGAGCAATTGTATGCTTTCCTTCTTCAGAATGAGAGGCATGCTATGTTTGAAAAAGGATTCGGGCAGTTCAAAACCAATCAGGGAGAATCAAGCTCACCAAATGACTCAACTTCTTTCTACACAAATGTTGGAATTTCCACCAAAGCTTCTAAAGTAATTCCCACGGGAGATGGTAATCACAAACTCATTCCTGATCCACGATTCAAGCAACAGGATGCTGATGATAGCATGGGACATTTCATCTATCAACTAGCTCTCATGGTTAAACAGAACTTGACCCTTTCACCTCATACTAACAGTCTTCACACCAACAATGAAATCAGAACCGTTTCCAATCTTCACAATCATTCTTTGATGAGAGATGGGAAAGTTATGGTGCAACCAGTTCAAGAAAGGCAGTATGATCAGAGAAGGGGTGGAGTTGGTAGAGGCTTTGTGACAAATCAGAATAGGGGAAGAAATGGAAATCAAGGACAAGTTAAGACGATCAAGTGTTACAACTGTGGAGGTGAGGGACACATTGCAAGGGACTGCACATCGCCAAACGCCTCAAAATGCTGAATACTTCAGGGATAAGATGTTGCTTGTTCAAGCCCGGGATAATGGTGTAGCTTTGGATGAAGAAGAGTTGTTATTTCTTGCTGAGGGAAATGTCAAGACATATGATGCGAGATGTGGATGAGCGACCAATTCAGAGATAGGCCATAATCATCGAATGCCTTTCAAGTAGCTGATTGTGATGCATACGACTCGATGTTGATGATGAACCTCTGCACAAACCATTTTCATGGCTAGCATTTCTCCAATGGTCTCTCCTAAAGTATCTTCATCACCACAAGCTGGTCCATCCAAAGACAAACTCATTTATGAGGTACTAAAACTATACGATGATGTTGATATGCAAAAGATGCATGATGAAGTACAATCAACTGAAACTATTGAGTCAAATATTGAAGATATGGGTAATATCAGTGTTGTCCCATATGATCAATATGTGAAACAAAGTGAAAGTGAAGTTGTACCAAGTGATGCATCTTCTGCAGTCAACGATGACTATGTTTTTGATGAATACACTGCATGTGCCCCTGATGATTCTGTTATCTCTGAACTTAATGCCTATAAAGAACGAGTTGCCATTTATGAACAACGTGCTAAGTTTGAGCTAACTACACGTGAGTAGGAGTTGGATAACCAAATGCGTACAATTATTAGAAAAAGTAATTTTAGAGAAGAAGTGTTAAAATAAGAGTTAAACTCCTTACAAGAAAAGCTTTAAAAAACTGCTAAGCAAAAACAAGAACTTCAAGAAAATGTTAAAGTGCTTAAGCAGGAATTTCATGCTAAGGAATCAAAATTTTAAATGATTTTTCTAATCTAAAAACTTTGAAGAACAAGCTTGAAAATAAGTTGTACGTACAAGGGTATACCATTCAGACTGCCACATGATCACTAAGCATAGAGTCTTAAGCGATAAGCATAGCATTCCCCTTGTTGAGGAACCAAATCCAGAGGTCATTAAAAAGGCGAGAAATGCTCATAAGGTACTTTATGATGGCAATGAAATCCTTAAACCTAGATAGAAACCTAGTTGCGCTGAGTGCAATGAGGAAGATAAGAAATCTGATGAAGTCACTAGGGAAAAGATGAACAAGAAGTTAGATGATCATAAATGTAAAGAAGAAAATAAATATCACACCCCATGATTACAAGAAGGAGAATTGGATTTCCTTGAACATGTTTAAGCCTCAGACATTGTTAACACCCGAACAAGTGTTCTGGAAAAAGGATTTGGATAAGCAAAAAGCAGAGAATCTTGTTGAAACGAACCCCCCCTTTAGGAAAATGCCTTCAGCGACTGTGTATCCTCCCAATACACCAATGCATTTAGTTCTTAGGACTATTGCCACTAAAAGCAAGACCTTAATCAGTCAATATGTTATTCTTCAACTATTTGTCGATTTTGAGAAAACTTGTAAGAAAAGGATCACACCCACTGGGATAACTGAAGGGGAAAGGGGTTTTGAGCAAACAAAAGAATGCTATCTAACTGAGGACATGCCTTTCTTTAAACTACTAAAAGATCATTTTGAGAGTCTTAAAAAGGGGATAGATTCAGATATTAAAGGAATGGAAAAGGAATTTGATGCAATGATAGTTGAGGTTAGTGACTATGAGCGAGCATTAAAATATAATGAGATTGAGAGGAAGAACTTGCATACCTTGAATGAGAATCTTATTTCTGAATGTATTGCTCAAGATGTGTTTTACACTGCTACTAATTGCTCCATTAATGCTTCTCAGTTTCATGAATTATCTGTTGCTCTGAAAGTCTCTCATGATCGTGTCATTGAGCTTGAAAAGATAATTTGGTAAAGCATCTTTCTAAACTAGAAGTTGAACATTTTGATTTACAACTAAAATATCAACATCTAAAAGAAAATGTTAAAACCTCAAATATCAAGACATCCTTGGATGCTCCTGAATTTGATGCAGTTTTTGAAATTAGCAAACGTGATGAACAGATTCGAGCTCATTGTAACACGATCAAAAAGTTGAAAGCCCAAATCTCTCAATTGAAGGGTGAAAAGAACAATGTGACTGGATCCCAAATGCCTCCTCCTTTGGATTCTCAGTACTCTCAAACTTTTCATCTTCAAAACTTAGTTAATGCCTTACAAAAGGAAACGAGAGTTTTCTAGAAGAAAATGAAAAAGTTAAACGACACTTTAAAGAGTTATATGATTCAATGAAAGTCACCCGTGACCAAAACAACGAAAAAATAACGTCTTTACAAAGGGAAATTGAGAATATGAGAAGTCGGAAATGGGAAACGCCACTTGTTTTTAATAAGAATGTTGTTTCAAAGTCACCCTTAGACTGCAAATACAGCTGACGGTTAAATATATCCCTCCTCATCTTAGGAATAATGAACCTGCGTTTCATGACTATTATGCTTACCTTAAGGATAGTCTAGAATGTCTCCGTGAGATTGTCGAAGAGGATTTCATCAACAAACCTCTTGATAGAGAAATTAGGTTTGCTTGCCTCTAGGCCAAACGATCTGAAGAGCTGCTAGAATGTGTAATCGCAACATGTCCTAAATCCTTAGGTGCAAAAGGCAAAGCTGTGATGCCTTGTTCTATGCCTAGTGCCAAGCATTCAAACCATTCTAGGCCCAGGTTTAAGAAAGTGAACATCAATGTGTCGTCTAGTAATACAGATCCTTGCACGTCTAGTTCAGGGAATTGAAAAGTAGATCAACCAACTAATGTTCCTATAATTCGCTCTACAAGAGTAATCAGTGACATTAAAGCAGCGGTCAAAGTCTCAAGACAATACAAGGAATGATAGGACCTCGCAAGCTAAAAATGTGCATTGGAAAAGAGTAGAAGACCAATCTAGGAACTTTAAGTTTGAGTCGAATAAAACGAATCGTGTTGATTCTAGTGTTAGCCATAGGCGTATCAGAATTAATTCAATTCTGATACTATTTGCAAACCTTGTAATGATGTGCTTGAATTCGTTGCTAATTATGAATGTGGTGTGAATGCTTTGTCTAATGCAGTCAAATGCCCAGTTAAAATTGCTAATGCTAATAATCGCAAAAGAAGGCTAAAAGGCAAAACGAATGATTGTTAGAAAACAATCGAAACCCACAGAAGAACATTCATAAAGATAGGTTATTATTGGATACCTTTTGGCCATAAGAATAATTTTGCCTCAAACCGCTAAGACTATGCCCACTAGAAAATGGATGCCTACTGGTAGAACTATTCCCTTAAGAAGTGAACATACTTTGAATAGGTCAAATACAGACACAAGCATTGCATCTATTCCCAATGATTCCATTGCTTCTACTTCTGATATGGATGTTTCTAAATCTGATGTGGGTGTTCCATTCATGCACTAACCAAGTGGAACCCATTCTTGCATGGGGATCCCAATTATCCAGTTATCCATTCTTGTCTGTGTTCAACTGCAGATCGTTCAAATCATTCTGTGGTACCTGGACTCATGCTGTTCCAAGCATATGACTGGAGACGTCATGCGGCTCATGAACTTCGTGAGCAAATTCATCGGGACGCTTAGATTCGAATGATCATTTCGGTGCAATTATGGGTTATGGAGATTATGTTGTTGGTAAAAGTGTTATCTCCAGGGTATATTATGTGGAAGGTCTTGGTCATAACCTTTTCTCTGTTGGTCAATTCTCGATCTCGATCTAGAAGTAGCCTTCAGAAAACATACTTGTTTCGTTAGAGAACTTGATGGTAAGGAACTTTTAAGAGGTTCGCGTGGTTCAAATCTATACACCATCTCTATCGAAGATATGATGAAGTCTTCTCCAATTTGCTTGTTGTCAAAGGATTCTAAAACAAAGTCATGGTTATGGTATCGTCGTCTCAATCACTTGAACTTCGGCACCATCAATGATCTCTCCAGAAAGGACTTAGTTGTAGGTCTACCTAGACTTAAGTATGAAAAGGATCATCTTTGTTCAGCATGCCAAATGGGAAAAAGCAAGAAGTATGCCCATAAACCCAAACCTACAAACTCAGTCATAGAAGTTCTTCATACAATTCACATGGACTTATGTGGACCCATGAGAGTGCAGAATATCTTTGGGAAGAAATATGTGTTAGTTGTGGTTGATGATTTCTCTAGATTCACCTGGGTAAAGTTCTTAAAGACAAAGGATGAAACTCCAGATATCATCATCAAACTCATCAAACAGCTACAGGTTCGTCTTAACAAAACGGTCGAATCATCCGAACGACAATGGAACTGAGTTTGTTAACAAACGACTTGGTGAGTTTTATGAAAGTATTGGAATCAGTCATCAAAGAAGTGTTCCTCGAACTCCTCAACAGAACGGTGTAGTTGAAAGACGAAATCGAACTCTTTGGAAGCCGCAGAGACTATGCTGATTTACTCAAAAGTTCCAATGTTTCTCTGGGTGAAGCCATCGCCACTGCATGCTACACCCAAAATCGATCCCTGATTCACACTGCTCATGGAAAACTCCATATGAACTTGTCCACAACAGAAAACCTAATCTTTCATTCCTTCGTGTGTTCGGTGCATTGTGTTATCCAACTAATGAGGGCCAAGATTTAGGAAAACTTAAAGCTAAAGCGGACATTGGAGTATTTGTAGGATATGCACCAAACCGAAAAGGATACCGAATCTACAACAAGAGAACCCGAAATATCATGGAAACAATTCACGCCATGTTTGATGAGTGACCGGTCAAATGGTTCTGACAATCCAGTTCTGGACCCGACTTCAAAAGCAGTCCCATTGGTTCATCCTTTGTACCAAACTCTTCTCAAGCAACTCCATATGTACCTCCATCTGAAGATGATTTAAAGAAATTTTTTGATCCTATGTTTGATGAACATTATGAGCCAAGTGCTAATGAAATGTCGATTCCTACAACAGGTTGCTCATATCCCTGTGAATGAAGTCAATCCTTCAGTCTCAATATCATTAAGTCAAGAATGCTGCCGATCACTCAGTCTACCCCATTAACAAATCATCAATCTTCGAATGTACATCATGGAATGTTTTCGCATCAATGATGAAGTTAATCCTTTGATACTCCCCGAAGATGCTCCATTTGAAAACATATTTGCTCTGAATCATCATCGAACCATCTTCTTCAGGAGACATCGACTCGCTACTTCAGTCCTCAACAACTACCACATGAACACCTCAAAATGGACTCACGATCATCCATTAGACAACATCATTGGAAATCCCTCTCGTCCAGTATCCAAACGGAAACAACTTGCAACCGATGCCTTATGGTGCTTCTTCAACTCCGTACTCTCAAAGATCAAACCAAAAGATGTTAAAACCGCCATGAATGAAGATAGTTGGTTCAATGCCATGCAAGAAGAAATTCATGAGTTTGATCGAATTGATGTACGGGAATTAGTACCTGCCTCCAGACATTGTGCTATGATCATTGCTCTAAAATGGATCTTCAAAGTGAAACTTGATGAACATGGTGATGTGTTAAAGAACAAGGCTCGATTGGTTGCTAAAGGATACCGCCAATAAGAGGAGGGCATAGACTTTGAAGAATCATTTGCCCTGTGGCTCAATCGAGGCAATCAGAATATTCTTGGTTAATGCCGGCAAGTAAGAATATGATAGTCACAGATGGATGTAAAGACGGCATTTCTGAACGGAGATCTTAAAGAAGTCGTCTACGCCCAACCTGGCTTTGTGAATCCAAAGCATCCTACTCACGTTTATCGCTTGAAGAAGGCTCTTTATGGTTTAAAGCAAGCTCCAAGGGCATGGTATGATACGCTATCTAAGTTTCTTCTATCTGGCCAAAGAAAGGAGCAATTGATCCAACATTGTTCACCAGGAAGTCGAAACACTTAATTCACGCTCAAATTTATGTTGATGATATCATCTTTTGCCTCGACTGACCCCAATGAATGTGATCGTTTTTCTAATGAAATGGGTTCCAAATTCCAAATGTCTATGATTGGACAAATGTCATTTTTCTTGGGATTACAAATTTCACAAAGTCCCGGAGGCATTTTCATAAATCAATCTAAATATGCAAATGAGATTTTAAAGGAATTTGGATTTGTATCATGTGACCCTGTTGACACTCCCATGATTGAGCATACTAAACTGGATGAGGACCACTCAGGGATCATGGTAGACCAAACAAAATATCGTAGCATGATCGGATCTCTGATGTACCTCACAACAGTAGACCAGATTTTGTTCGGCTGTATGCATGTGTGCTAGATACCAGCGCTTTACCAAAAGCACCTTGAAGCGGTTAAACGGGTCTTTCGGTACCTCCAAGGAACCATCAACATGGTACTTTGGTAGCCGAATGACACCGGTATGTCACTAACAACATATGCAGTATGCATCATGTAGGTGTCAAGATACTCATCGGGCACGCCTCGAGGTGCTCCGCTTTTGGGTGATAAGCTTGTGATCTGGTCTTCAAAGAAGCAAATGAGTACTTCTATTTCCTCTACAGAGGCTAAATACATAGCCATGTCATCTTGTTGTGCTCAAATCCTATGGATGAGATCTCAATTAACCGACTATGGCTTTGTATTCAACAAAATCCCTCTGTACTGTGATAATAAAAGTGCTATTGCTCTTTCATGCAATAACGTTCAACACTCAAAGGCAAAGCATATCGACATTCGACATCATTTCATCAGGGAACAAGTGGAAATAGGTGTGGTGGAACTCTATTTTGTGAGGACTGAATACCAGTTAGCAGACATCTTCACCAAAGCTCTTCCAAGAGAATGTTTTGAGTTTATTCTTCCACGACTTGCTTTGAAAAGCCTTCAACCAAAAACACTCAAACGTCTTCAGGAGGAAGACGAGGAGTGAAGGTCTTTCTTCATCTATCTCTTGTAAATATCTATTCGAAAAACAAAATACAAAATTACAAAACCTTCAAAAATCAAATAGAAAAATATAAAACTTTCAAAATCCATAAAAATTTGAAAAATTCGAAAAATCCTCAAAAAAAAAAAAAAAAAAAAATTAATATATTGTCATTTTGTCATGCTTTTCTCGATTCGATAATATCTACGGTCTTAATGCTGTCATTCAAAGAATGATACGGGACTTTCGATGTTGTTCGAATGTTTAAAAAAAAAAAAAATCAAAAAAATCAAAAAATATTTTTTGGGAGAAAGAGAAACAATGGTTTATTGTCATTTCAGGCAATAACCCGATTTTCAAAGATAGAACAGAGCCATACTTTATATTTCTTTTCAAAATCCTTGCTCTGATTCTTTAAACTAATCTTTACTATCTAATGAAAACTAGTTGTTTTGAAAAATAACTTGGACTCTATTTTTGATAATCATCAGGACTAAAAATTTTTGTCAAAACATCTATCTCTCAATCAACAACTTATGTCATTGATTGAGGGGGAGAATGATTTCAATTAAATCAAAAAGTTATTTGTCATACAATTTTTTTCAAAAGATAATCATGCATGTTTAATCATTGGAGTTTAAAGTCTCAAAATCAGATCCTTATCAGTTAAAACGTTTTCACAAATCAAGTCACAATTCTCCTTAAAATCCTTCAAAATCAATTTAAATCTACAGAGATCACAAATCTCAAATGATTTGATAATTGTGATCGGGGAGAATTTGTGATTTAAATTGGATTTAAACTGATAATTCGATAAATGGTTTCATAAGTGTTTAGCATGTTTTCCTTCCCGCAAGTGACAAACGATTTCAAATTTTCCATGCACATGTTGAGGGGAGCATCTATCTTAAACCAAAAGATTTGAAACGGATCATCGTGCAGGGTTCCTCTTGTATGTGCAAAACTCTTTCAAACCTCAAGGCACATATTGAGGGGAGCAAGCTTATGAAAACCTCATCCTTTCCTAAAATGCTTTATCTACTTGTTTTGATAGGGAAGTGATGTTGATATCTTTTAGAAAATGGTAATCAAAGAAGTTAATTCTTTCTTTTGCCTCCGTGTGCAAAATGATTTCAAATACTTGATGCACATGTTGAGGGGGAGCTCTTGTTCTAAAATATCAAAAACAATTCAGGTACAAAATGCTTTGATAATATATCATAAGTATCCTGATTGATTTTCAAATGGTTTTCAATTGGTTCCAATGCATGATTAACAATACCAAATAGACCGACCAACTTTACTTTATGTATAGTGATATAAGGATGATAAGGTTAGGTATTTTGTTCCCATGATCCGCCAGAACCCGAGGGATCTACCCAGGGACAATCCACTAGATAGTGTAGAGTCCTTAGGTATTTTGGAAAAAGGATAAAAATGAAATATGGGAAGAGTGACGAGATCGAGACTGAGCTAGTACCGGAATAAACCCAACAAGGTTCTAGTTATGAAGTCTCTGTAGCACTGAAGGGTTGAAGAATGAAAAGAATTGAATGAGAAAAGGGTGAAAACAAATAGCCCTCCAATTATTCAACCTTAGGGCTGATACCGGGTTCAATTCAATGCTACGGTGGTTACCAAGGTAACATCGGTATTGAAGACAAGACGTCATGGACCCAGTGACGCACTGCACTTCAACTTCCCAAACCACTCAAGTTCCTCTTAAAGGACTTGTTTCATTCTCACGGGGAACCGACATAATCTATCGATTTTCTCTTAGAGATTGTTGATATTGAAGAAGGAGAACCTCTCCCTAGTCTCCGATATAGGATCCAAATATGCGCAAATTGAGTCTAGAGCCACGAGATCATCAATAAATCTCATTAGGACACTGTCAATGAGACTCTCTGTTTCACACAATGTGGAAAGAGAGATTATATCTTATGAGTCCTACGCATTATCCTTGTGGTATTGCGAGAACATCTGAGTGATATGCAAACATATTCACCATGAAGATGGAAAGCCTTCTGGAGCCATCATCAAACAAGCTCCTGGTGGTTGGCATGTGAGATCTATCCAATAGATCAACCATGTGACAATGAACAAAACAATGGGGCGATCAATCTTTTGAATCAATCTGGTTCAAAGTTATGGATTGACGATACCTTTGAAAACCGTCATTGTGCTTAAAAACTCTTTTCATTAGCACATCAATCGTGTACGAATCTTTCAAATTAAAAGGTGTTTATGATTGATAATTGATTTTCATTAAAACCTTCATTGTATTGCAAAAGAATTTCTATTGAGCGATACACTCCATTGTTTTTCAAATCTTTTCATCAATCGTGAATCTCTATTCGTTGATTCACTCACCCGTTGTCTTTGAGACGTTCGTTTGAGAACAACTAGAGCACCGCGAAACCATCAAGGAAATTCGGAATTATACCTGATCACGCAGTATTTGTAATCGATCAACGGGAACCGGCCGTAATTAATTCAACGAAGTGATCAAAGACACTTTCATGCTTTATTGCTAATCGTTGTATGCAGTACCGACGCTTGCAAATGATCGAATGGAGCGGTCAATCCATTGCCACATGCTCACACAACACATTCATTTCTAAAGAAATCATGATTAGTGCATCAATGACTCTGATATTATCACTCCATGCTTCTGCTACGCTGCCGCCAATATCATGAATCAACGAAAGCCCGCTACTTATAAGAAGAACATCCGATAATGTGAGCATGTCGGTCCAAATGTCATAACATCACATGATATCAACACCACAGGAAGAGTCGAGATTTAATGTGGCGATATCTCAAAGTGGCTCAAAACTCATTATCCGTGGATCGAAAAAGACCTCCACTTGGATTATCCAAACATGCAATGTGAAGAATCAATGAATAGAGCTTGAGCAAAGTAATACATCAATAATGCAAGAACGATTTATAATGTAATATCTGTTTGTATTCAATGTTTAATGTTGTTTGAGGTGACCTTCTTAGGGGAGATTGTTAGGAATTAGAAATTCCAGGTATTAAAGAGTTGGTCACCTCAAGTATATGTAATCGTTAGAAAGCTCGTAGTCGTAGTTATTTTATGTTAAGTAGTATTTAGTTTTATAACACCGTGGAGGACGGACGGGTATTTACCCATCTGTATGCCGATTCACGTTCGTGGCGTTTTATTGTAAGACTATAAATACTCTCTACCTTCCAAGGTAGAGAGTTGGAGCTCATAGTAAGATTTTTCTTTCTCTCACTAAAGTTCCCAAACCTCTAACTTTCTCTCTCTAAAACCTCTTGTACGCCTACTTTGTGTTATGGTTTGATGTGTATGTGAAATCCAATATGTTACAATTGACACTTTCATATTATAACAAACTTCATAAGCAATTTGATACTAAAGATTCAAAGTTTTTAAACGGTAACGTATTCACCTCTAATCAGTTATTCGGTATCGAGCCTCGTGGCTCTTATTTTCAAAACAAATGGTTTTTAAAATGGAGTACGATCCATGTATCAAATTACCATTGAAGCGAAATATAATATGACAAATGTTTTGCTAATTATACTTAGAAATTTTGTTGTTAAATGTAACTTTGTATACAAGATTGAAGGTTTTCTTGAAAAATAAAATAAAAGTTTCTTGAAAGAACTTGTAAGTGTTGTATTGTGTGCTTATAGAAATATTACGAAGAAATGTGATTTTGAAAGGAGTGTTTGGGATAACTAGAAATTTAGTTGAAAATCACCTCCGTAAATATTTAAGATAAGTCACATAAGTAGAAATGTTGTTAAATATGTGTATTATATGTTCACTATTAAATCTAATAAGTCCTACATATTCTCGATATGCAAAAGTACATTCTTTTTCCATTGTGTGACATTTTTCACAGACGACCACGGATTGGGCGGAACCAAAAAAAGTGGTCCGCCCTTGTAAAATTTTGGTTCCTTGGGCTGCACAGTATACAAGTCTTCCCCAACTTCAAAAAATGATAACTAATTAACCGTAAGTCCGTACGAGTCGCGCCGCCTATTATTTTAAAGGGAATTGAGTCTACTTTTATTTAAAAACACTCTCATAGCCCGAGTCTAATTCTAAATAAGTGAAATAGACCAAATACTGTAGTATGTCCAAGATATTAAGTTTCACTTTAACATAAAAACTCAAATTTTTGAGTCAAGAAATTTAAGTTGGTATTCTTAGAACATTGATACAATTTCTTTTGAAACTAAATAATTTGGTAATATGTTTAAAGGAAACTAATCAAGCTTGGTATACATCGTCATATTTAAACGCAAAATGACGAAAAGTGTTTGTCTTTAATGTTATGCTAAATGACTACTTCTTTATGTTGTTTTCATATATGTTGCTTACTTATTTTCAAAATTTTGCTTACACTTGATTGTTTGTATAATATAAGTGTCAATCTTTCCATCTCATTTATTCGCTTGTTTGTCGATTTCTTTTTATGCACAATAGGACATTTGCTAGATTTTGTGCACTAAGATAGAAAATTGTTTTACCATCGCTTATAGACTTAGATCACTTTATTTTCTTAGGTTATACTAACATCTCGCATAACTTATGAAATGTCATAACTCACTTAGCAATGGGTACTAAGTAATTAGTCAAGTACTTTGAAAAATGAAGGTTTTAAGGAGTGTTTGTGTTAGGATTTGGAAAATCCAGTAGTTAAAGTGTCGGTCACCTCAAGTATATGTATTCGTTAGAAAGCTCGTAGTCGTAGTTATTTGATGTTAAGTAGTATTTAGTTAAGTAACACCGTGGAGGATGGACGGTCTTTACCCACTGTATGCCTGATCCCAGCCTAGTGGCGTTTGTTTGTAAGAAACTATAAATACCCTCTACCTTCCAACGTAGAGGGTTGGAGCTTCAATACCATTTTTCTTTGTTTCACTAGTTCCCACTCTCTTCCTTTCTCTCTCTAGAACTTTCTCTCTCTAAACATATTGAACGCCCCATAGTGATTATGGTTTTAGTGTGTTGTGAAATCTATATCTTACAAATGGTATCAAGAGCCATGGTTTGATCACTCATCTTTCATGCTCTTGGTTTTGGTGGATTTCATAAGGTTTTGGGGGTATTAAGTGTTTAGGAGAGTTTGAATCATTTGGACAAATTCTAGTGTTAAAGTTTAAATTTTGCTTGTACTTTTGTGTTTAGGATCATCATATGTGTTTATGTTTGAATTGGAAGGCTTAAATCATTGTGGTTTGGTTGTTTTTGATTGATTAAGTGGTTATTTGTGAACTTTGTACTATGCGAGTTGAGTCTCGGACTTGAGATTCTTCGAAGCGAGTTACTTGTTACTGGGCGAGTTGATATATGCGACTTGGCTATTTAGCGAGTTAAGTTTTTAAGCAACTTGGTGGTAAAGCGGTTGTGTCGTTTGCGACTTGCTATTAAACGAGTTGATTCTTAAAGCGACTTGTTTCATTAAGCGAGTTGATTGTGTTGCGAGTGGATACTAAAGCGAGTTGGCTATTTAGCGACTTGTGTCATTAAGTGGTTGATTGTGTTGCGATTTGATACTATGCGACTTGGCTATTTAGCGAGTTGATTCCTTAAGCGACTTGTTTCTTAAGCGAGTTGTTGTTTAGCGAGTTGATAACTAAGCGAGTTGAGTGTTTAGCTACTTGTCTATTGAGACTTGTTACTTCTTCGTGACACATTCTTACGTTCGTTCTTTTGGTTTAGTAAAATCCCGTGAAAGATCAATTTCCCGGTTTAATCAAAGAATAGTAAAATCCCGTAGAAC
This sequence comes from Chrysanthemum makinoi, assembly GCA_910596185.1. NCBI lineage: Eukaryota > Viridiplantae > Streptophyta > Magnoliopsida > Asterales > Asteraceae > Chrysanthemum > Chrysanthemum makinoi. The sequence goes on from OU343219.1 coordinate 25,993,503, forward strand.
TTGTAATCATGGCAAACATCGTTCCTACTATTGTTTCTTCCGTAGCTGAGGACGTTCAAGCAGCAAGGTCAGATACTCGTCCACCTATGCTTGACAGAACTGATTATGACTCATGGGCCAACGGATCGATTGTACTGTTTGGGAAAAGAAAACGGAGTCAACATTCTCAAGTCAATCGATGAAGGACCTTATCAGATTGAGACTACTAGAGACTTAATTGATACAGCTGCAGATGGAACAACGATCTATGGAATGAACAGACCAAAGATGTATGATGAGCTCAGTGATAAGGAGAAAAAGAGATTCGATGCAAATATCAGGGCTTCTAACGTTATACTTCAAGGTTTTCCAAAAGATATCTACAAGATTATTAATCATAACACTGAAGCAAGGCTGATGGGATACGTCAAGATGCCCTCTCGGTTCTGAATTAACTATTGAAGACAGAGAATCACAACTGTATGATGAGTTTGAGCACTTCAAGATGAAACCAGATGAGAGTGTATTGAATATTCGTGAGATTCCACAAGCTTGTTAATGACATGAGGAACATCAGAATGACTATGCCAAACATTCAGCTGAACTCAAAGTTTGTGAACAACATGAATCCCCGATGGCACAAGTTTGTCACCTCTGTGAAGCTAACCAAAGGATTGAAGAATACAACTATGAGCAACTCTATGCCTTCCTTCTTCAGAATAAGAGACATGCTATGTTTGAGAAAAGGATTCTTGAACAGTTCAAAACCAACCAAGGAAGACAAGCTCATCAAATGATTCAACTGCCTTCTACTCAAACATTGGAATTACAACCAAAGCATCTCAAGTTGTACCTATAGGTAATGGTAATCACAAACTCATTCTTGATCCATGTTCAAACAAGCTGATGCTGATGCAGCCGTGGGAAACTTCATTAATCACTGGCTCTCATGATTAGTCAAAACATGAACTCTCTCCCACACCCCAACAACAACCTCAGAACAGCATCCAATCCACACAATCAAGCCACTGTTAGAGATGGGAAGGTTATGGTGCAGCCAGTTCAAGAAAGGCAGTACGAACAAGGAAGAGGTGGAGTTGGTAGAGTATATGTAGGAAATATGAATAGGGGAAGGATTGGAAATCAAGGACAAGCAAAGCCAATCAAATGCTACAACTGTGGAGGTGAGGGACATATTGCAAGAAACTGCACATCGCCAAAACGCCCTCAGAATGCAGAGTACTTCAGGGATAAGATGTTCCTTGTGCAAGCTCAGGATAATGGTGCGACTTTGAATGAAGAGGAGTTGTTGTTTCTTGCTGAGGAAATGCTAAGACTATGATGAGATGTGGATGAGCAGCCTATTCAGGAGATAAGTCACAATCATCAGAATGCCTTTCAAGTTGCTGATGTGATGCATACGACTCTGACGTCGATGATGAACCTACTGCACAAACAATTTTCATGGCTAGCATTTCTCCAATGGTCTCTCTAAAGGTCCCCTCACCACAGCAAGCTAGTCCATCCAAAGAATCAATCATCTTAGAGGTATTAAAACTATACGATGATGTTGATGAGCTAAAGATACATGACAAAGTACAATCAACTGAAACCTTTGAGTCAAGATATTAAAATATGGGTATAGCAATGTTTTCCCATATGATCAATATGTGAAACAAGTGAAAGTGAGTGTACCAAGTGATGCATCCTCTGCAGTCAATGATGACTATATTTTTGATGAATACACTGCATGTGCCCCTAATGATTCTGTTATCTCTGAACTTAATGCCTATAAAGAACGAGTTGCTATTTATGAACAACGTGCTAAGTTTGAGTTAACCAACCGTGAGCAGGAAATGGATGACCAAATGCGTACAACTATTAGAAAAAGTAATTTTAGAGAAGAAGTATTAAAACAAGAGTTAAACTCCTTACAAGAAAAACTTTCTAAAACTGCTAAGCAAAAACAAGAACTTCAAGAAAATGTTAAAATGCTTAAGCAAGAATTCAGTGCTAAGGAATCAAACTTTTGAATGATTTTTCTAATCTAAAAACCTTGAAAAACAAGCTTGAAAATAAGTTGTACGTACAAGGAAATACCATTCAGACTGCTTACTTAATCACTAAGCCAAGTTTTAAGTGATAAGCATAGTACTCCCCTTGTTGAGGACCAAATCCAGAGGTGTTAAAAAGGCTAGAGCTGCCCATAATGTAATCTATGATGATAATGAGATTCTTAAACCTAGACAGAAACCTAGTTGCGTTGAGTGCACTGAGGAAGATAGAACATTAGATGATGCATCTAGGGAGAAAATGAATAAGAAGCTAGATGATCCTGAATGTAAAAAGAATAACATAATGATCAAACCCCATGATTACAAAAAGGAAAATTGGATCTCCTTGAACAAGTTTAAGCCTCAAACATTGTTAACACCCGAACAAGTGTGCTGAAAAAAGGATTTAGATAAGCAAAAAACTGAAAATCTTGTTGAAACAAACCCTCCCCTTAGGAAAATGCCTGCATCGATTGTGTATCCTCCAAATACACCAATGCATTTAGTTCCTAGAACTATTTCCACTAAGAGCAAGACCTTAATCAGTCAATATGTTATTTTTCAACTATTTGTCAATTTTGAGAAAACTTGTAAGAAAAGGATCACTCCCACTGGGATAACTGAAGGGGAAAGGGGTTTTGAGCAAACAAAGAATGCTATCTAACTGAGGTCATGCCTTTCTTTAAATATTAAAAGATCATTTGAGAGTCTTAAAAAGGGGATGACTCAGATATTAAAGGAATGGAAAGGAATTTGATGCAATGATTGTCGAGGTAGTGACTATGAGCGAGCATTAAAATATAATGAGATTGAGAGGAAGAACTTGCATACATTAAATGAGACTCTTATTTATGAATGTATTACTCAAGATGTGTTTTTACCTGCTACGAATTGTTCCATTAATGCTTCTCAATTTCATGAATTATCTGTTGCTCTGAAAGTCTCCCATGATCGTGTCATTGAGCTTGAAAAACTAACTCTAAACTGCATGATAAAGTTGAACAGGATGATCATGATAACCTGGTAAAACAGTTTTCTAAATTGGAAGTTGAGCATCTTGCTTTGCAATTAAAATATCAACATCTGAAAGAAAATGTTAAAACCTCAAATATCAAGACATCCTTGGATGTTCCTGAATTTGATGCAGTTTTTGAAATTAGCAAACGTGATGAACAGATTCGAGCTCATTGTAACACGATCAGAAAGTTGAAAGCCCAAATCTCTCAATTAAAGGGTGAAAAGAACAATGTGACTGGATCCCAAATGCCTCCTCCTTTAGATTCTCAGTAATCTCAAACTTTTCATCTTCAAAACTTAGTTAATGCCTTACAAAAGGAAAACGAGAGTTTTCTAGAAGAAAATGAAAAAGTAAACGACACTTTAAAGAGTTATATGATTCAATGAAAGTCACTCGTGACCAAAACAACGAAAAATAACGTCTTTACAAAAGGAAATTGAGAATCTGAGGAGTCAGGAAAATGGGAAAGTGCCACTTGTTTTTAATGAGAATGTTGCATCAAAGTCATCCCTGATGCAATATACTGTGACCGTTAATTACATTCCTCCTCATCTTAGGAATAATGAACCTGTGTTTCATAACTACTGTGCTCACCTTAAGGATAGCCTAGAATGTCTCCGTGAGATTGTGGAAGAGGACTTCATTAACAAACCACTTGATAGAGAAATTAGGTTTGCTTGCATTCAGGCCAAACGATCTCAAGAGCTGCTAGAATGTTTAATTGCAACATATCCTAAATCCTTAGGTGCGAAAGGAAAAGCTGTGATGCTGTTCTATGCCTTGCTGCATTCAAATCATTCTATGCCCAGTTTTAAGAAAGTGAACCTAATGTGCCTTCCAGTAGCTCAGATCCCTGCACATCTAGTTCGGAATGCAAATAATCAACCAACTAATGTTCCCATAATTCCCTCTATAGGAATAATCAATGACATTAAAGCGAGCAGGTCAAAGTCTCAAGGCAATACAAGAATGATAGGACCTCGCAAGCTAAGAATGTGCATTGGAAGAGAGTAGAAGACCAACCTAGGAATTTTAAGTTTGAGTTGAATAAAATGAATCATGTTGATTCTAGTATTAGCCATAGGCGTACTGTAATTAATTCGAATTCTGATACTATTTGCAAACCATGTAATGATGTCTGCTTGAATTCTGTTGCTAATCATGAATGTGATGTGAATGTTTTGTCTAATGCTGTCAAATGCCCAGTTAAAATCGTTAATGCTAAAAATCATGCTAAGAAGGCTAGAAGGCAAAAACGAAAGAAAGTTAGAAAACAGTGGAAACCCACAGGAAGAACATTTAGTAAGATAGGTTATCAATGGATACCTTTTGGCCATAAGGTTAATCAGTTTTGCCCTCAATCTGATAAGACAATGCCCTCTAGAAAATGGATGCCTACTGGTAGAACTATTCCCTTAAGAAGTGAACATACTTTGAATAGGTCAAATACAGACACCAGCACTGCATCTATTCCTAATGATTCCATTGTTTCTATTTCTGATGTGGGTGGGTGTTCCAATCACTGTTACTAACCAAGTGGAACCCATTCTTGCATGGGGATCCAATTATCCAGTTATCCATTCTTGTCTGTGTTCAACTGCAGATCGTTCAAATCGTTCTGTGGTACCTGGACTCAGGCTGTTCCAAGCATATGACTGGAGACCGGTCGCGGCTCATGAACTTCGTGAGTAAATTCATCGGAACTGTTAGATTCGGGAATGACCATTTTGGTGCAATTATGGGTTGGTGATTATGTGTTGGTAAAAGTGTAATCTCCAGGGTATATTATGTGGAAGGTCTTGGTCATAATCTGTTCTCTGTTGGTCAATTCTGTGATTCCGATCTAGAAGTGGCCTTTAGAAAACATACTTGCTTCGTTAGAGAACTTGATGGTGTAGAATTATTAAGAGGTACTCGTGGTTCTAACCTATACACCATCTCTATCGAAGACATGATGAAGTCTTCTCCAATCTGCTTGCTGTCAAAGGCTTCAAAAACAAAGTCATGGTTATGGCATCGTCGTCTCAATCACTTGAACTTCGGCACCATTAATAACCTTTCCAGAAAGGCTCTTGTCAGAGGCTTACCCAGATTAAAATATGAAAAGATCATCTTTGTTCAGCTTGCCAATTGGGTAAAAGCACGAAATATGCCCACAAACCAAAACCAACAAACTCAGTAATGAAAGTTCTTCATACCCTTCATATGGATCTGTGCGGACCAATGAGAGTGCAAACCATAAATGGGAATAAATACATTCTAGTAGTTGTTGATGACTACTCTCGATTTACTGGGTAAAGTTTTTTAAGGACAAGGATGAAACTCCAGATGTCATCATCAAACTAATCAAACAGCTTCAGGTTCGACTCAACAATACAGTCAGAATTTTTCGAACAGACAATGGCACAGAGTTTGTTAACAAAGTCTTAATTCAGTTTTATGAAAGTGTTGAAATCAGTCATCAAAGAAGTGTTCCACGAACTCCTCAACAGAACGGTGTAGTTGAAAGACGAAATCGAACTCTTGTGGAAGCCGCAAGAACAATGCTAATTTATTAAAGGTTCCAATGTTTCTATGGGCTGAAGCCATTGCCACTGCTTGCTATACCCAAAATCGTTCCCTTATTCACACCTCTCATGGAAAAAATCCATATGAACTTGTTCATAATCGAAAACCTGATCTCTCCTACCTTCGTGTGTTTGGTGCTTTGGCTATCCAACGAATGACGGTCAAGACTTAGGTAATTAAGAGAAAAGCAGACATTGGAGTTTTTGTTGGTTATGCACCAACAAGAAAGGGTTACCGAATCTACAACAAGAGAACCCGAAATATCATGGAAACAATTCACGTTACGTTTGATGAGCTGACCGGTCAATTGGCTCCTGGACAATCCAGTTCTGGACCCGCACTTCAAATAGTCCATTGGTTCATCCTTGTACCAAATTCCTCTCCAGCAACTCCTATGTACCTCCAACTAAAGATGATTTAAGAAAATTTTTGATCCATGTTGGATGAACACTATGAACCAAATGCTGATGAAATGTCAAATCCATCAACAGAGGCTGCTCCTATCCCTGTGAATGAAGTCAACCCTTCATTCTCAATATCATTAAGTCAAGAAGCGCCTGCTGCTGATCACTCTGTCTCATCAACAAATCATCAATCTTCAAATGTACATCATGGAATTGTTTTTTGCATCAATGATGAAGTCAATCCCCTTTGCTACTCCTGAAGATGCTCCATTTGAAAACATATTTGCTCCTGAATCATCATCAGAACCATCTTCTTCAGGAGACATCGACTCTGCTACTTCAGTTCCTCAACAACAGCCACATGAACACCTCAGAAAATGGACTCATGATCATCCATTGGACAACATCATTGGAAACCTCTCTCGTCCAGTATCCACACGGAAACAACTTGCAACCGATGCCTTATGGTGCTTCTTCAACTCCGTACTCTCTAAGATCGAACCAAAAGATGTTAAAACCGCCATGAATGAAGACAGCTGGTTCAATGCCATGCAAGAAGAAATTCATGAGTTTGATCGACTTGATGTATGGGAATTAGTACCTGCTCCAGATTGTGCTATGATCATTGCTCTAAAATGGATCTTCAAAGTGAAACTTGATGAGCATGGTGATGTCCTGAAGAACAAGGCTCGATTGGTGGCTAAAGGATACCGACAAGAGGAGGGTGTTGACTTTGAAGAATCATTTTCTCCTGTTGCACTTATCGAGGCAATCAGAATCTTCTTGGCTAATGCTGCAAGTAAGAACATGGTAGTTTATCAGATGGATGTAAAGACGGCGTTTCTTAATGGAGATCTTAAAGAAGTCGTCTACGTCAGCCACCTGAAGGCTTTGTGAATCCAGAGCATCCTACTCACGTTTATCGTTTGAAGAAGGCTCTTTACGGTTTAAAGCAAGCTCCAAGGGCATGGTATGATACGCTATCAAAGTTTCTTCTATCTACTGGATTCAGCAAATGAGCAGTTGATCCTACATTGTTCACACCAGGAAGTCAGGCAAACATTTAATTCACGTTCAAATTTATGTTGATGATATCATCTTTGCCTCGACTGACCCCAATGAATGTGACCGTTTTTCAAATGAAATGGGTTCTAAATTTCAAATGTCAATGATGGGACAAATGTCATTTTTCTTGGAATCACAAATTTCACAAAGTCCCGGAGGCATTTTTATAAATCAATCTAAATATGCAAATGAGATTTTAAAGAAATTTGGATTTGATTCTAGTGACCCTGTTGACACTCCCATGATTGAACGTACTAAACTAGATGAGGACCACTCAGGGATCATGGTAGACCAAACAAAATATCGTAGTATGATTGGATCCCTGATGTACCTCACAGCTAGTAGACCAGACATCTTGTTCGCTGTTTGCATGTGTGCTAGATACAAGGCTAAGCCTACTAAAAAGCACCTTGAAGCGGTTAAACGGGTCTTTCGGTATCTCCAAGGAACCATCAATATGGGACTTTGGTACCCGAAGGACACCGGTATGTCACTAACAGCCTATGCAGATGCTGATCATGCAGGATGTCAAGATACTCGTCGAAGTACGTCTGGAGGTGCTCATTTTTTGGGTGATAAGCTTGTGAGCTGGTCTTCAAAGAAGCAAATGAGTACTTCTATTTCCTCATAGCCATGTCATCTTGTTGTGCTCAAATCCTATGGATGAGATCCCAATTATCTGACTATGGCTTTGAATTCAACAAAATCCCTCTGTACTGTGATAATAAAAGTGCTATTGCTCTCTCATGCAACAACGTACAACACTCAAGAGCAAAACACATCGACATTCGACATCATTTCATCAGGGAGCAAGTTGAAAACGGTATGGTGGAACTTTACTTTGTGAGGACTGAATACCAATTAGCAGACATCTTCACCAAAGCTCTTCCTAGAGAACGTTTTGAGTTTATCCTTCCACGACTTGGTCTTAAGAGCCTTCAACCAGAAACTCTCAAACGTCTTCAGGAGGAAGACGAGGAGTAAAGGTCTTTCTTCATCCATCTTCTGTATATATTTATTCAAAAAGCAAAATACCAAATTATAAAACCTTCAAAAGCAATAGAAAAATAGAAAACTTTCAAAAAACCATAAAAATGTGAAAAATCTTGAAAAATTTCAAAAAAAAAAAAAATTACTGTCATTTTGTCATGTGTTTCACTATTCGAAAATATCTATGGTCTTTGTGTTGTCATTCAAAGAATGACACGGGACTTTAGATATTGTTCGAATTAAAAAAAAAAAAAAAAAGGCGGAGAAAAATGGTGGCTTATTGTCATTTCATCAGGCGTAACCCGTTTTCAAAGTAAGAACAGAGCCATGCTTTATCTCATGTTTCAAACCTAATGCTCTGATTCTAAAAACAAATGTTTGTCATTAACAAGAAAAATGTTTAATATCAAATATTTTTCCTTCAAAAAATTCCTCTGAAAAATATTTGCAATCTTATGAAAACTCAATTGTTTTGAAAACACTTCGGACTCTATTTTTGAAAATCAAAGAACTTATCAAGTGTCAAAATCTCAATCCATCAATCAACAACTTTCGTCATTGATTGAGGGGAGAATGATTTTTCAATTAAATCAAAAAGTGTTTTTTTTTCAAACAATTTGCACTTAAATGAGCAAGGTCTACTCTAAATGTTTTACAATATTTTACACAATTGGTTCAAGACCTTGGTTATCATTATGTTTTCAAAAGATATTCATGCATGTTTAATCAATGGAGTTTAAAGTCTCAAAATCCAATCCTTATCAGTTAAAACGTTTTCATAATCAAGTCACAATTCTCTTAAAAGCTTTCAAAATCAATTTAAATCTACAGAGATCACAAATCTCAAATGATTTGATAATTGTGATCGGGGAGAATTTGTGATTTAAATTGGATTTAAACTGATAATTCGATAAATGGTTTCATAAGTGTTTAGCATGTTTTCCTCCCCGCATGTGAAAACGATTTCAATTTTCCATGCACATGTTGAGGGGGAGCATCTACTTTAAACCTCAAATTATTGAAACGTGATTGATTTGTCTCTAAGTGCAGGTTCCCTCTAATATGTGCAAAACTCTTTCAAACTTCGAGGCACATATTGAGGGGGAGCAAACTTTTGAAAACCTCATCCTTCCTCAAAATGTTTTATCTACTCAAATTGATTGGGAAGTGATGATGATCATTTTAGAAAATGTTAATCAAAAGATTGGACCTTTCATTCTTAATCTAACGATTTCTAAGATCTCTTGCCTCCATGTGCTAAACAATTTCTGTATTTTATGCATATGTTGAGGGGGAGCATCTCTAAAATATCAAAACAATTAAGATACAAAATGCTTTGATTTTATATCACAAGTATCTTGATTGATTTTCAAATGGTTTTCAATTGGTTCCAATGGCAGATGAACAATACCAAAAAGACCGACCAACTTTACTTTATGTATGGTGATATAAGGATGATAAGGTTAGGTTGAGTTCCCATGATCCGCCAGAACCGGAGGGATCTACCCAGGGACAATCCACTAGATAGTGTAGAGTCCTTAGGTATGATGAAAAAAGGAGAAAAGTGAGATATGGGAAGAGTGCGGACTGAGACTGAGCTAGTACTGGAATAAACCCAACAAGGTTCTAGTTATGAAGTCTCGGTAAGCACTGAAGGGGTTGAAGAATGAAAAAGAATTGAATGAGAAAAAGGGTGAAAAGAAATAGCCCTCCAATTATTCAACCTTAGGGCAGAAACCGGGTTCAATTCATATACTACTGGTGGTTACCAAGGTAACATCGGTATTGAAGACAAGACGTCATGGACCCAGTGACGCACTGCACTACACTTCCCAAGCTACTCAAGTTCCTCTTAAAAGGACTTGTTTCATTCTCACGGGGAACCGACATAATCTATCGACTTTCTCTTAGAGATTGTTGATATTGAAGAAGGAGACCCTCTCCCTAGTCTCCGGCATAGGAACCAAATATGCACAATTGAGTCTAGAGCCACGAGATCATCATATAAATCTCTTTAGGACACTTTCAATGAAGACTCTCTGTTTCACACAATGTGGAAAGAGAGATTATATCTTATGAGTCCTACGCATTATCCTTGTGGTATTGCCAGAACATCTGAGTGATATGCAAACATATTCACAATGAAGATGGAAAGCCTTCTGGAGCCAACATCAAACAAGCTCCTGGTAGGTGGCATGTGAGATCTATTCAATAGATCAACCATGTGACAACTGAACAGAAACAATGGGGCGATTCAATCTTTTGAATCAATCCTGGTTCAGGTTATGGATTGACGGATACCTTTGAAAAACCGGTCGTTGTGCTTAAAAACTCTTTTCTTTAGCACATCGACTGTGTACTTATTTCTCAAAAAAAAAGGTGTTTATGATTGATAATTGATTTTCATTAAAACCTTCGTTGTATTGCAAAAACAATTTCTATTGAGCAATACACGATTGTTTTTCAAATCTCTTTTCATCAATCAGTGAATCTTATTTCGCTGGTTCACTCACTCCGTGTTGTCTTCTTTGAGACGTTCCGGTTTGAGAACAGCTAGAGCAGCTGCGAAACCCTGTCAAGGAAATTCTTCGGATTATACCTGATCACAGGCAGTACTTGTACTGATCAACGGGGAACCGTGGGCCGTGTACCTCAATTCTAAAGTGATCAAAGACACTTTCGTGCGCTTTATTGCTAACTGTTGTATGCAGGTACGCCTGACGTTTGCAGCTGATCAGAATGGAGTGGTCAATCCATAGCCGCATGCTCACACAACACATTCAGTTCTAAAGAAATCATGATTTGTGCATCAATGACTCTGATATTTTCACTCCATGCTTCTGCTACGCTGCTGCCAATATCATGAATCAACTAAAGCTTCCGCTACTCTGATAAGAATATATCATGATCCAGAATGTGAGCATGTCGGTCCATATGTCACAACATCACATAATACCAACACCACAATGGATGAGTCAGAGATTAATGTGGCTGATGATCTCAAAGCTGACTCAAAACTCAGTATCACGTGGATCAGTTAAAGACCTCCACTCAGATTATCCAAACATGCAAAAATGAAGAATCAAAGACTACGAGCTACAGAACAAAGAACATGAACAAGAATCCAAGAACTATCTCAATGTAATATCTGTTTGTATTCTATGTAATTTTAATGTGTGTTTGAGGTGACCTCCCTTAGGGGGAGATTGTTAGGATTTGGAAAATCCAGTAGTTAAAGTGTCGGTCACCTCAAGTATATGTATTCGTTAGAAAGCTCGTAGTCGTAGTTATTTGATGTTAAGTAGTATTTAGTTAAGTAACACCGTGGAGGACGGACGGGTCTTTACCCACTGTATGCCTGATCCACAGCCCGTAGGTGGCGTTTGTTTGTAAGATACTATAAATACTCTCTACCTCCCAAGGTAGAGGATTGGAGCTTCAATAAGATTTTTTCTCTGTTTCACTAGTTCCCAACTCTCTTTCCCTTTCTCCTCTAGAACTTTCTCTCTCC
>OU343219.1:26005191-26222889 GCA_910596185.1 Chrysanthemum makinoi
TGATAAAAAGAATTGGGTACTTTTGGGAAGGCGAATGTGTGGTGTTATCACACGATTTTAAAATGCGATGATAAATTATGTTGGAAACAGGGTTCCTAGGAGAAAACAAACATAATGCTTTAACATGAAGATGTAATTCCTAATAGAACCCTTTGCTTTGTTTCTGCAAAGGCATCCAGTTGATGAGTCAAGATTATGGCATAGAAGGCTAGATTAAAGCCAAACTTCAAAACAATCAATTAAAAATTGGTGAAAAACTTAGTAAGAGGTTTACCTGGTTTTGAGGTAAAGAACTTTGTGTGGCTAGTCAAAAGGTAAAACAACATAGAGCCTCTTTGTAAGACCAGGCTTGTGAACAATTACTCGGTATTTATGTTACACATGGACTTGGCCCTACATTTGTGAAGAGTTTCAATCATAAGCGATGTGCCTAGTTATCACCGATGATTATAAGCAGTTTTCTTGAGGTTTTACTTTTGGCGTCTAAGAATGAAACTAGTGAGATCCCAAGAGTTTCATAACTAAGATAGAAAATCTAGTAAACCACAAGGTTAAAGTAATTAGATGTGATAATGGCATGGTTGTCGAGGATCCCGATCCAGATCGATCTTAGGATCTTTGATTTTACGTCACATGGCATAAAAATGATCAGGATCCTACATAGGATCTTTGAAAGCTTAAGATCTTATAGGATCCCGATCTTGACCATACGATCTAATCCGATCCGATCTTACTCTTCTCGGATTAAAATCTAAAAACTACAATTTATGGGTTGTTTGTTTGTAGAATTCAAAAAACAACATGCTAATCTTTTTAAACATTTTATAATCATAATTTAGGACAACATTTATATGAAACATTCCACGGTATTTTGTGGTTATAATGTATTAGAATTTGTAGATTTGTATAAAATTACATAAACTGTTAAGAAATAACATTAGAGTAGGATCTTAAGATCCGATCGATCTTCGATCGATCTTGCAAAGACAAAAACGATCCTGGTAGGATCCCGATCTTGACAACCTTGGATAATGGAACGGAGTTTAAGAATGATGTTATGAATCGGTTTTGTGTGGTCAAGGGAAAAGACAGATTTAGTGTTGCTAGGACACCTCAGGAAAAATGGTGTAGGAGAGAGAAAAATAGAACACTAATTAAGGCTGCTAGAACAATATTGTTCAATCTAAGTTACCTACTACCTTTTGGGTGAAGCTGTTGGCACAACATGCTATTTCTGCAGTAGAAGTAAGGTAGTTAAGCCTCATAACAAGACCCCATATGAGAACATTACATGGTAGGAAGCCTATGATAGATTTCCTAAAACCTTTTGGGTGTTCTGTTACTATCTTGAATACCATAGACTACCTAGGCAAGTTTGAGGAAAAGCGGATGATGGATACTTTATTGGCTACTCTTTCAATAGTAAAGATTTTAGAGTATACAATGGGACTAGAAAAGTTGAAGAGAAACCTACATGTTAGGTTTAGTGAAGAGACTCTAGTTTTGAGACCAAAGGACCGAGATTGCTGTTTTAATATTGATATGCTAACCAAATCAATGAATTATGAGCCAATCGGTTGGTACATCCACTAATGTTGATGCAGGTACACACAACGATCATGGGGAACAAATTCTAAAAGTTGAATCTCCAAAAGAATTATATTTGGTTGAAAAGTGGAAAGCTGGTTCTGTCTCACCCATCATTGAAAAGAAGGGTCCCTCAGATGATGATGATTTGGATTTAGGGAATAAGGGAGATCATCATCAAGATAAGGAAGAGTTGTCTAAAGATAACTCGGTGTCGATGAAGAAATTGTGAAGCGAAGGGTGTTCGCTGCTAAGCCAAAAGCAACCAACACTAGTTCATTTGAAATCCTGGCACAAGTTCAACTAGCGATACTTTCTTTGGTAACACGCTAAGCCACTAGTTGGTGACTATCGGATGATCCAAAATGCGATTTGGAAGAGATGGATACTCCTAATGATGAGAACATGGATGACTTTTTCAGATCTTGCGATGTTACTAATTTGGAGATGTCATCATAGAAAGTCCAGTTCTACCACGGGATACATAAAGATCATCCCAAAGAGCAAATTCTTGGAAATTTAAATACACCAATACAAACAAGAAGCAGGACTCAAAACCTTAAAACCTTTCCTGAACAAGGTTTCTTTGCAAAGTCTCTGTTAATACAAATAAGCCGTAACGTTTATTTATATTTTACGATCTTCTAATGTTTTGTCGATAACAAATGTAAAATCATTTTAACGAAACAAATAGAGTGCGTAAATAGTTTGAGTTAATAGTTTTCTAACACACTTACGCTTCTCACATAAAACACTAAAACAAGTATAAGTGATTTTATGATTTAGATACATATGTACAACAACTAGTGTTTACATATTGGGTTAAACATATACTTAAACTAAGTATACTAAAATGGGTAAAAACTAAGTATATGCTAAAATGGGTAAATACAAGTATATACTAAATGGGTAAATACTAGCAAATGGTTTTGACCCAACCCATGGTTTTATATATACCACTTAACAAGTTCATTCTATCTAGAAAAAATGGATCAACCCATAACCATGACCCATGACCCATAACCAAAAATACCCATGGGCAAGAGGCGGACCACGGATCCCTAGCGTTGTGCTAGCGGATCCCTTGTGGTGGGATCCGTGGGATCGGGGAACAAGAGAATTTCCTCTATAAATAGAGAGCCATTTCTACACATTACTTTTACACACATACTTCCCAAAGTATTCTAACCCTCTAACCTCAGATCTAAGTGATCTATGTAGTTTGTCTTTTGTTTTGTGTGATCTACTAGGTTCCTCTTAAAGGAGAGATCACCACTTCTTGAAGACGTGCAAGTTCAAGTCCATGAGTTGCCATGCTTCGTCATCATCAAGACTACTAAGGTTCTCTTGTTGATAGTTCTTCCTTTCTCCATAGATGTTGGGTTGAAGGCATTAGTGAAGAATGCCAAAAGATTCAAGATGAAAGCATTAGTGAAAGGTGCTCATCATCCGTGTCAAAGCATTAGTGAAGGATGCTAAAGGTGTCAAGACGAAGGCATTAGTGAAGGGTGTCAAGCGTTGTGTCAAAGGCATTAGTGAAGGATGCCAAAGAATCAAATCAAGTAGCATTTGGGAAGAATGCCTAGGTCGTATAATCGATGAGGTGCATCGTTATACATATATGTATTTGTTTATCTTCAAGGATGGTGATATCCTTGATAGTGTTGTAACAAGGAGAAGATCTCATTGAGATTAGGTGTTATGTCGTGAAGGGTAGTAGTTCCTCCATAGTAATGGAACTAGGTGCTTAGCCTAGTACCTAATAAAGGGTAGGCGACGTTGTGATAGGATTAGTTCTCCTAAGGTGTGAAAGAAATTGGTGGTTAGCCTAGCAGGTAAAGGGTAGGCGGCGTTGTGTTAGGTGTGGTTGGTGTGAAAGAACTCGGTATAGCTTTGTACGGAAAAAAGGTTAAGCTGACGTTGTGAAGGCTTCTCCGCCACAGGAGTTGGTGTAGTGCTACGAACTCTCGAGTAGGTGACTCGGAGGGTGGAGTAGGGAAAGGAAGATGTCCTTGTAGCCGAACCACTATAAATAACTTGTGTTGTGGTGATGTGCTTCTTACTCTATATTTCATTACATGTTTATATATCCATCTATCAACGTCCAACATAAACAATCAAATAGATTGACATAAGTCGATCTAAATATTTAAAAGGAAGTTTTAAATTGGTAAAACTATTCAACCCCCCTTCTAGTTTTTCCATAATTGGCATGAGCTTAGTTACCAAGTTTTTTAAGTATGTTGTACTTTAAGACTTGATAATCGATGTATGTTTGAAAACTACAAAGAAGGATTTTTTCTTTGTTGGTCATATTTTCTTTTAAATCATTTTGTTAGACATTGATAGATGATTCTAATCACTTTTGGTCTTAAGAAATCTTCATGCTAGAATCTCTTCAAAATCTTCATTCAAAGAATAATGAAGTCAACATTCAAGGAAGGATCTAAAAGGTAATCACAACTTACGTACACCAAGTACAAAGGACAACTTTAAAAGCTCATATTTTTGGTATTATACCAAAACAAGAAGCATAGAGGTATATTTTACTCTTCATTAGATAGGTTACATGAGTTCCACTTATTGTCATAAGTTCTCTTTGCTTAACTAATCACTAACATCATTAGAAGTCTCTTTCGTCACCTTTCGTCTTTTTCAACATAAGAAATGATATTATTTTTTTTCCGTCAAACTAACGCCATCATCACATATGAACCCTCGAGATGTAATTCATCAAAATCATCATTCAAAAGCAATCCTCATCTAATACCTCCATTTTTTTGGCAAGCTAACTTATAAGCATACTACAAAAATAATACCAAACAACTCCCTTCGTCCCGAGTATCCGGATCCCTCTAGTTGTACTAGCGGGATCCCAAATACAAAGGATCCGGGAACAGGTGGAACAGAACTCCTATACGCTTTCAAAATTCACCACGATCTTTTTCCCTCTATTCACATAACACTAAAACGACTAAGCTCTTGAATCCATCCTCATTGGCTTCCATACTCTCAAGTATTCCTTCCTAGAACATCATTGTAAGTAATTATATTAACTTGTTCTAATTTTCATCATCCTCATCCTAGGGTTTATGGTTTCTTAATTTTAATCAATTAATTTAATTAGGGCTTTTTAAATTAATCATGAAAAGGGCTTTTAACAAAATCACATTGTGTTCACAACATTGTTAATACAAATCAAAACCATAAACCCATTCCAACTAATTTTACCTAATTGGAAAATTTGTATTTTTAGGACCAACCATGCCCAAAGCTACTCAACAAGATCATCATGACACCTTTCACTACCTTACTCATATCGTAAAAGGGGTTGACCAAAACCGGAGTAAAATTTTCAAAAGCCTTGTAAAGCGACTTATCCACGAAGGTCGTGTAGTCAAGGAATGTTTCCTTGAAGATACCGACATTCGTCAAGTTTTCTCGACAATCAACTTTGATTGTCTCCTTGATATAGATGAACAAATTTGTCCGGTTTTCATTTTTGAATTTTACAAAAGCTTTAGGATCATTCGAAACGTCAATGATAGCATTTCAATCGCTTTCATCATCAATAAACAAAACTTCACTCTTCCTCTCAATACCTTTGCTCAAATTCGCGTGAAGGAATTTATGTACTCTCAAGATTGGGCAATTAACGCTCAAAACCTTGCACTTGATCCTAAGCCCCTCTATAACACTCCTATTGATGAACCCGAAACCATCCGACTATTTTCAAAATAAGAACCGACCAATCCCGTTTCGATCGAAAACAAAGAAGCTCATTCACCGTAATCCCTTTCAAATGGAACTTTTCGAAATGTACCCCATGTTTAGAAAATGGGAAGAAATCCTTAGGGAAAACGTCATTAGCCTAGTTGGAAACAAAGATCATTCAAACGCATTTCTTGTGCAAATGATCTATTGTCTTATCCATCAAAGGCCATTTAATCTTGCCTATTACATGGTAAGGAGAATGGCTGGGTATTCAAAGCTTCCAACATGGTACTTCCGTATGGTATGCTTCTAACACACGATTTTGTAAGTATATGTTACATTGCAACCATGTCCTATCAACAATGATCATTATCTTTCCGATCACGTCATGGTACCTCTTACCAAACGACCCTCTAAACGATTCATGATCAATGGAGAGCAACCGGAAGCTCTCTCGGACTCCTCGGCGGTGAAGAAGAAGATGAAGAAGATGTCGACCCAGTAGCCAACATCAAATTGGAAATCCTTGAATACCACAAACAACTTCCGACCATTCCAAACGAGATCGCGGAATTTAAGCAATTGAGGGGCATGATTCAAAACCTCGCATACAACCTCACTAAGCAGTCAAAAAGGAAAAGAAAGGATTGACGAAAGAGACAATAGGATTGTGCTTGTTTTCTTTATCTTATGTTTGGATGATTACATTTAAGCACTTTCGGTTTATGATTATTTGGATATTGTCTTTAACTAGTGTTTTGTGATAAACATGCTTGTTTCTACTGTCTATCTGTGGATTTACTAGTGTGCATAAATCGCGCATCATTGTAGGTTACGTGTTGGTTTCTGGCAGACCGATGCGGATACCTAGGATTAGCCACGGATCCTCCTTGAGGGAACCGTGGGATCCGACATCGATCACAATACAACATTCATACATCAAAAGCGCTCTAGATAACATCACATTAGCTTAGCATATGATTTTAGAACCCAACTAAGTCCACTTCAAGGATGAGAAAGACTTAGACTCACTAAAGGCTTACTTAAGATCTTAGTCTGATTTTATCAACACATCTAAACTCACCAAATTTCGCCAACTACTCACAAACTATTTCTCACCTCTCAAAACACTTAAAGAAGACAAGCTAAGCAATTTTAGGAAATTGCTTCTAGTCATTTATATCTCAAGGCAAGACAAAAATTAGTTTTTTAATTATTGTAATTTTTAAGAATTTTTCTTAATATCACATCAAGCTAAATCGATCACTAGGATCATTTATTATGACTTGACACCTTCATAACTCTTAGTGTTATCCTTGGACATCCATTGGTAGTCATCTTGTCCCATCCCTCTTCCATAAAAAGCAATCATTTGATATAACACTTATTACCTCTAATCATTCAAGTACCCTTTCATCCTAAACACTTAGGAGAACTGAAACATTCAAAATAAGATAGGATTTAGCTCCTAGAAACCTCATTTCAAACCTGTCATAACTGCTGAGAGCCGGATCCCTTCAAGGAGGGAACCGTGGGATCCGGGTGACAGTTTATGTCAAACATAGCTAAAACAATCATTTCAACTCATCTTCCTAACTCAAACACTCCATCTCATCTTAAATGAGTTCCTAGATCAGTGAAACTCTGAATCTCAACCTTGTGCATGTTAATCATCACATTTCCAAGAACATTAGTGGATTAAGTTTTAAATGCAATTGCAAAGCTCTTCTCTTTATAACCCATATTGCCAAAGAACACTTTAGTCATCAAACACAAACATAATTATCAGCAATTGCAACCATCCTTCTTAGTCATCTCATCATGAGAAAAGCTCCTAGTGCTTACTCATCCACTCAAGAACCACCAAAGAAACTTGCTAGGATTTCCCCTACACCAAGGAAACCAATCAAACTAATCCCCAAGAAGAGTGTTCCCACTAAGATTTCATCACCAAATCCTACTATACCAAACATATCCTCCACAACTCAACCAACATCATTAATACCTAGAGCCACCTCACAATCATCTCCACACTCTCACAATGTAGAAGATTTACCCTCTTGGCCATCTCATCTTTCACCATTACCAACTAATTCACTTGAAAAGATTGAGCAACAAAATCAAAGTGTTGAATCAACACTTGCTCCAAAAGCAAACTCTATCATTCCTCCCAATAGTCCATTTTGGATTATGAGAAGACATCAAAGGCAACCACCCGACCAAATGGAAGTTGATGCTTCTTTACCTCTACCTCAAACATTGTAGAACCACCACTTAATGAGCCTCAATCAAATCCTCCTTCATTTGAAGATCCTCAACCCACTTCACTTGAACTTTCACTTCAAGAAACTCAAAACCATGACAAGGATTGCTATCATTGTAAACATGTTGAAAGGTTGATGCATGAACTACATTAAAAAGCAACGTTTCATGTTTTATCACCTCCTCGAATGTTTCGAAGAGGTTAATAAGCCTAAACTACAATGAGCATCACATTCAAAAGCTCAAACTTAGAACGTTTAGGAAACCTTTCTCATCCTTGATCATCATTTAGTTTAGTTGAACCTTGAATTGGGGTAACTCATTTAGCATTAGTAGCACTTGTTTGGCTAGTTCATTCTCTTAGTTTTAGAGATTTGGTCGTGTATCTCTTGTTTTATTGAATGAATACTTATATGCTATGATTATTTTGTGTTGTGCTTGATATATTGTACATATATCTCATTTTCTCAAATAGCATTGCTTGACATCTTTTCACTTTGAAGATACTTGTCAACAGCGGATAGCCGGATCCCTTCCAGATAACTAGACGGATCCCTCCTTGAAGGGAAGTGGGATCCGGTACCACGGAGCACAAATTTCTACTAACTTGAGTCTTATTTGCAGAAAATTATGCACTATACTCTTGTTTTCTAACTTTTGTTTTGTAGTTATTCAAAATACACATGAAGATATTGACACCATAAAGCTAGGGGGCTTA
This sequence comes from Chrysanthemum makinoi, assembly GCA_910596185.1. Lineage (NCBI taxonomy): Eukaryota > Viridiplantae > Streptophyta > Magnoliopsida > Asterales > Asteraceae > Chrysanthemum > Chrysanthemum makinoi. The sequence goes on from OU343219.1 coordinate 26,013,473, forward strand.
TTGTCAAACAACATTGCAAAATCATTTGCAACTTAATCCAATTTTGGATTACACTTCATAACACCCTATTGCAACACTACAATACTCAAGGGGAGCACGCTCGTCACATAGACGAACCATTTGCAAACTTAATTGCAAACACAATTAGTTTATTTTACGCTATGTCCTGGCCTTCACATAGGGATGGACTTCGTCAAGGGGAGTTAAGACGAGTAGCCATTCCGTGCACTTGCTCTCTTTACATTTTTACATTTTTCTTATAAAATTGTGTTAGTTTTTTTAACACTTTTGTTTTCAAAAAAGGGGAAAGAAAGTAAAAACTACAAATTCAAATTTTTTAATTTTAGATTTTTCCTTAAAATAATTTTATGTTTTGTCATCAACAAAAGGGGAGATTGTTAATACAAATAAGCCGTAAAAACGTTTATTTATATTTTACGATCTTCTCATGTTTTGTCGATAACAAATGTAAAATCATTTTAACGAAACAAATAGAGCACGTAAATAGTTTGAGTTAATAGTTTTCTAACACACTTACGCTCTCACATAAAACACTAAAACAAGTATAAGTGATTTTATGATTTAGATACATATGTACAACAACTAGTGTTTACATATTGGGTTAAACATATACTTAAACTAAGTATACTAAAATGGGTAAAAACTAAGTATATGCTAAAATGGGTAAATACAAGTATATACTAAATGGGTAAATACTAGCAAATGGTTTTGACCCATAACCCATGGTTTTATATATACCACTTAACCAAGTTCATTGTATCTAGAAATAAAACCATGGATCAACCCATAACCCATGACCCATAACCAAAAAACCCATGGGCAAAGAGGACCACGGATCCCTATTGTGCTAGCGGATCCCTTGGTAGGGATCTGAGATCCGAGGAATAGAAGAGAATTTCCTCTATAAATAGAGAGCCATTTCTTTCTCTACACACTTTACTTTTACACACATACTTCCCCAAAGTATTCTAACCCTCTAACCTCATATCTAAGTGATCTATGATTCTTTTTGTTTTTGTGTGATCTACTAGGTTCCTCTTAAAGGAGAGATCACCACTTCTTGAATACGTGCAAGCTCAAGTCCATGAGTTGCCATGCTTCGTCATCTTCAAGACTAATAAGGTTCTCTTGTTGATAGTTCTTCCTTTCTCCATAGATGTTGGGTTGAAGGCATTAGTGAAGAATGCCAAAAGAGTCAAGATGAAAGCATTAGTGAAAGGTGCTCATCATCCGTGTCAAAGCATTAGTGAAGGATGCTAAAGGTGTCAAGGCGAAGGCATTAGTGAAGGGTGCCAAGCGTTGTGTCAAAGGCATTAGTGAAGTATGCCAAAGAATCAAATCAAGTAGCATTTGGGAAGAATGCCTAGTCATTATAATCGATGAGGTGCATCGTTATATATATATGTATTTGTTTATCTTCGGATGGTGATATCCTTGATGGTGTTGTAACAAGGAGAAGATCTCCTTGAGATTAGGTGTGAAGGGTAGTAGTTCCTCCATAGTAATGGAACTAGGTGCTTAGCCTAGTACCTAATAAAGGGTAAGCGACGTTGTGAAGGATTAGTTCTCCTAAGGTGTGAAAGAACTCGGTGGTTAGCCTAGCACCGATAAAGGGTATTATGTGTTAGGTGTGGTTCGCCTTGGTGTGTAAGAACTCGGTATTTAGCTTTGTACCGGAAAAAGGTTGGTTAGCGCGTTGTGAAGGCTTCTGCCACAAGGAGTTGGTGTAGTGCTTACGAACTCTCGAGTAGGTGACTCGGGGAGTGGAGTAGGGCAAGGAAGGTGTCCTTGTAGCCGAACCACTATAAATAACTTGTGTCGTGGTGATGTGCTTCTTACTCTTTATATTTCATTACATGTTTATATATCTATCTATCAACGTCCAACATAAACAATCAAATAGATTGACATAAGTCGATCTAAATATTTAAAAGGAATTTTTAAATTGGTAAAACTATTCAACCCCCCCTTCTAGTTTTCCACAGTCTCTACACAAAAAAAAAGAAATGTCATCAAGACTTGCAAAATTGTTCGTTTGCTTGCTTTTGTCACAAATGAGCCCAAAAGAGTTGAAGAAGCATTATGAGAAGAAGGCTGGATTGAATCTATGCAAGAATAACATTACAATTCAAACTTCGGGGTTTGGACCTGGTTGATCTACCTAATGGCAAGAGGGCTATTGGAACTAAATGGGTATTCAGAAACAAGAGGGATGAAAGAGGAATTGTGGTTAGAATTAAATCAAGCTGTGGTTACTCAAGGATACATACTGAACCGGTCCGGATTATGATGAAGTGTTTGCCTCGCTCTTTGCGAGAATAGAGGCCATTAGATTGTTTTTGGCATATGCTTCATACAAAAACTTTGTGGTGTATCAAATGGATGTGAAAAGTGCCTTTTTGTATGGTACAATTGATGATGAGGTATATGTTTGTCAACCTCCGGTTTTGAAGATCCCGACACCCGATAAGGTCTTTGGGTGAAAAAGGCTATGTATGGGTTGCATCAAGCTCCTAGGGCATGGTATGAATGCCTATCTACTTATTTGATGGACAATGGATTCAAGAGGGATTGATTGACAAGACATTGTTCATAAGGAAGCTCAAGGATGATATTTTGCTGGTTCAAGTATATGTTGATGACATCATCTTTGGCTCAACAAATAAGGAGTTACAGCATTTTGAGAAACTTATGCATGATAAGTTTCAGATGATTTCTATGGGAGAACTCACTTTCTTTTGGGGCTACTGTGTTCAACAAAGGACTGATGGTATCTTCATCAGTCAAGATAAATATGTAGCTGATATCTTGAAGAAGTTTGGGTTTCAGGATATCAAAAGTGCAAGTACACCTATGGAAACACGTGAAACCAACGCTACGATGATGGAAGTCCCAAAGTTGATGTGAAGTTGTATAGATCCATGATTGGGTCTTTGATGTATCTCACTGCTTCTAGGACGATATAATGTTTTCGCATTATGTGTGTGCAAGATTTCAAGTTACACCCAACACACACACATGAATGCTGTAAAAGAATTTTTAGATACCTTAAGGGTCATCCTAAATTGGGCCTTTGGTATTCTAAGGATTCACCTTTTGATTTGGTGGCCTATACCGATAGTGACTATCTTTGCCGGGATAGCTTGGATAGAAAGTCTACTACCGAGGTGTCGGTTTTGGGAAGCGGAGCTTATCTCCTGGCAAGGTGTAAGAAGCGCACTATTGTGGCCAATTCCACCTTGAAAGTATGTGGTTGCACAAGTTGTGTAGTCAAGTGCTTTGGATTCGATGATCAATTGTGGACTTTGGGTATAATTTTATGCATACTAAGATTTACATTGACAATACAGATCTATATGCATCATTAAAAAACCTGTTTTGCATTCTAGAACTAAACATATTGAGATAAGACATCACTTTATTAGAGATTGTAATGAGAAAAGGCTAATTCAAATGGTTAAAATATCATCATTATAATGTAGCTAATCTACTCACTAAAGCTTTTGATGTGGGGAGGTTTCAGTACTTAGTAGTTAGTATAGGTATGATCAATCTCTAAGTCTCAAAAATATTTTGTAAAAGTTTGTAAATGGAAAATCGCTATTGGTAAATCTTAAGTAATCAAGCTTCTTTGATATTTTACCACGCTTGTTATTTTGTTCCCACTAAGAATTTTGCGTATCATAAAGTCAAACACACACAGTAAGTAGCACAAGAATAAAAGGAAAAGATGCAAAGTTTATTCATTATTAAAGCTGCATCCAGAGATACAACAGTACATCACAGACTTTCATCACCATAGCAAAAGACAGCTACCAAGACAACTACCATCACAAACTACTCCATGGGTCCCTTCCAAACATTTGGCATACTTTTTTTTGCCTCTCCTCCCAACCACAGACCACACTTGTGGGTTGGGGAGTCCAAGCACCTGAGCTCTTTTTGGTGGTGATGAAGTAGAAGGAGCTGCAGGTAGTGCTGAAGTAAGAGGAGCTGGAAGTGGTCTTTGGAGTTGGAAAGCCGGAATTTCGCAAAGGAGTCATTGATAAACTCTGGAGAAGCCACACAATATCATCATCAGCTGTCTTCATAAGCGAACACATAGTCGGGCATGGAGTCGAAGCTCAACCTGGAACCTCTACAAGAGCTGCTTGAGATGGAACTTGCAAAGATGAAGTCCCAACCGGCACCGAGCATGAGCGGGTTTGTGTTCCACAGCAAGAGTAGTGTTTTGGGTGAAAGTAGGTGTTCCAACCATCATCAATAGAGGAATCGATGATATTTCAATGGGTGTGTCGCTTTCATCTTGAAGGCATTTGGTTTTGAGATGGTTGTTGAAGAAAAAGACTTTGGAAAGTAAATGGTGTGTTAGGTATATGGGTGAAAGGTTCTTAAATAGACTTAAAGGGTGAGATAAGTTTGCTTAATGCAAAGGAAGTGAGTTGTTGAAAGAGTTAATGACGGGTTTGACTATAAGCATGTTGGTGGACGAATAAATTGGGTTGACTATTTGACTAATTGCTTAGCGTTTATAAAGTCCACTAGTGCATAATATGTAAACAATCGCTAGTTATTTTTTAGTCCTTCTAACCTTAACAATATTTTGTAGTGTTTGGTTTATGTTTGTGTCATGCAGGTTTTGAAGAAGCTTTGTACATATTGGATCGTTTGGAGCTCTAGGATTTGGAGCTTGTTACCAAAAATTTTTTTTTGATGTAAATTTTGTTGTATTCTTCTTCACACAACCGCATGATCACCACTGAAAGCATTAACAGAGGAGACTTGGTTAAATATTGGAATGCCAAGATGTTTCCATGCTAGCTATCTGGGGAAACCTTTAGCTAGTTGTTGGAAAAAACGCTAAATAGTTTTTGATGTTGTGGAAATTATAGGGTCTGTTTGAAACATTGGTGAGAATGTATTTATTCCCTAAATCACCATCCTTTAATTGGTCTTTCAAACATTCTCAATTGGCTCCAACACAAACCCTAATCACTCACAACACTTAATTTCAACAATCCACATCTTACTTAACCCTAACCTACAATGACCCGAATTTTCCACTACCCACAACCTGGTTGCTTATTTAGTTAAGAATGAAGCTTCGCCAAGGCTTCCATGATATGATCGACTTCATCCTTCACAACCCTATTCATTATGCATTGTTGTTGCACTGTTATTATCAAGTCATATATTCATCAATTTTGGTGGGCCGTGAGCTTGAAGAAAGAGATGGAGTAGAGGTTATTAGAGTTGTGGTTGATGAACGTGGAGGTTCGTTACTGAGAGGAGTTGATAAAGAACTGTATTGAAGTTTTGTGGATCTGGAGGAGTGGTTAATATGTCGAATGAGAAGATTTTTGATGGTTTGGAGCAAATGGGGTATGTAGAAGAGGTGATAGTCTTAAGTTTGAGAAAGGTATGTTTTCTCCATAACGCTGGAAGTTTTAATACATACCATTCTTATGTGCCTAAAAGTAGCAAGACTACCGATTTGATGAATTCCAAGATTGCTAATGCTATTATTTGCCTCCTTCACTCAACAAGGGGTTTTAATTGGTCCAAAATGTTATTTGAGGCTTTGCAAAAACATGTTAAGGACCAAGGCAAATATTACCTATATCCGATTTATTAATGCTAGTAGAGTCGATAGTAGACTCCATACCTCATCGAGAAGTATGATTTGTTGCATATGGTCCCCAAGTGTTTTCTCATATGAAAAAGAAGAACAAGAATTTCGTGGATCAGTATCTCCATTATTTCCTCACATGCTAAACTTGCGAGATTGTAGGAGGCTAATACACAACCTATCCAACCCATCTGTGATCCTAATCAGCTACCACAACACAACCTATAACCATTGCTGAACACTTACCCACAACTTCCCAACCCCAAAGAATATTGGTCACCCAGTGAGGAAGAAGGTGAGATTCCTCAAGCTAGTGCTAGTGGTGTAGGAAATGAGGTCGTCCGTGAGGTGTGGGAGGTGATGATTGAAGGTATTCCACTACCGCCTCGCTTAGATGCCTTTGAAGCAGGCGCGGGAAACATAAGTAAGACCCAACCAATGGCAACTCCTATGTGGATAGCTCTTTTGTGAATTCAACACACGTGGAGGAATCCCGAAGGTGCCAATCAGCTAACTGGGTTACATGGATGTGTTCAGGTTTGATGCCATGTTACACACATCCCTATGATTCACCGAACTGAGCAGCTTAACACAACTCGAAGTGAAGAGGGTAGTTTGGAACAACAACTTGATTTGACGGCTAATGACTATTGTGGAAAAACTAGAAGGGGGGGTTGAATAGTTTTACCAATTTAAAACTTCCTTTTAAATATTTAGATCGACTTATATCAATCTATTTGGTTGTTTATGTTGGACGTTGATAGATAGATATATAAACGTGTAATGAAAGATAAAGAGTAAGAAGCACATCACCACAACACAAGTATTTATAGTGGTTCGGCTACAAGGACACCTTCCTTGCCCTACTCCACTCCCGAGTCACCTACTCGAGAGTTCGTAAACACTACACCAATCTCCTTATGGCGGAGAAGCCTTCACAACGCCGCTTACACCTTTTTCCGGTACAAAGCTAAATTCGAGTTCTTTCACACAAAGGCAACCACACCTAACACAACGCCGCCTACCCTTTATACGGTGCTAGGCTAACCACCGAGCTCTTTCACACCACGGAGAACTAATCCTACACAACGTTCAGCCTACCCTTTATTAGGTACTAGGCTAAGCACCTAGTTCCATTGCAATGGAGGAACTACTACCCAACACTACACCAACGACTAATCTCAAAGGAGATCTACTCCTTTACAACATCATCAAGGATATCAATATCCTTGGATCTAGTTCTAGTCTATCTTGTACATCAAAACACACCATATTGAATGTACATCTAAGGTACCTTTCACTAATGCCTTTGACTAGATCTTCAAGACACCTTTCATTAATGTCTTATGGCTAGATCTTCAAGACACCTTTCACTAATGTCTTGTAACTTGGCTTCTAGGCACCTTTCATTAATGCCTACAATATGGGATCGACACCTTTCACTAATGTCTTCGTCTTGACCCTTGAGACATCTTTCACTAATGTCTTCAACACTAGACTTTTTAGAAGAAAGAAAAGAATCATCAACAAGAAGACTTCAGTAGCCTTGATGATGAGGAAGCATGGCAACTCATGGACTTGAGCTTGCTCGACTTCAAAGGTGGTGATCTTGCCTTTAAGAGGAACCTAGAAGATCACACAAAAACAAAACTACAAACATAGATCTCTTGGATATGAGGTTAGAGAGTTTTAAACTCAGGGGATAAAGTGTGTTAGAAAGGGGTAAGAAATAATGAAGAAATGGCTCACTATTTATAGAAGAAAAATCCATCGTTCCTTCCTGATCACCTGATCCCTTCCACAAGGGATCCTCTAGATTGATCCGCGGGATTCTCCCTTTACCCATGGGTATTTTGGTTATGGGTCATGGGTCATGGGTTGAACCATGGATCTTTAGCTAGATACAATGTATCTCTTGAGTGCAATGCACTTGGTCACTTGGGTATGGGTTGATCCATGGGTTATGGACATTATCCATGTATGATATAAGCATGATGTCATGCAATGGGTTATGGGTCAAGCTCCATGGGTCATGGGCTTTGGGTTGTACCCAACTACATTCAATGTATTTGCCCAATGGGTTGTGATACTTAAGTTTCTACCTATTTATATTACCCAATATATACATACTAGTTATGTGTATATTTTACCCAAATATGTAAACACTAGTTGTTGTACATATGTAATATTAAATCATAAAATCACTTATACTTGTTTTAGTGTTTTATGTGAAAATGTGAATATGTTAGAAACTATTAGTTCAAACCATTTACATATTTTATTTGTTTCGTTAAAATGATTTTACGTTTGTTATCAACAAAACATTAGAAGATCGTGAAATATAAATAAACGTTTTACGGCTTATTTGTATTAACAATCTCCCCTTTTTGTTGATGACAAAACATAAAATTATTTTATGGAAAAGCTAAAATTCGTAAAAGTTTAAATTTGTAGTTTTACTTTTTCTCCCCTTTGTCGTAAAACAAAAGAGCCCGAAAGGAAAGCAACACATTGTTTTAAGAAAACATGTGAAAGAAAATAAAAAGAGTTAGAGAGCAAGTAACGGGAAAGGATCTCGTCTTTACTCCCCCTTGATGAGTCCATCCCTGTAAGGGCTCAAGAAAGTGATACTAATCTAGTTAGTTTGCAAGTAAGTTTGCAAAGATTTCGTCTAAGTGGCGAATGTGCCCCCTTGAGGATTGCAATTTTGCAAGGGAATATCACGAAATGTATACCTAATATTGCAAGTAATTTGCAATGTATTGCTTTGACATAAAGCTCCCCTAGCTTTAAGATGTCAAAGTCTTCATGTGTAAATTGAATAACTACAAAACAAAAGGTTAGACAACAAGTATAATTCACAATTTCCTGCAAATGTGGTCCAAGTTAGTAGAAAATAGTTTTCTATCTCACGGATCCCACGGTTCCCTCCTAGTAGGGATCCGTCTAGGCAACTGAGGGATCCGTGACAACATGATCAATTTCAGCAATGGTGATATAACAAGTAATATTATCACAAAAATGAGATATGAATACAATGTAATCATATGCTCAGAAATATAACAAGTAGCATGTAATTTTCATTTAATAAAACTAGAGTTATGATATACATGACTCTTAAAAACTAAGAAAATAAGAAAATACATGACTAGGAATTTCTAGACCAACTATCGCTTGATGCTAAAACACCACTAAAATCTTCTAGCTCAAGTTTTGTTTAGGTTTAATCTCGTCTAAACGTTCGAGGAGATGATAGAACATGAAACGTTGATCTTCTCGTACTTCATGTATGAAACTTTCAACATGTTGACAATGATAGCAATCTTTGTCATGGCTAGGTAGTGGTGGTGGAAGAAATGAAATGGCTTGATGCGAAGGATCAAGTGAAGCGGCTTGTGGAGCTTCAAACGATGGAGGGATTGGTGGAGGCGCATTTGAGAATAGCTCGACCAAGGACGATGGTGGTGGTAGTGTCAACTTCCATATGGTCGGGTGGTTGACTTTGATGATTTCTCATAATCCAAATGGGGTTATATGATGGAAACGCGAAAAGTCGAGCAAGTGTTGACTCAACACCTTTATTTATTACCATTATTCCTCTAATGAGGAAAATGTTGTATGGCGGATGAGACGGCCTAGGAGGCAAATCCTCTAAATTGTAGAGGTGTGGTGATGATAGTGGAGATGTAAAGGAGATAGCTCTAGGAACCAATGGTGATGGTTTAGTGGAGATGATATTGTTTGGCCTAGGAGGTATGGTGGTGTTTGGCATAGGTAGTTTTGTGGGTACTATCCTTTTAGGATTCGGTTGAAGAAATTTCATGTACAACACGAGCAATTTTCTTGGGTGGTTCTTTGGTGGAAAGGTTGCTACTTGGAGTTTTTCTCATGATGAGATGATTCAACAAAGGTTTGTGAATGTTTAAGTGCTGTAGGTAGGGATGAAGATGATGACTTTAGGAGTCCTAACAATGTGGTTTATAAAGCAAAGGATTTGGCAAGTGCATTCAAGACTTAAGCCATTAAGATTCATTGAAATGTGATGATTAACATGCACAAGGGTGAGATTCAGAGTTTCACTGATCAAGGGACTCATTTAAGATGATATGGAGTGTTTGAGTTAGCAAGATGAGCTTGAAATGATTGTTTTAGCTAGAGTTTGACATAAATCTGTCATCCGGATCCGGCTCCCTCCTCAGAGATCCGTCTAGGCTAATCCTAGGGATCCAGCTCTCGCCAGCCTATGAAAGAGTAGAGATGATGTTTCTAAGGTCTAAGATCTATATCTTCTTGTGTGTTTCAGTTCATTTAAGTGTCTTAAATGAAGAGGTGCTTGAATACTTTAAGAGTAATGAGTGTTGTAGCAAATGATTTCCTTTAATGGAAGAAATTGGAACCTTCATGAGTACCAATGAATGAACAAAGATGACACTAAAGACTTTGATGGTGTCAAATGGAGCTAAATGATCCTAGTGATCAGATAGTGACTTAGGATAATGTCTTGGAGAAGATCCTAAAGGTTTTAAGATGGAAAAACTAGAATTTGATCAACTTTGACCAATTTTTGAGGTAAGGATGACTATGATCAATTTTGCCATAATTGAAATATTTCCAAAACTAGATATGAGAAATCATGTGAGACATGATGAGTGAGCTTGAGAGCGGAAGAGTAATGGTTTAAGTGAAGCGATAGATCTACAAACTTCTTAGATGTGATCTAAGTGAGTTAAGCGTGAGTATGAAGGATCTACTTAACTTGATAAGGACTTAATTTGCCTTAAGATACTATGTCTAGCTTAGTGTGAGGTGTTCTAAGGATATGTTTGGGTTACAATGCTTGCAATTGCATTTTATTTGCGGATCCCACGGTTCCCAAGAGAGTAGGGATCCGTCTAGCACAAACTTTGGGATCCGCTCTATCGCTAGCGTAACCTTTACTAAAGGTATGCAAGGGTTTCACAAGTTTGCTCTATGTATCGAATTTTGAAACTAATGATTTCTTACAGCAAGCATATATGTATACAAGTAAAACATAGCAATGAGAGAATGTAAGAATAGCACATAAGTAATTAGTATGAGATCTAGCTCACAAATAACACAGAGGTTTATCAAACTTAACAAACACTATTCAAGAGGCTCAAAACATATTTACAATCTAGATTAGTAAATCGTTTGTATTAACAATGACGTGCAAGGTATGTGTCTTGAAAGAAAAGAGCACATGATGGTGTTCAAGATAAAGGAGTTGTGAGGTGCTAGTTTAGGACAATCAAGTTATTACGGATGATGATTAGGATACAATGAGCTTCGTCCATGAATTCATGTAGCTCTTCTCGATCAAAGCAAGATAATCGCTTGATGAGGCAAGTGGTTGTGATTAACTAAAAGAAAAATTAATTTTACAACTTGTTGGATTAGTAATCCTAAGACAATACAAAGTATTTCCATTATAAACTTACTTTAGGAAAACATAGGAGTATAAATTTCTCAAGTGAGAGAATGAATATGAGACTATTACTAGCGGTGCTCAATTACAGCTAAACACGACCATTTTACGGGTGATTCCACATACCCAACTTCTATCAAGGAAGCAATTCAACCATTAGGTCAAATTGAGTTTCTAGTACAATAAGTTCTCCAGTATTCATTATCAAGTTAGGAAAATTTATATTCCTACAATGGCCTATCGAAGAGTAACAATGATGATACTTTGCTTCGTTTTATTAATATTATACTTGAAACAACTAAGGTGACGAAGGTGTAAAAAGAAATAATTAAAGTTGTCCATATGGTGAACACAAAAAAAATGGTTGGATGAGCTAGTTCAACATATGTTGTTGGAAAGCTAGAGTTTGGACTTTCGGACATGAAAAATTATATTTGTGTTGCAAAATAATTTACTTGAGTATATCGAATGAAATAATCAAGTTGTCAATCCTACTATGAAGCTTGGGAAGCGATCATGAAAAGGAAAACGGGAGAGTACATCATCAACACAAGTGTAGGTTATGATCCGTTGTACATTCTTGTTGTTTTTAGAAAATCAAGAAATCATATAAGCACATAAAACATTTATGGTGCACACATGAAAAACTCAATCAAAAAGCCATTTAGTGTGTTATATGTTTTAAACATTTTTCAACTTATAAAATTAACATTTTCGACACAACTAGATGTTATCCCAAAACACTCCTTCAAGTAGCACATTGATTAGTAGAATATTACTAAATCGACAAGCAAGAGAATGAATAGCAAGGTTAGGAAACCACATATGTTATTCAATCAAACAAGCACAAAAACTATTTGAGATAAGCAAATAATCAAGTAATGCAAGGAAGACAATTTATCATTTAGTATAGCATCTGAAAGTTCTTTTCATCGCTTTGTGTTAAATATGTATACCAAGCTTGATTAGTTTCTTTTATAAATATGATCAAAACCTTAATTTCAAAAGAGGACACATTGTTATTCAAGGATGAAAACATCCGCCTCCAATTAGATCAAAAGTTTGTGCAAAAGTTATGACCGAAAAATGACTTTCTATTATAAATCAATGATTTGTAAATTTTTGTTTTGAATCAGTTTATGAAATCATTTTTAAATGAAAGTAGACTCAAATACCTTTAAACGATAGGTGGCACGACTTCTAACGACTTACGGTTAATTAGTTATGAATTTTGAAATTGACAAAAAGCGTCTCAAGCACCACCGGTCCATCCTTGCATGGGGATCCGTCCGATCTAAACCGAGGGATCCGTGGATCGACTGCGTAATTAAAAAAATGCATGTTTTGACCCGATGAAAAGGTTTAACCTTTGTAGACTTTTTAGTGAGGTTATATTACCCATTCCAAAGTTTATTCAAGCTTGAATGAACATATATATAGACACAAAACTTCAAAGAAAAGAGAAAGAAAAATAATCACTAAAACACTTTTCATATTATGCTTATTATAAGATAGAAGCATATATTACCATTTTATCCACAAGCAATTTAGCACGTCTTTGACTAATAGTTGTAACTAAGAGAACATACCTTTGCTAAACATTCTTTTTAAGAAAAGAAGTATTTAGATGAAATGCTTTGTGATCTTCTTAGAATCTCCAGATTCATGTTGTGAGAAAGACAATACTAAACATTCTTTTTGCAAAAAGAAATATTTAGATAGATTCTTCATGATCTTCTTGGTAACTCTTAATCCAAGTATGGAGAATACTTAACAAGGAAAATGTTAGAACATTCTATCATTGTCCAACAATAAACATTATAAAGATTTTTAAAACATGACTTCAAAAAAAATCCTTCTTTGTAGTTTTCAAACTTACACGGATCGTATCAAGTTTTTAAAGTACAACATACTCTAAGAAACTTGGTAACGAAGCTCCATGCCAATTGTGGAGAAGGGGGTTGAATAGTTTTACCAATTTAAAACTTCCTTTTAAATATTTAGATCGACTTATGTCAATCTATTTGGTTGTTTATGTTGGACGTTGATAGATAGATATATAAACGTGTAATGAAAGATAAAGAGTAAAAGCACATCACCACGACACAAGTATTTATAGTGGTTCGGCTACATGGACACCTTCCTTGCCCTCACTCCACCCCCAGTCACCTACTCGAGTTCAGTAAACACTACACCAATCTCCTTATGGCGAGATGCCTTCAGCAACGCGCTGCTACACCTTTTTCCGTACAAAGCTAAATTCGAGTTCTTTCACACCAAGGCGAACCACACCTAACACAACGTCGCCTACCCTTTATACTGTGCTAGGCTAACCACCGAGTTCTTTCACACCAAGGAGAACTAATCCTACACAACGTCGCCTACCCTTTATTAGGTACTAGGCTAAGCACCTAGTTCCATTGCAATGGAGGAACTACTACCCAACACTACACCAACGACTAATCCCAAAGGAGATCTACTCCTTTACAACATCATCAAGGATATCAATATCCTTGGATCTAGTTCTAGTCTATCTTGTACATCGAAACACACCATATTGAATGTACATCTAAGGTACCTTTCACTAATGCCTTTGACTAGATCTTCAAGACACCTTTCATTAATCTCTTGTGGCTAGATCTTCAAGACACCTTTCACTAATGTCTTGTAACTTGGCTTCTAGGCACCTTTCACTAATGCCTACAATATGGACGATCGACACCTTTCACTAATGTCTTCGGCTTGACACTTGAGACATCTTTCACTAATGTCTTCAACACTACATCTTAGGAGAAAATAATCATCAACAAGAAGACTTCAGGAGCCTTGATGATGAGGAAGCATGGCAACTCATGGACTTGAGCTTGCTCGACTTCAAAGGTGGTGATCTTGCCTTTAAGAGGAACCTAGAAGATCACACAAAAACAAAACTACAAACATAGATCTCTTGGATCTGAGGTTAGTGAGTTTTAAACTCAAGAGAAAGTGTGTTAGAAAGGGGTAAGAAATAATGAAGAAATAGCTCACTATTTATTGAAGAAAAAATCTACTGTTCCCCGGATCCCATAGATCCCTTCCACAAGGGATCCGTTTAGCATTAAGCTAGGGATCCGTGGGACGCTCCCTTTTACCCATGGGTATTTTGGTTATGGGTCATGGGTCATGGGTTAAACAATGGATCTTTAGCTAGATACAATGTATCTCTTGAGTGCAATGCACTTGGTCACTTGGGTATGGGTTGATCCATGGGTTATGGATATTATCCATGTATGATATAAGCATGATGTCATGCAATGGGTTATGGGTCAAGCTCCATGGGTCATGGGCTTTGGGTTGTACCCAACTACATTCAATGTATTTGCCCAATGGGTTGTGATACTTAAGTTTCTACCCATTTATATTACCCAATATATACATACTAGTTATGTGTATATTTTACCCAAATATGTAAAACACTAGTTGTTGTACATATGTAATATTAAATCATAAAATCACTTATACTTGTTTTAGTGTTTTATGTGAAAATGTGAATATGTTAGAAACTATTAGTTCAAACCATTTACGTATTTTATTTGTTTCGTGAAAATGATTTTATGTTTGTTATCAACAAAACATTAGAAGATCATAAAGTATAAATAAACGTTTTTACGGCTTATTTGTATTAACAACTTTGTACATAATGACAATTCCCAGGATCCACCTCTCGGACGAGGTTACACAGGTTGAAGTGGTGAGGATACACTGAAACTGATACATGAATTGATGGATAGATGCACAAATATGGAATCATAGATCACCGTCTCCAAAATTTGACAACTTCGGCCGGTACAATTAGGAGGTTGAAGCACGGGTAAGTGTTTTGAAAAGCGAGGAGGCTGGGGTCATTTGCATTGAGAGTGAGAAAGATGGAAAGATGGCAACCTCCTCGGGAATCAAAGTTTGGAGGATGCATCCAAACAGGGGGAGAGTGAGAGTACAAATTCAGGGGAGGCTTTGGATATGGATAGTGGAGACAATGGTGAAGGTTATTTGGTGACAGACAAAGATGGCAAAGAAGCAAGATTGAATGACTCTTTAAAAGTCGCGCTTGACAAGGAGGAAGAAATAGTGCGAAAACCACTGCTAGTGTTGCGGCATCCACTGCTAGTGTTGCAGTAACTACTGCTGTAATCACTGCCAGTTAAGACATTTCCACTGCAGAGGCAACCACTGCTACAATTATAACCACCACAATAACACCAACACCAAAACCAAAACCAAAGGAGGCTGAGAATGAGATTGCTGTACAATTGCTTAATCTAAAGAAATCTCAACCTATTCCTGCACCTAAACCTATTGCTAAGAGTTTGAAGATTGGCGAGCCTATGCAGAAATCAGTAGTTGCTCAACCTGATATTGGAAAAGGTAAAGGGATTGTAGAGCCAGCTTTGGTGTTTGAAAGTAGAGAGGAACAAATAGCATATGGTGATGAAGTTGCTAGAAGATTACATATGGATCTAAATGCTGAAGAAATTGCTAAAGAGAAGGAAAAGGAAGAGCAAGAAGAAGCTTCTAAGAAAGCTATAGAGGATTGGAACAAGGAACAGAGTTATTTTCAAGCTTCTGAGAGAATGCAGAGAGAGATGACTATGGATGAATGGGGTCAATTAGACATTGATACAAGGTCTAAGTTGCAGGTTGAAATGATGAGAAAGATGAAACAGGACAGGGAGTTTAAAGCGTATCAAGCAATGAAAAACAAACCACTAACCAAGCAACAAAAGAGGAATCAGATGATGAAGTTTATCAAACATATGGACATGAAAACTGTGAATTTGAAGAGCTGTTCTTATGAGAAAGTTGAGGAGCTGTACAACATTTGCAAAAGAAGGTTTGATGACTTCATCCCCATGAATTCTGAAAAAGAAGCTGAGATGATAAAGAATAGACAAAAGAGAAAAGAATATGTGATGGAGGAGTCAAGTACAAAAAGACAAAAGGTGGATGATAAAAGAGATTGATCCGTATATTGTGGTAAGTGATAAAGTGTCTGAAGATCCTATTAATCCTACACCTGTAAAATCTATACACCCTATCATAGATTGGAGAAATGTCTCAGTGGATGAAAGAGACATTATTGAGCTTACTAGAGGAGATGGAAAAAAGTCAAGATTACTACACTTTTGGTTATATGTTATCCTTTTTAAATAAAAGTGATTTGGAGAAGCTATGGGAGGTAATGTCTTTTAGATGTGGAAAGCTTGGACCAACATGAACCATGTCTAGGTCCATGTGGGCGACAAATTGAAGTGCATGTTTGAGACCAATCCAGAAGATAAATGTTGGGAAGATTGTGTGGTTGAAGAGTGGATGTTGTATGCCTATTGTAGAGTACATGATGTTAAGATTCTCAGAGGAGAAAATATACATGCTTGCTTGGACGTATATTATCCATTGATGCGATCTGTAGAAAAAATGTTGGAAGTTAAACTTGATCGCAATGTACAAAATCAACTCATCCAATTGTTCATCCAACCTGAGGAAGATTGAGAAGATTGCTGATTATGAAATTCCTTTAGCCATCAAAGGCAAGCCTCAAGGTAGAATGAAAAGAATGGTAAATAGATCAAAGGAATTTGATGAAGAATCGATTACGATAGGAGAATGAAGAAGTTAGGTGTTTGGATACATCCTCCGTAAGGTAGTTTGTGCTTAAAAAAAACTTGATAATTTTGTTTGTAAATATCAAGAGTCCTAGGTTTAGTTAGATATACGTTTTTGATATATCTAGAGTCGATACACTTCAAGGTTGTAAACCCTAATACTATTCAGAGTATTAGTATATTAATAATATATTGAGGTGTTTAGTGATAATCATTGTTATTCTTCTTAAGGTTAAACATTAAATTCCGCGTAGTGTTTAATAGTTTATGTTCGTTAAGTCACTTCTATATAAGATCATTTGCTCAACTGGATCAACAATGCGTTTTCACTTGATGAGGTATTGGTGCAAAGTTGTGATAAAAGGTTGAACTAGTTGTCGTTTCATGAACCAGTTATAACTAAGTGGTGTTTACCTATGTGTTGGTATTTTAGGGTGTAAGAGACAAAATTTTTGACTAAAGACAATTATGTGAATGGATTACTCTCCCCCTTAATTGGTGGACATCTAACATAATATGTAATGTATCAAATAAAGAATGACAATAAAGTGTTTTAGAGGTTATTCGGGTATTGAGCTTAGTGATGTTTTTATGGATAATGGTTAGCATACAATGAACTTTATCCTTAGAGTCACGTACCTCTTCTAGATTATCTGAGATGATCATGATGATGAGGCATGTGGTTTCCTCATAGCAGGTGGAGAGGATGATATAATTAAAGTATTGTTGTAGCTAAATAGTGGTGGAGGCGCTTTGTAAAGCGAAGTAATAATGAGATTTGGAAAGAGGTCGGTTGAAAGATACTAAAAGTCAAGCCTAAAACTTAATTCTATATGCTTTAAAGCTATATGTAAGTGTAGGGTCCCATAAAGCAAATATTACTAATCTACCACGTAGCAATAAAGGGGATTATGCGAAATGAGATATAAAAGTTAGAACCAAGTGAGATAACAAATAATTTGTTATCAACCTACAAAACAAATTTGTTAGTGATAAAAGATGTTAACATGATAGAAATCAAATGATAACATCTCAAATAAGCAAGAACAACACATTGCACTTAGTAGACAAGAAATCACCACACAACAAGGTAGCATCAAGACAAACAATCATATTATGCAATAATGCGACATTATTCAAGACATTTTATTTTTAGATTGTTTTGTCGTTAGTCTTAGACATTTAAGTATACTTAGCTATAAGTAAGTATGACAGTTTATGTGATTATATTGTAGGATAAAGAGACTTCTAAAAGTATATCATACAAAAATCACTTTGACAAATTATAAGTGCACATGTAGCAAACAAATAGTGTGACAAAGACTAAAAGAAGCAAGATGAGAGATTCATGCAAGCCATGTTTAAAATATAACATTTATGAGCATGTATCATTTAGACTATCTTATGTATAGATTTTAAGGAATGTCAACAAAAGATAATAACTTTCAAACATGGATACATTCATAACAAAGTGACATAATATAAGTTCACAAGTAACACATTATTCATGAGAAATATTATATAGAGGACATAATAGCTTCAACTGTAAATGTCATGCAAATTATGTTTACTTACCAACATTAGGTAGCATAAAGCATCACAAAGAAAAAACCTTTCTAGGGTTTACACATTTGACAATTAATCAAGTAGATATCAAACACCTAGAAAATGTCAAGACAATTGATCATTTTAAACAAGAACATGTAATCAACACATGTATGTGTAATGAAAGTGGTTTAAATAAACTAAAGAAATAAAAGTCATATCTTCTACTTGTTTGATTAGTATTCCTAAAAGTGTGAGAAACTATCATTGTTTTAACACTTACTTTAGGAAAGTATAGGAAAATAGATTTTTCAAGTTGGAGAATGAATATGAGACTATTATTAGCGTGCTCAATTAAGGCTAAACAGACCATTTTTACGGGTGATTCCACATACCCAACTCTCCTAGAAGCAATTCAACCTAGGTCAAATTGAGTTTCTAGTGCAATAGGTTCTCCAGTAGTCATTCTCATGTTAGAAAGATGGGAACTCCTACTTTTTCCTATTAAAGTGTATAAAAGATGATAGTTTACCAATACTTGGCTTAATGTGACTCAACTAATATGCAATATAACTAAGGTGATGAAGATGTCATGTTATACACATGAATTTTAACAATGGTGTGTTGATAAACAATATGTTTTAATCTTGTGTTTAGAATCTAAGGTTGTTCAAATTACATAGCTAATTGTATGATCTAATGGATTACATCTTTTACGTTGAGTTGAAGTGTGTACTTTAAATGTGATTTGACCATCTAAGACTAGGGAATGGAATATGTTAAATTAAGAACGTTCTCAAGAAAGCTCTTTGGAATTTTATTTTACAAGAATCTAAATAAGGTTACCAATTTCAATAGATCTTGTGTATGTTCTAGAGATGTGTAGTTTTAACCTTGGATGTGCGTAAGGTTTGAGCAAGGTTAGGTTATGATGTACGCTTGAAAGGAAATAGATACAAATAGTATGTTTCAACAAATGAGATTATCCCATGGGATAAAGTTATCATGCTTATGAAAACAAGTATGACAAGATGAATTGGATATGTTAGTTCATAGAACTTGTAGATGTTTGTTTGAAGATCATTTAGCCAATGAGGTGTAATGAAATCTCTTGTAACACAACCATTTATGTTGCAAGGAGAGAATGATGCATATGATATACAATATCCTTTTAACAAGATGAAAACTTAACGCATGATTTCTTAGTCATAATGTTTTTCAAAACAACATGTTTTCCTAAATGAAGATATGAAGCCAAAGTGTTTGAATCGGATAGTCCTATCCTAAATATATTTGGTCTCAAGATTATATTCACTAGATGATGACAAGAGGAATTCACTCGAGTTTCTTATGTATACTCCTCAAGAGTCATTGTCGCTCGGGGTGTATGATGTTGGCTTTAAGATTGAATTTTAACATATGTTGTTAAAATTTTGATTTAAGTTTAAGAATTTATGCAGAGTTTAACGACAAAGTATTACCAATACTTTGATAATTTGTGAAGGTAGTACTACTTATACCTAGTGGAAATTGAAAAAAATTACCAGGAGCATCATGCTCATTTGATAGTTGAGGTTCTAGCCATAATGAATCATCTTAGTCCTCATAGGTGGGAAAGTATGGTTGAGTTTGTTCAAAGCGCATTTGACTCCGATGCAGTGTTGGACACAAGGGCTTTTGAGCAATACACTCAACGAATTCAAATGATGGTAAGGATGGTGGATTGGTTGATCTTGGTGGTAGGTCTTCTAGTGTGTCTAAATAAGGATGTGGTGATGTAGAGGTTTGTTATGCTATGGGAGTACTTAGGTTGATTATTTGTCCATAGATGTTGAACACACCAAGTACGGATATTAATTCTTATGGTTCATTGGTTGGTACAACTAGTGGGTGAAGTGCTTGAAGTTTTGGTCATGTTTATGAAGCTTAGGGGTTGAGGTATAGGTTCATCTTGAAAGGGCGCATTTGGTTCAAAGGATGCTCTTGGAGGTTCATGAGCAATACGCTCAATGGTGCCAAAATATGGAAGAGGGATAGTAGGTGTCAAATAGGGATAAGTGCCACAGAGGGCTCGTTTGTTTTGGATAAGTGTTCGAGTTGAGATGGGATAAGTGTTTGAGTCATTTTAGGATTAGTGTTTTAACATGTGTCGTTAAAATACTTGGGTGTTGATTTTTCAGATTTAACTTTTAATGACTACAATTGAAAGTCATATATATTTGAATATTGGATGAAATACTTAAGTTGTAAATCACCTTGTTGAGATTATAAAGCTTAGATTGTACTCGGATAGCAAGACTTGATAATACTTCGTCTTTAACATACGCTGTGTGAGTTATGACTCGATGTAAATACTTATCGTCTTGGAGGATGACACATTATTTTCATGTTAACCAAGTGAGGTAATACATGTAGATACAAAACAATATCTATAGTCATATGTTAGACTTGTGTATGATATCTTTGCAAATAATGAGTCCAGATTTGTTAGTCTCGGTGGCAAGTCATCTAAGTCATCCACAAACGGGTGAGGAGATGTTGGTGGTGTTGCACAAAGTTTGATAGGTACAAGTTTTGGAGACTTTGGTTTTGAAGGTGTTTTGGATGGTTGTGAAGTAGTCATAATGGTGGGTAATTTTGGTGGTGGAGTTGGAGTACTTAAGTTTAGAAAGTTCTCATCTTGAATGGGTGATGAGATGTTGAGAGGTGACGAGTCCAGGATGAAGAGTTCAAGTTAACGAAGCAACAAGATCGAACGCTAATCCTAGAAGTTTTATTAAGTGGCTTGTTTGAAGGTGATGAGGTTGAGGATTTAGTCATTTTGACTTTGCTTTAAGAAATGCTAAGCTTGGGAGAAGTAATAGTTGAAAGTGTGAAAATGACCATCCTAAATGTGTTAATTTATGGAACTAAGGATTCATGGAGAAATGTGTTTGATTTGATGTTGATCCATAGAAAGTTGGTGGTTTCTAATGAGATGGAAGTGTTAAGAGCATGTCAAACATCCTAAGTGGTAAATTAGAGTGCGTGATTTAGTAAAATTCAGCAACTTACCTGCAGTATCCACGACACCAAAAATTTACACGGACAGAACCCAATTTTTGGTTCCGGATCGTCCGACAGGTGAATTGGCGGCACCAATTATTATAACGGACGGAACCAAATTGGATTGTCCGAATAAAACCAGGCCGCGTGCGAAATGTTCACAAAGAGTTTTTAAACCCTTAGAACTTTTCAATCACGAAATTTTCTTAAAACATATGGAGATAATTATTTCGTTAGAGCAAGCAATAACACATATAAACACACAGAGCATGTATTTCCAATGGGGATTCACTAAAAGTGAAAATGGTGAAAATTTGATAACATCAGAGTTCGAATGTTATCCCGCATGACAAAGTTAGTTCACATCATTGTTTTAAGTTTAGTTATCATTCTAGAAAGCGAAAACACATAAAATACATCATACAACATTATTTTGGTTCTTGTGCCAAACACTCCTTAAAGCTTCATTTTAACACTTGAACTTATATGCGGGAGATTATGCAAAACAACATTTTTAAAGTACTTGACTAATTTACTTAGTACTCATTCCTAAGTGAGTTATGAACAGATGTTAGTATAACATATGCAAAGAAGGTGATCTAAGTCTATAAGCGATGGTAAAACAATTTTCCAACTTAGTGCACAAAATCTAGTAAATGTTCTATTGTGCATAAACAAGAAATCGACAAACAAGCGAATAAATGACATGGCAAGATTGACACTTATGTTATACAAACAAGCAGGTGTAAACAACAATTTGAAAATAAGTAAGCAACATATATGTAAACAACATAAACAAGTAGTCATTTAGCATATCATAAAATAAAACACTTTTCGTCATTTTGCGATGTATACCAAGCATGATTAGTTTTCTTTAAAAATATTTCCAAATTATTTAGTTTCAAGTGAAATTATATCAATGTTCTAAATTACCAACTTAAATTGCTTGACTCAAAAATTTGAGTTTTTATGTTAAAGCGAAACTTAATATCTTGGACATACTGTAGTATTTGGTCTATTTCACTTATTTAAATGTAGACTCGGGCCATGAGAGTATTTTTAAATGAAAGTAGACTTAATTCTCTTTAAAATGATATGTGGCTCGACTCGTACGAACTTACGGTTAATTAGTTATTATTTTTTTAAGTTGGCTAAAAGCGCATATTGTCGAGCAGTAACCAAGGAACCAAAAATTTACAAGGAGGAACCCTTTTTGGTTGCCCAATCAAATCAGTGTCCTGCATTGAATGAACAAAAAATATACTTACACATAGAGAGAAAGTGTAGAACTTACTAGATTTGATAGAAAATATAATACACATATTTTATTATCATTCTTACTAATGTGACTTATCTAAACATTTAACAACAAAATTTCTAAGTATAATTAGCAAAACATTTTTCATATTAAAAACCATTTGTTTCAAAATAAGAGCTCTGAGGCTCGATACCACCAATTGTGAAAACGTAGAGGGGGGTGGGGTGAATACGTTACCGTTTAAAAACTTTGAATCTTTAGTATCAAATTGCTTATGAAGTTTGTTATAATATGAAAGTGTCAATTATCGTTTGTGACTAATATAAAACTTAGTAAACCAAGTTGTCACACAAACATGAACATCAAACCACATCACAAGCAATAGTATAGTGCAATTATAAAAGTAAAGAGATAAAGAAAGGAAAGTGCAAACCGAACACGAGGATTTATAGTCGTTCACGGATCTCCTCTCCGCCCTACTCCACTCCCCGAGTACCCAACTCGAGAGTTACTTCACTAAATCAACAAGCTCCCTTCTCGGCAGAGAAAACCTTACAATCACCGTTAAACACTTTTTCCGGTACAAAGCTAAATACCGGGTTCTAGTTCGAGGTAGAACCAACCTAACGCCGCCTATACAATATTTCCGACACTAAGCTAGATGTCGAGTTCTTTCCGGGAACAACCACTCCCGTTATGTTTTATGGCCCAACATAACAAACCTTGTGTTATATGGCACAAACACATAAACCATCTAATCTAAGTTGATGAGAAATGTTGTGATGATATACTAATGTTTACAATGATTATCCATGACACAAATGTCTAATGGATATGAATGACTAATCTAAATGATCTTCTTAAATAAGAAGTCTTCAATCAATGAGGATAACAAGAGATCTTGAATCTTCATATGTTGATATGCTTTGGTGAATGAGGATGGCTAGATCTTCAAGCTTTCTTTGGTTGATCAAAATGTAAAATATGCTTACAACAAAGATGAATGTTAGAAGCATTATGATCATGTGATGGTGAGGGTGATTGATGTATGTTGCTACATGGTTATCTATAGATATAAGTGATGCAAGAATGATAGAGAGAATGCGTGTTGGAAGGGATGAAGAAATGATAAAACAATGGGTTGGTATTTATAGCCAAAGTGGTAATCAAAAAGAATCTTTATAAAATCTTTCCAAGATCTTGCAAATCTTCTAAAGATCTTAAAGAGATATGATGATGCATGAAGTGATGTAAAAATGCATTTACATTTAGATTAAAATGTTCATGAAAATAAACTTGTAAAATGTATTATGTAACTAGTTGATAAAATGTCTAGTTGCCTTTTATAAAATAAAATATCTAGTTGAGTGCTTGTCAAAATAAAATGTATTTTGTCAAGTGTAAGTAAACTTTAGTACTTGTATGAATATTATAGTTAGTTTACTTGTACAAATAAAAGTATATATTTGTTAGACATTTTACAAAAGATGTATTTGTATAAAATACTTGTGAATGCAAAATGTAAAATGAGGTTCGAAATAGAATGGTTAACCTATTAAAAAACTTAGTGACTCTAAAGCGATTTTTAAACATTCTAAATGATTTGTTAATGGGTTTGATCATAATGCCACATAACAAACATGTACGAACCTGTGTTGTAACATATGAGGACTTGAGACATCTAGAGGTGTTGAATGTATGTTGAGACAAAATGTGATTACGAGTAACTTGTACATTTTACGTTTTATATTACAAGTTACATGTTTGTCATCAATCAAAACAAACGAGACTGTATAGATTAAATATCGTAATATTTGCACTAACACTATGGTTGTTTGTGGTCTACGATTTTCAGCTGCCAATGTATCTAGGAAACAGATAAAGGGAAAAGGATGGCGACTAGCATTTGGCTTGCTTTAGGAACACAAATCTTAAGCTATGTATTCGCTTAGTGTGTGCTGTGCCACTACATTTGCCTTCCGTGTTATGAATACTACATATACACTCCTAAGAAATCTCATGAAACGTTTTTATATTGATTTGCTAAAACACTTATCTTTCAGAAACATTGTACTCTCCAACCGTAGTATTTCAAAATAATGTTCTTACATATTTCTTTTTGTAGGCTGACCAGCCCGATGAGTGGATAACTGAAATTAATCAGCCTGCAAAGACAAGTTGCAGTTGGAATGGGCATTCCTCTTTGGAAAATTTGTGGTATGGATGAATTTTTTGTATTGAAAAGACAGTACTTTAAAGCTATCTGCTAAATGTACATTTTGTTCTTTCTAATTGTTCTTATATTTTCACTTTTTTTTTAAATAAGACGGTTCTATGGAATGGATATTTTGTTAATGCAACTCCGTATGACTTTGACAAAGCATAGTCGATTATGTTAGGATTTGGAAATCCAGTAGTTAAAGTGTCACCACCTCGGTATATGTAATCGTTAGATAGCTCGTAGTCGTAGTGATTTTTATGTTAAGTAGTAGTTAGTTATGTAACACCGCGTGGAGACGGGCGGTGAGTCTTTACCCTCTGTATGCGATCCGACCCATTGTGTGGCGCTTTTATTGTAAGACTATAAATACTCTCTACCTCCCAAGGTAGAGAGTTGGAGCTCATAATAAGATTTTTCTTTCTCTCACGTTCCCTAAACCTCTAACTTTCTCTCTCTAGAACTCATAATACGTCTACTTTGTTTGTGGTTTGATGTGTATGTGAAATCCAATATGTTACAAATGGTATCAAGAGCCATGGTTTGATCATCTCTTACATATCTTTGGATTTCTAGTGACTTTTAGGTAGTTTTAGAGTTTGAAAAGGTTTAGTGGTTTTTGCATCATTTGGATTATTTCTAGTGTTAAAGTTTGAATCTTGGGTGTTGTTTTGTGTTTAGAATCATTGTATGTGCTTAAGTTTTGATTTGGTAAGCTTGAATCATCGTGGTTGGGTTGTTTTTGGATTGAAAAGTGGTGTTTATGTGATTTTCTTGGTAGCGACTTGAGCCACGGATAAGTTTTCTTGCTAGCGACTTGCTTTGTAATTTGGTAGCGAGTTGTAGTTTACGGACTTAGCGAGTTGAGCTAGCGACTTTATTGAGACAAGTTCGACAAAAGCGATTTTAGTGGATTCTCCACTACGGGTAGCGACTTGGTGAAAGTTAGCGATTTGTACTTAAGTTTGTTAGCGACTTGGTGTTAGCGATTTGGTGCTTAGCGAGTTGCTCTTTAGCTTACTCTGACAACTTAGCGATTTGGTGCTTAGCGAGTTGCTCTTTAGCGACTTGACAACTTAGCGACTTGCTGTCAAAATTTTGCTAGCGACTTGGTGCTTAGCGAGTTGTTAATTTAGCGACTTGACTGTGTCTTAGAAACTTGGTATTATAGCCATGGTGCTCACTGACTTGGTTCGTGGTTTTCAGCTTATTTGATTGACTCTATCTAATACGGTTTTCTCTTGATTTAGTAAAATCTCGTGAAAGAATCTATTTCCGGTTTAATCATAGAGTTATAAAATCCCATTTAATCTGTCAACATGTCTACCAACGTTCCTACAATCATCTCCACTGTTTTCGAGGATGTTCAAGCGGTGGTTCCGAGATACTTTCTGTCCACCCATGCTTGATGAATCGACTACGATTCTTGGGCTCAACGAATCGATGCGTCTTGAAAGGAAAATGGGTCAACATTCTCAAATCCATTGATGAAGGACCGCTTGGGTTGAGACTACTAGAGACATAATTGATACTGAAGATGATGGTACATTGATTTACTGAATGGATGACTCAAAGATGTATGATGAGCTCAATGATAAGAGAGAAGAAGAGATTCGATGCGATATCGTGGCTTCTAATATTATATCCGCAAGGTCTTCCAAAATAAATCTACAAGCTTATCAATCACAACACTTGAAGCAAAGGCATGGGATAATGTCAAGATGCTTCTCCTCAATTGACTATTGAAGATAGAGAATCACAACTATATGATGAATTTGAGCATTTCAAGATGAAACCCGATGAGAGTGTCTATGAGTACTATGTGAGATTCCATAAGCATGTGAATGACATGAGGAACATCAAAATGACTATGCCAAACATTAATTTGAACTCAAAATTTGTGAACAACATGAACTAATGGCAATTGTCACTTCAGAAGCTCCTAAAAGGATTGAAGAATACTAACTATGAGCAATGCCTTCCTAAACTTCGTAATGAGAGACATGCTATGTTTGAAAAAGATTCGGAATAGCCAAAACCAATCAGTGGAGAAACAAGTTCATCTAATGATTCAAGCTGCCTTCTACTCAAACATTGGAATTACCACCAAAGCATCTCAAGTTATACCCATGGGTAATGGTAATCACAAACTCATACCCGATCCTATGTTCAAACAAGTCTTTGATGCACATGTGGAAACTTCATCAATCACCGGCTCTCTCGGATTAGTTAAAACATGAACTCTTCCCACACACCAACAATAATCTGAATCGCATCCAATCCACACAATCAAGCTCAATCGGCCGATGGGAAGGTTATGGTGCAACCAGCTCAAGAAAGGCGTGATCGAGAAGGGGTGGTGGGTGGAGGCTATGGTGGAAATCAATCGAAGGATTGGAAATCAAGGACAAACTAAGCCTATCAAATGTTACAAGCTGTCTTTGGTGAGGGACACATTGCAAGAACCGCACATCACCAAAACGCCTCGAATCTTAAGTACTTGGGGATAAGATGTTGCTTGTGCAAAGCTCATGGATAATGGTGCAGCTTTGGATGAAGAGGAGTTGTTGTTCTTCGAGGGAAATTCTAAGACCTATGATGCAAATGTGGATGAGCAAACCAATTCGAGATAGGTTACAATCATGAATGTCTTTCAAGTCGCATGTGATGCATACGACTCTATGTTGATGATGGACCCTCATTGCACAAACAATTTTCATGGCTAGCATTTCTCCAATGGTCTCTCCTAAGGTCTCTTACTCACAATCTTTGAGACTTAGAATCGATATTGATGATGTGGGTAATAGCAATGTTGTCCCATATGATCAATATGTGAAACAAAGTGAAAGTGAGATTGTCACCAAATGAGTAATGATCTTCTACTGTCGAATAATGACTATGTCTTTGATGAATTCACCATAAGATGTGCCTCAAGATTTGTTATCTCCGAATCAATGCCTATAAAGAACGTGTGCTATTTATGAACAACGTGCTAAATTTGAGTTGACCACCGTGGCGGGAAATGGATGACCAAATGCATAAACTATTAGAAAAAGTGGGTTTAGAAGAAGTATTAAAACAAGAGTTAAACTCCTTACAAGAAAAGCTTTCTAAAACTGCTAAGCAAAACAAGAACTTCAAGAAAATGTTAAAATGCTTAAGCAAGAATTCAATGCTAAGGAATCAAAACTTTTGAATGATTTTTCTAATCTAAAAACCTTGAAAAACAAGCTTGAAAATAAGTTGTATGTACAAGGAAATACCATTCAATTTGCTTCACTTAATCACTAAGCAATACGAGTTTTGAGTGATAAGCATAGTACTCCCCTTGTTGAGGAACCAAATCCAGAAGTTGTTAAAAGGCTAGAGCTGCCCATAAGGTTATTTATGATGGCAATGAAATTATTAAGCCTAGGACGAAACCTAGCTACTGGGAGAAGATAAGAAAAGATGAAGTCACTAGGGAAAAGATGAACAAGAAACTAGATGATCCTAAAGAGAAGAAAATAAATATCACACCCCATGATTACAAGGAGAATTGGATTTCCTTGAACAAGTTTAAGCCTCAGACATTGTTAACACCGAACAAGTGTTCAAGAAAAGGATTTAGATAAGCAAAAAGAAGAATCTTGTTGTAACAAACCCCCTTTAGGAAAAAATGCTTGCCATCTTGTGTATCCTCTAATACACCAATGCATTTAGTTCCTAGGACTATTGCCACTAAAAGCAAGACCTTAATCAGTCAATATGTTATTTTTCAACTATTTGTCGATTTTCAGAAAACTTGTAAGAAAAGGATCACACCCACCGGTATAATCGAAGGGGAAAGGGTTTTGAGCAAACTAAAGAATGTTATTTAACTCAAGTCATGCCTTTCTTTAAACAACTAAAAGATCATTTTGAAAGTCTTAAAAGGGAATGAATTTAGACATTAAAGAAATGGAAAAAGATTTGATGCAATGATACTTGAGGTTAGTGACTATGAGCGTGCACTAAAATATAATGAGCTTGAGAGGAAGAACTTGCATACATTGAATGAGACTCTTTATCTTGAATGTGTTGCTCAATATGTGTTTTCTTGCTACAAATTGTTCCATTAATGCTTCTCAATTTCATGAATTATCTTTGCTCGAAAGTTTGATCGTGTCATTGAGCTTGAAAAGATTAATTCGAAACTTAATGAGAAAATTGATCACGATGATCACGATAATTTGGTAAAGCATCTTTCTAAACTAGAAGTTGAACATTTTGATTTACAACTAAAATATCAACATCTAAAGAAAATGTTAAAACCTCAAATATCAAGACATCCTTGGATGTTCCTGAATTTGATGCAGTTTTGAAATTAGCAAACGTGATGAACAGATTCGAGCTCATTGTAACACGATCAAAAAGTTGAAAGCCCAAATCTCTCAATTAAAGGGTGAAAAGAACAATGTGACTGGATCCCAAATGCCTTTTCCTTTAGATTCTCAAGATTTCAAACTTTTCATCTTCAAAACTTAGTTAATGCCTTACAAAAGGAAAACGAGAGTTTTCTAGAAGAAAATGAAAAGGTTAAGCGACACTTTAAAGAGTTATATGATTCAATGAAAGTCACTCGTGACCAAAACAACGAAAAATAACGTCTTTACAAAAGGAAATTGAGAATCTGGAGAGTCGGAAATGGGAACCGCCATTGTTTGTAATAAGAATGTTGTCTCAAAGTCATCCTCGACCGAAATACCTTTATCGGGACCTAATGTTAAATACATTCCTCCTCATTTAGGAATAATGAACCGTTTTCATGACTATTGTGCTTATCTTAAGGATAGTCTAGAATGTCTCCGTGAGATTGTCGAAGAGGATTTCATTAACAAACCTCTTGATATAGAAATTAGGTTTGCTTGCCTCCAGGCCAAACGATCTCAAGAGCTGCTAGAATGTGTAATTGCAACATGTCCTAAATCCTTAGGTGCAAAAGGAAAAGCTATGATGCCTTGTTCTATGCCTAGTGCCAAGCATTCAAACCATTCTAGGCCCGGTTTTAAGAAAGTGAACATCAATGTGCCTTCTAGTACGATCCCACGCCTAGTTCATGAATGCAAAAAGTAGATCAACCAACTAATGTTCCCATAATTCCTTCTACAGGAGTAATAAGTGACATTAAAGCAAGCGTGTCAAAGCCTCCAGGGCAATACCAAGCAAGATAGGACCCTAAGAATGTGCATTGGAAGAGAGTAGAAGACCAACCTAGGAACTTTAAGTTTATGTTGAATAAAACGAATCGTGTTGATTCTAGTATTAGCCATAGGCATACTATAATTAATTTGAATTCACGATACTATTTGCAAACCATGTAATGATGTCTGTATATGCGTATGAATTCATTGCTAATCATGATTATGGTGTGAATGCTTTGTCTAATCTTTGTCAAATGCCCGCTTAAAATTGTTAACGCTAATAATCATGCTAAGAAGGCTAAAAGGCAAAGACGAAAGATTGTTAGAAAATAGTGGAAACCCCGGAAGAACATTTATAAAGATAGGTTATTATTGGATAGCTTTTGGCCATAAGAATAATCAGTTTTGCCCTCAAACTGCTAAGACTATGCCTATTAGAAAATGGATGCCTCTTGGTAGAACTATTCCCTAGAAGTGAACATACTTTGAATAGGTCAAATACGCACACCAAACATCGCATCTATTCCTAATGATTCCATTGCTTCTACTTTTGATATGGATGTTTCTATTTCGATGGGTGTTCCAATCTTTATTTACTAACCAAGTGGAACCCATTCTTGCATGGGGATCCTAATTGTCCAGTTATCCATTCTTGTTGCGTGGTTCAACTGCTAGTCGTTCAAATCGCTCGGGTACTTGGACTCAGATTTCGTTCCAAGCATATGGTGACCGAGACCGGTCGCTCATGAACGCGTTGAGCAAATTCATCGGAATTTGTTAGATTCGGAATGACCATTTTGGAGCAATTATGGGTTATGGTGATTATGTAGTTGGCAAAAGTGTAATCTCGAGGGTATATTATGTGGAAGGTCTTGGTCATAATTTATTCTCGTTGGTCAATTCTGTGATTCCGATCTAGAGGTGGCCTTTAGAAAACATACTTGCTTCGTTAGACAACTTGATGGTGTGGAACTATTAAGAGGTATTCGAGGTTCTAACCTATACACCATTTCTATCGAAGACATGATGAAGTCTTCCAATCGCTTTGTCAAAGGCTTCTAAAACAAAGTCATGGTTATGGCATCGTCGTCTCAATCACTTGAACTTGGCACCGTTAATAACCTTTCCTAGAAAGGATCTTGTCGAGGCTTGCCTGCATTAAAATATGAAAAAGATCATCTTTGTTCAGCTTGCCAATTGGGTAAAAGCACGAAATATACTCACAAACCAAAACCACACCAAGAATGGAAGTTCTTCATACCCTTCATATGGATCCAGGCGCCCAATGAGAGTGCAAACTATTAATGGGAAGAGATATGTGTTAGTAGTGGTTGATGACTACTCTCACTGGGTTAAGTTTTTGAGGACAAAGGATGAAAATCGGATGTCATCATTAAACTCATTAAACGCTTGTTCCGACTCAACAAACAAAGTGAATCGATCCAGATCGACAATGGAACTAAGTTTGTTAATAAAGAACTCAATGAATTTTATGGAAATGTTGGAATGGGTCCCAAAGAAGTGTCCCCGAACTCCTCAATAGAACGGTGTAGTTGAAAGAGAAATCAACTCTTGTGGAAGGACAATGCTAATTTATTCAAAGGTTCCAATGTTTCTATGGGTGAAGCTATTGCATTGCTTGTTACACTCAAAATCGATCTTTAATTCACACTTCTCATGGAAAGACTCCTTATGAACTTTTCCACAATAGAAAACCTCGATCTATCATATTTTAACCGTGTGTTTGGTGCTTATGTTATCCAACTAATGATGGTCAAGACTTAGGAAAACCGAGAGCTAAAGCGGACATTGGGTATTTGTAGGTTATGCACCAAACGAAAAGGTTACCGAATCTACAATAAGAGAACCGAAACATCATGGAAACAATTCATATTACGTTCGATGAGTGACCGTCAAATGGCTCTGGACAATCCAGTTCGACCCAAGACTTCAAAATAGTCCCATTGGTTCATCTCTTGTACCAACTCATTCCTCTCCAAAGAACTCCATATGTACCTCCATGGAAGATGATTTAAAGAAATTGTTTGATCCAATGTTTGATGAACACTATGAACTGAATGCCGATGAAATGTCGCCTCATCAACGAGGTCGCCTATCACTGGAATGAAGTGAACCCTTCGCCTTAATTTCATTAAGTCAAGAAGCGCCGCCGCGATCACTCTGTCTCATCAACAAATCATCAATCTCAAATGTACATCATGGAACTGTTTTTCGCATCAATGATGAAGTTAATCCCTTTGCTACTCCTGAAGATGCTCCATTTGAAAATATCTTTGCTCTGAATCATAATCGAACCATCTTCTTCGTGAGATATCGACTCGCTACTTCACCCGGTCCCTCAACAACAACCACATGAACACCTCAGAAAATGGACTCATGATCATCCATTAGACAATATCATTGGAAATCCCTCTCGTCCAGTATCAACACGGAAACAACTTGCAACCGATGCCTGATGGTGCTTCTTCAACTCCATTACTCTAAGATCGAACCAAAAGATGTTAAAACCGCCATGAATGAAGACAGTTGGTTCAATGCCATGCAAGAAGAAATTCATGAGTTTGATTGACTTGATGTATGGGAATTAGTACCTGCTCCAGATTGTGCTATGATCATTGCTCTAAAATTGATCTTCAAAGTAAAACTTGATGAGCATGGTGATGTGTTAAAGAACAAGGCTCGATTGGTTGCTAAAGGATACCGACAAGAGGAGGGTATTGACTTTGAAGAATCTTTTGCTCCTCGCTGCTCGGTAATCGAGGCAATCGTAATCTTCTTGGCTAATGCTTTGCTAGTAAGAACATGGTAGTCTATCGATGGATGTAAAGAGCGGCATTTTAACGGGAGATCTTAAAGAAGTCGCTCACGCCACCAACCCTGAAGGCTTTGTGAATCCAGAGCATCCTACTCACGTTATCATTTGAAGAAGGCTCTTTACGGTTTAAAGCAAGCCCGCATGGTATGATACACTATCAGGTTTCTTCTATCTACCGGATTCAACAAAGGAGCATTGATCCTACATTGTTCACCAGAAGTCGTCAGCAAACATTTAATTCACGTTCAAATTTATGTTGATGATATCATCTTTGCCTCGACTGACCCCAATGAGTGTGACCGCTTTTCAAATGAAATGGGTTCTAAATTTCAAATGTCAATGATGGGACAAATGTCATTTTTCTTAGGATTACCAATTTCTCAAAGTCCTCGAGCATTTTATAAATCAATCTAAATATGCAAATGAGATTTTAAAGAAATTTGGATTTGATTCAAGTGTTGACACTCCCATGATTGAAGCGTACTAAACTAGATGAGGACCACTCGTGGATCTTGGTAGACCAAATGAAATATCGTAGTATGATTGGATCCCTGATGTACCTCACGGCTAGTAGAATTTACATCTTGTTATTCGCTGCTTGCATGTGTGC
Source organism: Chrysanthemum makinoi (assembly GCA_910596185.1). NCBI lineage: Eukaryota > Viridiplantae > Streptophyta > Magnoliopsida > Asterales > Asteraceae > Chrysanthemum > Chrysanthemum makinoi. The sequence goes on from OU343219.1 coordinate 26,046,885, forward strand.
TACCCGAACTAAGCCTACTAAAAAGCACCTTGAAGCGGTTAAACGGGTCTTCGTATTCCAAGGAACCATCAATATGGGACTTTGGTACCGGGACACCGGAGGTATGTCACTAACAAAATTCTATGCAGTCGATCATGCAGATGTCAAGATACTCGTCGTGCATTCCGAGGTGCTCGCTTTGGGTGATAAGCTTGTGTGGTCTTCAAAGAAGCAAATGAGTACTTATTTCCTCTCAAGTTGAATACATAGCCATGTCATCTTGTTGTGCTCAAATCCTATGGATGAGATCCCAATTATCTGACTATGGCTTTGAATTCAACAAAATCCCTTGTACTGTGATAATAAAAGTGCTATTGCTCTCTCATGCAACAATTTTCAACACTCAAGAGCAAAACACATCGACATCGACATCATTTCATCGGGAGCAAGTGGAAAACGTGTAGTGGAACTCTATTTTGTGGAGTGGAATACCGGTTAGCACATCTTCACCAAAGCTCTTCCAAGAGAACGCTTTGAGTTTATTCTTCCACGAATTGGCTTGAAAAGCCTTCAATAAACACTCAAACGTTCAGAGGAAGACGAGGAGTAAAGGTCTTTCCTTCATATACCTTGTATATATTATCAAAAACAAAATACAAAATTATAAAACTTTCAAAATCTATAAAAAAAAAAAAATGTCATTTTGTCATGCTTTTCTCGTTGATAATATCTACGGTCTTAATGTTTGTCATTCAAAGAATGACACGGACTTTAGATGTTGTTCAATTCTTTAAATATATATATATATATATATTTGGAGGAGAAACAATGGTGGTCTTGTTATTTGAGCGTGCAGAACCAGCTTTAAAGAAAGAACAGAGCCATGCTTTATCTCATGTTTCAATCCTAATGCTCACGATTCTAAAAAAAAGCGTTTGTCATTAACAAGACAAATGTTTAACTTCAAATATTTTTCCTTTAAAGATTCCTCCGAAAAATATTTTGCAATCTTATGAAAACTCAATTGTTTTGAAAACACTTCGGACTCTATTTTTGAAAATCAAAGAACTTATCAAGTGTCAAAATCTCAATCCATCAATCAGCGACTTAGTCATTGATTGAGGGGAGAATGATTTTTCAATTAAAATCAAAAAGTGTTATTTTTAAACAATTGGCACTTAAATGAGTAAGGTCTACTCTAAATGGTTTACAAAATGTTACACAATTGGTTCCGGACCTTGGTTATTATTATGTTTTCAAAAGATAAACATGCATGTTTAATCAATGGAGTTTAAAGTCTCAAAATCCAATCCTTATCTGATTAAAATGCTTTCACAATCAAGTCACAATTCTCCTTAAAAGCTTTCAAAATCAATTTAAATCTACAGTGATCACAAATCTCAAATGAGTTGATAAGTGTGTGATCGGGGAGAATTTGTGATTTAAATTGGATTTAAACTGATAATTCGATAAATGGTTTCATAAGTGATTAGCATGTTTACCTCCCCATAAGTGACAAACGATTTCAAATTTTCCATGCACATGTTGAAGGGGAGCATCTATTTTAAACCTCAAATTATTGAAACGTGATTGAATTGTCTCTAAGTGCAAGTTCCTTCTAATATGTGCAAAACTCTAATATGTGACAAAGCGATTTCTTCGAGGCACATATTGAGGGGGAGCAAACTTTTGAAAACCTCATCCTTCCTTAAAATGTTTTATCTACTCAAATTGATTAGGAAGTGATGATGATCATTTTAGAAAATGTTAATCAAAAGATTGGACCTTTCATTCTTAATCTAACGATTTCAAAGATCTCTTGCCTCCATGTGCTAAACAAATCTTAAATTTTTATGCATATGTTGAGGGGGAGCATTTCTAAAATATCAAAACAATTAAGATGCAAAATGCTTTGATTCTATATCACAAGTATCTTGATTGAGTTTTCAAATGGTTTCAATGGCAGATGAACAATACCAAAAAGACCGACCAACTTTACTTTATGTATGGTGAGATAAGGATGATAAGGTTAGGTTGAGGTCCCATGATCCGCTAGAACCGGAGGGATCTACCCAGGGACAATCAACTAGATAGTGTAGAAGTCCTTAGGTATGATGAAAAAAGGAGAAAAATGAGATTATGGGAAGAGTGCGGATCGAGATCGAGCCAATTACTCGAATAAACCCAACAAGGTTCTAGTAATGAAGTCTCGTAAGTAAAGGGGTTGAAGAATGAAAAAAGAATTGAATGTGAAAAAGGGTGAAAAGAAATAGCCCTCCATTTATTCAACTATAGAGCAAACGGGTTCAATTCATATACTACGGTGGTTACCAAGGTAACATCGGTATTGAAGACAAGACGCGTCATGGACCCAGTGGACGACCGCACTACAACTTCCAAACCACTCAAGTTCCTCTTAAAAGGGCTTGTTTCATTCTCACGGGGAACTTACATAATCTATAGACTTTCTCTTTAGAGATTGTTGATATTTTAAGAAGACCCTCTCCCTAGTCTCCCGCATAGGAACCAAATATGCACAATTGAGTCTAGAGCCACGAGATCATCATATAAATCTCTTTAGGACACTCTCAATGAAGACTCGGTTCACACAATGTGGAAAGGAGATTATATCTTATGAGTCTACACATTATCCTTGTGGTATTGCCGTAACATCTAAGTGATATGCAAACATATTCACGATGAAGATGCAGGAAAGCCTTCGAGCCAACATCAAACAAGCTCTTGGTAGGTGGCATGTGAGATCTATCCAATAGACCAACCATGTGACAACCGAGTAGTAAACAATGGAGAGATTCAATCTTTGAATCTATCCCGTTCAGTTATGGATTGACGATACCTTTGAAAACCGGTCGTTGTGCTTAAAAACTCTTTTCTTTAGCACATCGACCGTACTATATTTCTCAAAATAAAGGTGTTTTGATTGATAATTGATTTTCATTAAAAATTCGTTGTATTGCAAAACAATTTCTATTGAGCAATACACGATTGTTGTTCAAATCTCTTTTCATCAATCGCTGAATCTCGCTTACCGTTCACTCACTGTTGTTCTTTGAGACGCTCCGATGGAGAGCAGAACAAATATAGAGTACCGCGTAACCCTCGGTCAAGGAAATTCTTCGAATTATACCCTATCACAAAGATTTGTACCACCACCGTAATACTCAATTCATCAAAAGTGATCAAAGACACTTTCACGCTTTATTGCTAATCGCTTTATGCGTGCATACCCCGACAAGCAGGCTGATCGATCGGAGCGTCAATCCATAGTCGCATGCTCACACAACACATTCATATCTAAAGAAATCATGATTAGTGCATCAATGACTCGGATATTTTCACTCCATGCTTCGCTACGCCGCCAATATATCATGAATCAACGAAAGCTTCCGCTACTCCGATAAGAATAAATCATGATCCGTAATGTGAGCATGACGTCCAAAAAGTCACAACATCACATAATACCAACACCACAATGGATGAGTCGTGAGATTTTAATGTTAAGATGATCTCAAAAATCTAACTCAAAACTCATTATCACGTGGATCAATTAAAGACCTCCACTCAGATTATCCAAACATGCAAAAATGAAGAATCAAAGACTACGAGCTACAGAACAAAGAACATGAACAAGAATCCAAGAACTATCTCAATCTAATATCTGTTTGTATTCTATGTAATTTTAATGTGTGTTTGAGATCTCCTTAGGGAGATTGTTAGGATTTGGAAAATCCAAGAGTTAAAGTGTCGGTCACCTCAAGTATATGTATTTGTTAGAAAGCTCAGAGTCGTAGTTATTTGATGTTAAGTAGTATTTAGTTGTAACACCGTGGAGGACTGACGGTCTTTACCCACTGTATGCCCTGATCCACAGCCCTAGGTGGCGCTGTTTGTAATAAACTATAAATACCCCTACCTCCCAAGGTAGAGGGTTGGAGCTTCAATACCATTTTTCTTTGTTTCACATAGTTCCCAACACTCTTCCCTTTCTCTCTCTAGAACTTTCTCTCTCTAAACATATTAAACGCCCCATAGTGATTATAGTTTAGTGTGTTTGTGAAATCCTATATCTTACAGTTTGGTACAAGAACCAAAAAATGATGTATGATTTATTTTATGTATTTTAACTTTCTAGGATGATAACTAAACTTAAAACAATCATGTGAACTAACTTTGCCGTGCAGGGGATAACTTTTTGATGTTATCAAATTTTCACCGTTTTCACTATTTAGTGAAAATCGCTAGCCCATACTTGAAATACATGCTCCCATGTGTTTATATATGTGTTATTGCTTGTTCCTAACCAGAAATAATTAACTCCATATGTTTTAAGAAAAATTACAGGATTTGGAAAAGTTTACGAGGGTTAAAAAATGCCTCTTTGAAGAAAACTGGTCACCACGGATTTGACGGACGCAATTTTTTGGTTCCGTCCGTGTAAAAATTTGGTACCGCCAAAAACACATAGCCGGATCAGACGAAACCAAAAACTGGGTTCCGCCTTTGAAAATTTTTGGTTCCGTGGGTGACCTGCAGGTATGTTTTTAAATTTTGTTTAATCCCGCACTCTAGTTCACTTTTTGTTACTAGAATACTTTTTAGTGTTATTCACTCACATTAGGATAACTTTTGCTCTCTTAGACCATTAGGATATGCATTTACCAAAATTTGTCTATCCATCCAAGGAATTCATCTAAGGAAGGAACCATAACTTTGGTTCCTTTTCCCAACTTCAACCATTTATTGTGATATTCTTTCATATTCACTCAACACATCCTCAATGGATTGACTTAGGATGTTTGACATGCGCTTAAACACTTTCATCTCATTAGAAACCACCATCTTTGTATGGATTAACATCAAATCAAACACATTTCTCCATGAATCGTTAGTTCCATAAATTAACACATTCAGGATGGTCATTTTCACACCTTCACTATTACTTATCCTTAAGCTTAGCATTTCTTAAATCAAATTAAAAATAACTAAATCATCAACCTCAAACAAGCCACTTAAGAAAACCACTAGGATTAGCGTTCGATCTTGTTGTTTCGTTAACTAGAACTCTTCATCCTCAGACTCGTCACCTCTCAACATCTCATCACCCATTCGAGATGAGAACTTTCTAAACTTAGGAACTCTAACTCCACAACCAAAATCACCCACCATTATGACTACTTCACAACCATCCAAAACACCTTCACTACCAAAGTCTCCAAAACTTGTACCTATCGAACTTTGTGCAACACCACCAACATCTCCTCATCTGTTTGTGGATGACTTAGATGACTTGCCACCTAGACTAACAAATCCGGACTCATTATTTGCAAAGATATCATACACAAGTGTAACATATGACTATAGATATTGTTTTGTATCTACATGTTTTGCCTCACTTGGTTAGCATGAAAATAATGTGTCATCCTCCAAGACGATAAGGATTTACATCGATTCATAACTCACATGTATGTTAAAGATGTATTACCAAGTCTTGCTATCCTTGAGTGCAATCTAAGCTCTTTAATCTCAATAAGGTAGGATTGACAACCTAAGTATTTCATCCGAAATATTCAAGTATATGTGACTTACGATTATAGTAATTAAAAGTCATATCTGAAAAATAACACCCAAGTATTTTAACAACACATGTTAAAACACTAATCCTAAAATGAATCAAACAATTATCCTATCTCAACTAGAACACTTATCCAAAACAAACAACCCACTGTGGCACTTATCGCTCTTTGACACCTACTATCCCTCTTTGACACCTACTAGGGCACTTATCCCACTTTGACACCTTTGGTGGCACTTGTCCTAACACTCTCCCAATCAATAAAGCAAATGTCAATAGGTCTTCATCCTTGAACATCTACCACTTAAGCTCACTTGTTCTTTCACCATTATCTCATCACATTCACCTCTCATGGATATATCTCAGCCCCTAAGCTTCATAAACATGACCAAAACTTCAAGCACTTCACCCACTAGTTGTACCAACCAATTGAACCATAAGAATTAGTACCGTACTTGTTGTGTTCAACATCTATGGGCAAATAATCAAAATAAGTACTCCCATAGCACAACAAACCTCTACATCACCACATCCTTGTTTAGACACACTATAAGACCTACCACCTAGATAAAGCAATCCACCATCCTTACCATCATTTGAATTTGTTGAGTACATTGCTCAAAATGCCCTTGGGTCCAACACTCGTACTGAGTCACATGCATGTTGAACAAACTCAACCATACTTTCCCACCTATGAGGACTTAGCTGATTCATTATGGCTAGAACCTCAACTATCAAATGAGCATGATGCTCCTTGTAACTTTTGTCAAATTCCACTAGGTATAAGTAGTACTACCTTCACAAATTATCAAAGTATTAGTAATAATTTGTCGTTAAAATTCTGCATAAATTTCGTTAAACCTTAAATCAACATTTTAATAACATATGTTAAAATGCAATCTCAAAGCCAACATCATACACCCCGAGCAACAATGACTCTTAAGGAGTATACATAAGAAACTCGAGTAAATTCCTCTTGTCATCATCTAGTGAATATAATCTTGAGACCAAGTATATTTAGGATAGGACTATCCGATTCAAACACTTTGGCTTCATATCTTCATTTAGGAAAACATGATGTTTTGAAAAACATTATGCCTAAGAAATCATGCGTTAAGTTTTCATCTTGTTAAAAGGATATTCTATATCCTATGCATCATTCTCTCATTGTGACATAAATGTTTGTGTTACAATATATTTCATTACACCTTATTGGCTAAATGATCTTGAAACAAACATCTACAAGTTTTAGGAACTAGCGTATCCAATTCACCTTGTCATACTTATTTTCATAAGAATGATAACTTTATCCCATGTGATAATCTCATTTGTTGAAAGATATTATTTGTATCTATTTCCTTTCAAGCGTACATCATAATCTAACCTTGCTCAAACCTTGTGCATATCCAAGGTTAAAACTACGCATCTCTAGAGCACACACAAGATCTATTGAAGTTGGTAACCTTACTTAGATTCTTGTCGAGTAAAGGGTTTTATATCAGACAGGTTACCCAACTTTCCCACTTTGTTCGCCTAAGTTACCAAACTTTCATCTTGTTCATTTAGGTTACTGAACTTTAGTTAAGCATTCAACCTCCATTTTTCAGTGTAATCAAAGTAACCCAAATGCATTTTTTTAGGTAAGTTAAGTAACCCAAATGCATTTTTTTAAGTAAGTTAAGTAACCTAAATGTCTCATTTTACAAATTCAGTAACCTGAATGTCAACTCCGTGTAGTCCAATACCCTGTTTGCACAAAAAAAAGTTTGGTAACTTAGGCAAATAAAGTTGGAAAGTTGGGTAACCTGTCTGATATAAAACCCTTGAATAAAAATCCAAAGAGCTTTCTTGAGAATATTCTTAATTTAACATATTCCATTCCCTGGTCTTAGATAATCAAATAACATTTAAAATACACACTTAAACTCAACATAAAAGATGTCATCCATTAGATCATACAATTAGCTATGTAATTTGAACAACCTTAGATTCTAAACAAAAGATTAAAACATATTGTTTGTTTTCTAAAAGTCAACAGACCATAGTTCATTTTTTTTGTATATTATGACATCTTCATCACCGGTAAGTTATATTGCATATTAGTTGAGTCACATTAAGCCAAGTATTGGTAAACTATCATCTTTTATACACTTTAATAGGCAAAAATAGGAGTTACCATCTTTCTACCATGAGAATGACTACTGGAGAACCTATTGTACTAGAAACTCAATTTGACCTAACGGTTGAATTGCTTCCAGGAGAGAAGTTGGGTATGTGAAACCACCTGTAAAAATGGTCGTGTTTAGCCTTAATTGAGCACCGCTAGTAATAGTCTCATATTCATTCTCGAACTTGAAAAAACTGTTTTCCTATACTTGCCTAAAGTAAGTGTTAAAATAATGATAGTTTGTCTCGCCTTAGGAATACCAATCAAACAAGTAGAAGATATGAATTTTCTTCCTTTAGTTTATTTAAACCACTTGCATTAAACATACATATGTTGATTACATGTTCTTGTTTAAAATGATCAATTGTATTGACATTTTCTTGGTGTTTGATATCTAGTTGATTAATTGTCAAATGTATAAACCCTAGAAAGGTCTTTGTCTTTATGATGCTTTATGCTACTTTATGTTAAGCGTAAACATGATTTAGATAATATTTATAGTTGAAGCAATTATGTCCCTTGTATGATGTTTCGCATGATTAACGTGTTACTTTTGAACTCATAATATGTCATTTTTTTATTGATGTATCCATGTTTGAAAGCTATTGTCTTTTGTTGATATTCCTTAAATCTATGCATAAGATGGTCTAAATGATACATGCTCCTTAATGTATAATTTAATCATGGCTTTCATGAATCTCCCGTCTTGCTTCTTTTGTGTCTTTGTCACACTATTTGCTTGCTACGTGTGCACTTATAATTTGTCAAAGTGCTTTTGGTATGATAAACTTTTAGAAGTCTTTTTATCCTACAAATTAGTCACATAGATTGTCGTATTTACTTATAGCTAAGTATGATTAAATGTCTAAGCCTAAACGACAAAATAATCTCAAAATAAAATGTCTTGAGTAATGTCGTATTATTGCATAATATGATTAATTGTGTTGATGCTATCTTGTTGTGTGGTGATTTCTTTTCCAGTGGTGGAATGTGTTGTTTGTATAGGATGCTTGTGCAGGTTTTACTGACCAGGTTTTAATATTTATTGTCTCGTTATACCTATGGTCTACCCTAATGCACTGTGCAGTGTACCCGGTCGTGTGTAGTGTAGTATTCGGTAAAACCGAGGTCGTCCCAAGAGCTATGTGTGCGGATTTTAACTAAGTCTAGGTGTCACAGATTTTTATTGGTTATGAGGTCGAAATGATTAACTACTAAAGACAAGAAAATAAAGCAAATAAAGGTAAGGGTTGTAATCAATAGAGGAGAAGTGTGCTAACCCAGTTAATCTTCCTATCATGTTAAGTTCACGCTAATTACTTCCAAGTGCTTCAAGGGGGTAAAAGTCGCTAGGACAAGATTTGGTCGGGTTCGTCCTAACCTATCGCCAAAGGTTTCCACGGAGATCATCGGTGACCCTCGAAAGTCCAGCTTGTTTTATTCCCCTAAGCCAAGTCATTAAGAGCCGCTACATGCAAGATTCATAACAATGAGTGCCCGGGTGCTAGCATCTTAAACACTCATCCCTAACTTCTTAAGTTCATCCAAACGGTAGGTGATTAGTTGGTCAAATCGCCCAAGCGAAGAAGGGTCGCCGGTTGGTCAATTCTTACCTTCCCACTCAGTCTAACTACTTAGTTCATTGGTCATATCTCCTAAGTAACTAGCCACTACCGCCATTCAAAACTATCAAAACAAGGGTAGCTACCAACAAACTATGCATGCATACACTAGAAACAATTATACGGAAACAATGTTAACATAAACAAAACAATCAAGGAATATAATGGCTAGCACCAGAGGTGCTTAGCCACTCATATTAACTAAAACAATCGATTCAATGTTTAATATATCGAAATACATGAATTGTGAAAGAAATGATAAAATGCTAATGCTTATCGTAGGGGGGTGATTTCTCCCTTAGAGATGGCTCCGTATGCTCCCTAAGATCTACGTTCAACCTTCTACCCACGTTCTCTGATTTGGTGTATGAAGTGAATGCATAGAAATGCTAGAATTTGGGCAGTATTTATAGGCCAGATCTGGTTACAGCGTAACTTAAGTTGAGAGTTACGCTGTAACATCTAATTCTTTGTAATTTGCTCTGGAAAAGGTGGTTACGACGTAAAATCAGGAATGAGTTACGCCGTATCTTCAATAAATCATGGTTACGCCGTAGTTGAGACAAGATTTATGGTGTAGCTTGCAGAGGCGCGAAACCTCATTTAACCTAATTAGTTACGGCGTAATCTTAGGATAGAGTTACGCCGTAAACTTCAGTTGAGTTGGTTTTTTGAGTCACGCTTCTGTTATGGAGTAATGTGAGAGGAGAGTTACGCCGTAACATCTTCAAAATGAGCATACTATCATATAACTTCAATAACTCTCCAAATCCGCGTCTCATTAGGTCCAATGCTCGTAATTTACCTGAAAGTGAAATATAGAGGAAAACAAGCGTAAATCCATATAAATGATATAAAATACGAGCATTATCAGGGGAAATTCACACTTAATATTCAGGATTATTTGATGTTATCAAATATCCCTCACTTGAACTCTACTTGCCTTCAAGTAGACCTTATTAGATAGATTCCTTAAAAGATATCTCCCATTACCTGAAAATTTTAAGTTTACAAATCCCTTATGCTAGAATAAAGCAAAGCTGAACACCTCACGAAATGGGAACAAAACACTTAAATCTCTCAACTATTCTAAGTGTCAATTTCGGGGTGATCACTCAACGCATAGTCATAGCATGTATTATATCATAAGTTTGGCGGTTACACAAATCTCCACCACTAGAGCTAAGGACTAAACAATTCTCGAAGGCAATATGGGTAGACACGACAAAGGTTAAGGGTGAGTCGTCATTACTAACTTGTCACGGCGAAGTGGACAAAATCAATGATACATGACCAAATCCATGGCCATGACACCAAAGATTGTTCGCTGCATCACCTAGACACGCTTCATGACTAAAGGGTAGGATAAGATATGGGATAAAATTGGTGTAAAATAAAATCAAGCAAATAGTCTAAATCTATAACCAAGTCATCACCACTTACCGTTCATCCAAAGTTCAAATTTCGAAGTCAAGAAACCGGATCATGATAATACCAGATAGATGTGCCATTAGAGGACGTCATGATAGGCACATTACCAACTCCATTCTTCAAATATGACCGAGGTGGCCTCCTCGATACTAAATCTATAATAAGATCATAGCATAGTGCTTATAACTTCGCACTTTACAATCAAATAAATAATTATAACACTTTTTTTTCGAATCCCATCAATTTTTTTTCCAAAAAACATAACAACTAAACATAACATCCCCCCACTTGAGAAGAACAATGAGAAATTGGGGGGTCTTCAATGATCTTTAAGAATATGTCATCGACGAAAGCGTGATTCCCGAACCTTTCCACTTGAACCTTGAATTTAGGCAAACAATGACTTCCCAATTACAAATAAAGAATACAGGGTAGGCTAAGGTGTAAGGGTGTAACGAAACAATATGTTGGGTAAAAAAATGAAAGGAATGGCTTAGATGGGTGTATCTAGGGGTATCTTGCACTAAAGGCAGTGTACGGGTTTAACATGGGGGTTGAGAAGTCGAGGTGACTAATCGAAAGACACACAATGATATGCTATATGGGTGATAATCCTATAATAATGCCTTCTTAAACAGAAAAGTCCAAATACATCGAGCTAACTCAACATACCTCGTCTATGGTCTCCAAATGATGCAAAGGCCAAGTTCTAAAGTTTACAAGCTACCGGCACACTCATAATTTGGTGGATTTGGGGTAAAAATTTGGAAACAGATAAGACTAATCTCACCATATAATATCAAGGGGTATAATGTTCACGGCTAAGGTCTAATGTAGTTAGGTTAAGAAAAACATGTCAAAATTTTAAAAATGGCATAATTTTTCAAAATAAACTAGAAAAACGAGGGTAAAATAAAGTTCAAGAGAAAATTCTATTCTCGTCCCCCCACTTGAAATGTACAAAGTCCTTTTTGCACTAAGCGTTAAATAAGGGTGAAGAGAAAAGTAGAATTAGAGCAAGAACTTCCCTGAAATTTGCTCCAAAAAGAAAGAAGGCTCACGAAAAGAATCGTGCCTTCGCATAAGCATCCACGAGCAAACTTCAATCTCTGAAATCACACTACCGACAAGCATAATTCTAAAAAAGAAAAAAAAAATGAAAAAGAAACCTAACTCACTTTCGTAGGAATCACGATTGATTTAGTATGCAACAAGCCTTTTAAACCACTTGGTGTCCTAAGTGGACGAGTGTAGTCTCGTGAGGACTTACAGGGAACATACCCACAAAGTTCATTTAAAAACTAATACAAGGTTATTGTGTTAAAAAAGAAAGAAGTGTTATAGAGGATAGTTACGTCGTAACTCTTATAAGGACTTACGTCGTAATTAAAGCAAAAACTAGCATACGCCATGAGGTAGCTAGCTACAGAACTCGCATGGGATTATGCCATAATTGATAATGCTCTGAGAAACTACTGCAAAAATTATGTTACGGTGTAACCATAAGAATGAGTTACGCTGTAACTGTGGACGAATCGTCCGTCAGCCATGATGCAGCAACTTTTCTCCGTTTTCCCTGCAAAAATGGTTAAAAACACAAAACCCAATAGAAATGGAAATAAAACAAATGAAAGGGATAATTCAGGTTGTCTCCCAAAAGAGAACTTTTCTTTATTTACGAGTCTTTAAGTTAGACTCAAAGCCATGGGGCTTTATGGCGGCCTTTGGACTTGGCCAACTTCTTCTGTTACTTGGCGGCAATCATTCATCCATTCGACAAAAACTCTTTTTCTGGTTGTGTTGCCGACGCTACATGTACCAAATTTGTGCGAGAGCCACTCATTGAATGATAAACACGACTTTCCGTAGTCGTCGTCTTCAATTATAGGATCAATCGTTGCACTTATGTTTGATCTTTCATCATTGGTCATTTTATCAATGAGGTGATATTCATTGTAATCACGTTTTAGCTGTTTCATTAATCTCGTATTGATGTTCGAGTCTCCAAATCTTAACTTGTACCAATCTTCAAAGGACAAATTTCTGAATTTCATGTCGTGTCTCTTAATCTCGTGAGGTCACATCCATTCTTCCACCTTAATATTTCCATCACAAAATTCACGAAAAGGGTTACATGAGGGCCAAGATTTCATTGATTCGTCATGCTCCGTCATTATAGGGATGCAGTAATGCTTGTTAGGGTCCGGAGTTCCCTTAATGCCCCCGATCGGGATAATCTTTTCCTGTTCCTGTTCACAACTATTAAAATCTTGCCTACAATTGTTAGTTCTTAGGTTACCACATAAAGGTGGGTCGAGAGACGGAATATTGACAACATCAACCTTTCTTGAAAATTCCAATCGTGGATTCAATTGTTCCTTCATGCTGAAAGTAATTCGTTCCCCTTCAGTTCCCAAAGAATTTTTTTTTCGAAGACTTTTATATGAGCTCGACAAGTGGCCAGAAAATGCCTTCCAACAATTAAGTTGTAAGTCTCCCGTTTGCCCATGTCGATAACCACAAAATCAGTGGGAAAGAGAAATTTACCAATTTTTAGGAGAACATTGTTAACAACTCCCTTAGGTATAGCTTTAGAGGAATCAACCATTTCAATCATCATTGTTGTTTCTTTTAAATTTGTAAGTTTTAGTGTATCAAACAATGAAGTAGAAATAAGGTTTCCCTTCCCCCAAATCAGCTAAAGCGGGAATTTTTAGATTACCGATAGTGCATGGTAGAAGAAAACTTTCTTGATAGAGTTTTTTCTTAGGAAGTTGGCTTGGCAGGTCTCCGTCGTCTTCAGATTTGTCATCTTCTTTTAAGTAGTTAATCTCGCAAAGATCATTAGTGATAGAAGAGGTGCACTGTTCTTCCTTCAGTTTATCTAGTGCAAATATGGCTTTGCATGCAATGGCTTTGTCATTACTAGTTTTGAGATTTTTAGCTAACTACCCAATTTGGGTTTCGAGGTTTTTAATTGCGGCATCTTGGTTCCGTAAGTTCATGTTGGTGTCTTATTTTACCTTGACCATCCATTCTTTGAGTCTATCACTCTTCTTTGTAGATTCTTCGATATGTTTATGCATTATTTCTTCAAGGCTTGGTCTAGGAGGGTTATTGTTGATTCTAGTGTAAAATCCAGGGGATTTTTCTCGGTATCTAGCCCCGTTACCATTGTATCCGTTGAAGGGACTTCCACTTCCATATTTCACTTCTTTAATCCTTTTGACTTCCTCCTTAGACGAGCACTCCTTGGTAGGGAGAGTGCCATCGTGTTCGTTTCGTCCAACTTGTATGGAATGCACATTTTCCTTGAGCTTTTTCATGTCTCTTCCAAGACTCTCTAATTTATTATTTATATTGCAAGGCCTTCCATATTTCCATTTTTACTTCGATTGGTCCCCCCATTGTGCCACTTGTGAGAGTCGTCAGCCATCTTTTGAATAGTTTCTAAAGCCATAGTTAGGTATTGGCCCTTGAGAATCGATCATTTGTCTTGAGGAGATGTTTAGACCCTTGTAGAAGACGGTCACCTTCTGCTGACTATTAAGGTCATGAGTGGGGCACTTGTACAATAATTCGTTATATCTTTCCCATGCTTGTTACATCATTTAATCACCCTCTTGCTTGAAGTTATGGATTTCTTCTAACTGCTTTGCAGTCCTAGATGGAGGACAGTACCTTTGAATGAAATATTTTTGTAGGAGTGGCCAGGTGTTAACTGTCCTGACAGGTAATCGATCAACCCATCTTTTACCATCTCTAGTGAGAGAAATAAGGAACACACGTAACATGACAGCATCGTTTGAGACTCTTGGAATTTTGAATAGGCTGACAATGTATTCCACGTTGTCCACATGTTCGTGAGCATCATTGGTAATGCTTCCAGAGAAATGGTTTTGATAAGGATTTAAAAGGTACACTTTTGAGGGGTCATTTAAGCCCTTAATCGACCACTTTTATATCCGTTACTGCTTAATTTCAATCCTTTTCACTTTTTATCCGGAAGGCAAATTGTGGAATGACACATATTCGACTAAAAAGGCGGAATATATGAAGAAATGGCTAAGTCCAAGATCACACTCAAGCTGCTGAATTGAAGGTGACGGCCACGCTAGAGGGAGACGCCGTCGCAACGTGCTCCAAATTTATGACGGCTAAGTAGCGAAATTGTTATTTTATACCGACGGCGCCGTTTTTAGAGAGGAGCGCACAACTCGACGCCTAGATTAGATCCCGACGGCGCCGAAGATGAGCCGACGGCCATAACCATAAGGTGACGCCGTCAAGACGAAACCCTAATGATGCATGACCGGACGGCCACATTTAAAGAGCGACGCCGCAAGTTGTAACTCCATATATAGAATTCGAATTTTCAGACTTTTAGAGAGGTAGTTTTGTGGAGTAAAACCTAATAATGATTTTCTACTGTCTTGGGCAGATCTTAGGGTTCTAACCCTATTTTACAACAAGATAAGTAATTTACTTCATTGATTCAATTATGTCTTCAATTGCATGTGTGGATGCTTTCATGTTTTCCATGTCCGGCTAATTTACTTGTGTGTTTGCTTAGATCTATGAAACCTAGGTATTGAATATTGATTTGTTTTCTCTTATCTTAATTGTAATTGACCTAGGATTGCGATAGGTCATTCATTGTGTTTTTAATGATTGAGTAATCTTTGTGAACATTAGTTTATAATCGCCTAAAGTTATTGTAGGCTAAACATCCAAAGATAACCTTAGAGTTAGTTTATGAATCCAAGAGATTTCGTAGGCAATAACCTTAAGGTAGTCTCAAAGAGTTAGGCAAGAAAGCATACCATACGACCTTAGAAGACACAACGCGTTAAGAATAAGGACGTGAGAATTTGATAAGGATTTAAAAGGTACACTTTTGAGGGGTCATTTAAGCCCTTAATTGATCACTTTTGTATCCGTTACTACTTAATTTCGTTCCTTTTCACTTTTTAGGTCTCTTGAAGGCAAATTGCTGGAATGACACTCATTCGGATGAAAAGGCATGCGGAAGAAAATGGCCAAAGTCAAGAATCGAGACACTCAAGCTGCTGGAATTGAAAGGGACGGCGCCATCGCTTAAATGCGACGCCGCCACGCACACATCTTGAGACAACTCAGAGAGCCAAATTGCTAATTTACAAGTGACGCAGCATCGGGTTTAAAAAGTAGGCGGCGCCACAACCGCACGCCACGAGCTAAGTGACGCTGTCACGTAGTTGACGTGGCCAAGACGAAACCCTAATGGCGGCGACCCGACGGCGTCACAATTAAAGAGTGACGCCGTCGCATTTTGTAACACTATATATAGAATCCAAATTTTTCAGTTTTAGAGAGGTAGTTTTGTTGAGTAAAAACCTAAACCGAACGAAGGATGTCTTGTGCACTATCTTAGGGTTCCATACCCTATTTTACAACAAGATAAGTGTTTTACTTCATTGATTTAATCATGTCTTCAATTGTTTGTGTGTATGCTTGCATGTTCTCCATGTCCGGCTAATTTACTTGTGTGTTTGTGTAGATAATATGAAACCTAGTTATTGAATATTGATTGATTGTCTCTTATCTTAATTTTGATTGACCTAGTATTGCGATAGGTCATTCGTTGTGTTATTAATGCTTGATTAGTCTTTGTTGAACCTTAGCTTATAGTTACTAGTGAAATTGTAGGCTAAATATCCAAAGATAACCTTAGTGTTAAGTTTATGAATCCTAGAGATTTCGTAGTCATTAACCTTAGGTAGCTTCAAAGAGTTAGGGATAAACGCATACCCTACGACCTTAGAAACACAAAGCGTTAAGAATAAGGACGTTACAATTCAACCATCAATAGGAGATAACTAGGGAGTAATAACATCTAAGTAAACACAATTTTAATCATCATAAGAGCACACAACAATAGACATAGACTACACTCACCTTAGTTTAGATAATTAGATAATTAGATAAGTAGAGTAATCGATAGAAATACCAACCCCCAAATCCAAACCCGAGATTCGTACCTTTCCATTTTCTAAAAAACATAAAAAAGATAAAAAATAATCTTCCTCAACCCCAACCTTAGCGTAGTAATTTCTCACTAGCATTCCTATACCCCTAGAGAACGATATCAATTCCCGAGGCTTACCCTAATACTACACTACAACGATTAGGTTCACTGCCTAGGGTGTTGAATAACTTGCTCGACAAAAAGGAAGTTCCTTTGACCCCGAACGCGCGTTGTACGCGTATCACAATTCAACCATCAATAGGAGATAACTAGGGAGTAATAGTATCTAGGTAAACACATCTTTAATCATCATACGAGCATACATCAATTAGACATAGACTACCCCTTAGCTTAGTTAATTAGATAATTAGAATAGTAGATTAATCGGTAGAAATACCAACCCCCTAAATCCAATACTCCGAGATTCGTAATTTCAATTTTCTAAAAAATATAAAAAGATAAAAAATAATCTTCCTCAACCCCAAACTTAGTGTAGTAACTTCTCTCTAGCATTCCTATTCCCCTAGAGAACGATATCAATCCCGAGGCTTACCCTAATACTACACTACAACGATTAGGTTCACTGCCTAGGTGGTTGAAAAACTTGCTCAAAGAAAAGGAAGTTTCCTTTGACCCCAACGCCGCTTGTAATGGTATCAAGTTTTGGCGCCACTGCCGGGGAATAGAATAGCTAGTTAGATTTCTACCCTTTAGGTTCCCTTGCTTGATTCCTATCAAGTAAGATTTTTCTCATTTTTAGCTTCCTTGTAGTCTATCCCCCTTCTTTGTGACCTTTTTCAGAAACCCCTCACTCACCATGATTCGCATCTTTCGCCAAGAGTCTTCACACTACCCGCCAATCCTCCTCCTCCCAATCCCGAAATAGAAAACGCAATCCCACAAAACCCTTCACCTGTTCACCACTTTGGAAATCACCTAGGGCATAATGACATAAATTGGCAACAACATAGTCCCTTCTATGACTCGGATTTTGATGAGGAGTTTGACTATGGTGAAGCACTTGATAATGGGGAGGTCATCGATGAAGTTAATTTTGAAATAGAAGCAGACTTCTCACAATGTTTTGACCCTAGGTGTAGAATCGAGGCTAATGGCCCCTTTAACATGCAATTCCCATGTAAGATAGGATTTGAATACTTTGATGCTAACTTGCACTCATTCTTACCTTTAAACTTAATCTCAAGAAATCTATATAACAAAATAAAGGTAGATGAATTAGCCTATCAAGGGGATAATGTTGTTGATGCGGTCACTTACTTGGATGTGTTTGTCAGAAGTTTTGCCTATGTGGTTGAATTCATGGTCCTAGAAGATTTAGGGGAATTCATTGATGGAAGCCTTACTCAAGTTATATTTGGAACAAACTTTAAGAGAATGACTAGGTTGAATGAACGGATGATTGATGGTCTAATCACATTCTCCGATGGAGTTGAAGATTTTGTCTATCAAATGCCCCGTACACATCCTAGGTTTAAGCACAAAGATATAGAGGCATGCAATCAGATGGATCCCATTCCGATACTTAGTGAGAGAGATAAACAACAAAGATTTAGGCATACTTGTTAAAAAAACGAGCGATACTATAAAAAATGCCTAGAGTTAGGAGATGATTACAAGAAGAGCGAGAAAACATTGGAATAGCTTAGGTATGGGCACGTAAGCGTGCACCACGTAGGGGCACGATTTCGAGTCTAGCTACAAGACTCATAAATAAAGAAAAGAGCTTTGTGGGAGGAAACCCATGCTTAATTGTTTGCTTGTTCGTGTGTCGTATATCTTTTAGTGATTGTTTATTCTCATGTTTGAATTTGTGAAAATGCTTTATTTTGTCTTTAACCTCGTCTTAATTACATATAAAGGTATTTTGCAAAAGGGATAAGTGTAGGGAGGATTACACACGTTTTCAAAATGAACGTGAACATGAGAATTACGATTATTAAAAAGATATACATGTGTGTTTGTTAGAGTCAAATGCTTATATCGAGTCATAATGGATGTTTTGCAGAAATTTTTTCCAGATTCTAAAGATATAAATTTTCCATAATTTTTTTCCAGAAAATAGAGCAGACTGGCTGTCAGATAACCTGAAGGCATCAGGATCGCAACCTGACGGCATCAGGAGGAGCAAAAACAGCTTATTACTTTTTCTCGTTTTCTGTGCTACTTATAAATTTTTGGAATTTCTAAGGTCTTAATTTTCCAGAAAACCTGTAAACATCCATTTCACAAGCCTTATATCCTAGTTTAGTAGAGTCATATATAGTGTTACCATCAATTTTACGCGAAGGTTTCGTTTGTTTTCTTCAAGTGTGCAGGTTTTATTTGTCAAGAAGAAGATACGTACGATTGGATGGAGCTTTTCACGCATACATTCTTCTTGAAGAAGGATTTAACCACTACTTCACACAGATCCTACCGAGCTAATCAGGGGAGTATTAGTTTCTTTCGTTTTTAATTACCTTCTAATATCATAACTTTGATACTTTTGGGGAACATTGGGGACAATGTTCATTTTAAGTGTAGGGAGGGAAAATAAAATGAGAACTTTGAAACTATGCTTATCCTTGACTATTTTCCTTGTCTAATCCCAATTGTGTAATAAACCATGAGAAATATCAGTTAGGGTAATTTTGGCACCAAATTTAAAATTTTTCATGACATGTAGGAGTGGGCCATTAGTCTTAATAAAGCGTCTCATGGATAGGAAGTTATATGACTAGCACAAAACCCTTTATTACTCAAATTCCAGCCCAAAATGTGAGGATCGCCCTTAGATTTGTAGGAATTAAAGCATTCATCTTTAATGCTTCGAGAGTGTACCGGTAGTATAATAGATTCTAGAACTTGTTTTGTGATGCATTTCGAGATCGCTAGTGAGACTACACTTGTGTAGTTAGGAATAACTAAATGATAAGAGGCATTAGGATAACCCATGTTTGATACCCGTATTATAATT
Organism: Chrysanthemum makinoi; assembly: GCA_910596185.1. NCBI lineage: Eukaryota > Viridiplantae > Streptophyta > Magnoliopsida > Asterales > Asteraceae > Chrysanthemum > Chrysanthemum makinoi. The sequence goes on from OU343219.1 coordinate 26,066,661, forward strand.
ACTTCTTCCACATCGGTTGAGTAATTCCCGCACACCCTTGAATTGTACTCATCTTTAGTACACGACACCCCTTGTTAACCCCTCAGAGCCTATCCTTTTCGCGGTTCTCGTGATGTTTCGGTTTTCCGGAATATCAATGAAGAGCATTGTTTACAATCCACCCCCAAATGTACACCCAAATCGCCTTAGCCTACCTTGTATGCACTCACTTTCAGTGCATTATTGTTATCATACTAAACCCTTAGTTCAATTATCTAGTTGCTTGCATAAGTTGCTAAGTCGAGTCATATCCTTTGTACACACTTTTAGGACGATTGGGACTCATGGGAAAAAGTGTACGAAAAAAAAAATCGAAAAAAAAGAGTGTAAAAAAATGAAAAAAACATACGGGATGCCATCCTACATCTATCTTTAAATTTATGTTTGTTTATTTCAAAATTATCTAGAGTTTAGAGTGTCGAGTCTTGGCTTAGCAACGCCAGTCTTCTCATGCTTGTAACATAAATATTTTTGACTTGCCACCACTAAATCGCCTATCCCACCAAACCTTTTGTTTTCCTACTGTAAGCCTAACGTTACAAACCTTTAAAAGACCTCTTGGATAGTTTTTCCTAGGTGCTTACGCCAAAGCGATGGAGGTTTGATCGAGTCTCAAGCCTATGGTAATCTATGTACTATGACCAGTTAATGAGTGTTTATCTTCCATTTCCAATTTGATATATTTCATATACACCCGAGAGATGAGAGTATCCAAACACCACTTGTGAGGTGCTAGTATGTAATTTCTGTGCTTGTTATGACTTTTGCAGCGCTTGTACTTGTTGAGAATTGTTCTAAACTAATGCTTCATGACCCCTAACTTATAAATTAATTGGCCAAAAGCACATTTGCTTGAGGACAAGAAAATACCAAGTGTAGGGATATTTGATAAGGATTTAAAAGGTACAATTTTGAGGGGTCCTTTAAGCCCTTAATCGACCACTTTTATATCTGTTACTGCTTAATTTCGTTCCTTTTCACTTTTTAGGTCTCTTGAAGGCAAATTGCTGGAATGACACTTATTCGGACGAAATGGCGTTATATGAAGAAAATGGCCAAGTCAAGATCAAGACACTCAAGCTGCTGGAATTGAAGGTGAAGGCGTCACAGTTAGAGGGCGACGCCATCACAACGTGCTCCAAATTTGTGACGGCTCAGTAACAAAATTGCTATTTTGTACTCGACGGCGTCAGGTTTTAAAGAGTAGGGCGTTACAACTCAGACGGCCTAGATTCAGATCCCGACGGCGTCAGAAGATGAAGCCAACGGTGTCACAACCATAAGGTGACGCCGTCACAAGGTTGACGTGGTCAAGACGAAACCCTAATGACGGCGATCCGACGGCATCACATTTAAAGAGTGACGTCGTCGCAAGTTGTAATTCTATATACATAATTCGAATTTTCAGACTTTTAAATGTAGTTTTGTGGAGTAAAACCTAATAACGATTTTTGGCTGTCTTGGGCAGTATCTTAGGGTTCTCGTACCCTATTTTACAACACGATAAGTAATTTAATTTATTGATTCAATTATGTCTTCAATTGTATGTGTGTATGCTTGCATGTTTTCCATGTCCGGCTAATTTACTTGTGTGTGTGCTTAGATCTATGAAACCTAGGTATTGAATATTGATTGGTTGTCTCTTATCTTAATTGTAATTGACCTAGGATTGCGATAGGTCATTCATTGTGTTTTTAATGCTTGAGTAATCTTTGTGAACATTAGTTTATAATCTCCTAGAGTTATTGTAGGCTAAAAATCCAAAGATAACCTTAGAGTTACTTTATGAATCCTAGAGATTTCGTAGGAAATAACCTTAAGGTAGTCTCAAAGAGTTAGGGAAGAAAGCATACCCTACGACCTTAGAAGACACAACGCGTTAAGAATAAGGACGTGACAATTCAACCATCAATAGGAGTTAACAATGGAGTAATAGTATCTAGGTAAACACATCTTTAATCATCATACGAGCACACATCAATTAGACATAGACTACCCCTTAGCTTAGTTAATTAGATAATTAGAATAGTAGATTAATCTGTAGAAATACCAACCCCCCAAATCCAATACCCCGAGATTCGTAATTTCAATTTTCTAAAAAATATAAAAAGATAAAAAATAATCTTCCTCAACCCCAACCTTAGCGTAGTAACTTCTCTCTAGCATTCCTATTCCCCTAGAGAACGATGTCAATCCCGAGGCTTACCTTAATACTACACTACAACGATTAGGTTCACTGGCTAGGTGGTTGAAAAACTTGCTCGAAGAAAAGGAAGTTTCCTTTGACCCCGAACGCGCGTTGTACGCGTATCAGGTTTGCATGCAACTCCCTCATAAATTGTGGTTGATCTCGACTTAAGCATCTTCTGCGATGGCCGGCCTAACGATCCCCTGTCCTTGTTCTTCTCTTGTCAACGCCAGATATTCCTCAAGAGTGAGGTCATCAATGTTAACAACTTCCATGGTACCTGAAACTTAAAAAGAGATCGTGAGAAATTGAGAAAATTTATAACAAAACAGAATTGAAAGAATTAATGAAAATCCTAATATAACTCCCCGGCAGCGGCGCCAAAAACTTGATGCAGGTTTTACTGTCCAGGTTTTAATATTTATATTGTCTCGTTATACCTATGGTCTACCCTAATGCACTAACGGGCAATGTACCCGGTCGTGTGTAGTGTAGTATTCGGTAAAACCAAGGTCGTCCCAAAAGCTATGTGTGCGGATTTTAACTAAGTCTAGGTGTCACAGATTTTAATTGGTTTTGAGGTCGAAATGATTAACTACTACAGACAAGAAAATAAAGCAAATAAAGGTAAGGGTTGTGATCAATAGAGGAGAAGTGTGCTAACATAGTTAATCTTCCTATCATGTTTAGTTCACGTTTAATTAGTTCCAATTGCTTCAAGTGTGGGTAAAAGTCGCTAGGACATCATTTGGTCAGTTCGTCCTAACCTATCAGCAAAGGTTTCCACCTGAGATCATCGGGTGACCCCTTGAAAGTCCAGTTGTTTTTAGTCCCCTAAACCAAGTCATTAAGTGCCGCTACATGCAAGATTCATAACAATGAGTGCCCGGCTCTAGCATCTTAAACACTCATCCCTAACTTCTTAAGTTCATCCAAATGGTAGGTGATCAGTTGGTCAAATCCCACAAGCGAAGAAGGGTCATCAGTTGGTCAATTCTTACCCTTCCCACTTAGTCTAACTACTTAGGGTCAGTTGGTAATATCTCCTAAGTAACTAGCCACTACCGCTATTCAAAACTACCGAAACAAGGGTAGCTACCAACAAACTATGCATGCATACACTAGAAACAACTATACGGAAGCAATGTAAACATAAACAAAACAATCAAGGAATCATAACTAGGCTAGCACCAGAGGTGCTTAGCCGCTCATATTAACTAAAATAATCGATTCAATGTTTAACATATGGAAATACATGAATTGAAAGTAAAGAAATGATAAAATGGTAATGCTTATCGTAGGGAAGTGATTTCTCCCTTGGAGATGGCTCCGTATGCTCCCTAAGATCTGCCTTCAACCTTCTACCCACGTTCTCTGATTCGATGTGTGTAGTGAATGCATAGAAATGCTGGAATTTGGGCGGTATTTATAGGCCAGATCTGGTTACGGCGTAACTTTAGTTGAGAGTTACGCTGTAACATCTAATTCTTTGTAATTTGCTCTGGAAAAGGTGGTTACGGCGTAACATCAGGAATGAGTTACGCCGTATCTTCAATAAATCATGGTTACGCCGTAGTTGAGACAAGAGTTATGGCGTAGCTTTCAGCGGCGCAGAACCTCATTTAACCTAATTAGTTATGGCGTAATCTTAGGATAGAGTTACACCGTAAACTTCAGTTGAGTTGGTTTTCCGAGTCACACTTCTGTTACTGGTTAATGGGAGAGGAGATTTATGCTGTAACATCTTCTAAATTAGCATACTATCATATATCTTCAATAACTCTCCAAATCCGCGTCTCATTAGCTCCAATGCTCGTAATTTACCTGAAAGTGAAATATAGAGGAAAACAAGCATAAATCCATATAAATGATATAAAATACGAGCATTATCGGGGGAAATTGACAATTAATATTCAGGATTATTTGATGTTATTAGATGCTATCTTTTGATTCCTATCATGTTGACATCTTTTTTCACTAACAAAATTAATTTGTAGGTTGATAACAAATAATTGTTATCTCATTTCATTTTAACTTTTATGTGCTTATTTAGCATAAATTGTAATCCCTTTATTGCTACATAGATTAGTAATATGTTTTATGGGACCCCTACACTTGCATATAGTTTTAAAGCATATAGAATTAAGTTTTAGAGGCTTGGCTTTGCATTTTCGTATCTTTCAACCGACCTCTTTCCAAATCTCATTATTACTTCCGCTTTACAAAACTTTCCTCCACCACTATTTAGCTATAACAATACTTTAATTACACCATCCTCTCTACCTCCTATGAGAAAACCACATGCCTCATCATACGATCATCTCATATTAATCGAGAAGAGCTACGTGACTTTATGGATGAACTTCATTGTATGCTAACCATCATCCATAAAAACATCACTAAGCTCATCTCTTTCGTTAGCCCGAATAACCTCCTAAACACTTTGTTGTCATTCTTTATTTGATACATTACACATTATGTTGGATGTCCACCAATTAAGGGGAGAGTAATCCATTCACATAATTATCTTTAGTCAAATTTTTTGTCTCTTACACCCTAAAATACCAACACATAGGTAAATGCCACTTAGCTAAAACCGGTTCACGAAACCACAACTAGTTCAACCTTTTTTTAACCTTATATCACAAGTTTGCACCAATACCTCATCAAGTGAAAAACGCATCATGTGTTTTACAAACTTCTTCATCTCCACAATCAACAAATCTAGGATTTTGTTGGGTTTTAGGTTCCACTGATCAAGAATTATTCTAAGTACGGAACCACTGCTAGAATAAATGTAACCACGGCTAGAAGAAGGAAACCACTGCTGAGTCAAACCACGGCTAGTAGTATTTGTGTAACCACGGCTAATGTTTTGTAACCACTGCTAGTTGATAAGTCGGTTTGATATTTTGTATTAGATAAATATGGCAAAGATATTTATCTTGTAGGTTAAGTATTGTATATTGTAAAGGACTCCTTAGCCTATAAAAGGAAGTCCTAGGTTAGATTAGATATACGTGCTTTTTTTATATATCTAAGGTCGATACACTTCAAGGTTGTAAAACCCTAATACTGTTAAGAGTATTCGTTATTAATATAATTGAGGTGTTTAAGTGTTATTACTGTTCTTCTTCTTAAGGTTAAATATTATATTCCGCGTTGTATTTAACAAGTTATTATTATTAAGTCAGTTTCTATAAGGATTGTTTGCTCAACTGGGATCAACAAGTGGTATCAAAGCTTGTGATCTAGAAACTGTGATCAAGAAGAAGTCTAGTTAAGTTCAATTCTAGAAAGTTAAGATGTCTGATGAAACTCATATGGTTACTGCATCAAAGGTGCCCATGCTGAATCAGGGTGAGTATCAGCTATGAAGAATGCGAATGAGGCAATAAATTCGCATGATTGATTACAAAATCTGAGATGTTGTTGAGCAGGGTGATAAGCTACCAACCATGGGTCCTGATGGAAAACCTGTTGCAATCAAGAGTGAAACTGACAAGGCCTAGAGAAAGTTGGAGATTAAAGCTCACTATTCTTAGTATGGGAATACCTAATGAGTATGCTTTGGATTTTGAACAATATGAGACTGCTAAGGAGTTAATGGATGCCATTGAAACAAGGTTTGCTGGTAATGAAGCTACCAGAAAATCTAGGAAGAACATGCTCAAGCATCAGCTTGAAAACTTCACTGTACTAAGTGGAGAAAGTCTTCTTGGCACCTATAACAGACTACAAATGCTAATAAGTTATCTGAAGTTAGTGGACTACAAAGTTGCTCAAGAAGATATCAATCTGAAGTTCATCAGAAGTTTGTCACCTGAATGGGCTGTGCATACTGTTGTGTGGAGGAACAAGGATGACTTTGAGAAGATGACTTTGGACAATCTTTACAACAATTTGAAGGTTTATGAGTCTGAAAATAATATTGCTGGTTCATCTTCAACTACTCAAAACATTGCTGTTGTTTCTACAACTCACAAAAACTCTCAGGATGCATCCACTGCTGCTTATGGGATATCCACTGCCATTGCTAACAATACCACTGTTAGTGATAATGTTAGTGATGGGGCTATATGTGCTTTTCTGGCTGATTTAACAACTAGTGTCACTGTGTTAAATTAAGATTTGGATCCAATTGATCCTGATGATCTTGATGATATAAATATTCAGTGGCAAATGGCAATGTTGACATTGCAAGCCAGGAGATTTCTAAGGAGAACAGGCAGGCAAGTTAAGTATGATGGTCAAAGGAGAGCTGGATTTGACAAAAGCAAGATGGAGTGTTACAACTGCAAGAAGAAGGGACATTTTGCTAGGGAATGTAGAGCTCCCAAGAGGATTGGAGAAGACTACAAGAAGGCTACTGAATATCCAAAGCCTTCTTCAGCATTGGTTGCTTAGGATGGATTGGGAGATTATGACTGGAGTGATCAAATTGAAGAAGGTCCTAATGCAGCTTTTCTTGCTAGTGAAGCTTCTAAAGAGCATAACTTTGCTCTCATGGCATATGCATCATCTTCTGGTTCAGAATCTGAGGTATCTAATGAGTCAAATAATTCTACTTGTTCATTTAAATCATGTCAAGATAATTTAGAATCTCTTAAAGCAATTAATGAGAGTCTAAGAAAAGAGGTAGAAAGACTTTCATTAGATAACTTAGGATATAAAGTTGGTCTTGAGAGTGTTGAAGAGAAACTTAAATTCGGTATTAAATGTGAGTTTGAGTATGTAGATAAGATTAACATACTAGGTGGTGAAATTGATCTTAAGGACAGAGAAATTAAAGTGCTTAAATAGAAATTAGAAGAAGCAGAGAGTGTAAAACAAGAGGCCTTACAAGAAAAAGAGAAACATATTGTTTGAGTTGCAGCAACACAATATGCTTCTGATTTAGTAAATAAGCCAATTGGACAAAAATTGTTCAAAGATGGTACATGCCTAGGTTACAACAATATGCTACCACTTCCTCTTATGAAACATGCACCACCAACCAAAGAACTGTCATTTAGTAATGAATTCAGTTTCAACAAACCTGTAGGAGAGATAAGTAAGTCTGAATCACCTAAGATAGGTTCTGATAAGTCATCTGATGTTCCAACTATTGAAGATTGGGAATCAGATTCTAAGGAAGATAGATCTGAATCAACACAGTTTGAGAAGATAGAAAATGTTAAGTCTATTGATTCTAAACAAGCCAACCTTATGCCTAGATTTGGAGCACCAATTTCTAGGAAAGTAGTAGACTACAAGGAGATATCTAGGGAACAGATGAAAAGATACATACCTAGAGGTAATCAGAGAAACTTTAATGGCCTAATTTCAAATAGGTTAGGAGATGAGTTTCAATGTGTTAAGAAGGTTTGTTTTAAGTGTGGTAGTTTTGAGCATCCACAGAGAAATTGTTATAAAAACCAACCATAAGTTTGGAACCACTGGAGGAGGGTAAATCATCAAAACTTTTCAAAGAAGACAATCCCTTATCCTAACAAAAACATGGTTCCAAGAGCAGTGCTAATGAAAAATGGAACTACAAAATCAATAATCACTGCTGCACCCAAATGGGTTCCAACCACTGCTAAGAAAAATGTAAACACTGCTAAGCAAAATCTTTCCACTGCTAAGCAGAACATCCCCACTGATACAAAAGAGGTTTTAAAAATTCCAAAGGTGATAACTGACACAATGGTTGGAAACCATTTTTATGCTGCTAAGGCCTCAGCTAGCTGGCAATGGAAGCCTAAGACCAAGGTTTTACATCATGCCAGTTGTGCATCAATGGACCTAAAGAAATTTGATTATGTTGATGCACAGGGAAGACCCCAAGTCAGTATTGGCTTGGGTCTACAAAAGTAACTAACTTGTTTAAAATCATGTGCAGGGCAATCTACAAGAGGAGCTACAAGACAAAGGAATTTTTGATAATGGTTGCTATGGGCACATGACATGGGATGGGAGAAACCTTGAAGATTTTGAAGCTTATGATGGATGACATGTGGCATTTGGCAATGATCCAAAGGGAGGAAAAATAGCTGGAAGAGGAACTATCAGAACAGGAATGCTGGATTTTGAGAAGGTTTATTTGGTACAGGGACTAAAGTACAATCTATTCAGTGTTTCTCAAATGTGTGATAAGAAAAACTGGGTACTTTTTGGGGAAACTGAGTGTGTGGTGTTGTCTTCTGATTTTAAAATGCCTGATGAAAAATATGTGCAGTTAAGAGTACCAAGGAAAGAAAACATATATTGCTTTAACATGAAGGATGTAATTCCTAATAGGTCCTTAACTTGATTGTTTGCTAAGGCATCAGTTGATGAGTCAAAATTATGGCATAGAAGGCTAGGTCACCTTAATTTCAAAACAATCAATAAACTGGTAAAGGGCAACTTAGTGAGAGGGTTACCTTCTAAGGTTTTTGAGTGTAAAGAACTTTGTGTGGCTTGTCAGAAAAGAAAACAAAATAGAGCCTCTTTTAAGACCAAGACTGTAAACACCATTACACAACCACTGTTTTTGCTTCATATGGACTTATTTGGCCCTACCTTTGTTAAAAGTTTGAACCATAAGCAGTACTGCCTAGTTATTACTGATGATTACAGTAGATTTTCTTGGGTATACTTTTTAGCTGCTAAGAGTGAAACTAGTGAGATCCTCAAGAGTTTCATTACTAAGATAGAAAATCAAGTAAACCATAAGGTTAAAGTAATCAGATGTGATAATGGAACTGAGTTTAAGAATGATGTGATGAATCAGTTATGTGTGGCTAAGGGTATAGAAAGACAGTTTAGTGTTGCTAGGACATCACAACAAAATGGTGTAGCTGCAAGGAAAAATAGAACACTAATTGAGGCTTCTAGAACAATGTTGTCAGAATCTAAGTTACCAACTACCTTTTGGGCTGAAGATGTAGGCACTGTATGTTATGTGCCGAATAGAAGCAATGTAGTGAAGCCTCATAACAAGACCCCCTATGAGCTGTTACATGATAGGAAGCCTTTGATAGCATTCCTAAAACCTTTTGGGTGTCCTGTTACTATCTTAAATACCATAGAATACCTAGGCAAGTTTCAAGAAAAAGCTGATGATAGATACTTTCTTGGCCATTCTTCCAATAGCAAAGCCTTTAGAGTATACAATAGGAGGACTAAGATTGTAGAAGAAAAATTACATGTTAAGTTCAGTGAAGAGACTCCTAGTGTTGAGACAAAAGGACCTGAGTGGCTGTTTAATATTGATATGCTAACCAAATCCATGAATTATGAGCCTATCATTGCAGGTGCTTCCACTAATGTTGATGCAGGTACACAAAAGAATTCTAAAACAGAAACAAATTCTAAGGAAGTTGATTCTCCAAAAGAGTTCTATTTAGTTAAAAAGTGGAAAGCTGTTTCTGTCTCACCCATCATTGAAAAGAAGAGTTCCACTGATGATGATGTTTTTGATTCTGGAAACAAGGGTGATCATCATCATGATAAGGAAGAGTTGTTGCAAGATAACTCAGTGTCGGTAAAAGAAATTGAAAAGAAGAAGAAGAATTCTGAAAGCACTGCTAAGCATAATGAAAGCACTGCTAAGCCAAATTCTACCACTGCTAGTTCAAGTGCAACCACTGCTGCAGATTCTGATAGTAGTACTTTCTTTGGACCTACTGCTAAGCCACTATTTGGTGAAGATGAGTATCTAACTGATCCGGACATGCCTGATTTAGAAGAAAGGGATACTCCAACTGATGATGAGAACCTGGATGACTACTTCAATGATGCATATTTTACAAATTTGGATACAGTCATCACAGAGAGTCCAATTCCTACTACAAGAGTTCATAAGAATCATCCCAAAGAGAAAATACTTGGAGATCTGAATACTCCAGTTCAAACAAGAAGCAGAGCTTTAAACAATAACACCTTTCCTGAACAAGGTTTCTTTGCCAGATCACTTCACAAAATAAATAGTCATAAAGATCTTCAAAATTATTTTTTTTCCTGTTTTTTGTCTCAAAAGGAGCCCAAGCGAGTTGAAGAAGCTTTTTCAGAAGAAGGATGAGTTGAATCAATGCAAGAGGAGCTACTGCAGTTTAAGCTTTAAGAGGTGTGGACATTAGTTGATCTACCTAATGGAAAAAGAGCTATTGGAACAAAATGGGTGTTCAGAAACAAAAGGGATGAGAGAGGCATTGTGGTAAGGAACAAATCTAGGTTAGTTGCTCAGGGATACACACAAACTGAAGGTCTGGATTATGATGAAGTATTTGCACCTGTTGCTAGAATAGAGGCTATTAGACTGTTCTTGCCTTATGCTTCATTTAAGAATTTTGTGGTATTCCAAATGGATGTGAAGAGTGCCTTTTTGTATGGTACTATTGATGAGGAGGTCTATGTTTGTCAACCTCCTGGTTTTGAAGATCCTGATCATCCTGATAAGGTCTACAGGGTGAAAAAGGCTATGTATGGTTTGCATCAAGCTCTAAGGGCATGGTATGAATGCCTTTCTACTTATCTTATGGACAATGGTTTCAAGAGGGGACTAATTGACAAGACTTTGTTCATAAGGAAGCTCAAAGATGATATATTACTGGTTCATGTTTATGTTGATGATATCATCTTTGGCTCAACGAACAAGGAGCTATGCAAAGATTTTGAGAAACTTATGCATGATAAGTTTCAGTTGAGTTCTAAGGGTGAACTCTCTTTCTTTTTGGGGCTACAGGTTCAACAAAGGACTGATGGTATTTTCATTAGCCAAGACAAGTATGTAGCAGATGTTTTGAAAAAGTTTAGGTTTTAGGATGTAAAGAGTGCTAGTACACCAATGGTGACTCAGAAACCACTACTACCAAATGATGGAAGTCCCAAAGTTGATTTAAAGTTGTATAGGTCTATGATTGGATCTTTGATGTATCTCACTGCATCTAGGCCAAATATTATGTTCTCAGTATGTGTGTGTGCAAGGTTTCAAGTTACACCCAACGCAACACATTTGAATGCTGTGAAGAGAATTTTTAGATACCTTAAGGGTCATCCTAAATTAGGCCATTGGTTTTCTAAGGATTCAGCATTTGATTTGGTGGCCTATATAGACAGTGATTATGCTGGAGCTAGTTTGGATAGGAAGTCTACTACTGGAGGATGTCAGTTTTTGGGAAGCAGGTTAATCTCATGGCAGTGTAAAAAGTAAACTATTGTGGCTAATTCTACAACTGAAGCTGAGTATGTGGCTGATGCTAGTTGCTGTGGTCAAGTGCTTTGGATTCAGAATCAATTGTTGGACTTTGGGTACAATTTTATGCATACTAAGATTTACATTGATAATAACAGTACAATATGCATAATTAAAAATCCTGTTTTGTATTCTAGAACTAAACATATTGAGATAAGACATCATTTTATTAGAGATTGTAATGAGAAAAGGCTGATTCAAATGGTAAAAATCCATACTGATTTCAATGTTGCTGATCTTCTCACTAAAGCTTTTGATGTGGGGAGGTTTCGGTATCTTGTTGTCAGTATTGGAATGATAAATCTCTAAGTCTCAAATTTGTTTTGTAAAAGTCAAGTACTGTTATTAGTTGATCTTAGTATTGCTTGTTTTGGTCTATCCACTGTTACTATTGTTCTATCCACTGCTTGTTTCTTTGTGTTCCCACTAACTATTTTGCAGAGAAAAGGAATTAAAATAACAACCAGTATGCTGGAATGAACTTAAAAGACAAACATGGTATTATTAAAACACTGCATACTGAGATGCAGTTATTACAACCATGGTGAACATACAACCAGCAGACTACTTCAAAAGACAACTTCCTAACCAAACCCTCTAAGGACACAAGCTTTACAACTTCCCCCACACCACCTAAGGCTTCTTAGCAATGCCCCACTCTGGCATCTCCTTCTGAACCCTTGGTCTACCAATCACATCCTAAACCTTGGGGCATGCAAGCCCAATCACCCTACCTCTGACAGGTGGTGATAATGATGATGGACCCTCTGGTGGTGGAAGTAGTGCCTGCACAGGAAGGGCTTGAATTTCTTTTGTGGAATTTACTACAGCAAGGGGAGGCACAACAAGGACTCTTGAAGAAGTTTCATCATCTATACCTTCATATGGAGACACATAACTTGGCATGGAGCTTAGGTCTGAACTGGACTCTTTCATGATAGCATCTTGAGGTCTTGGTTGGATTGCAGAAGGTCTAGCAGCTGAAGGGTTTGTCTTCACACATGAGAGGGAGGTGGACTTTGGTGGAAAGTAGTTGTTCCAACCACCTTTGGAAGAACCTGAGTGAGTTCTTTTCTTTGATGACACTTCCTCCTCCACTCTGCCTGTCTTCAAAAATTCTTCCAAAACACTGTCTGAAGAAGAGCTATTTGTTGAAAGATTGATAGGGTTTGAGTAACTCATGATTTTTTGGAGAAATGGGGTTTGCAAGTGTTCTTAGAGAGAGAATTTTGGGAATATGAGTGATATTTGTGTTATGTGAGTAAGATGGTCTTTAATAGAGTAAATATGAAATCAGGGAGTTAAATGTGGGGAAGGTTTAAGTTGTTGAGGAGTAAATGAAGTCTTTGACTTTGGTGGACAGATAATGACTTGGAGTTGACCTTTTGACTGGGTGTTTAGATGTATTTTAACCACTGCCAGTACAAATGTTTTAAACCACTTCTAGTTATTTCTAACCACTGCTAATCTTAATCATGTTGCAAGTGTTTGGTTTGTGTTTGTGATGTGCAGGTATGAAGGACTTATGTACAATTTGGAGCTTTTTGTAGTTGTAGCTGTGTTTAGTATTAAAAAAAATGTGAATCTTTTGTAATCCTTCATATTTATGCTTGCTATTACACTATTTTTGGTTTGGATTTGGTTACTGTGGTATTTGTCACAGATTGGAGAGTGATTGCTGTATTTACTGCTAGAGCATTTCAAACCACTACTAGTGGTTTTCAATCCACTGTCATAGTTTTGCTGCTAATGGATACTTGAGGGGCTGTTTTGTAACTTTGGTCATAACGTATTTATTTCCCCAAATCACAGCCAGATCATTTACTTGATCTTCGAATTACTTCCAAATTGGCGCCTATCACAAACCCTAACCATTCCCAACTGCTTCATTCACAATCCCCTATCATATCACATCACCAATCACAATGCCGTCGTTGTATTCCAAAACCCATAACCTAGTTGCTTACTTGATCAAAAACAATCAATCAGACGGTTTTCATGAGATGATTGATTTCCTTACCCATAGTCCTATCTACTTTGCATTAACTGTAGCACCCACAATCTTTAAAACATATGTTCATTACTTTTGGTGGAATGCTGACATCCAGGAGAGAGATGGGTTAGAGATACTTAGGACTGTAGTGGATGAAAAAGAGATTTTGGTCACTGAGGATGTAATTAGAGGTGTTTAAAAGATGGATGATGCTGATGGTGTGGTTAATCTTTCTGATGCTGCTATTTTTGAAGGGTTAGAGAGATTGGGTTAAGAAATGAGAGAAGGTAGAACTAAATTTCATAAAGGTATGTTTTCACCTTAGTGGAAGTTTTTGATCCACACTTTGTTGATGTGTGCGAGTAATAAGACCACATGGTTTGATGAGTTTCCATCCAAAATTGCATCTGCAATTATTTGTCTTTCTGAAGGGAGGAAATTTAATTGGTCTGGAATGATTTTTGATGGGTTTTTGAAGAACATTAGGGAGAAGGGAAAGTATTACTTGTACCCTAAGTTTGTTCAACTGATTGTGGATAGTCAGATTGCAGAACCTATTGATCATCATAGGGAGTATGAGGTTCATTATATGCTTCCTAAGGTTTTTGCTCATATGAGGTACAAAAATCCCAATTTTACTAGTAGAGTCACACCATTGTTTCCTAATATGATTCCTGATTTTGATGATGTACCTGAACCCCTACCTTTCCAATCCAATGAAGCTGAAACCCCTGCTACTCTAACTAAAACAGCGGCTATCACACTTACACCCACTGCCATTACAACTGAACCCACTGCTGGACCCTTAACTTCATCCTCTGAACCAACTAGGATTTTGTGTACTCGGAGAAGGAGCAAGGGCACCAAGCTACCTCAGGCTGGTGTTAGTGGTGTAGCTGATGAGGCTGTCACAAGGAGTGGAGGTGACATGACTGGAAGGGCTTCCACTACTGACTCATGCTTAGATGTTGGTCAGGACAGTGGAATCATTACTAAGACCCAACCTTTGGCAACTCCTAATGTGGAGAGTTCCTTGGAACTCAACACAGGTGGAGGAATCCCTAGCCAATTGGCTACTTTAGGGTGCATAGATGATCAGACTAGGTCTGATGCTATGTTTTCTTTACCCAAGGATTCACCTCTCGGAGCAGGTAACACAGCTCGAAGTGATGAGGGTAGTTTGGAACATGGTATTGAATTGACGGATCCTACTCAGGTACATGATAACTTTTCCAATGAACCACCTCTCGGACCAGTTAACACAGGTCGAAGTGGGGAGGATATTCTTGAACATTTAAAGGAATTGACGAATAAGTGTACCAAAATGGAGGGAACAATCTCTAGTCTTCAAGAACTTGCTGTGTTTCAGGGCAGACAAATAAGAAATTTGAAGCACAAGGTGTTTATCTTGGAAAAGGTTAAGAGAACAGGGATTGTAGTTGTGAAGAAGGTTAGACAACAGAGAAAGAAGGTGCACTCCTCTCAGGATGTGACTTTGGAGGATGTAACCAAACAGGGGAGGAGTGAGTGCATAGATTCAGGGGAGGCTGCTGTGAACATGGATGATGATTTGGATAGTGGAGATCATGGAGGTACTTATGTGGTGTCTGATAAAGAAGGAAATGAAGCAGTACTTGAAACTGTCAAGAGTGTAGCAGAAGAGAAGGAGAAGGAGGTGGTGCAGGACACAACCACTGCTAGTGTTGCTGCAACCACGGCTAGTTCAAATGAAACCACTGCTGCAACTTTATCTGAGGTAACCACTGCTATTTTAAACATACCCATAGCTATAATTACTACATCCACAATAGTCACAACCACTACTAAATCTCCACCCATAACTAAAGAAGTAGAGAAGGAGGTTGCTGGTACTTTGGTAAACTTAAGTAAAATTCCTGCACCAATCATAACACCTAAACCCTTAACTAAAAGTTTGACAATTGGTGAGCCTTTGAAGACTAAGGAGGTTTTACCAGACATTGGAAAGGGAAAAGGTATTGCTGAGCCAGTTTTGAAATTTAAGAATAGACAAGAACAGATTGCTTATGATGAAGAGTTTACAAGAAGATTGCAAGCTGAAGAAGAAGCAGCTGCAGAGAAAGAAAAGCAAGAAGAGGAAGAAGCTACTCAGAAATGGTTAGCAGAATGGAATGATAGACAATCTTATCTTCAAGCTTGTGATGGGATAAAGGATGAGTATACTACACAAGAATGGGCACATTTATCTATTGATGAAAGGTGTAAAGTGTTGGGTGAATGGGCAAGAAAGATAAGGCAGGAGAAAAATCAAGCTAAAAGAAGGAAACCTCCTACTAAGAGTGAAATGAGAAATGTTATGATGAAGATTATCAAGAACATGGATATGCATATTAGTGAAAATTTAAGAAAGTGTACATATGAAAGAATTGAAGAGATTTATTTGAGATGTATGAAGAGAAATGATGATTTCAATCGAATGAATTCAGAAAAGGAAGAAGAGTGGATTAAAAGCAGACAAAAGAGAAAATCTAAGATTCAGGAGACATCTAAATCTAAGAAACTGAAGGAGAGTACTGAGAAAGACTCAGGAGGAGATGATACAGTACTTAGTACAGCTGATCAACAAATTATCTCATATACATTTGAGCTTCATGGAAGTGAAGGATGTTGGAAAATTCAAAGAGCCAATAATGAAGTCTCTGAGTTTGATAAATTTTCTCAAATGCTTCAATATCTGGATAGAGATGATTTGATGAATCTTTGGAAGCTTTACAAGGATAAATTTGGTGTTGTATGTCCAGATGATCTTCATGAGAGAATGGTGTATCATAATATGAAGATCTTGTTTGAACCAACTCATGATGAACCTGAATGGAAAGGACTCTACAATGGCAATGTTACAAGATGGTTTTTATATCAGACTTGTGGAGTTCATGTGTTAACTATTTCTGGAGAAATTATTCATATGCTTGTAGAAGGTGATTATCCTCAGTTGAATAAATATCCAGGAGTTATTACTCAGATGGTCAAGCCTGGTGGTTTAAAGATGCTGAAGCCCTATGATGATCAAGCTTACAGTTTGTTGTTAAAGTATGAGCAAATTCTTAAAACTGTTAAGTGTTTGGATACATCCTCCAAGACAGATGATTTGAGCTTAAAGGAAACTTGACAATTCTGTTTGAATGTATCAAGTTTAGGGAAGGATTGTTGGGTTTTAGGTTCCATTGATCAAGAATTATTCTAAGTATGGAACCACTGCTAGAATAAATGTAACCACGGCTAGAAGAAGGAAACCACTGCTTAGTCAAACCACGGCTAGTAGTATTTGTGTAACCACGGCTAATGTTTTGTAACCACTGCTAGTTGATAAGTCAGTTTGTTATTTTGTATTAGATAAATATGGTAAAGATATTTATCTTGTAGGTTAAGTATTGTATATTGTAAAGGACTCCTTAGCCTATAAAAGGAGGTCGTAGGTTAGATTAGATATACGTGTTTTTTTGATATATCTAAGGTCGATACACTTCAAGGTTGTAAAACCCTAATAATGTTAAGAGTATTCGTTATTAATATAATTGAGGTGTTTAAGTGTTATTACTGTTCTTCTTCTTAAGGTTAAATATTATATTCTGCGTAGTATTTAACAAGTTATTATTATTAAGTCAGTTTCTATAAGGATCGTTCGCTCAACTGGGATCAACAGATTTTCCTTAAACTAGCACCTTACAACTTCACTATCTAGAACACCATCATAGGATCTTATCCTTTTCTTGCTTGACATATATCATGCATGTCATTGTCAGTGCAAAAGATATATTAATCAAAACCGCCATTCCCAACACTTTTTCAACACATTGGTCTATCCAACTCTCTCTCATATGATGTCATTCTCATCCTCATATAGGTACTTATCTTTCTTGGTACATATTGTCTTCACTTCTTTTCAATGTCATAATCGTCCATGTCGGTCAAAACCATGTTAATACTATCTCTCCCATTGTCACCTAGAATAGTTCATTTTTATAATTCGTGTCAATCAATGAACGAATTTATCACTTTTACATTTATGCATTTTCTTTGGTATCTTCATTCTTAGATAGAACGCATTATTGATTACTCTTGGATTGAAGCATATAAGAACTTGATCAAAACAATAGGTTGATTAGCATCAATAAATCATTCAAATCATAACCCTTATGCATCATTGAATTGCAATGTCTATTCATATTTTTTTCTTCCTCTTAGTCTTGGTCACTTGACATTACGAAAGGATTGCATGAGTACATATTTTTTTATATTATTTGCTATACATACTAGTTTTTAACTCCTTAATAGTTTTCTACGTTATCACCACCACCTTCCATCACCACTTTCACTAATCATCATCACCATGGATTAGTGAAAACTTACTTTTATAAATCTTGAGTCATCTACCGAGTTATCACCACATGGGGGAATATCCTTTAACACCCTCGAACAAGGGGGAATATCCTTTAAGCACTCATATTGCATCATCTATCCACTTGGTTGTATATGACATATTTGTCTAAAGAAAAAGCTTCTATTATACTAATATTTATTTTGAAGGTTCATCTTGACGCCCTAAAGCAAGGGGAGCTTCCGTCAAGAATTTATTGAATGCATCTTATACACACTTTGTTGTATATCACTTACTCGTCCAATGACGAATATAGTCTTGCACTGATATTTTTTTGTAGGTTTTTAATCATACCTTGACGCCTCAAACAAGGGGGAGCATGCACGCATTCATCATCATTCTCACTTTTCGACAAGCCTTTGTGCTTCGATCAAAAAGTGGAGAAAATAGGCTAACATTGCTATGCATTTTTCTTTATCATATATTTCTCATAATTTTTATTACATAAAACTAACCTTGATGTAGGTTAAGCCTCTTAATTTGATCCATGGATACGCTACCAAACAAGGGATGGATTGGAGTAGATGATTTAACTTCACTAGGGATGATGCAAGTTCGCCTTTTTGGGGAGAAATAAAGTTAAAACTCCAAGGACACACCCTTTTTGTTTCGACAAAAGGGGGAGAAGAGTGTAAACGGAGAAGGTAATTTAAAGGTATTACGGATAAAAGTAACTTTTTACATTTTACTATCTATTACGTTTACATATTTTTGTCATCATCAAAAAGGGGGAGATTGTTAGTGCAAATATTACATTTTACTATCTATTACGTTTACACATTTTTTCCATTAATTCTTAAGTCGTATAAATTCAAATATTCTATCCATCCTGAACTCGACAAGATATACCATGATCTTAAGGAATTGTACTGGTAGCCTAACATCAAGGCTGACACCCCCAATTATGCCAGCAAATTCCTGACATGCTCAAAGATAATGCTGAATATCAGAAACCATCTGGTTTGTTACTACAACCAAAGATTCCTTAATGGAAATGAGAGCTGATAACAATGAATTTATCATGAAACTACCCAAGACATGATCGATTTTGGAAATGGTTTGGATAACCACTTGCCGCTAGTCAAACCTTCCTACAACAACGATTATCACATTATTACAAACATGTCACATAAACAATATTTACAAATCTGTTTAACAACTGTTACCATACCAGCAACAATGCTGTTTCATTTGAGGCACTTTATGGATAATCGTGTCGTCTTTACATAAGCAAAAGCTAGTTCTATAATATCCCAATAGCCAAGTCCCTTATTCAATCATACTAACTATAATCAACTCTAAGATCTTAATTCATAATCACATAATACAATAACTTTCATATTAAGCACATAGTAACCAAGTTACTTACCTGTAACAATTCATGCTAAAGATCGTACTACTAAATTGCCACCATTAAATCACCACAACATCATTACTAGCTCCCATCTGCTAGACGAAGACCGGAGTTAGCTAACTCACTGGTTCAAAGATCATCCACAAAATAACTAAGGAAATTATACAAATACGAAACAGGCTGCAGGCCGCACGTGATTGTCAAAAGAATTACGCAGATGTAAGTCATGAGTACTTAGAATTCCAATATGGAATTAAGGTTATGTTGAAAATCTCACCATGGGAAGGCGTGAGACATTTAGAGAGATAAGGAAAACTAAACCCAAGATACATTAGACACTTTAAGTTCTTAGCACGATTTGGTCTGGTAGCTTACCAACGTGAGCTGCCACAAGAACTCAGTAGTGTTCACAACACGTTTCATCTCTCGAACCAGAAGAGGTGTTTATCGGATGAAACACTTGAGGAAATTCAAGATGATGCCAAATTACCTTTCGCCGAAGGACCAATAAGAATTATGGACCAGGAAATTAACAGTTAAAGAAATGTCAAATTATTATCTTTAAGGTTCGATGGAATTCAAGGGTTCCTGATTTGACCCAGGAGTGTGAAGATCAGAATTCGTCACAAATACCCACACCTTTTCCCAGACACCTCAACATCGGATAACATACACTAAATTCCGTGATAGAATTCTTTTAACCCGGGGATAATGTAACAACCGAAAATTTTTGGTTGACTTTTACCTATAAACTTTAACGTTTACTTTAATCACGTAAATTATAAACTCTACGTACAATCATTAAATTATTCCACACATAACGAAAACCTCATTTAAATGTTTTATAACACATTAGACTAATATTTAGTCTACTCAAAATTATTTAAATAATCATTTTTATTCAAATTCATTGTTTTCAAATAAATTGCATTTTACACGTTTTAAAATTAAGTTTTAAGCATTTTAACTTAAATAACGTAAACCGAAAAACGACATTTAACATAAACCGGCATTATACAAAGTTAAGTCTACATAAAATATGTCATGTGACTATTTCAATCTGTTAGATATTGGTTATCATAAACACACACTAACTATGTGTATGGATCGAATATGGATGAAGTCTAGAGAGAGAAAGTAGAGAGAATGGGAACTTTAGAGAGAGAAAGTAATGTCATATATAATGAAAGCTCCACCTTCTACCTTGGGAGGTAGAAGGTATTTATAGTTTTGACAAAATACGCCACCTACGGGCTGTGGATCAGGTTTACAGTGGGTAAGGACTCGTCCGTCCTCCACTGTGTTACTTAACTAACTACTTATGATGACTAAACGTCTAAGACTATGAGCTTTCTAATGCATACAAGTACTCGAGGTGACCGAGTCTTTAACTTACGGATTTACTAAATCCTAACAATCTTCCCCTAAGGGAGGTCACCTCATTTACATATAGATAATACATTTTGAATATTAGCATTCTATTACACGTTCTTTGTTTTGTAGCTCGTAGTCTTTGATTCTTCAAATTCTGCATACTTTGTACTTTCAGTGGAGGTCTTTAACTGATCCATGACTTGGTGATCTTTGAGCTTTCTTTGAGATCATCAACCACAGTAAATCTCTGGATCATCCTTTGTTGTATCGCCTCCATTTTAAAGTCAAGGGTGAGCAAGGCTTGAACCCAGGACCTCAACCAACCTCAACCAAACTTTAACACACCCCCACTACCAATTGCGTCCTAGGGACTTAGGGTTCTAGGGTGCAAAATTTTTTATTTAACCCTTTTTTAGTTTATGCTTTCAGCTCTTTTTAGGTTATTTCCAGCTTATGCAAATAAGCTGGTGATTCCTTTTTATTTTCTTAGAATCTACATAGCTTAAAGTACTTTTCATAACTTTCTTAGCTTTTTCTTAATTAGTTTAGTATTTTTAATAATATTTTTAGATTAAAAGTATTTTTAATTAATAATAAATAAGATAAAAATCAGAAAAATATAAATCTTTTTCTAAAATTATTTTTAATCATTTAAGACTTTTAGAAAATAAAATTGCAATTCTAGGGTTAAAATTTGATAATTTAGATTTAAATTCCCGTTAAGTGCGCGTTTTTAGTTTAGCTTGTCTTAATTCCTAATTGTGCTTTGTTTAATTGATTTATGTGCTTAATATTTGCTTTTTAGTTTATGTACTCTATTTTAAATTTCAAAATCCAAAATATCTCGACTATTCAAATCATTTGATAACGAACCGAATCCGATTTTCTATTTCACACTTCGTTGGGACATAAACGGCCTGAGAATATCAATTACTTTTGGAAATATATATAGTTTGAGTTTATTTGACCATTTGGGATATTCACTCTTGGTTAGAGAGCGAATTTACTAATTGGTCGGTTAAGTATTGCTATTATATATTATAAATATACTTTACAATTACCAGAGAGTATGAGCGTTTTGTTCTCCATTTCGTAAGGTGTTCGGCTTTGATAAATTCTAGCATAGAAAGTTTTTAATCTCATATCTTCCATGTAAACTGGGAGATATCTTTTTAAGAATGATTGTAATAAGGTCTACTTAAGGGCAAGTGAAGTTCAAGTTGGGGGATACTGATAACATCAAATAGTCCTGATATTTATTGTTAATTTCCCCCTAATATTCTCATCATTTGTATTGTTTTACATGGATATATGCTCTTATTTCTTAATATTTTATTTTCAGGACATAAATGAGCATAGGAACAAAGAGATGCGGATTTGGAAGGAAACTAGCAAAGTTATACAAGAGTATGTTGTCCAAGAGTAAGTTACGGCATAGTCTCCACTCTCAACTTACCCCGTAACAATGATTAACACATGAAGACCAAAGTCAACGCAGTTCAAGATTACGGCGTAACTTCATTGATTTTGTTAAGCCATAGATTTGCAATGACTTAGAAGAATCCTGTGATCATGAAGGTTACGTCGTAACTCACTTTCAAGGTTACGCCATAGAAATGATGATTTTCACTACGAGCACTTTACGGTCGTAACCTATTTCCTAGGTTACGCCATATGATATTTATTGAAGATAAGATCGTATGAGATATACTAGTTACAGTGCAACTTCTTACTTAAGGTTACACCGTAACTTAGACGAGGCTATAAATGCAAGCCCTAATTCTACATACAAGGAGAACTTCTTAACTCAAAAATACCAGGAGACGTGTAGGGCTTCCAGAAGGACAATTTCCAGCAACATTATAACATCTTCCAAAGGAGAATTCACATCATTATCAATAAGTTTTTAGTTATTTCATATAAATCTTTTTAATTCATTCAATGTCTTCAATTATGATCATTACATTGAATTTACTGCATTGTTTAATATGAGCGGCTAAACACTACGTTTATTAGCCTAATTATGAAATTGTTATTTCTTTGATTCATGTTTTCTAGCTTTACTATCGCTTTTTGTGTATACTTTCTTGGCCTATTTGTGGACAACCTAATTTTGAAAGTATTAAAGCATGGTAGTATCTATAAAGCTAGCATGAGTTGACCATAGGAACCTAGTCGAGTAGGTTGCGAGGAATGGTAAGAATTGACCATAGGACTACCATCTCCTTGCGTGTAAATTGACTGATTTACAGATGCCAAACCGTCAAGTTATCTCACACAAGCTAGCCACTTGTGAATGACTAACCGTAAGAAACTTAAAACAGTTCAGACACTGATTCACTGATAATGAAGGCTTATGGGTATGTGTATGGATAAAACCTCAATATCGATATCAAAAATAATCACGAAGATAGATTCAAAATTCCTTTAGGAAAAAGAATATTAAACCAAATCGCGTGTGTGATCGTTGATACGGATTAGTCAACCCGAATCGTTTCCCAACGAGGCATGAATTGCCAACGTCGTTATTGGTTTGGAATTTAATGCTCGATGTTTTGATTTGTTTGATTGATTTTATTAAACTACGGGAATAGGGAAAGTAATTAAGGGAATCTATTTTACGGGAAATCCTAAGTGCGAATTAACTAAAACGTAATTAAAATGCAACTACGTCTAAATTATATCCTAAAAATGCCTAAAATTACTTTTACTCTAGAAATGCAAGTTGAAAACTAATTTAGTTTTAAAACTATTTTTTAGGATTTTTCTGGATTTTATTAAAATTAAAAACTAATTTTTAACTATTAAAACTAAATTAAAATACTAAAAATTATGAAAATCAAAGGGAAAAATATGAAACTATTTTTATAAAATCTAAAATACCATAAGAGAATTTTCAAAACTATTTTTTTTATTTTTCTGATTATTTTTCTATTTTCTACTAATTTAAAACTATTTAAATCTAATTTAAATTGTGAAAAATACCAAATAAAAGGGGAAAAATAGGGAAAAATTATTTTTATGCTTTTTATATTTTTCTTAAACTGGGAAAATTGAAAAATTATTTTTTGGAACTTTTTCTTAATTATTTGCAATAAAAGCTATTTAAAAGTGACTAAAAACTATTTTAAATAGAGAAAAATACCAAACAGTGACCAAAAATTATGAAAAATTCAGGAAAATTCTAAAATGTTATTCTAAATCTATGAAAAATATAAAATCATAAGCTTATGTGTGAGATATGAGGGCTGCAGTGTAAACTGATGCAAATAAGCACTTATGAATAAGCAAACTAGCACAATAAGTCACCAAACTTCTACAGAAGCTAAATTATACTATAACTACTCTAAATCAACTAACTACTGCTACTCCTAACCTTAAATAAGCACACTACTAAGATATGATGCTAACTGATTATCTAATCCAAACACTACCGGCCTCTACTTTAAGCTACTATATAAGCTAATCTAAAGCACCAAACTGAAAACCAGATATGTGGTCTTCAAGACCACCTAGCAAACTACAATTGGACCAAATATGAGACCCTAACTACTTGAAATGAACACTGTGCAATGTCTGCAAGATCTGCAAAAAACAGGTTTTGACATGTTTTGACTTAATCAAGCAGTTACTGATGTTTGACTTTTGTGAGATTTGAGATCAAATGTTGAACTGAAAATGATATAATATGATGAAATGAAAACAATGCAAGCTCACTTATCAAGTTATACACCCATATGATGGATTATAGCAACTGATTTTCACAGATTTGAGAATGAGAGCAGTTTTAGAGAGATTTTGACTTTTGTGAAAAACTTATGCAAACTTGAGACAGATGTGAATGCAAAGAACTAAAGCAAGCCTAAAGCAACCTAACTATCACAATATTCTAACCTCTAGCACAGTTTAAGTACTAATCCAAACACTCCTTTAATAAATCTAACAAGCAACTTAAACAATCTAATCCTACAACTACTGAAGCAGAAAGTGAAATAAGCATTTAAGTAAGATCTTAAGACTATAACAAGATCAGATCAAGCATCTAATATGACTATAAGCATGATTGCATACAATGACAGTTTTGAGCCTAAAACTTACAAGAAGTCCAGCTGAGTTTTAGCATCATAATAGAACCAAATCAACCAAATCCCATACCAAACACTGAATTAAACCTAAATAAGCATCATTTCAACCCATTTCCATTTCTGAACCAAGTATAATCACCAGTTGACTTTCGTTGACCAAGAAGCTTTTATTGAGTATTGATTGTAATGAGACAATGAAGGCACAATATAAGCTCACTAAAGCTATATTAAGCTTAAATGAGCTTATTCCATTATTCAAAATAGCTTATTGAGTACTTAAAATAAGAAATGCAAGATTAAATTTAAAAACTTGGAACTTTGATTAAAACTGAAAAAGGATTACAATAAATTGAGATTACAATGAAAACTTTAAGAAAACATTTATAAACTACTGAAAGATTGAAATACAAGAAACAATAAGCTAATTGAAAACTTAGGAATTCCACGACTATAATGTATGCTCAAGAGGTCTTTATATAGCCTCCATCAGCCTTGGGATCCCTTTCAGAAGATGCTAGAAGCAATCCTCAGCCACAAATCAATCCTGAGTCACCATAGCCAATCACAATGCTCCATTTCACTAAATGAGGTGTTGCGTCCAATAGGAGAGCTCCAATTAGCCACGTGGGTGATCTTATCCTAACATGTCAGAGGTGTCTAGAAGCTTTGGATAGATTCTTAGTACGATGTTTCTTGCTTGGGTAAATGGGTGGTGGGTAATTGGTGGTAAACGGGTGTTTGGTTTTGGGGAAAAAGGGGTAAAAGGAATTTGGGCGCATTTGGATTGTTTATTATTATTTCAATTGGGTTTGACCGGGGCATGGGTTGTTGACTCGGGTAAAATAACGGGTAACGAGGGATACGGGTTGAGTAATAAATGGGGTGGCCGGGTTGTGAGTTTGGGCCGGGTGTTTATGTTTATTGGATTGGGCCGTGTATATGGTTAAGTGGATTTAGGATAATTAAAGTAATCCAAGGCATATCTCAAGGACCATTTGTGTTAAATCTGAAATTCCAAGGACCAATCTTGTCATTCTTAAATAGACCAAGGCTGAATTTGCAACTTTTGAATCTTCAAAGGTCATTTCTGCCAAAAACTCAAAGTTGAGGGGCCATTTTTGCCAATTCTTTAAACTTGATTAAAAACTTCAAAAATCATCCTCGGAGAATAAAATCTTCATAAATGCTCAATTTTGATCTTCCGGCTCGGCTTAAGCTCTCTTAATCTCTCGTGCTCGGATTTACGTCTGATTTGGTTCCTTTTTGTGTGTTTTTACATATCCGTACCTGCACAAGCACAAACTCAAGAAAACCACAAATATTAGCAATAAACGGCTCTTTCTTGGTTATTTTGGGTCAGTTTTGATAATGAAAAGGTATGTGTTTTAGCACATACCAAAATACCCCAGACGAGACCATTGTCGTGTCCCCACACAATGCAATCAACTCACGCTTCTAAAACTAAGGATTTCAATCTCTTTCTACTAAACCTATGAAGAAGTAGCAAAGATTCCTCAAAAGAGATTAAGAAAGCCTTAATTCTAAAAAATGCCCCGTTTACCTTTTAATTCATATGTATAGATATTACGATTAAGCATATTCCGATTATGAATGACGGTTTGTTGAACTTTCGTGTCGATCAATAACTCCAACATTTTTCAAACGACATGTTAGGATCACGGAGTAGAAAACACAACACAGCGTGAAGTGACCATACGGATAGAATACATCGTCCCTGATTTTTCACAAGTCCCCAAACTAAGCGTAAAACCGAAATCATTGTTAAGTATGACTCTAGATGCTAACACTACCCATGGAAGTTACTTGTGTAATTACCTTTTGTTCCCATTTTCCTATTTTCCTCTAGATTTTTTTATTTTTGTGAGAAAATGAATTTCTTCAAATTTCTCGTTTCGATAGGTTTTATTCCGATAAAGATATAAAGCTAAGTCGTTAATTAGTTATCCGCCTTCCCTCCAGAACCATTGTCCCAAAAATGAGGTCCACATCAAGGAATTTTTATTCACTTATACTTTTGATTTTTTCATCATTTTTCATACATCATTTTTTTTTTTTTTTTTTTTTTTGCACTTATACTTTTACTTATATGAGCTATGAACTACGGAGCTTCACGGGGTAATTCCAAGACTATAGGCTTCATGAAATGAGGATCCCGGCTGGCTAGGCTAAGACCTCACTCAATCCCGGCTAAAGATCCAAGGGTCCGATCTCGACACCGCAGCTCACAACTTTACTTATTACTTTATCACTTATCACTGATTTCTTATTTATTACGGATCCTTGATGTGTACCCAATTTTTAAAACAAAAATTCTTTTAAGAAGATAAAGAACTAACTATCGTCAAAAACTCGACATCTCTAATTATTTATTAGACAGATATGGGGTGAAACAATTTTGTGGGAACAAAGAGCCATAAGTACCTTCGATGGGCTCTAAAGAGAACCAACTACTCCACGCTTAGCATCTAAACTCATAAGTAACTCTATCATTTCTCGATCTCCGCAAATTTAAAATCCCAAATAATGAGATCCACGGATGCTTAGCCGATAATTTTTAGATTATCTATGGTTAAGGGAACAAGCTAGGGCTCAACACGCCCGGTCAAGTCAGAATTCTATTCCTACTCTCACCAGCGGAAAGTCAACAAGGTGTCAAAACATATATAAACTTAGCAAATGCTTCGTCTAATGAAATCAAGTTATGCATATTTAAAGTCACTCAGGGGAACTTGCAAAATCTTGGCCTTGTGAGCTAGAATTCGCATTTTATAGCTTCTTGTCTAAGAGACTAGCCAACTTTTCAATCAAAAAGACTTAACAAAAGCTTCAAAAATTTTAAATTTTGCTCATTTTTGCACAATTTTTATTTTCCAAGGAAAAACGGGGTTGCGAGAGTACATGACAAAAAACAAGCAAGTGCGGTCAAATCAAATCGAAGATTACCCTACCCCAGACTAGAACGAAACATTGTCCTCAATGTTTAAAGCAAGGGTATCAACGAAAATCTAAAAGCCGTTTATTAAGTATGCTCAAAGATAAACGTTAGTCGATAAGATTTCGGATATCGGATTTCCATCAGCATCGATCATGAAACTCGAGTAGAGAAAATGACAAACTTCGAGCACGAGAGTCTTCATATCGGGAAAATCCTACACAACATCACAAACAACCAAACACGAGAAATCGAAGAGGCTAACCCCTTCACGTCACTTATTAGAAAATAGAAAGAAGATAGAGATAAGCATGGGGTGCCTCCCACGAAGCGTTACTGTTTTTGGTTACCGAGTCGCTAGCTTGACTCGATCCCCGAATTCAATTGTCCTTGGGGAAAGTTTGGAGATCCGGGACAACCATAGATGGGATGTCCCCTCCAAAATAATGTTTCACACGATGAGTATTCACCTTGAAATTTGGGCCATCGGGCGGAGAAAGCTCCACCGTTCCATACGGGAAAACTTGAGCGATGGTGAATGGTCCGGACCAACGGGTTTCGAGTTTTCCCGAGAATATCTTTAAGCGAGAGTTAAAGAGGAGAACTTGATCACCAACGTTGAAAACGCGGTTTTTGATTTTAGCATCATGAATCCTCTTAGTCTTCTCTTTGAAAATCAAAGAATTCTCGTAGGCCTGATCCCTAAGCTCATTTAATTCATTCAATTGAACTTTTCGGTGATCACCCGCGGTCTTAAGATCAAAGTTTGCATGTTTCAAGGCCCAGAATGCCTTATGTTCGAGCTCGATGGGCAAGTGACAAGCTTTTCCATACACCAACTTAAATGGGGTGCACCCGATGGGTGTCTTGTATGCGGTGCGGAAAGCCCATAATGCATCATCTAACTTATCATCCCATGAAGCTCGATTTTCTCCTACGGTTCTTTCTAAAATTCTTTTCAAACCACGATTCGAGACCTCAACTTGTCCGCTTGTTTGCGGGTGATACGCGGTAGAAAGACGATGGGTAACTCCATATTTAGCCATAACTTTAGCAAATTGTTCATTACAGAAATGGGTACCGCGATCACTGATGATAGCAAGAGGTGCTCCGAATCGGGAAAACAAATTCTTCAAGAACTTAACAACCACTCGGGCGTCATTGGTGGGGAGCGCCTTCGCTTCAACCCATTTAGACAAGTAGTCGACGGCCACGAGGATATACTTATTACCCTAGATGATGGAAATGGTCCCATAAAATCGATGCCCCACACGTCAAAAATCTCACAAACTTGAATAGCATTTTGTGGCATTTCATCCTTTTGTGAAATTTTCCCTTGACGTTGGCAAGAATCACAAGATTTGACTAAATCATGAGCATCTCGATATATGGTAGGCCAATAGAATCCGGAATCAAAAACCTTCTTAGCGGTGTAGCTTGCACCATGATGGCCACCAGTGGGTCCGTTATGGCAAGCATTGAGAATATCAAGAGCCTCTTGGCCATGAACACACCGCCGGATTACTTGATCCGCACAAATCTTAAACAAGTAGGGGTCGTCCCAGAAATAATGCTTAACATCTTTGAAAAACTTTTTCTTTTGTTGGGACGACATCCCTTTCACAATGAAATTGCCCGCATGGTAATTTGCAAAGTCGGCAAACCATGGGGTATTCGGGTCTTTCTTAGCAATCATCCCAAGTGTCTCAAGAGGAAATGTTTCCGTAATCTCCTTTTTCTCAAGCACACTTTGATGGGGATTCTCAAGTCTAGAAAGGTGATCGGCAGCCAGGTTCTCCGCTCCTTTTTTGTCAAGAATAGTAACATCAAACTCTTGAAGGAGGAGAACCCACCGAAGTAATCGTGGCTTAGCATCTTGCTTTGCCAAAAGATACTTAAGGGCAGAATGGTCGGTATACACTATGGTCTTCGACAAGACAAGGTAGGGTCGAAATTTCTCAAAAGCATAAACAACGGCCAATAATTCCTTTTCAGTAGTCGTGTAATTGTGTTGGGCCTCAGACAATGTCTTACTCGCATAGGGTATGGGTTGAAAATGTTTCGACTTACGTTGCCCCAAGACTGCCCCAATTGCATAATCACTTGCATCACACATGAGCTCAAAGGGCAAATCCCAGTCTGGGGCAACTAAGATCGGTGCCTCAGTTAATTTCTTTTTAAGAATATTAAACGCTTCAACACATTCGTTGGTGAAGATAAACGGAGCATCCTTTTCAAGGAGATGGGTCAGAGGGCGGGCTATCTTAGAGAAATCTTGGATGAAACGGCGATAGAAACCGGCATGACCCAAAAAACTCCGAATACCTTTGACGGTAGTGGGATGAGGGAGTTTAGCTATAACGTCGACTTTAGCTCGGTCGACCTCAATCCCAGATTTTGAAATCTTATGGCCGAGGACAATGCCCTCTCGAACCATGAAATGGCACTTCTCCCAATTCAAGACCAAATTGGTGTCTTCACACCGTTTGAGCATGTGGTCTAGATGGGAGAGGCAAGAAGTGAAAGAATCTCCATAAACCGAGAAATCGTCCATAAAAACTTCCATAGACTTCTCGATCATGTCATGAAAAATAGCCATCATGCACCTTTGGAACGTACCGGGAGCATTGCATAGCCCAAAAGGCATGCGTCGGTAAGCAAAAGTTCCATAAGGGCATGTGAAAGTGGTTTTCTCCTGATCCTTCGGATCGATCGGGATTTGAAAATAACCGGAGAAACCATCGAGAAAGCAATAGAACTCATTTCCTGCTAAACGTTCGAGCATCGATCCATAAAGGTAGCGGGAAATGGTCCTTACGAGTAGCATCGTTCAATTTTTGATAATCAATACACACCCTCCATCCGGTGACGAGGCGTGTGGAAATCAACTCATTTTCTTCGTTAGCAACAACGGTCATTCCTCCTTTCTTAGGGACACAATGGATAGGGCTAACCCATGAGCTATCGGAGATTGGATAAATGATTCCGGCGTCGAGGAGTTTAAGAACTTCCTTTTTGATAACATCATGAATTTTTGGGTTAACCCTACGTTGTTGTTGAATCACGGGTTTACAATCATCCTCCATCAGAATTTTGTGGGTACAGAAACGAGGATTGATTCCTTTGATGTCAGAAATTTGCCAAGCGATTGCATTTTTATGTTTTCGTAGGACATCCAAAAGTGCGGTTTTCTCCTCATCTTTTAAATTTTTAGCAATAATGACGGGAAATTTGTTCGGTTTTTCAAGAAAAGCGTATTCAAGATGAGGAGGTAAATCCTTGAGCTCGGGCCCGGGAGGATTTTCATTAGACGTTTGTACTTCTTTGAGCTCTTCAATCGTGATCTCTTTCGGAGGGAGTGACGGTAATGGATCTTCATTTAACAATTGCTCAAGATAACGGATATCTCCCTCCGAATCATAAACACCATCATCAATTCCCGGTGGAATCGATTCATCATCAGCAAGAAACTCATCGATCTCTTCCCAAACGAAATCACCTCCCTCGAACGGAGTGAGAGAGGGGGAAGAATCGGTAATTATAGGCTCAGAAGATGGTTCAACATTTTCAGAAGGAATGGTGGGATTGCCACCCATAAAATCAAGAAGCTTTTGAGCATACTCCTCCGTAGCAATATCGAGAACGTCGATTCGATTAATAGAAGCATCGTCATAGTTGGAGGATTATCTCGAAGGATGGTTGATATTAAACGAGACGGTTTCCTTGTTAGATCGTAAAGTGATTTCTCCTTCATAAACATCAATCATCGCACGACCCGTTCTTAGGAAAGGCCTCCCGAGAATAAGAGGTACTCGGGGGTCAGCATCAAATTCAACGACAACGAAGTCGGCGGGAAAATGAAGTGGTCCTACTTTCACATAGACGTCCTCGGCGATTCCTCTTGGAATAGAGGTTGAACGGTCCGCGAGTTCAAGAGTCATCTTAGTAGGAGTGAGCTCCGGGAGAGAAAGCTTGTTATAAATCGAAAGAGGCATTAAGTTAATACTCGCACCAAGATCGGCCAAGGCGGAGCATTTCACAATTCCCAGAAACTCACAAGGGATAAGAAATTTGCCGGGGTCTCCTAACTTTTCGGGAAGTTTCTTGAGGAGCACCGCCGAGCAATTCTCATTCAACGGTGTTTTTGCAATTTCGGCCAACTTTTCCTTATTACTCACTAAATTTTTGATCATGGCGGCAAATTTCGGCATGAGGAGTAAAGCGTCGGTGAAACTGATGTTAAAATTCAAGGATTGGACGATCTCAACAAATTTCTCCATTTGGTTTTCGGTTTTATCACGAAGCTTTTGATCATGAAGTCTTGAAGGATAAGGAAGTGAAGGTTTAAGAGTAGTCTTCGGAACATCGGGTTCCGGAATCGGAGTCTGAACGACCGGAGGTGGTACGGGTGCGGGTTGCACATTTTCTTCAATAACCTCGGTGTCTCCTTCCTCTTCTCTCACCAACGGAGTAGGAGACGAGGGTCCATCATAAGCCTTACCACTCCGTGTGGTTATAGCTTTCAACTCACCCTTCGGGTTGGGAATGGTATCACTCGGAAGAGATCCCGAAGTTGAGGGCTGACTGACCTTACACAAAACAGCATTCAACATGTTTTTGAGTTTATTCTGTGAAGCCTCCAATTTGTTGTTCTGAAGTCGAATCTCATTCCTAAACTCATTGCTTTGTCTAGTTAACGAAGATTGAAACTCGTTCCTCAAACTTGTAATCTGATTTTGCATAGTGTTGATGGTAGAATTGTTGTGTTGAACGTAAGTTGTGAATTCATTTGAAGGCAAAGGTGAAGCTTGATAGCTTGGATTTTGATATCCTTGATTGTAATTAACTCCTTGGTTTGGGTATTGATTTGGTGGGGCTTTGAATTGGTTTTGAACATTTGGTCCACGAACTTGATTTTGATTAAAACGAGTCTGATTGTTCGATTGAGAAAATCCCGGAGGTACCATTTGATTACTAACACGAGGATTTGGTTCAACTTGAGAACGGTATTGGTTACCTCCGGTTACGGCATTAGCTTCGAAAGGATTTCCATCGGTGGCGGTACAATTGTAGTAGGCATGCGGGCCACCACAAGTAGTACAAGTCGTTTCCACCGCTTTGACTTGAGCGGGTGGAGAAGAATTAACCTTAGCGGTCTTAATCTTAACCAAAGCCTGAATCATGTCTGTAAGTTTATCAATCTTAGCATCGGTGCTAGACGTATTTTCGTAAGACGAGGACGATGGTGTAACACTCACTCGAGCAGCAACCGATTTGCTACGTGAGGTACGAACTTTAGATTTGTTCTCAATAATCAACAAGGCATCTCTCGTTGATCGGGTCAACAAATTACCACCTGCGGCGGCATTGAGAGAGTCTTGATCAATTTCGTTCAAACCGTTATAGAACGTATCAAGTTGGTGTAATTCCGTAAAACCATGATGGGGACATTGCCTAAGCAAATCTTTGAATCGGTCCCATGCCTCACTAAATGATTCATCAAATCTTTGTGTGAATTTTGTTATTTCATTTTTAAGGCTTGTTGTTTTAGATGGTGGGAAGAATTCGTTCACGAATTTTGATACTAAATTCTCCCATGTGGTTATCGATCGAGGGGATAGTTTTTCGAGCCAAATCCGGGCGGCCCCCTAGAGTGAAAATGGGAAGAGTAGTAGCTTGATAGCCTCTTCCGGAACGTTACGGTACTTGATCGTAGACGTGAGCTTGTTAAACCGTCGGATATGAGAGTGAGGGTCGTCCCTCTCAAATCCGTAAAATTGGCTCGATGATACCAAGTTGATCAAGCCGTGTTTAAGCTCAAAGTTATCGGCAACGATTGCCGGGACGACAATGGCTTCTCCATAACCCTCGGTGGGTGCCTGGAGTTGCTCTAGCATGGATCGGTTGTCCTCCGCCATTTCGATAATGGGCGGAGTTAGATTAGTTCGAATCTCGGGTTCGACTAATGGAGCACGTCTATTACGCCTTCTCGGAATTGTAGCGGCTTCACGTATCGGTCTGTAGTTGTTGGAACGAGTGCGCATGCACTTTCAAAAACCAAGGCAATTAAAACGAACGGTATTCGAAAACACAGTGAACTTAACCAATAATCCCAAGTGAATAAATCACCTCTATAAGACAAACGCACAAGCGGGCGGAGAAGCTTTTTAGGTCAGCGCGAAGCTTATTAAAAACCCGCTTCTTTTCAGCCGCAATTTAATGTCAGGCCGTCCTTATACCCACCACACAGTTTGTTTATCAAATAGAAATAAATCGACTCACAAGTGACACAAAGGCAAGTTTTTGATCTTTAGTTCTGGAACTTATTAATGATAACACCTCTATTGAGAATGTTATATAATTGGTGTCTTCTATTTATTAGCAAAAACACAAGAGAAAATCTTTTTGTATTTTTAATATGATATATATATATATACAAAAGAAAAAGGAAAATATTTTTTTACTTTTTTGATTTTTATAAAAAATAGTAACTTCACAAAGGAAGGATCTCGAGTCACTAATCGTCAAACCTCAAACGATATTGTCGCGACACAACCTCCCCGGCAGCGGCGCCAAAATTTGATTTACAGATGCCAAACCGTCAAGTTATCTCACACAAGCTAGCCACTTGTGAATGACTAACCGTAAGAAGCTTAAAACAGTTCGGAACGATTCACGATAATGAAGGCTTATGGGTATGTGTATGGATAAAACCTCAATATCGATATCAAAAATAATCAAGAAGATAGATTCAAAATTCCTTTAGGAAAAAGAATATTAAACCAAATCCCGTGTGTGATCGTTGATACGGATTAGTCAACCCGAATCGTTTCCCAACGATACGTGAATTGCCAACGTCGTTATTGGTTTGGAATTTAATGCTCGATGTTTTGATTTGTTTGATTGATTTTATTAAACTACGGGAATAGGGAAAGTAATTAAGGGAATCTATTTTACGGGAAATCCTAAGTGCGAATTAACTAAAACGTAATTAATAAAACGTAATTAAAATGCAACTACGTCTAAATTATATCCTAAAAATGCCTAAAATTACTTTTACTCTAGAAATGCAAGTTGAAAACTAATTTAGATTTAAAACTATTTTTTAGGATTTTTCTGGATTTTATTAAAATTAAAAACTAATTTTTAACTATTAAAACTAAATTAAAATACTAAAAATTATGAAAATCAAAGGGAAAAATATGAAACTATTTTTATAAAATCTAAAATACCATAAGAGAATTTTCAAAACTATTTTTTTTAATTTTTTTGATTATTTTTCTATTTTCTACTAATTTAAAACTATTTAAATCTAATTTAAATTGTGAAAAAATACCAAATAAAAGGGGAAAAATAGGGAAAAATATTTTTTATGCTTTTTATATTTTTCTTAAACTGGGAAAATTGAAAAATTATTTTTTGGAACTTTTTCTTAATTATTTGCAATAAAAGCTATTTAAAAGTGACTAAAAACTATTTTAAATAGAGAAAAATACCAAACAGTGACCAAAAATTATGAAAAACTCAGGAAAATTCTAAAATATTATTCTAAATCTATGAAAAATATAAAATCATAAGCTTATGTGTGAGATATGAGGGCTGCAGTGTAAACTGATGCAAATAAGCACTTATGAATAAGCAAACTAGCACAATAAGCCACCAAACTTCTACAGAAGCTAAATTATACTATAAATACTCTAAATCAACTAACTACTGCTACTCCTAACCTTAAATAAGCACACTACTAAGATATGATGCTAACTGATTATCTAATCCAAACAGCTACCTGGCCTCTACTTTAAGCTACTATATAAGCTAATCTAAAGCACCAAACTGAAAACCAGATATGTGGTCTTCAAGACCACCTAGCAAACTACAATTGGACCAAATATGAGACCCTAACTACTTGAAATGAACACTGTGCAATGTCTGCAAGATCTGCAAAAAACAGGTTTTGACATGTTTTGACTTAATCAAGCAGTTACTGATGTTTGACTTTTGTGAGATTTGAGATCAAATGTTGAACTGAAAATGATATAATATGATGAAATGAAAACAATGCAAGCTCACTTATCAAGTTATACACCCATATGATGGATTATAGCAACTGATTTTCACAGATTTGAGAATGAGAGCAGTTTTAGAGAGATTTTGACTTTTGTGAAAAACTTATGCAAACTTGAGACAGATGTGAATGCAAAGAACTAAAGCAAGCCTAAAGCAACCTAACTATCACAATATTCTAACCTCTAGCACAGTTTAAGTACTAATCCAAACACTCCTTTAATAAATCTAACAAGCAACTTAAACAATCTAATCCTACAACTCTGAAGCGAGAAAGTGAAATAAGCATTTAAGTAAGATCTTAAGACTATAACAAGATCAGATCAAGCATCTAATATGACTATAAGCATGATTGCATACAATGACAGTTTTGAGCCTAAAACTTACAAGAAGTCCAGCTGAGTTTTAGCATCATAATAGAACCAAATCAACCAAATCCCATACCAAACACTGAATTAAACCTAAATAAGCATCATTTCAACCCATTTCCATTTCTGAACCAAGTATAATCACCAGTTGACTTTCGTTGACCAAGAAGCTTTTATTGAGTATTGATTGTAATGAGACAATGAAGGCACAATATAAGCTCACTAAAGCTATATTAAGCTTAAATGAGCTTATTCCATTATTCAAAATAGCTTATTGAGTACTTAAAATAAGAAATGCAAGATTAAATTTAAAAACTTGGAACTTTGATTAAAACTGAAAAAGGATTACAATAAATTGAGATTACAATGAAAACTTTAAGAAAACATTTATAAACTACTGAAAGATTGAAATACAAGAAACAATAAGCTAATTGAAAACTTAGGAATTGCACGTCTATAATGTGAGCTCAAGGGGTCTTTATATAGCCTCCATCAGCCTTGGGATCCCTTTCAGAAGATGCTAGAAGCAATCCTCAGCCACAAATCAATCCTGAGTCACCATAGCCAATCACAATGCTCCATTTCACTAAATGAGGTGTTGCGTCAAATAGGAGAGCTCCAATTAGCCACGTGGGTGATCTTATCCTGACATGTCAGAGGTGTCTAGAAGCTTTGGATAGATTCTTAGTACGATGTTTCTTGCTTGGGTAAATGGGTGGTGGGTAATTGGTGGTAAACGGGTGTTTGGTTTTGGGGAAAAAGGGGTAAAAGGAATTTGGGCGCGTTTGGATTGTTTATTATTATTTCAATTGGGTTTGACCGGGGCATGGGTTGTTGACTCGGGTAAAATAACGGGTAACGAGGGATACGGGTTGAGTAATAAAGGGGGTGGCCGGGTTGTGAGTTTGGGCCGGGTGTTTATGTTTATTGGATTAGGTCGTGTATATGGTTAAGTGGATTTAGGATAGTTAAAGTAATCCAAGGCATATCTCAAGGACCATTTGTGTTAAATCTGAAATTCCAAGGACCAATCTTGTCATTCTTAAATAGACCAAGGCTGAATTTGCAACTTTTGAATCTTCAAAGGTCATTTCTGCCAAAAACTCAAAGTTGAGGGGCCATTTTTGCCAATTCTTCAAACTTGATTAAAAACTTCAAAAATCATCCTCGAAGAATAAAATCTTCATAAATGCTCAATTTTGATCTTCCGGCTCGGCTTAAGCTCTCTTAATCTCTCGTGCTCGGATTTACGTCTGATTTGGTTCCTTTTTGTGTGTTTTTACATATCCGTACCTGCACAAGCACAAACTCAAGAAAACCACAAATATTAGCAATAAACGGCTCTTTCTTGGTTATTTTGGGTCAGTTTTGATAATGAAAAGGTATGTGTTTTAGCACATACCATTGACCGTAGGACCACCTACCATGTTGAGGTACTTAAGAAGTTAGGGAAATCATAACGGACCATGTCGGGTTTATAATAGGTCTAGATTGTAGTGGTACTTCATGTAAGGTTAGGGTTACCCAAGACCTCCATCGAGTAATTACAGTAGGGATAAGAATCTTAGACTTATAGACTCAAGGAATTGACCAAATGTTGTCTAGTGACTTTTACCCTCACTTAAGGCATTAGAAGGCATTAATAGGAAAACCGGATTAAGGAATAACAAGACTAGTAACTAGGCTAACACATTTCTCCCTACTGAATATCTTTCATTTTCATTTCATATTTCAATTCATTAGTTTAATAATTAATCAATCAAAACCCTCTTTATAATTTGTGACATTAGAACTTAGAATAAATCCGCACACATAGCTTTTGAGACGACCTCAGCTTTACCGATTACTATACTACACACGACCGGGTTCTCTGCCCGTTAGTGCATAAGGTATACAATAGCTAGATGAGTTATTATAAATAGTAAAACGTGGTCTGTTAAACAGCATCAACATGTTTAGGACATTTGATCAAAGTCACGAATTTGTTTCTGTCAAATTGTTCTAGTTCATCTTGCATGGCTTGTACCTAAATTGGGTATTTCAGGGCTTCTTTGACAGTTTTAGGTTCAACATCATAGAGAAAATCAATAAACAAACATTCATTTGTTGATGCTGTCGTTAGTTTGGCAGCCATGCTTATGGTAAGCATGCCTTTAGTGGGTTCTCCAATGATGTTTACAAGTTCAATGTCTTGACATCTTGTCCATCTGACTTGGGGTCTAGGATATGTAAAACCTTATATGGAAGGCTGAATTGTTTCAGAAAGGTCAACCCCTATGACTGATACTTGAGGTTCATCTGGGTTAAGGGTTTCAAGTTGTTCAGTTTGCACAATAGCTTCTTATGTTTCCTGAACATGTTGTTCTATCTGAGTATCCCCATCAGGGACTTTTTGAGCATCAATGTATTCACTGATGGTTGGTTGAGGAAGGTTATGAGGGATGATGTAGTAGGAGAAGTCTACATCATCTTGTATTCCGTGGAGGGGTTAGTATCAGGATGATATTCATCAGAAGGGTACCTGGATGAGTCATCAATCCTAATCTCCTCAACAGACGTATTTGAGAACCTGATGGCTTCGGTACTCTCATCAAAGGTGACATGGAAGGTTTCTTCAGTCTGTTGTCTCTTTGTGCTAAAGACTCTGAAAGCTTTAGAGTCAAGAGAATATCCTAGGAAGTAACCATCATCAGCTTTGGCATCAAATTTGCCTAAGTGATCCTTGTGATTATGAATGAACACAAGACACCCAAACACTTGAAAGTAGCTGATGTAAGAAGTTCTTCCTTTGAATATATCATAGGGGTGTTTGTTGTATCTTTTGATAATGATGGATCTATTTTGAGTGCTTATAGCAGCTTCAATGAGTGTTCTGTTCTTTCTTTCAGCTACTCAATTTTGTTTAGGGGTATATGGAGAAGTGAAGTTCTGAGAGATTCCTTTCTCATTACAAAATACTCAAGGTCCTGATTCTTGAATTCAGTCCCATTCACAGTTCTGATTTTTTTGACTTTTATGTCGTTTTGGTTGTCAATCTTCCTAACAAAGGGCATGCTTGTTTCAGCTGCAGGACTTTTCTTTGTGAGAAAGTACACCCAAGTGTATCTTGAGTATTCATCTACTATAACCAGGGTATACTTCTCACGATGATTGACATTAGACTTATAGGTCCAAAGAGATCCATGTGAAGAAGATGAAGGTAGCTTTTGATTGAGAAATTTTGTTTTGTTTTAAAGGAAGCTCTATGATGTTTTCCTTTTTCACAGGCTAAGCAAGGTTTGTCTTTTGCAAACAAAAGAGATGGTAAGTCAAGGACTTTGTTTTGTTTTGCAAGGTTGTTTATGTTTTTAAAGTTCAAGTGAGCTAGTCTTTTATGCCAAAGACAGTTGATAGTTTCGGTGGCTTTAGCAAATAGGCAAGTCCATTTTGAGTGAGTGTTGACATATCAAGAACATAAACATCCTCTCTTCTGGGAGCTATTAGGACAAATTCCTTGTTAGCATTGAAGATTTAACCTTGGTTATCATTAAACTGAACTATGTATTTAGCATCACATAGTTGACTGACACTAATAAGATTGTATTTTAGACCATTTACATAAGCCATTCTAGAGAAAAGTATACCACCACAGTTTATTGAACCATACCATTCAGTGATACATGATGAATTATCAGCAAATACTACATTGGGTCCTGGTTCTTTTACATATTTGTGCATATATTTCTTCACCCCAGTCAAATTCCTTGAGGATCCACTATCTAGATGCCAAATTAGCTCCTTGGTGTGTCTCTACACAAATAACAAACTGGGTTAGTTTCTCTTGTTAACCAACTTTCTAGTGGGTTTGGCTTTGTTGGTCCAAGGTCTGTTATTTTTTTGAACCATTCAATTAATTCATGGTCAGAGATTGAGTGGACAATGCTTCCACATGCTTTGCATTTTGAAGCAGATGAGTATTCGTTTGACTTAGACAGTTTAGTTGTCAGTCCTCTTCTGGCATGAATGGTCATATCACGTCCTAATGTGTTATAAAAGGGACCTACACAAATCTCTCAGCAAGGATACATGATACAGTCATCAGGGTGATGGTTATTGAATCCACAATGAAGACATGGCGGAAAAGGCTTTGCCTTTGGTTTTTTAGTCTACTTGGAATGTGAGGCATACTTAAAAGCCTCTGCTTTTTAGTCTACTACTACATTAAGGGAGGTTGTGTGAGATTTGTGATCAGAGGTTCTGTGATCTTCCTTTTTTCATATCATGCAAAAGAGGATTCTATAACAATCATCGGTTGAGTGATTTGTGTAATTGCATAGTTCACATCTCTATTTTTGTTTTGGAGTTATTTTTAGTTTTGAGGTGTTTGAGGAAGTTGGTTTGGGTTCCTTGACTTTTGATTCAAGTGTCCTTTTAGTTGAATTCATCTTTTTTCACTCAGCTTCTTGACAAGTTCAACCAACTGATCATATCTTGAATTAGTTTCATTGGTCTTTTCTTCAGTAGGAACCGAAGGTGTGGAAGTTTTAGTAGGAACTAAGTCTTCTTTGTTTGGAACTGGGTTAGGTCTTTTCAGAATCGTTTTACCTAATCCTGACTTCTCTCTTGGAGAGTCTTTGGAGTAGGCTAAGGGTGTGAGGTCTGACCTTTGTGCAGCTCCCTGTAGTACTTTCAAGGGAGGTAGTGGTGTTTTAGATTCTGATTCAGGTTCATCGACAAACTTAGTGTGACTAGGATTATCAAAGAGTCCAAGCATATCTTTGATTGCTTGACTTTCAGGCTCTAGTATTTTACCAGTGTTGAAGTTAGGTAACTTACTGTCTGGGTTGACTCTTTCAACCCAGTCACTGGGCTTTGGTTTCATTTCTTGTTCATAAGATATGCTAGCAGGAATGAATACCTTTTCACTTTGATCCTTATTGGAGGAATCAAAGAGTTGATCACTTCCTAGTTCTCTCTTTTTGGTACTAGGAACTAGATCCTGAATGCATTCATAAACTTTATGATTCCTATTAGTCAATTTTTCATTTATGAGTTTTTCTTTCTTAAGTTGTTGTTGAAGAGTATGATTTTTTTTTAACAAGTTCAGTATTCTGAATTTGAAGTGTGAGAGACTCAAGTTTGGCTTGTTTTAGTGCAAGTAAATCATCTCTACACTTATTTAATTCCAAAGCAAGTTTGGTATATTTTGAAAATAAGTTTAATCTTTGCTCTTCAACATACCTAAGATCAACATTAATATAACTAAAATAAAATTGCCAATCAGAATCTTCATCTATAGATAGTAAAATATTTACGTTTCTCATGGTGATGTTGACCGATTATCCGTTCCTTGCATGAATCTTTCCAATAATTAGCTTTTAATCCTCTAAGAGTGCCATTAGTGCAGTGACTCGAACCATTTCATCATCAGAAGAGACAACTTCCTCATCACAGTCAAAAGTTTCAGCCACCAGACCTTAATGATTTGCTTGAAAAGGTTTAGTGGTGGGTGTCATTTGGGAAGTTGAGGGGGCTGCCTCAAGAAGTGCAAGTTTATTTTGAAAATGTTGAGAGGACTAAAGTAGTTTGGGTTGAAACTTTCTTGTTCCTGATGAGAGGTTAGACACTGAAAATATGTATGAGGGCTCTGATGTCATTTTTTTGAAATAGTCTTTAGCAAAATAACCTTTTTACCACATTTAAAACATTTAGTATTTTCATTTTCTTTAGTTCCTGAAAAATTAGATTTGTTTCTTTCAATAAAACGTTTAAAATTTTCAAGGAGTGCCCTTTCTTGAAATTCATTTTGTAAATCATTTAGGTACTCCTCACTAGTTCTTTCATCAGCCTCATCAGCCAGAATTTTCTC
Organism: Chrysanthemum makinoi; assembly: GCA_910596185.1. Classification (NCBI taxonomy): domain Eukaryota; kingdom Viridiplantae; phylum Streptophyta; class Magnoliopsida; order Asterales; family Asteraceae; genus Chrysanthemum; species Chrysanthemum makinoi. The sequence continues at coordinate 26,108,564 of OU343219.1, forward strand.
GAAAATCCTTAACAACACTACTAGAGATAAAAGCAGTTGATATGGGTGTAGCACTCAGGGTCTTTTTGGTCTCTTGAGCCTTTTTTAAATATGGGTATTTCCTATAGATTAAATTGTCTTCAAAGACAAATTTCCCATAGAATTCAGGGAGCTTAAGGTTTTGTATGTGATCTGTATTGACAAAACCTGCATTCATTTCATGTTTAGTCAGGGTAACACCATCATTGGTCAGTTCATTTAATAAGGTTTTGTAACGGGTATAGGTCTGAGAGAGACTTTCAGAGTCCTAGGCTCTGAAAGTGTTAAACTCAAGTTTTAGGCCCATGATCCTGTTTTCTTTAGTATCTGAGGGACTCACAAAGCTGTGAACCAAGTCAGTCAATGTCTGTTTAGTTCACAGTTAATGACTGATTCCATTATATCATCTGGGAGACAAGATATAATGATGCTTTTGAGGCGTTGGTCATGAATGACCACCCTTCTCTCATTGGGAGACCATTGAGCTTTAGGTTTGGGTAAAACTTCAGCAGTCTTAGGGACAAATGGACCTTCATTAATGCATTTAATGTAATAAGGTTCCATTCCTGTTAAGTAGCAAAGCATGCGCTTTTTCCACTTACTGAATTTTCCAACTTCAAGTCAGGGAGCAATAGCTGAATAGCTTCCTTCCTTTTTGTCGACTAGTTGGGGTACATTACTTTTCAGCCATGGTAGGATCTGATTTTAAAAAAATGTTTTGAACCGTTTATAAAACTTGTTTATATAAATCAACATCGCTCTAATACCACTTATTGTTCCCTTTACACGACTAGGTTAACTACAAAGTTAATCTATCCGTGTTCCATATTTCAGTGATGTAGTGAAAAACTAGTTAATAATGTAATGAAAAAATTAAAGTAAATAACACTAATTGTTCAAAGTTTAAATCCTTATTAGAATTAATTCAAAGAATTTATACCCAAGTGTTTGTGGAACAACACTTGGGATTGAAATGAAAAGTATGGTGTAATCTCCTCTCTAAACTCAAGCTAAGCTTGAGTACAATTATGCTAACCAACTGAGTTAATCTCAAGGACTTAGTTGTCTTTGGATGAGTAAAAGTGTTTGTTTTTACTCCACCTTATGATCTTATATATATACAAGTATAGTTGACAACCGTTACAATGAAGACAAAGATGACCGACACGCCTGAAAGAGGGGTGTCAAAGTGATAAAGTAGTATTTCCCGTATAGATAAAAGAATCACTTGATGACAGGTGATAATTCAATCTTCCAGAGTCGTTTCCATGGTGAGAGATGAATTGAAATTCATTGTTGTGTCTTTTGTTTTATGCTTGATTATCGATAATTTTTTATTGGTTTTTAAGATTTAAAAATTATTTTAATAAAATTCAAATGCAAGTAAAACACAGATAAAAAGATCTAAATGATAATATTAAAGAATTTGCTTGTCAAGTGAGGCGAAAAGATCATTAAGTGTGAAAGAGAATTTAAAGCGATGCATTAGTACCCGTTAAAAAAAGTATTTTCTCACAACGTTGGTTTATTTTGAAAACAATCATTTATCTAAGTATTAATTACTAGATTTAATAACTGATTATCCTAACGGCTTTTTCCCGTCAATATAACCAAAAAAAAAAAATCTAAATAATCCAGAAATTATTAATCAACAATCCTCTTAATTTTTACACTTAAATCTCAAATCACTACTCACTAAACAAGCATAAAATTATCTACTAACTATGTATAACTACTAAGCTAACAATAAAAAATCCAACACTAATAAGCATTTTATTTAAACTAAATATGTAAATTATTTAAAAAGTAAGAAAATGGAACCCGAATGATGAAATATCACTAATAAACCACCCGATCCTATAAACTAAGACAAACACTAAAGATTACTTCTTTATTAGATTCTGTTTCACTAGTTAGTTAATAAAGTTGTAAACTTTATATACTCAATTGCTTTATAAAAACTATCAAAGCTTTAAAATTTAGTAAATAAGCTAGCTTATAGCCTTAGATGTTGGATATATTCCATAAAAATCAAAACTTTAACAAGGTTAGATCAAATAAGCTATTAATAAGCTAAACGATTAAATTGAAATTAAAACAAAGATCTATAAATCCCCCAAAACTAAGGTGTTTGCCTCAAAAAGCAAACGCGGATTAGGTATATTTAATGACTAGATCTAAGATAAAATAAGCTAGAGTATAGCTTATTTAAGTACAAACTAATAAATATAAAATCCTTTTTTTTTAAGTAAGCTATGTAAAACTTTTTAGATCTAAAACTATAAAATAGATTTGGAAAGAAAATTAGTAAATAAAAATAGTGCTTATTCGAATAAGCTATGAGGAAGCTTATCCGAAAAATAAGCTAATCTTAATAATCCAAAAATAAGCTATATGGATGAGTTTATTTGAATTAAAAGATGTGAAAAATGAAAATAAAATAAGGGATTAGAGAAAGAATAAGCTCAAGTGATATCATAAATCTTCATCTTTGTTAAGCAAATAAGTTGTTACAATAAGCTAAAAGCTATTAAAAATAATACTACGACCTACTACAAAATAAGATAGAAATATAAAATGTGTGTGTAATATAATCTATCCTCTCTTTCTCAATCGGCTGATAATGAGCTCCCCTTTATAGCCACTTGCATCAGGGGAATTTTAGTCAATTTGCATGTCCCAGCTATTGACAGCGTTACCAAACATTTATGGCCAATCATTTTTCCACATGTCAACACCTGATTGGCCAGCCGTCGCTTCTAGAGTCTCATACTGACAGATCTGCCACGTCGTACCTATCTTGTCATTATGTCCACTTGTCATCTCTTGATTGGCCAACCGCTTCTGCCACGTCTGCACCTCGTACTGACAGTTGCAACCTCGTATCTGCAATGATTAATTTTCAGCACCGCCACCACGTGGCAGGCTGTCGACAATCACCACCACGTGTCAGCAAGTAGGACCCACCTGCCATGTGTCACCACCGATCCAAATAGCGTCGACATGGCAATGAGACTTAGGTGGTGTTAGTTTTTTTAAGAGGCTCTGAATCTAAATCTGAACCACACATCTGAGTCTGAATCTGAGGCATAAATGTCTGAATCTGACCGCATCTGAACGGGAAAAAAACTCATGTTTGAACCGCACATTTGCTTGCTCGTACTAATTTTTTTTTTGGTTAATTTTGTGTCAAAAAGATACTGCCTCTGACCACGTCTGAACGGGAAAAAAAACAAACGGTCTGAACGGCCAAAATGTCTTACCGCGTTTGAACGGTTCAGATTCAGAGGCTGTTAAGAGCCTCTTTTTAAAAAAAAATATAGCCTTATAGCAAAATCAGCCCCTCCACCGGACTCGAACACGAGACCTTATGGTTGTGGTGATGGCATGCTACCAGCTGCGCTGGAGCATACCTTGAATGACCATACACACTTATAATTATTTTAAGGTTTAATAAGGAGCATTCTGTAGCTTTATATAAAAAAGGGTCAAATAGAATTCTGACCGGTTCATTTTAAGAGTGTTAGGCCGGTTCAAAAGGAGAGGAAGGTACCGATGGACTTGTAATTTCGTGCTCTTTCCAATAGATTTTCGGTGAAGTTTTTTGACTTCGTTTGAATTTTGATAAACATGAAAACGTCGTCGAAACTCATCCAAAAATCACCGTTTTTGCTTTGTTTTCAAACCCTTTAACCTTCAACATATAATAACACATATCAAACATATTTGCAATATAATTTCACATATTTTATGGTTATTAGTCTGTTTTAGTGTGTTTTCTTAAATTGATGTGTGTTTAAGCACACATCAAAATTCCCCCACACTAAGCCATTGCTGGTCCTACACGCAATGTTTATCATACACGTTGTGATAGAAAATATTTTAACACCCTTGACTAATAATCCCTCACATCAAACAAAAACAGAAAGGCGTTCATCAAGAGGTATAAAAATCATTTGTTTCAAAAACGTCCGTTTTAACCATTAAATAATTAATAGATAATAAGAATTTTATTCAAATTATATAAAAGGGTTTAAGAATGGGAAACACGCAAACTGGGTGTCTCCAGGAGAAAAAGTTCATCATCCTCGATTTTCACAATCTCCAAACCAAGCTTAAAATGAAATCACAGCTAAATATAAAATTAGATGCTAACACTACTAATAGATGCTAATTGTGTATGCACAACTACTCCTTGCTCCCTTATTCCTAATTACTCTAAGGATTTTTTTAGAAAAATGACTGTTCTTATTTAGATAGATTATGGTCTTATTATTATAAAGGTATCCGATTTAGATAATAATTAGTTTGAAATCCCTTCCTAGAGAATTCCATTTGATAAAAATAAGGTCCGCATTAAGGTTCTAACTTAACATGATTTAGGGAGTATCCTTTTTATTTCATTCGAAACAAATCATCTACGAGTCCAGAGACATAAGCTTTATTTAGATATCCCCGGAGTCGAAATTTGGACTTAATATTATAAGACTAAAATACACCGTTGGTCCCTAAACTTGGCATGGTGCATCGCGATGGGACAAAAATCGCCCTTTTCATCGCCATAGGTCCAAACCTTGGCCATTAAATGCCAGATTAATCCTTTGACTAAGTCAAAGTCTGATTTTTGTTTTGTAGTCGAGGGTATTTTAGTCCATACACATTTATACTTTTATAACACATTCATATTTTACCCCTTCATCTTTCATCCTTGTCGTCATCTCCCCAAATCATTCATCTCCCCAAATCATCATCTCCCCAACATCATCCATCTCCCCAACATCAACCAGAAGATTCAACATTGGGTTAAATTCTTAAGCAGTTGGTTAGGTTTTTCTTCATCATTCTATATCTGGTAAACTTTTTTCTAATTAACTCAAAATTCTTAAAAAAGGTGTTTGTTAACAAAGTTATTATAGCTTTGACCTGAGCACATTTTGACTTATTGGTTTCGTTAAATTGTTGAAGGTTTACCTAGAGGAACTTGTTGAGGGTGTTTCCTAAAGGATCACGAGTTGACTCTTCAAACTACAATCCATTTATCGGATGGACTCATGGAGCTCAAATGGTTGCCTTCAACATGCAGGTAAATTGAATCCCTCGTGATTTCAGTTCAGTTTTAGTATGCGTTTAACGCTAATTATTTTTAATTCTTGAAAATAGACCCATGGGAAGCCGCTGTGGTTGATGCAAGGAATGTTCAGAGCCAATGTAGGCTGTGGTTATGTGAAGAAACCGATTTCTTTTTAAAGATGACAAGGAATTGTTCGATCCTAAAAGAACACTTCCCGTGAAAAAGACTCTCAAGGTGAAAGTATATATGGGGGATGGGTGGCATTTGGATTTCAAAAGAACACATTTTGATGTTTATTCACCACCAGATTTCTATGTCAAGGTTGACAACCATTCCTACCTTTTAATATCTCCGTAGCGAGTATCATGACTCGGAGAGTGATCATAAGTCATTTATCTGATTCAGGTTGGAATTGCTGGAGTTGAAGTTGATTCAGTGATGAAGAAAACTAGGATTATACAATACGATTGGACACGAAAATGGGATGAAGAATTTGAGTTCCCATTGACGGTTCTAGAGCTTGCTTTGCTACGTGTCGAGGTACACGAGTATGACATGACTGAGAAGGATGGTTTTGGAGGCCAAACTTGTCTTCCAGTTTTTGAGCTACGGGTATTATTTGTAACCCTTCACGATGAAAAAGGTGACAAATACAAATCTATGAAGCTCCTTATGCGTTTTGATTTTATATAACTACTTAGTATTATCACGATTGAGTTTGTAAAAGGTGTGATCATTTGTTAATTTATGAAAAACTAAAAATTAAAATGAAAACTTATGTATTATTAATGCCTACAATAAACAGAATAAACTGGAAAACCCATGTGATATGCTTGTTGAGTACAAAAAGGAAGTTTCTTTTGTTATGCAATGTAAAAAAGATTAATAAATACTCCTTATTACAGTAGTCCATTCCTCCAAAATTTTCTTTTTTTATAGCAGTAAATATTCTGGAAAACTTTCGCTATCCATTTGGTCAAGAATGATAAGACCATTGTTAAATATATTTAAATAACTCCCAGAATGCTGCATATTTTTCACCTTCCATGGACATTTAAATTATGAATTACTCTTGCCAACAGCTTGTAACAAAATAAGGATCTTAAGGAAGTAATAAGATGCACCTCCAATGGTGGCATACTGCAACTTCTATGGTCCCTCCACTTCTGGGAAATCACCATCAATAGCACGATTGAATCCTCCGACCAACCAACCCAAGTTCTTATATCCGCTTTTATGTAGCTTTGAGGTTGCCATCAAGGACCTGCAAAGAACTCTTAATAAATACTACCTACGTCCCAAAGTAAGTTTCAACACACAGTTTTAGGAAAATGCAATTAACTAGTATCTTGGTAACTAGTAAAGAAGTAAATAGTTGTTGCAAAACACACTTAGAGTAGATAAAAACGTCATCATTCATTCAGAAAAAGTTTACGGATATAGAATGATGAAGAAAATCTAACCAACTGCTTAAGAATTTAACCCAATGCTGAATCTTCTGGTTGATGTTGGGGAGATGGATGATCTTGGGGAGATGATGATTTGGGGAGATGAATGATTTGGGGAGATGATGACAAGGATGAAAGATGAAGGGGTAAAATATAAATGTGTTATAAAAGTATAAATGTGTATGGACTAAAATATCCTCGACTACAAAACAAAAATCAGACTTTGACTTAGTCAAAGGACTAATCTGACATTTAATGGCCAAGGTTTGGACCTATGGCGATGAAAAGGGCGAGTTTTGTCCCATCGCGATGCACCATGCCAAGTTTAGGGACCAACGGTGTATTTTAGTCATATTATAATTATTGCAGCAGTATTAGCTCTCGGTACTTTAAACAACTGAGACAACAAAAGCAAACCGTCAGGAAACAATACTCTTATTTCGACCTTGAGAATTTCCTCAACCTTTTTGAAGTCTGAGTCAACGGGAGCAAACCGTCAAGAAACAGAAAACTTTTATTGGCCTTGGATTATTATTATTATTATTATTATTATTATTATTATTATTATTATTATTTAATCATTTAAGATGCATTTAATATTATATAATGATGCAATATATTTAAAACATTGATGCAATAAATTTCATTCATATATCATCAATAATTATTATCTTGATGCACCTTTATATCATATTGATGCACCATTCCAACCCAGTTATGTTTAAACACATTTCAACATATAAGGTAATGTAACATATCATTCATGCAATCATATGTAAAGTTCTAAAAATCATATGATTTAACCTGCTACATTATATTGTTTTATGTCCTAGATTAATATGAGTGCATCATAAAATGCTAAAGTACGTAGATCTAGTTCAAAGCCATTGGAATGCTACATTATATTGTTTTACTTCATGCTCTTTGCAATACCTTTTAACCCTTGGTTGAAGCCAATGGAATGCAGTTTTCTATAAATTTGATTTCTGAGCTTCGTTGAAGTTGCTGTATCTTTTTGACTCTTGTTCTAGCATCTCTCTTTTTTCATTGATACGTGTCATCAACGTCTTTACTACATACTTCTTTCGAAGGCCGGTTAACTGGTTTAGTTGCTGGACAACTTTCTTTTTTTAAACATGAGTTGAACTCCTTTTTCTTTCCAAAAAATGTCTCCATGTGCCTCATTACAAAAATTCCATAATCTATATGGTTCAATCTTGTTTCCCAATCCAGCTTCATGATTTTATGTTTGGTTGTTGATATTTTAGCTGCAGTTAGGTGATCCATTGAGTGCAGATACAATGCAAATGCCCTTGTCTGTAATTGAATTTAATAATCAGTGGATTTTAAATATATTTAGATGCACTTTCTTTATATCTTTGATGCACTAATTCTAAAAAATAAGATTGAAAACCTAAACTACAGAAGAAACCTAAACTAGTTCAGGCATTCCATCAAACACTGCCTATACATCATCCATACAACTCCTAATAGTTTCATTTGAACCACCAAATCAAACCATACAACTCCTAATAGTAAAAAATTGATGCCTTTTTTTCACTGTACCCAGATGCACTATTAATTCAAACATTCACACTAATAAATTTTTCTTGTACTAAAAATAATCACTAACTTCATAATAACCTACAATTTAAATATAAATAATTAATGTTTCAAACCTATTATTTTGTATTGTATGATACATCAATAACATAAAACATCAATATAACAGTAAATAATGACATCATACATATTCATTTGCGTGTGAATTAAAGCTTCTTACCAATGATTTTGGAGTATCCCCGTTTTTCTTATGTATGTCTTGAATTTCATCATGCATGTTATCAATTATATCTACTTTCAATGTCTTCAAATTATAGACAATTAGATATTATCGATTCATTTCTTCTGTTGGCATTGTTATTGGGAAAAATACTTGTTTCATATCCTTTTTTGTTAAACATTAGTTTGCATAATCAATGTTTAGTGTTTTTATTTTAAATCTTACCAGCTCAACTTTGTCAAGATTCTTTTTTGTTGAATACTCAAGCACCTCTTCCATCTTTCTTTTAAAGTTTTCAGGTTTGCGTGATAGCTTTAAAACAAAATACATTATACAGTATGTCATAAATTTCATTCACAATTTTATCAATTATTTTGTCGAACAAAATATGTATAAATATTATTGTATTCACTTACCATCATTACAGTTTTGCAAAACAAATAACGTGATGACACCCTATTTTTTAGTTTCTCGTCATAGTTTTGTATGATACTCCATACATCTATCGTTGCGCTTGTTACTGGTAAACTTTCACGCATACTCTCAAACACCATTCTTGGGACCTCCATGTTTACTGTGTTGAACACAATATCACTGTTCATATGTAGACACATCAATTGAATAGAAGGGATGGAATAATAATAAACATGTTATGCACTAAAAATAAAAAATAATTTATATATTTAATAATTTGACATTTACTTAATTAGTAGGCAACGTTCCGCAGAATGTGCAATCGACAACAGGTCTCTCATCACCCTGAAAATTTTTGGTAATGCTAACCTTCCTCTTGACGTATGGAGAAATCAATGCTCCGGATAATATCCTCTCTCTTTTTTGTTTTAATTCCTTTTCTGCTTCCATCCGATCATCTTTTGTTGATGGTTTCATGTAGCTTATCAGAACTACACTAATTGCACCAGCTAGTGAAATATTTTCATATTCAGGTGTAACCAACTGTTTTCCTTTATTTACAGCAGTTGTTGAATCTTTCACCTGAACTGTTTTTTGCAACCCTTCAGATCTTTTCTTTATCGTAACCTTCGGTCTTTTGATATTCACACTTTCAGGCATACGTTCTTCCACATTGTGCTGAGCTTTTTCCACACCTTGTTGAACTTTTTCAGTATCAGTTTGCTGAATGGTTGCATCAGCTTTCTCAATCTCTGGCGGTAGAGTAATTGGTAGTTTCAAAACTTTGTTCAATCCAAACATGTCACCAATTTGTGAAAAAAATCGAAACTCGGTGGCGTGAAATCCAAATTTTTCATTGTAGCATCTTTACCAGTTTTGAACCTTCCAACGCCTTTTCATTGTTGCTCTGCTTTTTCATTGTGTCTAGATTAGTTGGAAAATGTAACACCCCCAAAATAGGCTCAGCGAAAGACTTTACTAACTTTGGGGTGCTACAAAATTGGTACATAAAACAAGCATGGCGAACAGAATATACTTAATCCATAACTTAAAAACATAGTCAACGATAGCAATTAAGTTTTACATTTATTGAAAAGTACGAAAGTAAGCCTATTAAAAATAGTTTATGAAAACGGTCCCCAAATAACAGCAGAGTGAAATGAATCCAAGACCATACCATCACTGCCAAGTGCCTCCCAAAATGTTACCAAAGCTTTTAGGTCAATTACCCGAGAAAAACATGCTAAAAATTCAGCATAAAGCTGGTGAGTTCATAGGTTTAAATGAAATACGAAGCATTTAGACCAAATTGTAAAACCACTTATTACGCAGCATAAGTCACAACATAAGCATTCCATCACGCTCAAATCTCATTCAAAAAACCAAGATATTATACGTCATGGCAAGTGATTGCATCCACAAATCCAGGTGCCACCCTGTCAAGTTGGGCAACCAAGTTCAGACGGGGTGGTCAACCGCGATAGATCTATCTATAACATTAAGCAAAGACCTAATAGTGACAAGTTTAAGCGAGGCTATACCCTAGCCTTGACTACGTAATAAGCGCAACAAAAAGCAATTTCATAGTTGGTCCAATCAAAATGTCTTGCATGTTTTCTCACCCCAAGATTAGGGAAGAAAAAGTAAGAATAAAAGTGGGGCAATGAAACTCACCTCAGCAAAAAAATGCAAAAAGAATCACTCTAAAGAAGAATAGCACAACAGCAACGAGAATATCACAGCACAGCAAACTCGGCACAACCTAATAATACCAAAAAGACGTGACTCGGTATCGATCTCATGAAGTCGCCAAAAATAAAGTCGTACGAAACATAAATATTCTTGCTATTTGAAGTAACATGATGGAGTGGAACGCTTGGCCTTGTCGCTTGTCGAACATAGACTCAAATAACGCACGCGAATATCAAAATTACAGGAAGTTCGACCCATTATCCAATTTTGACAACCAACTCAACAATGACGCAAACTCACACGACTATAACAACAAGGATATGTGCGTCTTATAAGTCACAAAGGATATGTGCGTCTTACAGGTGAGCAAGGGTATTCATACTATCCGTTTCTTTGAATGGAAATAAATGAGCTGATTTAGTGAGATGATCAACGATACCCCAGATAGCGTCATAACCGCTAGAAGTTTTCGGAAGCTTAGTGATGAAATCCACGGTTATGCGTTCCTATTTCCACTCAGGCATTTCGGTTGAACAAGTAGACCAGAGGGTCTTTGATGCTCGGCTTTAACCTTGGCACAGGTTAAGCATTTGCTAACATAAGTAGCGATCTCTGCCTTCTAATTTGGCCACCAGTACAACTTCTTCAAATCGTAGTACATCTTATCGGATCCAGGATGAATAGAATACTTTGACTTATGCGATTTATGCATAATTAGATCACGAATACCTCCATACCATGGGATCCAACTCCTTTCCTTAAAACATAGAGTTCCATCTGAACGTTTCACGAAGCCATTTTCACTTTCCAACATACTGTAGAGATTTTCGTAAGGTCGGTTATCTCCCTTGACGGCTTCGGCTTGAGCCGCAAGAATTTGAGCATGTAGCAGAGAATTGATGATCATTGTTAGAAATTGTAAATTCCATAAGGAAGTGTCGGTCACCCCAACTATTGTTTAGCATATCTTAGCTCGTAGACTTTACATTATTTAGTAGTTATTAGTTAGTTATTAGCTTAGTTATTAGTTTAAGTAACACCGTGGAGGAAGGACGGGTCTTTACCCACTGTATGCCTGATCCAAAGTCCGAAGGAGGATGTGTAGTATGTAACTATAAATACCCTCTACCTCCCAAGGTAAAGGTTTGGACCTTTCATTCAATCTAACCTTCTTTCTTTTGTTTACTTTCTCTCTCTAGAAAGGCTCCCATCTTACACTTTCTCTTTCTAAACTCATCATATTGTACGCCCCATAGTATTGATTGTTTGTGTGTTTGTGAAAACCAATATGTTACAAATGGTATCAAGAGCCATGGCTTGATCACTCATCTTTCATGTTCTTGGATTTTTTGTGGTTTTCATAAGGTTTTTGGGTTTGAATGAGTTTAGAGTGGTTAGAATCATTTGGATCATCTCTTGTGTTAAAGTTTGGATTTTGATAGTACTTTTATGTTTAGATTCATTATAAGTGCTTAGGTTTTGGTTTGGAAGGCTTAATTCATCTTGGTTATAGTGTTTTTGGATTAGAAAAGCTTAGTTATTGAAGAGTTTCTTGGAAGAGGTTTGTCACTTATTCTTGGAAGAGGTTTGTCTAGATTCGATGTATCTGTCTAGCAACTTGTCAGTCTAGCAACTTGTCTGTCTAGCAACATGTCAGTCTAGCAACTTGTCTGTCTAGCAACTTGTCAGTCTAGCAACTTGTCGGCCTAGCAACTTGCGTCTAGCAACTTGTCAGTCTAGCAACTTGTCAGGTCTAGCAACTTTTCAGTGCAACTTGTCGTCTAGCAACTTGTCATTCTAGCAATTTCTCGTCTAGCAACTTGTCTAGCAACTTGTCTAGCAACTTGTCGGTCTGCGTCTAGCAACTTGTCAGTCTAGCAACTTGTCAGCCTAGCAACTTGTCAGTCTAGCAACTTGTCAGTCTAACAACTTGTCAGTCTAGCAACTTGTCAGTCTAGCACCTTGTCTGTCTAGCAACTTGTCAGTCTAGCAACTTGTCTGTTTAGCAACTTTTAGTTTGACCAAAGTTGACTTTTTACGTCAAAACTTCAAACGGCCATAACTTTTGAACCGTAACTCCGTTTTCAGCGTTCTACCATCAAAACGACCGTGAGAATGAGGAGAATGGCACGTCGAATAAACCTTTGGGTCAGCCTTCAAGGCCTAAATCCGCTCCGAACAGAAGTTATTGAGGTTTTAAGTTTTTAGACCTAAATTTCTCAGGAAAATCGTGCAACAACAAATCCAAATCTCAACTAAACAACATCTTAGCTAATCCTACAAACAATCATAAGTCCTAACACACAATTGTCTATCATTGTGTTGATCCATCAGTCATCTTAATACGTTCTATTGGTCATTGTTTAACGGTTTCTTCTTGATTTTGTAAAATCCCGTGAAAGATTCTATTTCTCGGTTTAAATCATAGATTTGTAAAATACCGTGCACGTCAACATCATGCCTAATGATTCAGATTCAGTTGTATCTAAGATACTCAGTTTATACGACGTGATCAATGAACATAATATACCCAACAATGTACAACAGACTATCGTGTTTGAGTCGGATAATGCTAAAATAGATTCTTGGTGCTCATGTTCATAAGAGAGAGAATTGCACCTGTATAAACTACAGAATGCCATGCAAAAGGAAAGTAGCATTGAACCTTATCAACAACTTCACTCATACCTTATGCTACTCACACCGATAGGAATGGAACGAGCATGCAATGCCCTTTTCCGTCAAGACTTATCCACATTAACGCGAACATTACTATTGAACTTAGAACAATTGGAACAACAACTTGATAAAGAAAAGGTTCAAAAGGATAATTCCAGTGCTGCACTTCAAGTGATCTACAACCAATTTCAGTCATTCATCAGTGGGGAATTTACATCAGATTATGATCAAGACATGGCTAAAATGTCTTTCAAGAGACACACTAGAATGGAAATTAGCGTGTTCATAGAGACACTTATCCAACTCATGGATAATGTGGAGAAGTATATTGAGGAAGTTATTCAGAAAGATGAAAAAGTGGATAAGTGTCGGGTAAGGTTGAGAGATAGTTGTGATGAGTCGGGTAATGTATCAGTTGAAAGATCAGATGTTGCTGAATGCAGAATAACAAAGACAACAAAGATTGATGTAACAAATTGTTCAGTAACTCATGTTAGACAAGATGTGGATACAAAAATCAGAAAGGTGAATGAATGTCAAGTGCAATCAAGAGATTGTATTGTTGAGATGGGTAAAGCACCAGATGATGGATCAGTTGGTACTTGATTGGTGCAAAACCGTCAAGTTTAATCACTCAAGCTAGCCACTTGTGAATGGCTAACCGTAATAAACTTAAAACAGCTCAAACACCAAATGCAATTTAGATCAGAGGAATATAGGGAATTCCTGGGTCGTTAAGTCCCACGGAGGATGAATTGGTGTATAAACACTTGATCAGATGATAGAATGATCACTAAGGATAGTGATCAATAAGGATTTTGATGGATAATTACCTAAAGAAAAGATTAATAAATTATAGCGACTTAAATGCAAATTAAAAGAAATAAAAGATAAAATATATTAAATAAACGCTATCACTATTTTTACAATGATGTTTTGTGATTTTATAAAACAAAATAACTTAATTAAACTATTTTAACTAAAACGTAAACTTAAATTATCTAAAAACGTGATTTAAAATGAAAACGTAAATTATTTATAAAAATTACAGCGCAAGCAAAAGCGTAAAATTTATGAAATAAAAGTCCTACAAGTGTAAAAACAATTTTCTTACCTACTATATGACAAAAGAAAATTTTAGAAAAAAGATTTATATTTTTAGACTTTTATATTTTTTATTATGAATTAAATAAGATTTTACACTAATTAAATGTTAAAAAATACTAAAACTATTTGGAAAAATCTGAAACTTTTTTATAAAATACTTAATACTAATACAATTTTATAAAAAATACAAAAACTGAAAAAACTAGTTCGAATAAGCTAGAAATAAGCTAAAACAACCAAATAAGCTAAAATGGATAATATGTATATAAGAGATTAATTGTGCAAAACTAAACCAGTAAAGACCCAAGGGCGCAATGGTTACAGGTACACACATTCACTATCCCAAGGGGGAGGTCTCAGGTTCGAGCCTGCCTACCCCCTTTTTGCTAAACATTTTTTTTTCGATTTTTCTTTTTGAAACTTATTAAGTAAATGATTTTAAGCAACTTTTATAACTAAAACTTTTTATGAAACTGATTAATAAGCTCGAGATTGAGCTTATTGTCTCAACAATTAACAAAAGAAAATGGAAAAAGCACAAGTTAAGCTAAAATGCTATTAAGCTAGTAAATAAGCACAACTACAATGGAAATAAGCTAATGGGATGATGATAAGCTAATATTAAAACCTGAATAAGCAACTTGACTATAATTAAGCGATTAAGTTATAAATAAGCACAAGTTACCCATTTACACAATACACCCTTTTAAATCACTAGGCACCTTCTAGCTACTATTTAAGCACTTGAATAAGCTCAGAAATGAAAATAAGCAATTGAACAAGCAAGTTGACCAAGTAAACTATCCAAAAAGCTGAATTACAAAGATTGGCTTTCACAAATAAGCTTGTGAGAAGCTTTTGAAAAATTGGAAAACAACGACTAACTGGTTTGAACTAGATAAAATGGATGAACTAGAATCTATGAGCAGGCCTATTTAATAAGCTAGAAATTGGAAAGTAAACACTGGACTAAAGAAATGAGTAGGTTATCTTTCTAAAAAGCTAAATTATATAAGCTAATACTTATTAATAAGCTCTGTAAGGGCTTATGAATCTAGATAGCTAACTGTGTGCAGGGGCATTTCTTTGGAAAAGGCCTTGAAAGAATCTAATAAATAAGCTATATATAAGCTGAGTAAAAGTAAAATACTATTTTTCTAATTAAATTTAGCAACAAAATTTTAATATTCCAAAAGGATATAAGCTAGTTCTTAGTATTAAGCACACACTAAAATTATGAATTTTATTCAAAAACTGACTTAAGTAAAATTTGACTTTCTAAATTATGAACTAAGTTTGACTTTAATGAACTTACAACTGATTCTATTGATTTATTATGATATATTAAGGTGTAATAAGGTTATATTAAGCTATGCTAACAACTTTTAAGCTAATAAAATGAATTAAGCAATCCTAATTCCTAACAGCTTAAGCTGTTTAAGGAAATTTAAAAGAGATTTTGACTTTTAACTAAATAATGACTGGTTTTTAATGATGAGATGAGTTATTTAGACCTAATGAGACATGAATCAAATAAAAACAACAGCTATAACAACCTATAATACTGATGATGCAATCAAATCCAAACACCCTTTATCAAGCTTGTTAAAAAGCTTTTCAAAGCAAATGAATGATTTAGATCATGAAATTGATTGCGAACTGATATTATCACTAAATAAGACTAAATAAGCTTTAAACAACAACCATAACAACATAAAACTCACTAATGATCATTATGCAATTAAAACTGTGAAAAATGAGATTTTTATCAACTATGAATTAAAAAGAACAAGTGGCCCGGTTTTATGGTTTAATTATGTTTAAATATAACTAATAAACATTAACAAACAGAAATTTAAACTAATGAGCAACTCTAATGTTGAAATGCCAAAATGGATCAAACTGCTTACAAATGGGATTCCAAGTAAAGTGACGAGTCACACAAACACGGCCTATAGCTTCCCAAGAAGCACTAATCCCAAGGCAATCCAGAATTCACCTTGCTCCTTGCATCTTTCTTCATTTCTCATGATTTTTGATTTATGACTGATTTTTCTTGTATTTTTTTTGTAATTTTTTGCTTTTTATACCTAGAGCTGATTTTAAGGTATCTAATAGCTTTTATAAGCTATCTTAGGAGCTTATGTGACTTATAAGTCCAAGACAACAAATGATTAACAACATTCATCATTCATGGGATTTTTTAAACTTGAAAAATTGCATAACTTGAAAACAGAACTTGAAACTTGAAATTGATGTTAACAAAGGTTTTATTTCACATTAATAACTTGAAATACAGAGCTTAAAGCTTAAACAAACACTGGAATTTTAAATTTTATAAAAACGACATAAGCTAAATTATATTTAAAACTAGATAGATTCTCCATTGCTTCTTTCTCTTTCTTTATAGACTTGTTGAGACTCCACATGCTTCGAAACTTTCCCACTTTAAATCTTAGCCATTGGATGAGTCAAACTCATCTCGACCTTCAAATCGTTTTTGGCGCCAAAATTGATAATAGTGGATTGAGGCAGGTTCAGAGCAATTAAAGAACTTTGGGATGTTGTGGAGGTGTAAGGGACAAGAAAGGTGAAGTTTTCATGGGTTTGGTGTGATGTGGAAGAAAAAGCAAGTTTGAGAGTGTAACGATGTCGTCTATGGTGGGGAAGCATTAAATGGTTGTGGGCTGGTTTACAGGTGGAAAGGGGATGGTATACAGGTGGAGATGGTGAGGTGGAGTGAAAAACAAGTGGTGAAAAACCACCTGGTTTTGGTTTAACAGGTGGTGGGAGAGCAATTAATGTCAGTGAAGGCGGGTTTAATTTAAACAGTTTTGGGTTTAGGATATTATAAGTGGGGTCCAAAATGAGGGGTCACAGTGCATTTCGGGGTTCTTTTTGTTTTGGCAGGGTTCTAAATACACAAAAGGGTCTTAATGGTTTTAGTTAAGTATAAGGACCAAAGTTGTAAATCTGCCAAACTTGAGGGACCAATCTGCAATTCTCCAAAAGTTTATACAAGGACCAAACCTGCCATAAATGAATAGTACAAGGACCAAGGTTGATTATTTTCCATTTTTTTAGATTATCCAAGGACCATTTTTGATAATTTCAAAACTTGAGGGACCTAAGTTGTAATTTTCCAATTTTTGTTTTCAAGGACCAATTTTGACAACTTAAGAATCCCTAAGGACCTTTTGTGATATTTTACAAGTTTTGGAATGACCAGGGACTGTTTTTGACAAATTTTCAAACTTGGGGAACTAAAACTGCAAATTATGCAAACTTGAGACGTTTTTCACCAGATTTTGATGTTTTTGCATTTAAAACACATAAAACACATGTTTGTGATATTTTTATCATTTTGATGTGTTTCTGAGTGTTTTCAGATGTTTTTGCAGTCTAGATAGTACAAAAATGATGAGTATTTAGACACTCATCAATCCCCCACACTAAGATATTGCTAGTCCCTAGCAATGATTTGAGAAAAATTAATGGATTTTATCTCTTTACCAAAAGCCATTACTTCTGGGGTAGCCAATTGTTTTAGTTCAAGTAAGAACCTTGGTACAATGATAACCAAATGAATTTGAGCAAATCACCATGTAAGCGGATTTGATTTGTCTTTACGAGAAGCCGTTTATACGGACTAGCCAACTCTTAGATAAATTATCAATATTATCTTTGGTGAGCCGATTACCAATTATGGTTTTTCCACTGCCTTTACCACAAGCCATAAACTTGCGGGCTAGCCAACTCTTCACTAATTAAAGATATGGTGAGTTGAACACCATACAATTTTGGGCAAATTGCAAGCCGTCAACGGATTTGAGATATCTTTACCAAGAGCCGTTTGCTCCAGGATTAGCCAATCCTTATGTGGGTTAGACATGGCGGTGATTACCATTTCTTTGAGTAAGTGAAAAACACTTACTCCAAAAAAAATTTGGCCAAAAATGGGGGAATTGGGTGAAATAATTACATGATAAAATTCGTGAGAATTCCCCCCAACACTTAGAAATGAATATTGCCCTCAATATTCAAAGTACGGCGGTTATGCGAAACATAGAATATAAAAGGGAAATATTACGGCCATTATTTTGTTTTTGATATATACACATTTTTTTTTAGAAATTGATATGTACATCAGTGTGGGGAAACTCCCCCACACTAGGGTGGTAGAAAAGGGGTAAGAAGACAGAAACATGGGTGAAAACCCATATTGTGTGTGCTACTATTTTTGATTCCCGAGTCACTAGCTTGACTCGATCCCCGCATTCATTGGTTCATGGGGAAAGTTTGTAGATCCGGGACAATCACGGGTGGAATGTCCTCTCCAAAGTAGTGCTTTAATCGATGACCATTTACTTTAAAATTTGGACCATCGGGGTGAGATAACTCAATGGTGCCATAAGGATAAACCTTAGTGATAGTAAATGGACCAGACCAACGGGACTTAAGCTTTCCTGAGAAAATCTTCAATCTTGAATTGAAAAGAAGGACTCGATCACCGCGTTGAAAAGCGGTTCTTGATTTTGGAGTCATGAATCTTCTTTGTCTTTTGTTTATAGATTAAAGAGTTCTCGTAAGCTTGATCACGAAGTTCATTTAGCTTATTCATTTGAACTTTTCGTGATCACCATGCGTCAGATATCGAAGTTTGCATGTTTTAAGGCCCAAGTAGCCTTGTGCTCTAGTTCAATCGGAAGATGACATGCTTTTCCGTACACTAGCTTGTAAGGAGTACACCCGATGGGTGTTTTGTAAGCTGTACGGAAGGCCCAGTCGCGTCATCCGGTTTATCCGACCGGGATGCACGATTTTCACCTACTGTCCTTTCAAGGATTCTTTTAATACCACGGTTTGAAACTTCCACTTGCCCACTTGTTTGGGGTGGTATGCGATAGATAGGCGGTGAGTAACACCATACTTTTGCATGACTCGATCAAATTGGTCATTACAAAAATGTGTACCACGATCACTGATTATAGCATGAGGAGTTCCAAACCCGGCAAAAGAGATTTCAAAAATTTCACAACTACTCGGGCATCATTTGTAGGTAAAGCTTTCGCTTCAACCCATTTTGACAAATAGTCAACAGCCACGAGTATGTATTTGTTTCCACGAGACGAAGGAAATGGCCCCATAAAATCAATATCCCAGATGTCAAATATCTCACAAACTTGAATGGCATTTTGTGGCATTTCATTTCTTTGAGATATATTTCCATGACATTGACAAGCATCACAGGCTTTGACAAAGTCGTGGGCATCCTTGTAAATTGTGGGCCAATAAAACCTTGAATCAAACACCTTTTTGGCGGTGTAGTTTGGACTATGATGGCCCCGGTGGGTCGGCATGGCAAGCTTTGAGAATGTCAAGAGCTTCTTGTCCATAAACACACTGTCGGATGACTTGATCCGCACAGATTTTGAATAAGAAAGGGTCGTCCTGAAATAATGTTTAACATCCTTGAAGAATTTATTCTTCTGTTGGGTCGACATCCCTTTCACAATGAAGTTACCCGCATGGTAATTTGCAAAGTCGGCAAACCATGGGGTAGAAGAGTTTCCACGAGAAAGCATTGAGTGTCTCGAGAGGAAATGTTTCATTTATTTCCTTTTACTCGAAAACATCTTGGTGAGGGTTTTCTAATGGGGACAGATGATCGTGACCCGAGGTTCTCGGCTCCTTTTTATCACGTATGATGATATCAAATTCTTGGAGGAGGAGAACCCAACGGAGCAATCTCGGCTTTGCATCTTGTTTTGCAAAGAGATATTTGAGAGCAGAGTGATCCGTATACACTACACATTTGGTCAAGATTAAGTATGGCGAAACTTCTCAAATGCATACACCACGGCTAATAGCTCTTTTTCTGTGGTGGTGGAATGAGTTTGAGCTTGATCATAGTCTTACTTGCGTAGTGAATAGGTGAAAATGCTTAACTCTACGTTGCCCTAAGACGCACCGATAGCAAAATCACTTGCATCGCATGAGCTCAAAGGGTAAATCGGTCGAGAACGCGAGAATGGGTGCTTGATAGCTTTTTTCTTCAATGTTTCAAAAGCTATGATGCACTCGGGTGAGAAGATAAAAGGAGCATGCTTTTCAAGAAGATGGGTCATAGGCCGGGCGATTTTGGAAAAATCTTGTATGAATCTACGATAGAAACCGGCATGACCTAAAAAACTCCTAATACCTTTGGCGGTAGTAGGATGAGGTAATTTAGCAATAACATCGACTTTTGCTCTATCTACCTCAATCCCATTTTTGAAATCTTATGGCCAAGGACTATGCCTTCTTTGACCATAAAGTGGCTTTTCTCCCAGTTTAAACAAAGATTGGTGTCTTCACACCGTTTGAGCATTTTATCTAGATGGGAGAGACATGTTTGAAACGAATCCCCAATGACCGAGAAGTCATCCATAAACACCTCCATTGATTCCCTGATCATGTCGTGGAAAATGGCCATCATACATCGTTGGAGCGTGCGGGAGCATTGCATAAGCCAAAAGGCATACGTCTGTAGGCAAAAGTTCCGTATGGGCCGGTGAATGTAGTTTTATCTTGATCCTTTGGATCAATGGGGATCTGAAAGTAACCCGAGAAACCATCAAGGAAACAATAGTATTCATTCCCTGCTAATCTCTCAAGCATTTGGTCCATAAAGGGTAGAGGAAAATGGTCTTTACGGGTAGCGTCATTCAACTTACGATAGTCAATGCAAACACGCCATCCCGTAACCGGCCGAGTTGGAATTAACTCGTTATCTTCATTTGTGACAACGGTTATGCCACCCTTTTTGGAACACAATGAATTGGGCTAACCCAAGGACTATCTGAGATTGGGTAAATCAATCCAGCATCAAGAAGTTTGATAACCTCTTGTTGATAACATCATGGATTTTGGATTTACTCTTCTCGATGTTGAACTCTGGCAAGTCATCCTCCATCAAGATTTTGTGGGTACAAAATTCAGGGTTGATACCCTTAATGTCGGAGAGTTTCCAAGCAATTGCTTGCTTGTGCGACTTCAAGATCTTTATGAGAGCAGACTTTTCATCTTTACTCAAATCTCTAGCAATAATGACTGGTAATTTATCATCACCTTCAAGAAATGCATACTCGAGATGAGGTGGTAAGTCCTTAAGCTCAACCTCGAAATTCTTGATTTTTCTCAATGACTTGATTTCCTTGTTATGAAGTTCGACGGGGAGGGAGAAAATGATGATGGATCATCATTAAGCAACTTCTCAATGAGAAGTATGTTCCCCTCAATGTCGATGGGAGCGTGATCAATTTCCCATGGAACAGAATCACTAGATAAGTAGGCTTCAATCTCTTCTAAGATGAAGTCACTTTCCTCAAATGGGGTAGAGAGTAGAAGAATTGGCGATGATAGGTTGAGATGAATGAGTGAGATTATTACTCGAAGAATTATGATCATAACCAAGAACTTCTTGAGAGTACTCTTCAGAAGCAACATCAATGATATCAATTTGGTTAACCGACTTCGAGAATCATAGTTTGCAGAGTACCTCGAAGTTTGATCAAGGTTAAAAGTGTGACTTCATTACCAACAGCGTAATGTGATTTCTTGCTCAAATACATCTATGAGAGCACGGCCCGTTCTCGGGAATCCTCGACCAACAATGAGAGGAACCCGATGATCGGCATCAAAATCGACAACCACGAAGTCAGCTGGAAAATGGAACTTTCCTACTTTCACAAATCGTCCTCGGCAATGCCAAGAGGGCGGGATATATCTGATCGCAAGCTCAGAGTCATGCATGTAGGAGTAAGTTCGGAAGAAAGGTTTCTTCCATCTTGAATAAGGCATCGAGGTTGATGCTTGCACCAAGATCTGCCAGGGCAAAGCATTCAACCATTCACGGAAATACACAAGGTAAGAGAAATTTTCCGGGATCTCCAAGCTTTCTGAAGCTTCTTGGGATAGCTGCGAAGTTCTCGTTAAGAGGAGTTTTAGCCATTTCAAACGGCTTTTCCTTGTTGCTTAACATGTGTTTGAGAGTTGATGCAAACTTGGGCATCGGCATGATAGCATCCGCAAAGCTTATGTCAAAATGTAGTTCTTGGAAAATTTGAAAAAATTTGTCCATTTGATGATTAGCTTTTTCACGGAGCTTTTGCTCATTCAAACGCGATGGATAAGGAATAGAAGATTTGGATTTGGTATTTTCAACGGGAGCTACTGGTGGTTCAAAACAACTCCCGGATTAGACTTGGGTTTCTGGACAACTTGAGGATGGACATCATTGGTTCCTCCATTATTAACAGGAAGTTCCTTGATAACTTGACTCATTTCTCCTAGTGGAGGAGGCATTGGAGTCGAAGGTCCATTGTGTGTCCTAGGTTCACTTTCCACTACCTTCGAGAGAGAAGAAGAAGAGGTAGTAGGAATAGCGGGTCCATTGTATGAAACACCACTTCTAGTTGTGATCGCCTTAGCATCGCCCATCGGGTTAGCGATCGTGTTGCTCGGAAAGTACCGAGCTCGAGGGTCGATCATTTAAAGACTTCTTTAGATCGGTGATCTCGACCGACCAACAACTGTTCATTTCATCTTGGGATTTCATGGCTTCAAGAACTCATCGATGATGGCCCCAGGAGGATGTGGAGGAAATTCGAGGTCGGATGTTTTGATTAGGACCTTGTTGTTGAAAATTCCCTTGATTAGGATTTACATTCCCATGAAATTGATTCCCTCGATTGAAATTGTTTTGATGAAGATTCCATTGTTGTTGGAAACCTTGATTGGGTCCCGGATAGAAATTACCTTGGTTTTGATAACCTTGGTTCATTCTAGGTTGATTCGATTCAGTTAGGATTCGGTTAAAACCGGGTGGTGCCTGATAAGTGTTAGCACGGTAGTTTGGGTCATTCGAGGGACGGTATTGATTACCTCCTTGATTTGAAGTACCGGCTATAGCATTTGCTTCAAACAGACTACCATCGGTGGCGATCAGATTGTAGTATGCATGAGGACCACCACAAGTAACACAAACTTCAACTTTCTTCACTTCACCATGTGATGGTGTTTGAGTGAAGGTGACTTTCTTTTGGTTAGCAAGAACCAAAGCTCGAATATCTGTGAGTTTATCAATCTTAGCATCGGTGCTAGATGTACTCATGTGAGATGAAGTAGAAGGTCAGCATTAGGACCGAGTCGATATGCCTTTGTATGCGGAATGAGCGGACACGGACTTGTTTTCAATGATTTGTAAGGCTTCTTTTGTGGTTTTGCTAAGGAAATTACCTCCAGCGGAGGCATTCAAAGAGTCTTGGTCGCTTGTCTCGACCATTGTAGAAAGTATCCATTTGCATTAATTCGGTAAAACCATGATGCGGACACTTGCGGAGCAATTCTTTGTAACGATCCCATGCCTTCCCGAATGATTCATCAAATCTCTGAGAAAATTTCATTATCTCATTCTTAAGACTTGTAGTTCGGGATGGAGGATAGAATTCGTTAACAAACTTGGTAACTAGATCCTCCCATGTCTCAATGGAGCGAGGGGTTGTTTTCAAGCCAATTCGGGCTTGTCCCTCTAGAGAAAATGGGAACCGAAGAAGCTTGATAGCTTCATGTGGGACATTCTTGTACTTGATGGTAGATGCAATCTTGTTAAACCATCGAATGTGTGCATGAGGATCATCCCGCTCAAAACCATAGAATTGGCTTTGGGTTACTAGATTAAGCAACCTGGTTTTGAGCTCAAAAGTGTCACCACGATGGTTTGGGACAACAATGGCATCTCCGTAACCCTCGATGGGTGCTTGGAGAAGCTCAGTCATCGGCTTATCTTCGCCATTACGCAGTGGTGGTGGTGGTAGACGTTCCTCGATCCACGGTGAAGGAGCGAACGCCTCTCGTCTACGAGGAATCTTGCCAAGCTCGAGAAAGTGGACTTGTAGAGTGGAAGAACAGTCGCATGCACTAAGTTTAAAATCAATTTTCAAAACAAATGCGAGGCCAAACGACAAGTGAACTTAACCAATAATCACAAATGAAATGGCTTCTTTGAAAAAGGTACACCAGATCACAAGGACACAATGGCAAGTTTTAAATCTGATGTTCGGGAACTTATTATGGTCACACCCCTAGTTAGTAGGTGTACTGCCTTGATTTGCGGTGGTTGATTTTTATGTATAAATTAAGTACCACTAAAAAGACGTAGGTATGATTTGTGCAAAGGGTTTAAAACTTTTGACAATATTTTTGGAATCGTCTCGTTTAACCAAATCGTATTTCTTTAAGAATCACCTTAAAAGAAACACAAGCTAGAAAACGTTCCGAATGTTTTGTTGTTTTATATTGTTTTTGGGTTTTTAACACTTTAGGAAAAGTGTTAATGAACTTTTTGATTTATATTAACTTTACAAAAAAACTTTTACAAAGCAAGTGGTATATGTGCAAGAATGGATCCGAAATGCTTAAAACACGCTGCCTCCCCTAAGCGGCGTAAAAATTTCATTGGTGCAAAACCGTCAAGTTTAATCACTCAAGCTAGCCACTTGTGAATGGCTGACCGTAATAAACTTAAAACAACCAAACACCAAATGCAATTTAGATCGAGGAATATAGGAATTCCCGGGTCGTTAAGTCCCACGGAGGATGAATTGGTGTATAAACACTTGATCAGATGATAGAATGATCACTAAGGATAGTGATCAATAAGGATTTTGATGGATAATTACCTAAAGAAAAGATTAATAAATTATAGCGACTTAAATGCAAATTAAAAGAAATAAAAGATAAAATATATTAAATAAACGCTATCACTATTTTTACAATGATGTTTTTGTGATTTTATAAAACAAAATAACTTAATTAAACTATTTTAACTAAAACGTAAACTTAAATTATCTAAAAACGTGATTTAAAATGAAAACGTAAGTTATTTATAAAAATTACGCGAGTGCGCATGCAAAAACGTAAAATTTATGAAATAAAAGGCCTACAAGTGTAAAAACAATTTTTTATGCACTATATGAAAAAGAAAATTTTAGAAAAAAGATTTATATTTTTTAGACTTTTATATTTTTATTATGAATTAAATAAGATTTTACACTAATTAAATGTTTAAAAATACTAAAACTATTTGGAAAAATCTGAAACTTTTTAATAAAATACTTAATACTAATATAATTTTATAAAAAATTCAAAAACTGAAAAAACTAGTTCGAATAAGCTAGAAATAAGCTAAAACAACCAAATAAGCTAAACTGGATAATATGTATATAAGAGATTAATTGTGCAAAACTAAACCAAGAAAAGACCCAAGGGCGCAATGGTTACAGGTACACACATTCACTATCCCAAGGGGGAGGTCTCAGGTTCGAGCCTGCCTACCCCCTTTTTGCTAAACATTTTTTTTTCGATTTTTCTTTTTGAAACTTATTAAGTAAATGATTTTAAGCAACTTTTATAACTAAAACTTTTTATGAAACTGATTAATAAGCTCAGTATTGAGCTTATTGTCTCAACAGTTAACAAAAGAAAATGGAAAAAGCACAAGTTAAGCTAAAATGCTATTAAGCTAGTAAATAAGCACAACTACAATGGAAATAAGCTAATGGACTGATGATAAGCTAATATTAAAACTGAATAAGCAACTTGACTATAATTAAGCACTGATTAAGTTATAAATAAGCACAAGTTACCACTGTTACACAGTACACCCTTTTAAATCACTAGGCACCTTCTAGCTACTATTTAAGCACTTGAATAAGCTCAGAAATGAAAATAAGCAATTGAACAAGCAAGTTGACCAAGTAAACTATCCAAAAAGCTGAATTACAAAGATTGGCTTTCACAAATAAGCTTGTGAGAAGCTTTTGAAAAACTGGAAAACACGACTAACCTGGTTTGAACTAGATAAAATGGACAGAACTAGAATCTATGAGCATGCCTATTTAATAAGCTAGAAATTGGAAAGTAAACACTGGACTAAAGAAATGAGTAGGTTATCTTTCTAGAAAGCTAATTTATATAAGCTAATACTTATTAATAAGCTCACAAGGGCTTATGAATCTAGATAGCTAACTGTGTGCACAGGGCATTTCTTTGGAAAAGGCCTTGAAAGAATCTAATAAATAAGCTATATATAAGCTGAGTAAAAGTAAAATACTATTTTTCTAATTAAATTTAGCAACAAAATTTTAATATTCCAAAAGGATATAAGCTAGTTCTTAGTATTAAGCACACACTAAAATTATGAATTTTATTCAAAAACTGACTTAAGTAAAATTTGACTTTCTAAATTATGAACTAAGTTTGACTTTAATGAACTTACAACTGATTCTATTGATTTATTATGATATATTAAGGTGTAATAAGGTTATATTAAGCTATGCTAACAACTTTTAAGCTAATAAAATGAATTAAGCAATCCTAATTCCTAACAGTTAACTGTTTAAGGAAATTTAAAAGGAGATTTTGACTTTTAACTAAATAATGTCTGGTTTTTAATGATGAGATGAGTTATTTAGACCTAATGAGACATGAATCAAATAAAAACAACAGCTATAACAACCTATAATACAGTGATGCAATCAAATCCAAACACCCTTTATCAAGCTTGTTAAAAAGCTTTTCAAAGCAAATGAATGATTTAGATCATGAAATTGATTGCAGACCTGATATTATCACTAAATAAGACTAAATAAGCTTTAAACAACAACCATAACAACATAAAACTCACTAATGATCCTTATGCAATTAAAACTGTGAAAAATGAGATTTTTATCAACTATGAATTAAAAAGAACAAGTGACTGGTTTTATGGTTTAATTATGTTTAAATATAACTAATAAACATTAACAAACAGAAATTTAAACTAATGAGCAACTCTAATGTTGAAATGCCAAAATGGATCAAACTGCTTACAAATGGGATTCCAAGTAAAGCTGAGAACTGAGTCACACAAACACAACCTATAGCTTCCCAAGAAGCACTAATCCCAAGGCAATCCGAATTCACCTTGCTCTTGCATCTTTCTTCATTTCTCATGATTTTTGATTTATGACTGATTTTTCTTGTATTTTTTTTTTGTATTTTTGCTTTTTATACCTAGAGCTGATTTTAAGGTATCTAATAGCTTTTATAAGCTATCTTAGGAGCTTATGTGACTTATAAGTCCAAGACAACAAATGATTAACAACATTCATCATTCATGAGATTTTTTAAACTTGAAAAATTGCATAACTTGAAAACAGAACTTGAAACTTGAAATTGATGTTAACAAAGGTTTTATTTCACATTAATAACTTGAAATACAGAGCTTAAAGCTTAAACAAACACTGGAATTTTAAATTTTATAAAAACGACATAAGCTAAATTATATTTAAAACTAGATAGATTCTCCATTGCTTCTTTCTCTTTCTTTATAGACTTGTTGAGACTCCTACATGCTTCTGAAACTTTCCCACTTTAAATCTTAGCCATTGGACGAGTCAAACTCATCTCAGCCTTCAAATCTGTTTTTGGCGCCAAAATTGATAATAGTGGATTGAGGGGGTTCGAGCAATTAAAGAACTTTGGGATGTTGTGGAGGTGTAAGGGACAAGAAAGGTGAAGTTTTCATGGGTTTGGTGTGATGTGGAAGAAAAAAGGGTTTGAGAGTGTAACAAGAATACGTCTATGGTGGGAAGCATTAAATGGTTGTGGAGGGTTACGGTGGAAAGGGGATGGTATACAGGTGGAGATGGTGAGGTGGAGTGAAAAACAAGTGGTGAAAAACTACATGGTTTTGGTTTAACAGTGGTGGGAGAGCAAAGTGTATACATGAAGGCGGGTTTAATTTAAACCCACGGTTTTGGGTTTAGGATATTATAAGTGGGGTCCAAAATGGGGGTCACAGTGCATAGTGGGGTTCTTTTGTTTTAGCGGGGTTCTAAATACACAAAAGGGTCTTAATGGTTTTAGTTAAGTATAAGGACCAAAGTTGTAAATCTGCCAAACTTGAGGGACCAATCTGCAATTCTCCAAAAGTTTATACAAGGACCAAACCTGCCATAAATGAATAGTACAAGGACCAAGGTTGATTATTTTCCATTTTTTTAGATTATCCAAGGACCATTTTTGACAATTTCAAAACTTGAGGGACCTAAGTTGTAATTTTCCAATTTTTGATTTCAAGGACCAATTTTTACAACTTAAGAATCCCTAAGGACCTTTTGTGACATTTTACAAGTTTTGGAATGACCAGGACTTTTTGACAAATTTTCAAACTTGGGGAACTAAAAGCGCAAATTATGCAAACTTGAGACGTTTTTCACCAGATTTTGATGTTTTTGCATTTAAAACACATAAAACACATGTTTGTGATATTTTTATCATTTTGATGTGTTTCTGAGTGTTTTCAGATGTTTTTGCAGTCTAGATAGTACAAAAATGATGAGTATTTAGACACTCATCAGTACTGAATACATGGGCTCAGAGGCAGATAAGCTTGAAACAACCAGTAGTTCAGTGACTCTTGTTACACATGATGTGGATGCAGATATCAAACAGATAAATGAACAGGTGTCATGTGATGAGGTACCCTTAACTGTTCAACATAGTGCATCTGTTAATGTACCTAAACATATGATCTTAATCTGAACATGATTCGATAAATGTTCCTTGGTTGAGGCTGAGTCTAATAATTTCAGAACAAATGATATGGTTGATAAAAAGGCTTTTGATGAACTTTCAAACAAATTCTCAAAACTTGAAAAACATTGCATTTCATTTGAAATTGCAAGACAAAGAAAGGAGGAAAATTTTCAAACTAAGAAACCATGTAAAAATCCGGAATTTCTAGAATTTCGTGAATTTTTTGAAATAAACAATTTAAAAGCTCAGCTTCATGCCCAAAACTCGACTATCAACAATTTGAAGAAACATACTTCTGATATGCATGTGAAAAGTAATTTGGTTACAAGTAATTTTGATGTTAATGCTATTGATGATATTCAAATGAGAAATGATGAATTAGCGGTTTGTGTGGCCAAATTACTAAAGGAAAATGAGACTTAGAGAAAGCATCACATAGAACTAAGTGACTCTGTCAAAGAAACTAGAATTAAGTCAATGGAACAAACAAACTCTTTGATAGAAAAAACTGATGATCTCAAAGCTCAACAGGGAAAAGAGTTTCGCTATTGTTGCCTTAAAGAATGAGCTTAGAAAAAACGTAGGGAAAAGTGTGAACACTAAGTTTACAAAACCATCAACCTTGGGGAAGCCAGTTTCTCATCCCACTAGAGACCGGTCCATTGTTAGGCAGCCTACTGCATTCATATCTGAAAGAACAAAATCTTTAAAGACAAGGCTTGCCTCCCAAGTTGATGCGATAAAAGTTTTGTCAAAACCAGTCACTTCACCTGCGTTACCTAAGAATAAGGCTTCTAGTTCAGTTAGCCCTCAACAAGTAGCCACTTATACTCCCAGCACCTCTAGGAATAGTTCGAAAATAGTGTCAAAATCAAGCATTAAAACCCAGAATTCATATGATATGAATGACTTGTGGAAGAACTATAATCTAGAACAAGCTAGGAAAAAGGCACAGATTCGAAAAGACGGAATTTTAGGTGCAAGACCTAGGGTGATGCATTCCACGAGATTTTAAAGCACTGCTAGTAGTTGTAAACCATTAATTAGGAACACTCAAAAGACTAGGGGTTGGCTTGCATCCAAGAGTAGTTATATGAAGAAGAATGCTAAGCATGTAGAAAATGAAACAAGAAATTCTGAGTCTTTTCCGAATAGGAAACAGTTTCCTAATTCACATGCTAAGGTACAATCCACTAAGACTACTAACATGGCTAAGGTTCAATATGTCATGAAGCAAAACAAACCTAAAACTCCACCTAGATGGATCCCAACTGCTAAATCTTTGGAGTCTAGGAATACCAATAAGTCTTCTACTGTGCATACGAATATCAACAATCCTAGACCTTACCATAAGTGGACACCGTCTGGTAGAATGTTTAAGGATGTTGGACTTAGGTGGATACCTACCGGAAAGCTGTTTACCGATGGCAAAATCAAGGTTGACCGTGCAACCCCAAAGGGTTTGGATACTAATGTCACTAACCAATATATATGCAATCAAGCTTGTAATGTTAGTGCAGGTATTTCTTACACAGTTGCAGATACTTCGATCCTTCACTACATGGACTGGCTTAAAGTATGGATAACAAATGGATTGATATCTCATAACTCACGGGTTCAAGTAACTCAACCTTGATATTCAACTTGCTATGACGTCTGTTCACATCAGTTCAAGCCTCATACTTCATCATAATGGCGTCTGTAGATAACACTTCAGGCCCAGTTCCTCAAAGAAAAGAAAGGTGTACGCTTCAGTGCGCTTTACCTTCAAAAGAAGAGAAATCTTCATGTTTATGACCATTCTCATCGACATTCTTCATCAACAAGCTTCATGTTTTTCCCACGCTCTTTTAACCCTCAAGTGGATCTATGTTCATTGGTGTATATTCTTATTCACTTGTTCAAATCAAAAATTGCAACTTCGGATGCAATTTTTGAGGGGGAGAAGAGTGCATATACTACATGTTGATGGATGCTTGAATTATGGTCATATGACTCTCCTTCAACGCCTAATGCTTCACTTACTAAGGATAACTGGGATTCATTTTTTGGGATTCATTGTTTCAAGATATGTTTGATGAGTACTTCCAACCTCTAATGAATGTTGATCATCCAATTCCTGATGCTCCTGCTGACTCAACTAATTCACCATCTAAGAAGTACAACTTAGACTACTCAAGAAACCCAATCTCCAGTTATTCCTTGAGGTGTTGATAATGACTATCATAATATTACAGTTGCACTATTGAATAATAATCCGCTCTTTGGTATTCCTTTGCCAAATCTTCACGGATTATTGTTCATGAATAATGATCCGCTCTTTGGTATTCCTCTGCCAAATATTCATGGATTATTGTTCCTCTCAATGTGCATGCTATGTATCAACCACATGAACATCACGTGGTGGGCATTTGACACAATTTGATTACTTCAGAGTTAATCATTTATCACTTATTTGAGATTGAAGTTGACTTTCACAAAGGCGTGTTCTTATTTGATAACTTGCTCGGGCTTAAGAATTTGAGTTGAAGACTTGGTTTATCTAGTTACCAGCAGTCGGGGTGGATGGTTTAAGACCTGGTTAACTATCACTATTAGGAGTTACGTTGTGTTACTCAGTGTCACACGTTAATGACAGTGTGGATAATCTCAAGAGGTGTTAATGTCTCATACTTTGTTTGAGTAGTGAGTACTTAGATATTTGCTTGAAGCAAAGATTCTCGACACCGTTCTTCCATCATCAAGTGCAAGCTTAAAATACAAATGTGGGGAATTCGACTTCAGTTTCAAGTTTGTTATATCGGGTCTTTTTCTTTAAGTGGTTAATTCAAATTGTCTACATATGGGTTGATAAAGATAGTCAGAGAGAGTTTCTGTAGTAGTTGATTCTCACAGGATTCATTTGAGCTAATTTGGTGTTCTTCTCTATTTCAAGAATATTTGGTATATATAATGTGTTACTGATTCTGAAGTATCAAAACCAGCAAGGGGGAAGGAGACATACATCTAAACACACAACGAGTACACATGATGAATTTAATACTTCTTCTATATTGAAGTAATCCTGGGAAAGACAAATGTCATAACCATAGAGAAACTCAGTGTTTAACTCGTAGCCTTTGGTATGTTATTCCAACTATTTGGGGGAAGGATGTATTATTCCAACTATTTGGGGGAAGGATATATTATTCCAACCATTTGGGGCGAAGTGGTCTCTGGATACTTTTGGTATGTGTTAGCTCAACTATCAGTAAGAAGAAATTTGAGAAGAATTTTTGGAGCGTGAGATGATATTGCTTATCGACATCTTCTATATGGTTTTTGATAAAGTGCTTCCGGTTATTGCTTCATGTACACAATGTAATGATGATTTCGATGAGATAGCAACCATCAGGGGAGAGATATGTGTACATCAGGAACATACAACATGTTCACTTGATCGGGCTTAATCAGTTATTCCGAAGTTGACACTCGCAGAGATGATCAGTGACTCAACATGTCACTTGTATGTCATCGTCTCTACTCTTGTTGGGTACATGCGTACATTATGGGCTGATTGGTTATATGAAAGAAAACTGGAATGCATTTGGCGAAATGAAGATGTTGACATATTGTTCTCCCGAATAGACAATGCAAACTTCGAAGAGTAATGTGTACATCGAGGACGCGACTTTACAGAGTTCACGTGATAGAGATTAATCATGTATTCCGGTTTAATAACGCAAAGATGATCGTGTTTAAACTTGTTACTTCGGTGTTCTCGTGTTCTTCGGGGTGTTGAGCTTCATTCAATAAGACTGTTTCTCTTCACATTCTACTTCTTGGGAAAATGGTCTTTATTCGAAGATTGTCGGTTTGGGGGAAAGCTACCAAAGTCTCACTTTCTATAGGCTCAATTCTGCGTCCATTCAAGAGTCTCGAAAGCTTTGGTGGTGAAAGTTTAAGAGATGATGACTTTTATCTTCTACTAAGTCTTGAAGCGATATCCATATCTCTCATCGTATCATCATCTTCTTAAACTATATCATCTTATTTGTATATGTTTAACAAAAAGAAAATAGAAAAATATAAAATTTTCAAAAATCCATAAAAATCAGAAAATTTGAAAAAAAAATGTTTTTTTCAAGACATGTCTTCTGGTATCGATAACATCTACGGTCTTAGAAATTACATTCAATAATGACACGGGACTTTAGATGGAGTTCGAGCAGGAGGTGTAAATATTCTTTTTCAAAACATGTCTAAAACTATGGCTTGCAGTTACTTCAGACTGTAACCCGTGCTTAAACCATGGCTTGCTATTATTTCAGATAGCAACCCGCTCTTCAAGGAAGGTAAGTGCTGCGCTAAACCAATTTTCAAAAATTTCATGCACTTATCCTAAAACAAAAATGAGGAAAGTATGTCGAAAGACTGCTGTTCCTACTCAAATATTTTTCCTTCTAAAATTCTTCAGAAAAATATCTGTTTTAACAAAATGGTGGAAAATAAATTGCTTTAAAATCAATCAGATTTGGTATTTTCATAAATTTGCAAAACCCAATCAATAACTTCAGCGCTTTTAAAACTTTTCAGAGAATGAGTCATTGATTGAGGGGGAGAATGTTTTCAAATTTATATCATCTATCGGGCTTTTCTAATTATCCTCGTGCTTAACTAAAAATGATATTTGCCTATGTCGAAGGACTAGGAATTTAGGATATGAGTGATAGGATTAGATGAGTATAGTTTGATAAACACATTATTTTCCATGCCTTTATTTGATATGATTGATATGTTGAATTGACTTGTATTAGTCGATTGCTGTTTGGGTGTTGTCAACCACCATATATCTGTTTGTGTTGACTAACGTATGCAGATAAGATGGTAAATAAGAATGTTCCCGATCCGGATCCCACAATAGAAGATGATTGGATGCCGAAAGGAAAGGGTAACTATTTCTTGAGTCGACAAAAGAAGAAACGGAGCTTAATTTGATCTCTCCATGAATAATTGGCACGATAGATGCAACTTCAGAGATCTCACTGCATCAGCAGGCGGTTTTCTTTCATCCTCTCAGCAACAACAAAAGCAGCTTGTGATTCTCTCCACCTAATGTATCTTTGTGCAGGACAAGTAGTGAATAATACCATTTTTCAACAAATTTTATAAAATTGTTTTGAAAATGGGAAAAATATTGTTTTGAAAATAAAATGAACTCAAACTTTGGAAATCAACCGGACTTCATTTTTAACCATAAGTTACTCAATCAACGACTACGGTCATTGAATGAGGGGGAGAGTGATTTCAAACTTAAGTATTTTTAAAGGATATTTATTCATAAAAGTCCGTTTGTACGTAATAAAGTGGTGATCTAAAGATTTAATGTTATGTCATGGTATGATTGCCTTTAAAACTCTAAGATCTTTCAAAATGAAATTTTTTCTGTTCTTGTTTGAATGTAAAATTGTTTTATTTTACTTAAAGATCTTTTAAAAATGATCATACCTGACACTTACAATCTTTAATGTCGAAAAATTTATCCCTATAAATCATTTTTCAAAATTAAACCAAGCCGCGTCTTTCCCCAAAATTTTCTAAATGATTTAAATCATTTGGGATCACAAATCTCAAATGGTTTGATATTTTTTATCGGGGGAGAGATCGTGATTTAAATCTCAAATCGGTTTTAAAAGGGTGATTGTTTCAAAATCACTCCTTCCTTCATGTGCCAAACGATATCAAATACATAATGCACATGATTGTGGAGGAGCATTTAACAAAAAACCAGAAGAGTATTTAAACAAGGACACATATTCTCCCATGTTTTTTAAACCTTATTAAATCACTTGGGATCCAAAATCTCAAAGGGTTTGATATTTTTGATCGGGGGAGAATTTGTGATTTAATATGAAATTTGATAAAAGATGATCGTTTTGATTCAAAGTGCAAGTTTTCTCTAATATGTGCTAAACTCTTTCGTATATCGATGCACATATTGAGGGGGAGCGAATGGTTTCTATTGGCAATCGTGAAAAGTAATTCTAAAGAACTCTTTCCTCTATGTGATAAAATGATTTCATATAATCCTATGCACATATTGAGGGGGAGAATTTACCAAAGAAAATCAATTGGCTTTTTCCATGGAAATTGTGATCAAGAAAAGATTTCAAAGTCCTCTTGCCTCCATGTGCGAAACAATTTCAAAATCAAATGCACATGTTGAGGGGGAGCATTTCTAAAAGATAAAAAACAATTAAGGTACAAAATGCTTTGATTTTATATCACAAGTACCTTGATTGATTTTCCAAATGATTTTTCAATTGGTTTCAAGAAGCAAAGAACAATACCAAAAGACCGACCAAATTTACTTTATACATGGTGTTATAAGGATGGTTAGGTTAGGAATTCGTTCCCACGATCCCGCCAGAGCCGGAGGGATCTACCCAGGGACAATCCACTAGATAGTATAGAGTCCTTAGGTATGATGAAAAAAAGGAGAAAAATGAGAATACGAGAAGAGTGTGGACTGAGACAGAGCTAGTACTGGAATAAACCCAATAAGGTTCTAGTTATGAAGTCTCGGTAAGCACTGAAGGGGTTGAAGAATGAAAAAGAATTTAATGTGAAAAGGGTTAAAAGAAATAGCCCTCTATTAATTCAACCTTAGGGCAGACACCGGGTTCAATACATATGCTACTGGTTTCTACTAAGGTAACACTGGTATTGAAGACAAGACGTCATAGACCCAGTGACGCACTGCACTAAACTTCCCAAGCTACTCAAGTTCCTCTTAAAAGGGCTTGTTTCATTCTCACGGGGAACCTACATAATCTGTCGACTTTCTCTTAGAGATTGTTGATATTGAAGAAGGAGACCCTCTCCCTAGTCTCCGGCATTGGAAACCAAAAGTGCGCAATTGAGTCTAGAGCCAAGAGATCATCAACAATATCTCAATAGGACACTAAATTAATGAAGACTTGCGGTTTCACACAATGTGGAAAGTAAGTATATATTAAGAGTCCTACGCATTATCCTTGTGGTGTTGCCAGAACATCCTAGTGATATATAAAGTATTCACAATGAAGATGGAAATTCTTCTAGAGCCAACATCAAACAAGCTCTTGGTGGGTGACATGTGAGATCTTTTCTAAAGATCAAGCTTGTGACAACTGGATAGAAACGATGAGTCGATTCATTCATGAATCAACCTTGGTTCAGGAAATGAATTAACGAATACTTTTGGAAAAACTGTTCGATGTGCAAATCTCTTCTTTTCTCTAGCACATCGAATGTGATTCATTTTCAAACACAAAAAGTATCTCTGATTGAAAAATACTTTTGGAAAAATCGTTCGATGTGTAAATCTCTTCTTTTCTCTAGCACATCAAATGTGTACTCATTTTCTAATACAAAAAGTATTCTGATTGAAAATTGATCTTTCTCATAAAACCTTCGTCTATTGCAAAACTCTTTCTTCTAAGCAATACGCGATTGTTTTCAAATTAATTTTTCATCAATCAGTGAATCTCAATTCGCTGGTTCACTCACTCCGTGTTGTCTTCTTTGAGACGTTCCGGCTTGAGAGCAGCTAGAACAGCTGCGAAACCCTGTCAAGGATATTCTTCGGAATTATACCTGATCACAGGCAGTACTTGTACTGATCAACGGGGAACTGTGGGCCGTGCACCTTGATAACATCAAATAGTCCTGAATATTAAATGTCAGTTTCCCCCGATTATGCTCATTATTTATATCATTTATATGGATTTACGCTTGTTTTCCATTGTTTTCCACTTTCAGGTAAATTACGAGCATTGGAGCTAAAGAGACGCGGAAATGGAAACATTACTAAAGATTTATCATAGTATGCCTTTTTTGAAGAAGTTACGGCGTAACTCCTCTCACATTACGCCGTAACTATTGCATGACCCAGAAGTCCAACTTATCAAGAGGTTACGGCGTAACTCTTCCCAAAGGTTACGGCGTAACTCCATTAGGTCAAAAGTGGTTCCACGCCGTTGATACTTACGCCGTAACTACTGCATCACTTATGACGTAACCAAGTTTATTGAATACTACAACGAACCGCTTATAAGGTTACGTAACTAGCGTATCTAGTGCATTTACGAAGAAATAGAAGGTTACGGCGTAACTCCTCTATTGGTTACGCCGTAACCCATACCTGGCCTATAAATACCCCACGAATTAAAGCATTTCAAAGCATCCCATTCCACACAAAACACTCTGAGAACGTGGGAAAAAGCTCAAGGCATGTCTAGGGGAGCATACGGAGCTGCTTCCAAGGGAGAAGTCACACCATTACGATAAGCTTTAGCGTTTTATATTTCTTTTACTTTCAATTCATGTATTTAGTACCTTTGAATATTGAATTGATTTGCATGATTAATATGAGCGGCTAAGCACCCTTTGGTGCTAGCCTAGTTATGATTCCTTAATTGTTTTGTTTGCGTTTACCTTTACTTCCGTACAATTATTTCTAAGTGTATGCATGTATAGTTCTTTGGTAGTTACCCTTGGTTCGGTAGTTTTGAATGGCGATAGAGGCCAATTGCCTAGGAGATATGACCAACTGACCCTAGGTGAGCGGACTGAGACGGGAAGCGTAAGATATGACCAACTGACGACCCTTTCTACTTGTGCGATCTGACCAACTGATCACCTATCGTTTGGATGAACTTAAGAATTGGGCGGTGTAGTGTCTAAGTTCCTAACGGCCGGGCACTCACTATTTAGAATCTAGCATGTAGCGGAACTTAATGACTCGGCTTAGGGGACTAGGAACAACAGGACTTTTGACGGTGCACCTGATTTCTCCTGTGGTGGCATCTATGCTGATAGGTTAGGGCAAATTGACCAAATGCTGTCCTCTCGAATTTGACCCCACCTGAAGTTATTGGAAGTAGGTAGACGTAGACATAACTAGCTAGGAGGATGGACTAGGTTAGCACCACTATTCCTCTATTGATTTCCCTTTACCATTTATTTGTTTTTATTTTATATTCTGCATTAGTAGTTTAATTAATTAAATCCCTATCAAAACCATTATTATTATGTGACAATTAGACTTAGTAATAATCCAACACACATAGCTCTTGGGACGACCTCGGCTTTACCATTTACAAAACTACACACGACCGGGTACACTGCCCGTTAGTGCATTAGGGTAGACCATAGGTATAGCGAGACACTATAAAAATTAAGACCTGATCAGTAAAACTTGCATCAAGTTTTTGGCGCCGCTGCCGGGGAGCAATTTTAGGATTTCATATTAAGTCTGTTTTTAATTTTCCTTCTGATAATGTCAGGATACAAGACTACAGCACTCGAGGCCTTTTCGCTACCCCATTTGTTGACCGGAGAAGCAATTTCAAAAAGAAAATCTACTCTCCGGTTCCTATTTACAACATCTTCTCATTTTACGAGTCAGGGGTCAGGGCAGAACCGGAGGTCATCAATGAATATAATATCGTGACCTAACTATGGAACAAAGATTTAGAGCGACCGAATGAGAACTGCAGTGCCAAATAAGCTTTACTCAAGATTCTCACACTGAAAAATACTCTATTCCAAATCATATTATTCGTGAGTTACATGAACTTGAGTTTTCTGGAAACGATGATGAGGACGCTCAGAACCACGTAGAAGAAGTTCTCCACTTGTCCTCTATTTTCAACATCAGAGGTACTCCTAGCTATTCAGTCACTGCAAGGATTTTTCCTATGACCCTTTCTGGGATGGCAAAAAGATGGTATAACAAACTTGTTGGGATATGAAAGTGCTGAAGATATCAAAGTACTGAAGATATAAAAGTACTGTAAGCTGCAAAGTACTGGAAGAAGTCAAAGACTCAAAGTACTGTTAAAGACAAAGTCAAAGTACTGCAATATGAAGTCAAAGTACTGCAAGAACAAAAGAACTGTTATATTCGTTTATGGAAAGAATTGTATTCTATGTTTAGATTACTTGTCGTACAAGGTTATCAATTGTAAACCGACTAGGATATCCTTGAGCCTATAAAAGGACTCCTAGATTGGCATTAGAGGTACGATTTCAGAAAAAGAGTTTTAGAGTTTACGAATTAGTGTTTTAGAGAAAAGTTCGATTATCTTAGAGTTGTATTAGAGTATCCGCATAATAAGCAGATTTAGAGTTTATAATAAAAGGTTATTCTTCTTAGCTTTGTTAAGTAAATTCCGCGTACTTAATAAAGATTACTCAGTGTTTCTTTGTTAATAACTTAGGATTTATCCGAGGTTATTAAACCTTAAAAAGCTAGTTAAGATAGTTTGATTAAAGTATATCGATCCAACAAGTGGTATCAGAGCCAGGTTGGTACTTTGACTTCATGGCCTTCATCAGGAACCTAGAGCTTGGTATGAGAGACTTTCCACATTCTTATTGCAACATGGATATAGAAGGGGAGCTATTGACAAGACTTTGTTTATCAAGAGAGACAAGAAAGATATCATGTTAGTTCAAGTTTATGTTGATGATATCATCTTTGGGGCTACCAAACAGTCCATAGTTAAGGAGTTTGAGCGGTGATGCAGAAAGAATTTCAAATGAGTTCAATGGGAGAGTTGACTTTCTTTTAGGACTTCAGGTTAAGCAGTCAAAGGAAGGTATTTTTATCAGTCAAGACAAGTATGTTCCTGACATACTTAAGAAATTCAATTTTGATGATATGAAGCCAGTTACTACACCTATTAAATCTATCAATTCCTTGGGCAAAGATGAAGATGGACACCCTGTTGAAGTCAAGCTTTATAGATCAATGATTGGATCTCTTATGTATCTTGCATCGGGCACGATATCATGTTTGCAGTTTGTCTATGTGCAAGATATCAAGTCTCACCAAAGATCTCTCACATGAATGCATTAAAAAGAATTTTCTGCTATTTGAAACAACAACCTAAGTTGGGGTTGTGGTATCCTAAAGAGTCACCTTTTCACTTGGAAGCTTTTTAAGATAGTGACTATGCAGGTGATAATTATGATAGAAGATCCACAACTGGTGGATGCCAATATCGTGGAAGAAGGCTAGTCTCACGGCAATGCAAAAAGACAATTGCGGCAACATCATCTCGAATGGGTTGATTTATATGTAGCGCAAGTTGTTGTGGTCAAGTTTTGTGGATGCAAAATCAACTCTTGGACTATGGGTTCAATTTCAAAAATACTCCTATCAATATTGATAATGAGAGTACAATTTGTATTGTGAAGAATCCTGTGTATCATTCCAAGACAAAGCATATTCAGATTAGGCATCACTTTATCAGAGATTGTTATGAGCATAGACTCATCAATGTTGTTAAGGTTCACACGGATGACAATGTAGCTGATTTACTCACAAAAGGTTTTGATGTGTCACGATTCAATCACTTGGTTGTGAGCATTGGAATGATTAACTACTAAGCTATGTTTGAGGGGAGGACTATAAGGTGTTAGTATAGTCATGTGTATTGCTTGAGGGGAGGATGCTTGTTTATACTTAGTTTATATGACGGAATTTGGCAAAGTACTGTTTTTTCCTGAAAGTACTGCTTGGAAAGTACTGCTTGGGAAAGTACTGTTTGTCGTATTAAAGTATTGTTCCAACGGTAATATTGATGGGTAATTGATAGTAACGGTAACTTTGTTATTATAGGCTGTGATTTTTCAAATCCTACCTATAAATAACTACTTCCCGATTTTCCCTCTCATATTATTACTTTACATCTTTTCCATACTTATCTCCCAATCACCATCTCTTTATTCTTCGATAAAATCTTTATTGTGCTCACTTATTCAACAATGGCGAATCGTTTGACTGTTTCAAAGCACAATATGGTGGCTAATTTGGACAAGATTGAGGCGAATATGGCTTTTTATGATATTGTTGATTATCTTACTGGGTCGCCTATTAGTTATGCTCTTTTAGTTGAACCGGATATTATTGAACCATGGATTCAAGAATTTTGGGCTAATGCTAGAGATAACATGGAGGAGGATGAATATTATATTAGATCTACAGTTGCTGGACGGACTATCAAGATTACAGAAGCCTCTATTTGAGAAGATTTATTATTTGGAGATGAAGATAGGGCTATTCGATTTGACAAGCAACTGATTTGGGATACTTTTAGGAATCTTGGTTATGAAGGATCTTTAACTGAACAAACATTCAAGAAAGCATTATTCTGTCCTCAATGGAAGTTCTTGATTCATGTATTGCTTCATTGCATAAGTTCTAAAAGTACTTCTTGGGAGCAGTTTGGGTCCAATATAGCGTCTGCAGTGGTTGGACTAGCTACTGACAAAGTGTTTAATTTTTCAAAGCTTATTTTGGATGGGATGCTATCACATATATCCTCTGGGTCAAAATGGCTGATGTACCCAAGGTTTGTACATGTTTTCTTAAACAAGCAATTGGCTGATGTTCCAAAACCTGCTGCTTTGTTACTTGTCATTGTGCAACAAGCCAAAATCTTTACATTTATGGCTAGGCGAAGTGATTTGTTCAGAGGTGGAGATATTCCATTAACTACTACAATGCTGGAAGTTGTTCAAGCTGCACGAAATGGCGGAGAGGATGAAGAAAGTGAAGGTCCCGATTCGTACATATGGTACGCTTCACAAAGTGCTGCCTCTCAAAGTTCTGTTTCTCCAAGATCTGCTTCACAAAGTCTTTGCCTCACAAGGTCTCTTGCAGTGCAAATCTGCTTCTATTCAAGGTCTTGCATCTTTACAGTGGTAATTGTTTCTCCAAGCCCGAGGTTCAAGCAGATTGAAAGAACACCTACTACATCTCCACAACGTTCTGTTCCTGTTTCAGAGGAACATTCACATCTTCAAGGTGACGATCATACTATACCTCATGAAGGTTTGACTTTGGATAATTATGCTTTGACAAGGGAGCTCGTTAGGTTGAACAAGACTGTTGAGTTTCAAGTTAAAGCGCTTAGGAAATTGAAGCGTAAGTATATCTGGTTGAGGAATTTTATTAAACCATATATTCAAGGTTTCAACTTATGGGTTAAAGAGGAAAACAAACGCCGTAAACAACTTCGAAAGGAATTAAAACGAAAGAAGGTTCCTAAATCATCTTCTCACAACTTGGGGAGGAATTAGAAAAGGAAAATTTGAAAGAAGATGTTGCGAAGAAGAAAGAATCTGTAAGTACTGCAGAAAAGATTATTTCGGATTCTGAGGAAGAAGTGCAAGTTCAAGGTACTGATGATCAAGGTACTGAACATCAAAGTAATGTTTTTCATGATACATCTAGGCAAGAAGTGATAACACCAAGGGTATTGAATTTTGAAGAAGATACTGGTCCTTCTACAATTGTTATAGAAGAAGAGGAGGAAGCTACATTCAAACCTATTCATTCTGCAAGTGATGATGAATTAATTGCTACAATATTAGATTTTTCACAACCAAGAGGAGGAGTTACTATTAGAGATGTACAAGAAGAAGAACAACCAAGAACATCTCAACCTGCAATTGATCCAAAAGATAAAGGGAAAGGTATTCTGGTTGAAACAAAGAAAAAGAAACTCACTTTGGCAAAACTTAGAGCAATTGAAGTTGCTAGGAATGAAGCTGCAGCTAGAAAAGTTCAAGAAGAGTTGGATGCTAAAGATAGAGAAGAACAACAAGCTCAAGAAGCTCAATAGAGAAGCGACTCAAAAGGTGAAAGATAAATTAGATCTTTGAAGCTCTGAACCTTACAATCCCCTACACCGTTAGATATATGCCAAGAAGACCTAATTTAGCTAAGGACAGGAATGCTATGATGACTTATTTAAAAGGTTGAGGATATAAGGGTTTGCAGAAGTTAAACTATGTTGATATGAAAAGACTCTATGATGAAAGAAGCTTATAAGAAGAGTGTTGCCGATATTAAAGACTTTAGAGAAGAAGCTCATTGGACTGAATCTGAAAGGAAAAAGAGCTTAAAGAGAAAAAGAAAAACTGAAGTTACAGATGTTCAGTTTTCAAAGAAAGAAAAGGTTGAATTAAGATCTGAGAC
Source organism: Chrysanthemum makinoi (assembly GCA_910596185.1). Lineage (NCBI taxonomy): Eukaryota > Viridiplantae > Streptophyta > Magnoliopsida > Asterales > Asteraceae > Chrysanthemum > Chrysanthemum makinoi. Next base: position 26,151,412 of record OU343219.1, read on the forward strand.
TAGAGATGAATTGAAGAATTATCTCAGAGTGATATATTTTGATTATACAAAGGAAGATGATGACATGAAGATGAACAGATCAAAGATCAGTGTTTTAAAGTTGTGAAATCCAAGAATGGAGATTACATGATTTTTCATAAAGAAGATGAAAGCTTCAAAGTTTTCAAAAGGCTATGGGATTTACTGCATATTATAGATAGAGTAGACCTATTCTACTTATATCATGTTGTGAAGGCTTACTTTGAAAATAATCCATTGGAAGGGATTGGTTTGGTTTTACATGGTGATCTTATAACTATATGGGAAAGCTCAAGAAGAGAGCACCGATGATATCCGAAGAATCAAGAAAGCGGGAAATAGTTTTTGGAGATTCTTTGAAGAATGGAGTTCATGTTTTGAGTGGAAAATGGAACAATGATACACATGTTTGAGAAAGAAGATACCCTCTCACGGTTGAGCTCATGAGAAGAATGCTAGAGCATGGATTGTAGAAAGAGGATAATGAAACTGCTTGCATGGTTATCAACTTGTTTATAAACCGACTACCATTGCTTTGAGAATGATCAATAACCGTATGAATTTTATTTGAATAAATACTTTTGATATATCACTTTTATTCAAAGTATGCTGACGACGATACTTTCATCAAAGTAATCTTGTTTTGATCTAAACCAGTTAAATAAATTTTAGAAGAAACCTTTTTGCTAAGTAATAAATATTTTGAACTAAAGGTTGAATAAATGGTTTTTGTGATGATAACATCAATAGGTTATCAATCCACCATGGTTACAAAAGGATTTACTAATCCATGAGCAACGGCTCTGTAAAGATATATCAAATCCGTTTTTAGTTGACAACTTGCTAATAAGTTGGATGGTATTCAACTCACCATATCAGTAATGTGAAGAGTTGGCTAGCCCACAAGAAAATGGCTTGTGGTAAAGGCTGTGGAAAACCATTATTGGTAATTAGTTCACCATTAGATAAAAGAACTAACTAGTCCGTAAGGTACGCTTTTGGTAAAGACAAAACAAATCTGTTGATAGCCGGTGGTTTGCTAAAAATCATATGGTTATCAATGTACCATGGTCTTACACACCAAAACATTTGGCTACTCCAGAGATAATGGCTTTGGTAAAGAGATCTAAATCCATTAATTTTTCAATGATTCACTTGGAAGTGATGAGAATAGTATGCAACTTAAACTGAATTAAATGTACAAATTGTCATATGTTGCTGTGTTGCTGAAAAGATGGAGCTTGCTGGATGCTGTTGTAAAGAGAACAATTCTAAGAGATACTTTGACAAGAACAGATGTTACAGAGATAAAAGCTTAAAGACTAAGAAACAATCCGTTTTTAAAGATGAAGCTGTTAAAGATACATTTACAAAGGAACTTGAAGTCAAGCAAGTAGAATTCAAGTTAGGGGAGGATTGTTGGGATATGAAAGTGATGAAGATATCAAAGTATCAAGATATAAAAGTACCTTGTAAGTCGCAAAGTCTGGAAGAAGTCAAAGACTCAAAGTAATCTTGTTAAAGACAAAGTCAAAGTATCGCAATATGAAGTCAAAGTACTGCAAGAACAAAAGAACCGTTATATTCGTTTATGGAAAGAATTGTATTCTATGTTTAGATTACTTGTCGTACAAGGTTATCAATTGTAAACCGACTAGGATATCCTTGAGCCTATAAAAGGACTCCTAGATTGGCATTAGAGGTACGATTCGAAAAAGAGTTTTAGAGTTTACGAATTAGTGTTTTAGAGAAAAGTTCGATTATCTTAGAGTTGTATTAGAGTATCTGCATAATAAGCCGATTTAGAGTTTATAATAAAAGGTTATTCTTCTTAGCTTTGTTAAGTAAATTCCGCGTACTTAATAAAGATTACTCAGTGTTTCTTTGTTAATAACTTAGGATTTATCCGAGGTTATTAAACCTTAACAAGCTAGTTAAGATAGTTTGATTAAAGTATATCGATCCAACAAAACTCCCTCATGATTGTAAAGGAGCATGGGATAAACTTAGAAAAGAATTCGTCTTGCAATTTTTCCCTCCTTCAAAGATGGCCAAGCTTCTTGGGAAAATCTATCAATTCGTTCAGGTTGGAGAAGAAACGCTTTACCAAGCATGGGAAAGATTTAATGAGCTTCTCTATCGATGCCCTACTCATGATTTAAACAAACATCAGATAGTATACGTCTTCTATCGTGGGATTAATGCGTGAACACGAGAACTTCTCGACTCACCAAGACCTATTCCTAGCATGACTCTAATCGGGCCTTGGAATGTATTCGCCGGATTTCTGAACATTGCTACAAGTGGGACATGGATACAGGGTACGGACCGAGAGATAATTTCGATCATAAGGTAATGAAGACAATAACGAAGAAAGAATACAATTACGGGGAAATTTTTGAAAGACGAAGGTTGGAAAGAGAAGCTGAAGCATGTAGGGTTGAGAAGGTTAAAAGTGTATTTGAGACCAATACAGGGAACAATCTTGAGAAAAAGATTCTTGACCACATCAAAGAATCAAGAGATTAGATGAAAGCATTCGTGGATAATACAGTCTCTTCTATTAAAATTCACGACGATAGGATAAAGAGATTAGAGAGAAGTGTTAGTTCATGTTCAGAAGCCGTCTCTGATTACCTAGCAGCTAGGGAGGAAGAAGTTGTCCACACCGTAGAAACTATCCTCGAAGAACCTTTGACCTTTTCAGAAAAGGTTAAGCGACGAATCAGCATGGAGAGACAATCACTTTTGGACAAAACTTTGCTGGTAAACCCTCCTACTAATGATTCTGATAATACTAATCATGATATTTCATGGGAATTAAGCTATGATGAGACTATTCACCTCAACGAAAGATGCTCAGCGGTTTTTAGGAACGAGCTACCACAAAAGGAAAAAGATCCAGGATGCTTTACTCTCCCTTGCTATATCGGGAGCCTAAACATGTGTAACGCCCTGGCAGATCTTGGAGCTAGTATTAGCATAATGCCTCATTCGATGTTTTTGCGTATGGGAATTGGCAACTTAAAACCGACCAAAATGAAAATTGAAATGGCTGATCGATCTATGCAATCGCCGTTAGGAATTGTTGAAAATGTATTGGTGAAGATTAAGAGATTCCTTTTCCCAGTGGATTTTGTGATTCTTGACATTCCGGAAGACCACAAGATACCTATCATTTTAGGAAGACCCATTCTTGCCACTGCTCACACTAAAGTGGATGTCTTTGCTGAAAAATTGACTCTGGAAGCTAATGGAGAGATCGCCACATTTGGACCTAATGAACATTTGTCTACCCCGGAGAAGGTGTGTGCAATTGACCCAGTGGGGAATTTTGGTGAAGCTTTAGAAAAGTTTCTTAGCGACCCCCCGGATCCTGGAGAGGTTGACTCGGGGAAGGATTTTGATGTTTTCGTGAATTTTGAGGAAGAGGATAACTTAGGATTAATTACTGAAGACCTCTCAAGTGATGTCGAGATGGGGGCACGTATCCATCATAGGAATCCCTATTATCTGAAAATCTCATGCAAAATCGGGTTCATTGATTTTCACCCATTTATCGACACAGATTCCCCAGTTAACATTATCTCTAAGGAATGCTACAACCAGGTTATGGAAAAGGAGCTTGATTACAAAGGAAACAACTTCCTCGGGATTGCAACAAACATACGTGTTTTTGTAGGAACTCACTCGTTTCTAGTCGACTTCGTGGTGTTGGATGATGTTAGCGAGTTCGTGTCATATGGGCTGACTGGGGTGATTTTCGGAAAACCCTTTAAAGAAATATCTGGGCTTGATAAAAATGAGAAAGAAGGACTGGTTTGTTTAAAGATTGGCGATGATAAAACTGTTTTCAAAATGGCAAGGACTGTCAAAAATTTTAAAAATTGGACTAAAAAACAGTTAAGTTATGCTCGGCCGCTGCTTGGTATTAGTGAAGAAGATAAGGCCAAAGGTTTTGATCACCCCTACCAAAAGATCAATTTTTTTTAGTTAGGGTGTTTAGAACTTGGAGAAGGATACAAACGGGATGAGAATTTGATCAGTTGGCTTCAACATGGAGATTGCCCAGTCCACGAGATGACGAACAAGCACTGGTTGCCCGCGGCTCTGAGTCTAACTTAAAGACTCGTTAATAAAGAAAAGTGCTCTTTCGGGAGACAACCCGAATTATCCCTTTCTTTTGTTTTTATTTCCTTTCTGTTGGGTTTTGTATTTTCTAACCATTTTTTAAGGAAACGAGGAACTAATTACTACTGCAGTTGCTGATCTGAATAGAGTTATGGCGTAACTCATCTTGGTGATTACGCCGTAACCAACATTTTAGCAGCAGAATTCTTGATGCATTACCAATTATGGCGTAATTCCATCTCTCGTGGTTACGCCGTAACTATTCGCTTCACAGCTCATACCAGGTTTTGCCAGTTATGGCGTAACTCCCTCATAAGAGTTACGACGTAACTCTCCTCTGCTTTAATTCTTTCATTTTAAAACACAGTAACCTTGTATTATTTTTTAAATGAACTTTGTGGGTGTGTTTCCTGTAAACCCTCACAAGACTTCACTCGTCCACTTGGGACTCCAAGTGGTTTAAAAGGCTTGTTGCATTCGCTAAATGCAACCGAGATTCCTACGAAAGTGAGTTAGGTTTGTTTTTTATTTTATTTTATTTTTTTTCTTTTTAGAATTATGCTTGTCGGTATTGTGATTTCAGGGATTGAATTTTGTTCATGACGCTTAAACGAAGGCACGGTTCTTTCTCGTGGGCCTTCCTCTTTTTGGAGCAAATTTTAGGGAAGTTCTCGCTCTAATTCTACCTTTCTCTTCACCTATATTTTAATGCCTAGTACAAAAGGGACTTTGTACAATTCAAGTGGGGGGACGGGAGTAGAATTATCTCTTGAACTTTATTTCGCCCTCATTTTTCTAGTTTATTTTGAAAAATTATGCCATTTTGAAAATTTTGACATGTTTTTCCGAACCTAACTAGATTAGACCTTAGCCGAGCACATACAACCCTTGACATTACATGGTGAGATTAGCCTTATCCATTTCCAATATTTTACCCCAAATCTACTAAATTATGAGTGTGCCGGTAGCTTGTAAACTTTAGAACTTGGCCTTTGCATCATTTCGAGACCATAGACGAGGTATGTTGAGTTAGCTCGATGTATTTGGACTTTTCAGTTTTAGAAGGCAATATTATAGGTTTATCACCCAAACAGCCTACCATTGTGAATCTATCGATTAGTCACCTCGACTTTTCGACCCCCATGTGAAACCCTTTTGTTGCACTCCCCTTTAGTGCAAGATACCCCTAGATACACCCTTCTGAGCCATTTCTTTCATTTTGTCAACCCTATATATTGTTTCGTTACACCTATACACCTTAGCCTACCCTGTAGTCTTTATTTGTAATTGGGAAGTCATCATTTGCCTAAGTTCAAGGTTCGAGTGGATAGGTTTGGAAATCACGCTTTCATCGACAACATTTATGAAGATCATTGAAGACCCCCCGAATTCCCATTGTTTATCTCAAGTGGGGGGATATTATGTTATTATGTTATGTTGAAAAAAATTGATGATTCGAAAAGAAATAAAAATGATGATTCGAAAAAAAAAAAGTTGATTGAGTTATGATATTGTTAAGTGCGATGTTATAAGCACTATAGTATGAGCTTTATTGATTAGTATCGAGGAGGCCACCTCGGTCACATTTGAAGATTGGAGTTGGTGGTTTTGCCAACAGAAGAAGAAAAGGTAGTATGCCCATCACGACGTCCTCTAATGACGCATCTACCTTGCATTTCATGATCCGATCTCTAGACTTCTAAGCTTGAACTTTGGGCGGACGGTAAGTGGTGATGACTTGGTTATAGATTTAGACTACTTGCTTGTGTTTCATTTTACACCAATTATATATCCCATGTCTTATCCTTTTAGTCATGAAGCGTGTCTAGGTGATGCAGCGAGCAATCTTTGGTGTCTTGGCCATGGATTTGGTCATGTATCATTGATTTTGTCCACTTCGCCGTGACATGTTAGTAATGACGAGTCACCCCTTAACCTTTGTCGTGTCTACCCATATTGCCTTTGAGAATTGTTTAGCCCTTAACTCTAGTGGTGGAGATTTGTGTAACCGCCAAGCTTATGATAGAATACTGCTATGACTGTGCGATTGAGTGATCACCCCAAAATTAACACTTAGAATAGTTGAGAGATTTGAGTGTTTGTTCCCCTTTCGTGAGGTGTTCGGCTTTGTTTTATTCTAGCATAAGGGATTTTTAAACTCATATTTTCCGTGTTTTGGGAGACATTTTTTAGGAATCTATCTAATAAGGTCTACTTGAGGGCAAGTAGAGTTCAAGTGAGGGGATATTTGATAACATCAAATAGTCCTGAATATTAAGTGTCAATTTCCCCCAATTATGCTCGTTATTTATATCATTTATATGGATTTACGCTTGTTTTCCATTGTTTTCCACTTTCAGGTAAATTACGAGCATTGGAGCTAAAGAGATACGGAAATGGAAACATTACTAAAGATTTATCACAGTATGCCTATTTTGAAGAAGTTACGGTGTAACTCCTCTCTCACATTACGCCGTAACTATTGCGTGACCCAGAAGTCCAACTTATCAAGAGGTTACGGCATAACTCTTCCCAAATGTTACGACGTAACTCCATTAGGTCAAAAGAGGTTCCACGCCGATGATACTTACGCCGTAACTCATGCATCACTTACGGCGTAACCGAGTTTATTGAATACTACGGCGTAACCACTTATAAGGTTACCGTAACTATCGGATCTAGTGCATTACTGAAGAAATAGAAGGTTACGGCGTAACTCCTCTATTGGTTACGCCGTATCCCAGACCTAGCCTATAAATACCCCACGAATTCCAGCATTTCAAAGCATCCCATTCCACACAAAACACTCTGAGAACGTGGGAAAAAGCTCAAGGCAGGTCTAGGGGAGCACACGGAGCTGTTTCCAAGGGAGAAGTCACACCATTACGATAAGCTTTAGCATTTTATATTTCTTTTACTTTCAATTCATGTATTTCGTACCTTTGAATATTGAATTGATTTGCTTGATTAATATGAGCGGCTAAGCACCCTTTGGTGCTAGCCTAGTTATGATTCCTTATTTGTTTTGTTTGCGTTTACCTTTACTTCCGTACAATTATTTCTAAGTGTATGCATGCATAGTTCTTTGGTAGTTACCCTTGGTTCGGTAGTTTTGAATTATGAAAGAGGCCAATTTCCTAGGAGATATGACCAACTGACCCTAGGTGAGCGGACTGAGACGGGAAGGGTAAGATATGACCAACTGACGACCCTTTCTACTTGTGCGATTTGACCAACTGATCACCTATCGTTTGGATGAACTTAAGAATTGGGGGTGTAGTGTCTAAGTTCCTAATGGTCGGGCACTCACTATTTAGAATCTAGCATGTAGCGGTACTTAATGACTCGGCTTAGGGGACCAGGAAAAACAGGACTTATCACGGTGCGCCTGATTTCTCCTGTGGCGGCATCTTTGCTGATAGGTTAGGGCGAATTGACCAAATGCTGTCTTCTCGAATTTGACCCCACCTGAAGTAATTGGAAGTAGGTAGAAGTAGATATAACTAGCTAGGAGGATGGACTAGGTTAGCACCACTATTCCTCTATTGATTTCCCTTTATCATTTATTTTCTTTTATTTTATATTCTGCATTAGTAGTTTAATTAATTAAATCCCTATCAAAACCATTATTATTCTGTGACAATTAGACTTAGTAATAATCCAACACACATAGCTCTTGGGACGACCTCGGCTTTACCATTTACTAAACTACACACGACCGGGTACATTGCCCGTTAGTGCATTAGGGTAGATCATAGGTATAGCGAGACACTATAAATATTAAGACATGGTCAGTAAAACCTGCATCATACCTCAATTCAACGAAAGTGATCAAAGACACTTTCGTGTGCTTTATTGCTAACTGTTGTATACAGGAACACCCGACGATTGCAGCTGATCAGAATTGAGGAGTCAATCCATAGCCGCATGCTCACACATTACATTCACTTCTAAAGAAATCATGATAGGTGCATATCTTTATCAACTAACTATGATATTTTCAATCCATGCTTCTGCTACGCTGCTGGAAATATTATGAATCAACAAAAGCTTCCGCAACTCTGATGAGAAGATATCATGATCCAAAATGTGAGCATGTCGGTCCGAAAGTCACAACTTCACATAATGGCGATACTACAATGGATGAGCCAGAGATTTGTTGTGTCTGATGATCTCTAACCTGGCTTAAATGAATCACCAAACGTGGATCAGCACAAAGACCTCCACTAAAAGTACAAAGCAGTTGGACTTTGAAGAATCTGCTAAAGCACAAAGACTGCGGACATTGAAGAATTGAAGTCTATGAGCTTGAGCATAAAGACAAAGATAGATTGCTTAGATTCAAAATGTAAATCATGGGGTGACCTCCCTTAGGGGGAGATTGTTAGGAATTGGAAATTCCATAAGGAAGTGTCGGTCACCCCAATTATTGTTTAGCATATCTTAGCTCGTAGACTTTACGTTATTTAGTAGTTATTAGTTAGTTATTAGCTTAGTTATTAGTTTAAGTAACACCGTGGAGGAAGGACGGGTCTTTACCCACTGTATGCCTGATCCACAGTCCGAAGGAGGACATGTAGTATGTAACTATAAATACCCTCTACCTCCCAAGGTAGAGGGTTGGACCTTTCATTCAATCTAACCTTCTTTCTTTTGTTTACTTTCTCTCTCTAGAAAGGCTTCCATCTGACACTTTCTCTTTCTAAACTCATCATATTGTACGCCCCATAGTATTGATTGTTTGTGTGTTTGTGAAAACCAATATGTTACAATCATTCCTAATGCTCTGAATCTAAGCGATTGTGCCCTCTCGGCTAAAAGCATCAGCAACGACATTTGCCTTACCAGGATGATAGCGTATTTCACAATCGTAATCGCTCAGTAGTTCCAACCAGCGACGCTGTCTCATGTTCATCTCCTTCTGGTCTAGAATATGCTGAAGTCTCATATGATCCGTATACATGGTACACTTTGTGCCATAAAGGTAATGCCTCCAAATTCTAAGTGCAAACACGACAGCTCCCAACTCCAAATCATGGGTCGTGTAGTTCTTCTCATGGGTTTTGAGTTGTCAAGAGGCATATGCAATCACCTTTTCCATCTGCATCAATACAGCTCCTAAACCCTTATGTGAGGCATCACAAAGACACCACAAAATCTTGGCTGCCTTCAGGCAGAGCCAATATAGGGGCACTACACAAACTTTCCTTTAGAAGTTGAAATGCTTCTTCTTCATCTTTTCCCCAAGTGTACTTCACCATTTTCTGAGTCAATGTGGTTAAGGGCTTTGCTATCTTGGAGAAACCCTCGATAAATCTATGGTAATATCCAGCAAGTCCTAAGAATTGACGTATCTCAGTTGGGGTAGTAGGAGTGGCCCAGTCTCGAATGGACTCAGTCTTAGCGGGATCTACGTTAATACCCTGACTATCAATCACATGACCCATAAACTATACGGTCGAAATCCAAAATTCACACTTAGAGAATTTCGCATAAAGCTGCTCCTCCTTGAGTAGCTTTAGAATAAGTCTCAAGTGTTCTTCGTGTTCGTCTTTGCTTTTCGAGTAGATTAGGATGTCTTCTATGAATACAATCACAAACTTATCCAAGTAGGGTTTGCACACTTGATTCATGAGGTCCATGAATACAGCCGGAGCATTGGTTAACCCAAAAGGCATAATTTGAAACTCATAATGCCACATAACGAGTTCTAAACACGGTCTTCGGTATGTCTTCTTCTCGAACTCCGAAGCTGATGATACCCGGATCTTAGATCGATTTTCAAGAACACACTCGATCCTTGAAGTTGATTGAAGAGATCATCGATCCTAGGTAGAGGGTATCTATTTTTTCACGGTTAGCTTGTTCAGCTCTCTGTAGTCGATGCACATACGGAAGGATCCATCCTTCTTCATAACAAACAAGACTGGAGCTCCCCAGGGCAAGGAACTTGGTCTAATGAATCCTTAGTCAGCCAGTTCGGACAACCGCTTCTATAGTTCTTCCAACTCCGAAGAGACCTAATCGATATGGTGCCCGTGCCACGGGTGCAACTCCTGGCACTAAATCGATTTGGAATTCAACTTGTCTAGCTGGCGGTATCCCAGGCAAGTATTTGGGAAATACTTGGGGAAAATCCCGAACAACTGGTACGTCTATTAACCGTTTCCTTTCTTCTTCCTTGTTCTTCTTCTTCACAACTTGGGCCAGAAAAAGAAGGCTTCCTTTCTCTATGTATTTCTGAGCCTTGGTGCAGGAGATGATATTTATTCTGGACGAATTTCCTCAGGTACTACCGTCTCCGTATATAGTCAAGATCTCATTGCCGTAAGGCACATGTACGATCTTTTCTTCACAGAGAATAGCAGCACGGTACTTAGACAGCCAATCCATGCCAATAATGACGTCGAAACTACTTAATGGAACTGGCATGAGGTCGATGTTGAACGGGTGATCGAGAAGGTTCAGGGTACAACCTCTGATTATGGTGTTCACCCTTTCTATGTTAACATTGGCTAACTCGATATCATATGAAAAATCTAAGGCAATAGGGATCTTATCAAGTAGGGGGCTAAATGTAGTGGACACAAAACTCCTATCGGCACCAGTATCAAATAGCACATGAGCATAACGGTTATATAGAAGGAACGTATCCGTAACAACAGTCGGGTCCTATTTGATTCATTTTCCTCTAACTACGTATGCTCTTCCATGAGCCTGCCCAGTATTACTCTGCTGATTCCCAGTACCTTGATTTCCCTGGTTTCCTCCTGCTCCACGATTCACTTGGTTTCCTCCATTCCCTTGGTTTCCACGATTCCTTGGTTCTCGACACTCATTCTTATAGTGTCCCTTATTTCCACACCCAAAACAAGTAACATTAGCTTTCCAATCTGGTCCAGGGGTTGCTTGAACCACTGCAAGAGTCTTAGATCTACAATCCCTGGCTAGGTGTCCAACCTTGGAGCATGAGCGACACACCACGATACACTGTCCATGATGATGGAGCCTACAACGATTACCGTGGGGTTGGTTTCCAGCATAACCCTTCTTCTCTCCAGACCCCATAGTATAAGCTTTAGTAGTCTCCTGTCGCTTGTTAGGATACTTACCCTTCGAATGATCTTCCCACTTTCTTTTGTTGTCGACCCCACTCCCTGCGTTGTTGCGGATAACCAAATCCGTCAAGCTATGAGCCAAAGTGATGGTCTCATGAAGATCAGTTGGTTTAGAAGAAATCACATCATTCCTAGTAGAAGGTGGAAGACCATTAGTATAACGCTCTATCTTAAGTGCCTCAGTGCGAACCATCTCAGAACATAACAGTGCCAATTCGTGAAAATGACGAGTGTAAGTTGGCATGCCAGTGCCCTTCACTTTATGATTCTAGAATTCAATTTCCAACTTCTTCACTTCATTTCGAGGACAATAATTCTTAATTAGTTTTGCCTTAAACTCTTCCCAAGGCATAGCATAAGCCGCATCAATCCCAACAGATTTGAGGTAGTTGTTCCACCAAGTTAATGCCTCATCCCTCAGTGTGAACGAAGCAAACGTCACTTTTGATTCTTCCTCACAGTTACAAAACTTAAACACATATTCCATCTTTTCCAACCAACGCGTCAACACAACAACTCCCTCAGTACCACCATATTCTGTGGGCATTCAACTTCGGAACTCTTTATAAGTACAACCACGGTTACTACCATTTGGCCTAGGAGTTCCCACTGCAGTGTTTGGAAGATTTGGCTCAGCCAGAATCTTAGCTACACGCTAAGCTACAAGTTGGTCGATCAAAGCTTGATTAGTAACGGTAGTTGGTGGAGTAGGAATTTCGACATTCGGATTTTCACCAATAGGGTTGTTGTCATTTAGGTTATTGAAATTTGGATTATTAGCATTTTGAACTGGAGGTCGACCACGACGACTTGCAGTTGCAGTAGGAGCAGCTGTAGCAGCAGCTGTTGTCGTTCGCGGGTTCCTGGCTGCGCTACGCGTTTGTGCCATTTATCTGAATCATATAAAAGAAATGAGAACATTGAGATCAGAATAGAGAAGTCATCACATGAGAACAGGGACAATAAAAGTGAACACAATATCACACCAAAAACCACAATGATCATCAAAACGTAATTTATACCACAATCATAAACCCAACATAACATCTCATTAAAAATAAAAACAAGGTTTCTCAAGTACAAGCCATATAATGGCGAAAAGTGATGATAGTAACGATAACGAGGAAATACGAAAATACATATAGATAAGAAGTGGTACAAAAACGCTAGCCAAATACTACTACTCAAGCCCTGAAACGAAGTTATCTGAAAGCACGCTCTAGGTCATCCAACCGCCTCCTCATCGCAGCCATCTCCACATTATCCTCATATCTCTTCCTCATAAGGTATGCGTTCTGAGAATCTGTCTCAGACTGACGCCTCCACATCATCTGATCATAATCTTTCTCTGTCTAAATGGATTGATCTGCCGCTCTCACCCGATCATCCATCCTCTGTAGGTCTCTCTTCATGGTAGCATACCTCCCCATCAACAAGCTAATATTGCTCTCAATATTCCCCAGTCGCTCCAATGTCACCCCCATTAACTACTCTGATATACTCTCAAGAGTGTCCTCATGCATGCCCAACTGGGTCGCCATCGCGTCTAGGTGCTCCGCGGTGGGACCAGCAGTGGGAGAGTCTGGATCAACCCAATCTAACTCAGACGCTGGGGAAACATGCCCTATCATAGGCTCATCAACATCGTCATCCAAATCATACTCCTCCAAATCCCCCATGATCCCCTGAGGCTCAGGCTCATCCTCCTCTTGAGGCTCAGGCTCCATATCCTCCTGAGGCTCGGGCTCCACATCCTCATGTGGCTCGGCCTTAGGGTCATCCTCCCCATAAGACTCATCTGTCGGGTCTTGCTCCTCCTGAGGGTCTTCCTCGGGATCTTCTTCTTCTTGAGGTTCTTCTTCGAGGTCTTCTTCTTCTTCATAAGACTCAAGAAGTCGACGCCTCCGACCAGGCGGAGAGTCAGGATATGAGGGTGGTGACGAATCACTAGGTGCAGAAGATAATGCACTAGGTATCTGAAATGAAGAGGTAGAGGGTGTAAGGGACAAAGGAGAGTGAGCAGTAACGCGAAAAGAAAGTAGGGTAGGTGAACATACGGATATGCGTGCTGTATGACAAAGTGTCAATGCATGAGGTTCAACATTCTGCCACACGAAGCTAGGAGGTGATCGTGCGGGTGAACGCACATTGAGTGAAGTAGGAGAGCCATGAATAGATGAAGAAGAGCCTGAAACAGTCCCATGCATCACTGGCGGTGCATGACTTGCCATGACAAATGGGTCTTTCGGGGTCCATCTCCGGCACAGGTGATGCTGGTCGAGAGCCAGCGAGAAAGATGTCTTCAGTGATATCGATGGAAGGCATAGCTGTGACAACGGTGTTTTTAACAAGGTCAGTGCATACACAAAATCCCAAACGAATCGCAGTTTCAAACATATCAAATTTCCCAAGTAAAATCATATCATGATTTCAATAAAAGTAATAGCAAATTAATACCACATCAATTTTAACTCATAAACCTTTAGGCTTCAGCTTGGCAGGTAGGCACGTGGCGGTCTTTGGATCAATTTTTCAAAAATGGTTATAGTCTAGGTTTTGATAATTACCCAGTTCTCTCTAACCTGGAGCTCTGATACCAATCTGTAACACCCGCAAAATAGGCTCAACGGAAGACTGTACTAACTTTGGTGTGCTACCAAATAGGTATATAACACAAGCATAGCGAATAGAATATACTTAATCCATAACTTAAAAACATAGTCAACGATAGTAATTAAGTTTTACATTTATTGAAAAGTACGAAAGTAAGCCCATTAAAAATAGCTTATGAAAACGGTCCCCAAATAACATCAGAGTGAAATGAATCCAAGACCATGCCATCACTGCCATTCGCCTCCCAAAAGGTTACCAAAGCTTTTACGTCAATTACCTGAGAAAAACATGCTAAAAAGTCAGCATAAATCTGGTGAGTTCATAGGTTTAAATGAAATACGAAGCATTTGGACCAAATAGAAAAACCACTTATTACGCAACATAAGTCACAACATAAGCATTCCATCACGCTCAAATCTCATTCCAAAAACCAAGATGTTAAACGTCATGGCAAGTGATTGCATCCACAAATCAGGTGCCACCCTGGCAAGTTGGGCAACCAAGTCTAGACGGGGTGGTCAAATGCGATAGATCTATCTACAACATTAAGCAATGACCTAAGAGTGTCAAGTTTAAGTGAGGCTATACCCTAGCCTTGACTATGTAATAAGCGCAACAAAAAGCAATTTCATAGTTGGTCCAATCAAAATGTTTTGCATGTCTTCTCACCCCAAGATTTAGTAAAGCAAAAGTAAGAATAAAAGTGGGGCTATGAAACTCACCTCAGCAAAGAAATGCAAAAACAGTCACTCTAAAGAAGAATAGCACAACAGCAACGAGAATATCACATCACAGCGAACTCGGCACAACCTAATAATAACAAAAAGACGTGACTCAATATCGATCCTCATGAAGTCGCAAATAATAAAGTCGTACGAAACATAAATATTCTTGCTATTCGAAGTAACACGATGGAGTGGAACGCTTGGCCTTGTCGCTTGTGGAACGTGGCCTCAAATAACGCACGCGAATATCAAGAGTACACGAAGTTCGACCCATTAACCAATTTTGACAACCAACTCAATAATGACGCAAACTCATGCGACTATAACAACAAGGATATGTGCGTCATATAACACAACAAGAATTCAGGCGAATAGCCACGGACATATTTTGTGGGTAAAAGGGCCAAATTCGTGGGTAACTGATGAATACCCACGGATTATCCATGATTATGTTTTAATGGGGAAAGCCTTCGAGGGTAATTGACTAGCCACGATTTTTTCGACATGTGGGTAATGTTAACCACGACATTGTTTATGGGCATTTTCATTCAATCTGTGGGTAAATGTTGCACAGGATTTTCTACGCTACCACGAAAATACCCACAACTGTCGTGTGGGTAATCTATGGGTATATTTAGCCAGCACATAATCCGTGGGTGTGTTCATTAAATCGGTGGTAAAATGTTTCATGGGATTCTTTACATTACCACCAAAATACTCACAAAAGTTTTGAGGGTAATTCAAGGGTACACATAACCCACGATATAGTCGTGTGTAAATATCCAATGGTAAAATTTTCCGTTTTACCCATGATAATTTATGGGTAAACTTAACCACGGATATTTAAATGTCAAAAAGGCAAGGGTAATATTAGAAGTTTACCCACAATAATTGGTGGGTAATATTAACCACAAAAGGTACTAGTAAAAATTTGTGGGAATTTTCGAAAAACGATTTGATTAGAATTTATATGAAATATCTGTATATTTGTAAATTTCGTAAATTTTGAAAGAGCTGTAAAATATAAATTAGGCACCTCATATTTCTGACAATATAACAAACATAAACCAAATTTATTAAACTTAACATAAACATAAAATATCCTAAAAGAACCAACAACCTAAATTATCCAAAATAAAGCAAACTGCAACCTAAGATATGCAAACCATAATAGGCCTGAACCTAAAATACCAGACAAACAGAAAATAAATAAATTCAGGTTTCTCAATGACCTAAGGTTGTGATGATCATCTACTAGACTTCATGCTCCTCAGAGTTGCTAGTGTTTTGGTTTTGAGGTCCCCCCACACTATCTGCTTCATTGTTGTCTTCGGTGTCACTCTCAGTACTTGGGACAGGAATCTCAAGATGACTACACAAGAGCTCAAGAATTTGTTGTTGCTTAGCGATCTTGCGAGTCAACTTTCTCTCCATTTCCAGGTACTTGTTCTCCAAAGGTTCATGTGGCATATTAGCTGCTGAAGTTCTATTGGCGGGATTCGGATAATAAGCAAATGTTTGTGAGCCAAGACCATACACATTTCTTTTCTCGCCTACTGCATGATTTGCCTCACGTGCTTCCCTCAATCACAACACATTATCCTGAGAAGCATAACAAACAAACTTACCATTAAATAAATGCAGGCCTTGTCAACAAGAATAATTAATGAGTTGTTAGGTGGAATAACAAAGAATAAAGAAGAAACAAAAGTCAATCACTAGCAATTGCAGGTAAATGAATGTATGTTACAAAATGTCATCTGTCTGAAGCAAACTCTTCAAAAATAGCAGCTTTTGCAAGATGGTTGACATCAATAAAGTGATGATCAATGCATTCTACAACTTTTGCATGACGGTTGACATACATAAACAGATATTCTAAAAAGACATTAAGAAGTTGAGCAGACTGTATCAGCAGATCAAAGGGCAGGAAAAAGGGTACTTAGGCAACCTAAATAAGCTACTAAATAAGTTCTTACTATCCTATAAAGTCAAAGCAGATCATGACCTATCTACAAACTTCAAGTATGCTGAAAATCAGACCAAATTACCAACAGATTAAGCAAATTATAGGCTGAGAACTAGGCTATTATGGGCAGAAAAGGGCTGATGTTCGGACAAAAGGGGACTAGGGGACTTTTGCAGCTAGATTAAGGTGCTTAATAAGCTCCTAAGGGCGTCTAATCCGAATTAGATTAAATCCCTCCTCTTCCTCTCGCCATATCTAGTTATCAAAGATATGAGATCTTTGATGAGGTATTAAACAAAAGTATAGATTAAACATTTGCAAAACAATGAGGCCGTCACACACAGTGACGAAACTTGAACGTTTGCCTTAGGAGGGCCAAAAATATCATACCCGTAAAATATAGTATGTTTTGTTCAGAAAACATATATTTATTTATAAATATACCCCAAAATAAAAATCACAAGTCAACTAACTTACCATTAAGATTCATCAAAGTCAATAACTTGTTCAGTTATCTGTTAAATAAGTATGTCTCAAACTATTACTATATTGTGAAAAACAAAAAAAAACTATATTGAACAGATTGTGTCATACATTCTAAAAAACAATACATATCACAAATAACTTTAAAATGAACAATATAGTTAACATCTAAATGCCCATCAACTTTCAATTATCAGTTTATTTATGTTTTCTAAAATCTATCGTGATAACTAAAGAACCCAACACCCCTTTTTCACATTAACTCTAGAAGTTTAGGCAATTAGCTTTCGTTTACTAAACGACCATCATACACGACAATAAATCCCACATATCACTAAACTTTTAACACTATAAGACAAAATCTTAGGGGGGCCAAGGCCCTCCCCTGCCCCTACTAAGTTCCGTCTTTGATCACACAAGTCTGAATTAGTAACAGTAATAGTATATGTGACACAACAGGGTCGGCTAATAGGGCGTGCAAGAGGTGCATTAGAACAGGGCTCACAAGTTTTTGTCTCGAATGACTTTATATAACTCATTTTAAAAAACACAAAATTAAGAAGACGATCACATATATCTCACTTTATATAATATTTAGTTGATGTTTCATATATACTCCGACAGAAAAATACACTCTATCGCCTCATTTTAGTGAATTTTATTATACTTGTAACAATAATTCCAATAATGATAAAATAACTTTGCTTTATATATATGTTTGGAGCGTTTGGGGAACCTGTTTTATATTATAGCACATGGCCACAAAAAACGATGACACAGCCGTGTGACACAATATAACCTTTCACTTATGTGAACACATTCTTATCGATAATTAATCTCTATACCATCACATCATATTCATTTTAGATCCTGCATCAACCCTAAGACAAACATATAACACAATAACATCCTATCTTAATTGTTAAAATACAACAATCTTCTTCCGAATATACCATGAAATTGTAAAAATCATATTCTCAGACTCACATTGAATCATTGAAGGGCAAAAGAAATCATATAAAATAAACAATAAAAATTTGTTCGATAAAACTACAGTTTGGAAAAAGAAAACAATTTCTTTGGAAGATATAAGAAACATCAATAATGAGTAAATACCAAACAGAAATCAGAACACTCTAATTACAAATAATGAAACCTTTTATATATTTAAACTATATGCTAATATGAAATTATTTTAGGCACATACCTTGTTAAAAGTTGTTAATCCTTGTGATATTGCTTCTACAATTCTTTGGTACCCACTATATTGAATTGAGTCAATGAAAATTATAAACGATCATTGCCGCTATTTATTTAACAACTGAGATCCGATTTTTATGCGATTGAGCGAAAAGGCGTCTTAATTTCCCGCTAAACCCTTATCATTTGCCGCTTAATCCCACCGCCGCTTCATTTTAATCGCTTTGATTAGTTTTCATTTTCCGCTTAATATGAAAGTGGGTTCTGTAATTGTATTAGAATGTGATGGACCAGACCATATGACGTCTTGGATAGATGAAACTGAATTGGTCAATAATATAAAGTATGGTCAAACTTGACACTTTTGATTTTTACTTATCAATATATGATTTGCAATTATTTCTAACTACTCACAATTTTTTAGTTATAGCATTATAAATAATTTTTTATTAATAAGTAGGACAATATTAAGATTATTATTGATATATGATATTAAGGTGTGGGAATCAGGTTCGGGTCAAATGGTCAAGGCTGAAAATAACATACGCAAATTAATCTTATCTGAATTTGATTTTATTGGGTTCATGTTAAATAGGTTCGGATTCACTCGAGTCGGGTTCATATGCAATCGGGTCAACCCAAATATGAGTAATGTAATAGTATCGTCTATTTGTAATCGTTTAAATTTAAAAAAATATATTTTTAAATATTTTAGAAAGCCCTTATTTAGGTCAATCGGGTAACCCGAACCCGAGTTAGCCAAATATTTTCAACCCAATATCCGAGCTTGTTTAGTATTTGAGTTACTCAGGTTCAAACCCAAATAAAATTATTGACCAAGTAATACGACCATAATAGACTTAATCGAGTTCGGTTCAGGTTCGAGTCTGGATCCATATATACATAAGTTTGATAGATTATGTTAATAAATGATGTTATTTTTAAGTTTAAAACTTATATTGTTAAATTGAATGTGTCTAATTATATATGTTTTATCAAGAGAAAATTTTCTAAATATACTTTTATAATATTTATTTATGAAAATAGACTTCGCATTTGGATTTTACAAAAACAGACTTTTAATACCATCCGTTGGATTAGATTATCCCAATGTCAAAAATTAGATGCAATTTAAACATACACGACACATAACAATAAACACACGGCGCATAAGAAAATAAGCAAACAAAATTCACTTACGATACACGACACATAATCAAAACCCACGCTGCATGAAAAACCGGGTTGACACGATGGTCGAACTGGTAACCCGGTGATTTGAAACCCGGTTTTCAAAACATTAGGTATAACTATATATACTTTGTAAACAATCGAGTTGAGCTCAAACTTTGTGAATAAGTATCGAAAACAGAGGCGGTGATTGAGTCGTGTTCACACAGACATATTCGGGTTAAATGGCCGGTAAAACCTCAAATTGAACATGACATGTTTTATTAAATGTGCCTTAAAACATGTAATACTTAAAAAAATGATGAAAATATCAAGCGGGGTTGGTGAATTTTTGACACAACTAGTTTAAATAACAAAATTATATAATACTTAAGAAAATGATGAAAATATCATATAAAATTTTTATTCAACGAGTAAACGGACTTGCGGGAATGAGTGGTTACCCGCGGTTCGGGTTACGGTTAAACATTTTTTAGTAATTGTTTTGTCACAATACTTGCATTCACGAGAAATCGAAAGTGGGACAGAGCTTGTGTCGAGCTCGAGTTTTAGGATTCGAGTAGAGCTCGAGCATGACAGCACTATGACTCGACTCAACCTGAACATGTTAGTTCTTTTGTCGGCTTCAAATCGGATTTCGTGTCGGGTTAAGAATTGGCGCCACTAAACTTTACAACCATAATTTTATTTAACATCTATAAAATATACAAATATAAAATTCCTAGTTAGTCAACGACAACGTTAAAAAGGGCACTTGTATATAGGGGTGTCATAAATCTCAACCCGACCCGGACCCGGACCCGAACCCGAATAAGGATAATCGGGTCATGTTAATCGGGTTAAAAATCTAACTCGGGTCAATAGGGCCAAACCGATTAACCCGACCTTATATTGTGTTTCTTGTTGCCTTTTGTTGTCCACTTTTGGGTTGTTGATGTCATGGAGGTCCAGGTATATTAGTGTGTATCTGCCTATTATGTGTTCAGGTCATGTGCAAGTTCCTTTCAATTTCCTTGGATACTTACAGATTAAAGGACTTGATTAAAGGACTTGAAAGTTAGAATGATTATATACAAGTGTCTTATAGGGTCGGGTTGATTCGGGTCCAACTTAGCTTATCGTGTTTATCGGGTCAACCCGATAAACCCGATAGCCTAATAGGGTCGATTAGGGTCTTAATTAGTTTGTTATCGGTTTGACCCGATATACCCGATACGCTATGATGTCCTATTTAAAAATTGAAACTTTTTGAATTATATTCCTTTTTTCAATAGTCTCTAGTCACAATCTTTTAAACAACAAGCTTGGTAGACAAAATATGATATACCACATTTTCAAATTTGGTTCTGTTAACATGCGTAATGCATCAGTAGCTTTAGTCTCATCATTTATTATTATTATTTTTTTTTGCTGCTACAAGATAAATAAACATGCTCGACTGTCCAAAAAGTTAAATGCCTATTTGTAATTATATGCTTGTTTCGTTTCACCCAACTTTCATTACATCTTGAATGTACTTATGTTATTTACAAAATATTTTCAATCTGCACCTAAACGTTTTGTTGGTTTTTTCTTGCACGATTATCATCTTCTATTTAGTAGCTTTGCTTTGTGAACTACGATTAAAAGGACCCATGTGCTATATAATAATTTTCTTATATGTACTTATGTTTTAAATATCTAAGTGAAACAAGTCAAAACTTGAGCATAATAATACAAATGAATGAACAAAAAATAGTGTGACAAAAATTAAACCCAAATAAAAATGAGCAAAATAATTTAGGCACAAAAGTTAACCGTCACCATAATCATGGGCATATTTTTACCCACAAATTACACTGACCAAATTACCCACGAGCACAAAGGATAATATGGGTAATGTAAATTTAGCCACGTAAATTACACTCAAGATGTTAAATAGGAAACCGGGTATGTGAAAAGCTACAAGTATAAATGTTACCCATAAATCACCCACAAATATTATCAACGAATACAAAATATGTGTGTAGCATGTGGGTAAAAAAAATTACCCACAAAATTAGCCATTACTTTACCCGTGATAATTAAATTGTGTGTAATATGTGGGAAATATTTTGGCGGCAATCAGATAGCCACAAACTACACACGATATATTATTTAATGGGTAAATGTATGGGTAAAACTATGGGAAAATCAAGGGAAAATTATTCTAGACTTTGAATTTGCTAATTGTGGGCAACTAATGGGTAATATGAGGGAAAATACCCACGTATCAATGTACGTGGGTAATTTCCGTAGGTAAAGCCCTGTTTTCTTGTAGTGTAAGTCACAAAGTGTCAAGTCTAATAGATTAGACTAAGTTTTAATAAAGTACTCGAATGATTCGTCAAGTCTTATTAAGTTCGTCAACTTAATATGATTGGCGTTCCCTTCGTCTCGTTTATTAATTCAAAGTTAATCTTGAAAGGTTGCACATAACGATCTTAGGATGGGTTCCAATTAATAACCTTCTCTTCGCATACTTATCGGGCCCTTATTGGATTCGTCAATCCAATAAGTCCAAATAACCATGTTGGTAGAATTTTATTAACATTAACCGATCCGTAATCTAATTCAATTTAAGCTTCTTAAAGAAAATTCTTGGGTCTCGTGTCTCGAAATGTATTACCTTTTTGTTACTTATAATTTCTTCTTAAGAAAAGCGTTTACTTTATCAAACTCATACAATTAGACCATCGTTTAATTGTATCATTCAATATTCATTGTTTCAAAATGTAGCACATTTAACTCATTCGACCTATCATTTCGAGTCAACCGTTCTTGAGTCAATGCTAATTGACTCGAGCCCATCTAAACCCAAGTCCGTCTCCCTAGTCAAGTATCTATTTCGAGTCATAGTCTAATAATAATAGTAATATCAGTCCACATTGTCCACATACTCATATAGTTCATATCGGCTACTCGCGGCCAATCTGAACCATGAGGTTTCGGATGACTCGCGAAGTGTTCAAACATCATGACTCAATTCCACAACATTATCATAACGGCATACACATTTATTATTATTATTATTATTATTATTATTATTATTATTATTATTATTATTATTATTATTATTATTATTATTATTATTATTTTATTTTAATAAAACAACACTTTTATTAAAAACTCATAGGATTACAAAAAATTAGTGGGAAGCCTCGAAACCAATTGGGCCCCCCACACCTCTAGCAATGGCAAAACCAATCCTATTAAAAATATGAACTGCTGCACGCACTCCAATGTCCTGAGTCGTAGAGAATCGTCGAATACGCTTAAGTAAGGTAACTGCATCTTTCTCAAGTTCTCCAAAAGAAGAAAAAGAAAAGGGGAGAAACCCATATCCAATATCCGCACATTTCGCATCGTACTTGACACGTTTACGGTGCGCAGCATCAATGATCGCACGCCCTGGCATAAAATCAGTCATCCCAGATTGCGTCAAGGGCGACGATCCCGTAAGATCAACACATACATCACGCCCACTATCCCACGAGTAAAGTAATATATCATCCGGTCGCAAGGATCTGTCCCCATCTCCAGAAAGCCCAATATCCACCTCCTTACGAGCAGAAATTCCGGACCGGGAGCATATATCAACAAGAACATCACGCACAAGGCTATGCCGATGTTTAATGCCAACAATACCCGCACACGAAACAGCATGATCCCCGTAAATACCTCTAGAAAATACCTTAGAACAAGCTGAACACGGTACCTGAACAGTGAAAAGAGGAACACCCAACCGATAGCATGGCACACAACGATAAGCCCTGGCATTCATAGTTTGTCCCAGTCCAGATATCGGAGCCACCCTAAGCCAATCCGAAGTATGATCCTCCTTTAGTGAACTCCATAACGCCATCTGTCGAGGAGAAAGATGGAATGTAGACTCAACAGTTTGGGTAACCCGATCGAAATATATATATCTGCCAATTTCTTCATAAGTTTAGGGGCAACGACCTCGCTAGGGTTACTCAAAAGGTCAATATCCATATTCACATTAAAAGTATGTAGGGCATCATCAAAAGAGGGACCAGCAGTAACAATACCAGAACTAAGGAGAAGCTTAGACTGTAAGCTAGCAGATTGAAGTCTAGAAGCAAGGAAAGCATAATTCAAGACGTCACCTGCAGAATATAAACCAAGCCCCCCAAAAGCAAAGGGTAAGGTGGCGAGTCTCCACTGCCAATCACCAAAACCAGGCCCAGAAGCAGTGACAATACGCTCCAAGGAAGAACGAAGTGCCGCATCAAAAGAAACCTGAGCACACTCAAAGACCCGAGGAGAACATGTGCGCATAGAAAAATATAACTTAGAAATACCAGCACATGTGCAGAGAAGCAACAACTCGCATTGAGGGTCATTGAGTTTGGCAACTGCCTCCATAAGTTCAATAGTTTTAGCAACCCTTTTCAGGACCAACTTACTACCAAACTCAAAATCCACACTAACAGGTCCACCCAATAATTTAACACCATGTGAGGGGCGAGAAATATTGAGGGGACAAACACCGGCATACCTGCTTCTGGGGTCCTCCTGTGGCTAAAAAACTTCAGTTTTAACAACATTGAGGTGTAAGCCACGACAAGGTCCATCCGCCATAATCAACTCCAAAATGTTACCCACAACCAAGGTATCACCAATAACAGTGCCATCATCCAGATACCAAGCTTGAAAGGAAAGGTCAAAAGAATTTCTAATCTTACATGCCAAGGGATGTAACACTAAAGCAAAAAGAAGAGGCCCAAGCGGATCACCTTGTTGCACACCTTGATGAGACCAAAGAGTATGCTCACCATAATATAATCTAGCGGCACTAGAATAACATAATTCAACCCACCGTGAAATAGCCGGGAAATGAAGCCGAACCTCTCGTAACATAACAGCCTGATCCACCATGTTGAAAGCATTTTTAAAGTCAACCAACAACATAGACAGACCAACATCATCCCCCCGGTCCTCAACCAACCGATTCACAGCGTGAAGAATAGCCTCCCCTCCGCCCGACACACCAACACCAAATTGCAAATCATCTAAATAACTATCTGAAGAGTGGCCAATCATAGAAGCACAAACCTTGGAAACTAAATGCCTCCAAACAGTCCCAACAGCAATAGGACGAATACCCCCTCCTGGTTTGACTAAGGGTGTGAGAGGAGCACTAGCAATGTACTCACCCAACGCCCTCAGGAATTTACCAACAAGAAAAAGGTTCACCACTTGGGTAATAGAAGCGATCAACTCATCAGAAATAGCCATAGCTGCACCAGTTAAGCAGTCCGAAAGGTGTTGGGCACGCAGCCCATCTCGCCCACAAGAAGTACCACGAGGGAAACTCTTGATCATGTCAAGAACGGTGGAAGGGGATGCAGTAAGGTGATGATGATCGATAGGTATATCAGGAAAAGGAGGAGCAGACTGAAAAGGGAGCTTAGCTTTTAAGTCCTCAAGAGTAGAAACATCATAAGGTGCAATACCAGAAGACGAAAGAACTCTGACTGCAGCAGTATAATGACCATCACAAATCTTCCTCTTACATTGCTTGACATTGCGGTCACCAAGATCCAAGCTATCATCAACAATATCGGGCCATAATGGAGAAGGTTCGGCTAAAACCTCCCGCACAACCCGCAAACTGCCACCAGGAAGGCCCCAAGCATGAATAGCATTAACAATATATTCTTCCTGTCATTGACGCTTAGTGACCGACCTACCCTCTTGACTACTCCTCGGGCAAAAGGTTTTAAGTAGACAAAGAGGCAGGACCAACAAACCCACCCAACAAGAAATGTCATCAGGCGTGCAGATCACCTTATCGAGAGCTCTTTTCAAAGTACGAGAGAACTCCAACCGACATTTGGGAGGGATGGATTTGACGGTCCGCAATCCCTTAGAGAATAAAGTATCAAGAAGAGGTAAATCAAAGCCACCAAGCTCATCCAAAACCGAATCCTCAACAATGGCTACCTGGGAGGGAACCTGCGGTTTGGTGAGATCATATAACACGAACCGAACAACACCATCACCACAATCAGGAGGAGACACAAAATCAGACCCCGTACCATGGCGACACTTAGTCCGGAAAGTATGCGTTTTGAAACAACCACCACACAACCACAACCCCATACACTTAAGAGTAACCTCGGCCCTTTCGAAAATAGCCAAATCCGATAAGAGAGACTGCTTAGTTGTAGCAAGAGCCTCAACGCTAAAGTGCCGGTCACGCAAATGTGTGATCAAAGATGTTTTAGTAAGCCCATTTCCACCACCATCCCGACATCCACCAAGACCCACAAAGGGACAGTGAAATCTTACAACCGGCATAGCAACCAAGCAACAAAACCACAACCCCTTATAACAACACCTCAAGTAAATAAACAACAGAAAGGAAAACCAAAAAATACCAAACGTAGCAACCATGCAAGTGAAGGCATGCAAAACAACCCAACTGAAACAACCAAACCTTTGAGCAACCAAGGCACACGTATAAAACCTCGTACCAAAACAACCAAGGCGCTCGTACTAAGATCGTATGATGACTGCCCAAGACCAAAGCCTAGCGTAGAGTAGCAGGCCTGAAAACCAAAGCTTTTTGTACCCAAAACCTTGCGATGACCAAACCCCAATCAATACCCCAAACAGCGTTGAGAAGCAGGCCTGAAAACCAAAGCTGATTCGTACCAAAACCCTTGAGATGACTGCCCAATACCAAACCCCAAGCGATGCACAAAAAACAGCCAACGTCAACCCCAGTAATTGTTTAGTAAGAAAAGATGGGAAGCAACGAACCTCAAAATTGCAAGAATACCACGAGACAAAGCAAGGTTTCAAAAAGAAACCCTAACCGAACAGCGAAAGGAGAAAACCCTAGAAAGTATGTACAAAACCCTATCAACGAATCATGATAAGATCACAAACAGGAAAACACGACCTGATTCAACGAAGAATGTTGAAATGACAGTAGCGGGATCATGGTGAAAAGGGTAGATCGAGAAGATCAGGGATCGCCATGAAACACCCACACACGAGAGAGAGAATCTTGTTAATGGGCTTTATTAGAAACTCATAGGATTTACAAGAAATTAGTGGGGAGCCACGATACTATTATTATTATTATTATTATTATTAATATTATTATTATTATTATTATTATTATTATTATTATTATTATCTTTTATTATTATTCATTTTGAATAATTTTTAGTCCAATTTATATAAAAGATTGACCAAAGTCAACCAATCAATCGGATACAAAATCTGCCTCGCTAGCCGAGACCATACGATCTCGGTTTCAATGTACCATTTCATGTGATAACCGCCTTTCCGAGGTTACCCTCGGCTACAGATACCTTAACGCGAGCCATGCCGTGACACAAATGTGTCCCGGTCTCAAAAACCAACCAAGATACAAGCCAAAGTATACCACAGCCGCACCACCACTCATGGGTGGTGGTGGCGATGGTTTAGACAACCTCGGTCAAAAAGGCAACAAAAACATCACCACAAGTAAAAATTAACCCAAGAAAACATTTAACCCTCAAGAACACCAACAACAACATCAAACCAAGGCACAATAACCTAGGTTTGCATGTCGACTACTCGAACAAACAACCAACACCACCACTGCCGTATGGTGTACGACCTAAGACAACACCACAAGTATCAAAAATTAACCGTTCCACAAGGACTAAATCAAACACCATGAAAACCATGGCTAACAACCACAAAAACACAAGAGGATCACGGGTCTACGCGTGGGTAGCCAAGGTATAACATGCACGACAAAACTCAAAAGAACCGAATCTAAAAACTTAGATCTAGGTCGCGTCGGTGAGATATACCGTGCGTGACCTATGTCAAAATGATCACCTTCTCACGATCTATCGTTTAGTATATGGGGTGTAAAGTTCCGGTGGCGGGTTGCCGGAATAATGGCCGGAGAAGACGTCCGAGGTATTTTCCGGTCGCCGGAGGTTTAGAGAGAGAGAAGAGAGAGAGTGTGGTGTGTGTAAAAGTGAGAGTGTGTGTGTGGGTAGGGGCTTTTATACCCCAGGGAGGACCAAATGTGTATTATTCCAAATTTTAAGGGTGCGTTTGGTATTATTTTTGAGGGGTCGGTTGCGCCATTTGCCCAAACTTCCACGATAACGCTTCTCGAGTTCGTTTTGACCCTAAAACATTGTAGAAAATTCACGAAAGTTACGACGATAGTCTTAAAAAAAATTCCACTCAAAATGACTATAAATGCGACTATTCTTGATAAGACGATAAATATATATATAAAATATAAAATAAGCTCGTGCAAGTCCGCGTTGTGCTAATATCTCATATGTTTAGAGATGACCTCTCGATTCTCAACCAATTAAGTTTTGAAAATATTTAAAATTACCATAACAATGACACAAGTACGATGTGGTATAAAAATTAGTTTTCGAAAACTTACCAGTTGTCACAGAAAACGGGTTAATTGACCTTTGCTTCTCATATATCTCAAAGTTTGGGAAACAATTCTTGTAGTATCATTTTTCTGTTTTTCTTGCAACCCTTCAACCAACGTTTCCTCTTTTCCTTTATTCACATTTTCTTGTCATTGATATTTTCAACTTCACTTGACCCAACATTTGTATTTTTTTTCTTTAACCAACCCTATATCTACCTGTACGCCTTCAATCAAACCTTGTTCATTATCTCTTCCTTTTACGTCCCCACCTGCATTTATCCCATCATTTTCTTCAACGCCTTTTCCAGCATTATTTATCCCATCAGCCGCAATTATTTATTTGACTAATTCTGCATCCATGCCTTCACCCAATTGTTTCCCAGTTTCTTCTTTATCTCTGTTTTCACCTTCATGTACCCCATCAGTTTCATCATCTGTTTCCAAACAATCTTTAGTTGATGCCATAATTGTGTCTACTTCTGGTCCGTCTCCAAAAAAATCATATGTGCTCATATTGTTGTCTTCTTGTGATATGTGTGCATCATTGACATCTTCATCCGATTCGATCGTGTTTTTTTTCGGATTCATATACAGCTGCGATTCCCTGGTTTGAATGCTCTCATAACCTTCTCGTTTCTGGTGTCGACAAGTGTTTTGAATTCCTCATCCTCGGGGTAAGAAATTGAAGCCATTTCGAGCATTTCATCAACCCGTCCTTGTACACCTTCTGATATTGACAATGTCTTTCTTATCTCCATTTTTATTTCCTGAATCAATGTTAAAAAAAATAAAAAATACAATAAAATAAAAAAATATATATATAGATATATTAAGACATATTTTTTTGTGCAATCCTGATGCACTAAATATACATAGCAGATGTGTTAATTTTATTTATTTGATGCACCAATCATATAATTAAGATGTTGTTAAATTTAACAAATTATCATACAGATGCTCTAAAAGTAAACATAACTAATCAATACAGATGCTCTTACAGATTTTCACACATATCCCACATATATCGAATATTATGATGCATTTTTTTGCGTATACATTTGCATCAACTAATTACTACATCATGTAAACATAACCATACTACCTATCTAATTAAATTTTTTAATATATAGTAATCATTTATGATTTAACTTAATTTTTTTAAACACATTTGTTACCATACTACCTACTGCTTTTTTTTAAATATATTTTTCATTTATATAAAAAAAAACATATCAAATACCTCTGAGTTTTTTTTGAAAGATTTTGATTTCTTCAATCTTATTTGAAGCTTCACCTATCCCACATATTTCATCTCTAATATCAACTCTTGGTGTATAAACCTGGTGTATGATTTCTTCGTGTGCATACTCCAATTGTTTCGTTGCAAATTGATTTAGTGATTTGTATTCAAATATCAGTAAAATATTGTAATATATGATAACTTTTAATATATGATAACTTGTATATATTACATGGTGAATTTTTGAACTTCCTAATTGTTGACTTTCTAAGACCTCTTTTCTTTTTCAGTGCAATGTACTCCAGCCCTTCTTTAATAGGTAACTTTCCAAAACCACCCATCTTCACTTCCTGTTTTTCTCTATTCTTCAGCTTTTGCATGTCTCATGCCTTGATAGCTAGGTTTTCTTGAGCAACTTCAACTTCCTCTGAGATGGTTAAGTTTAGAAACAAAAGCTGCAAAAATAAACATACGAACAAATAAGCATAAATACACAAAACAAGCTGGACAATCATATTATATCTCATGCAGATGCATTTTTTTGGATTATGATGCACTTAAATGGTCGCACAAACTTACCACCATTAACAGAAGTGGACCCCCGAAACCTGATGAGTTGTTGTACTCTCTTTTTGATTTCTTCATCTTTTGCAACAAGTACGTACACTAGTCCATGTTCTTGATATCTTCTTCTTTTTCGATACGCTGCAGAAACTTCTGGTTCACGGTTCCATTTTTTTTGCATTGACCGATAATTAAGATTAATGCAATAAAGAAGTTGAGTTTGAATTCCCGTCCAGTGTGATGTACGACAATCATTTTCTCCACCACACTTTTTAAGTAGAATATGTCGTCTGGATAATCATGCGTGTGCCTCCATTCAACAATTAGCGGGAACTCTGTTGTTGCTGTACGCACTTCTGTCACAGTGGTCTCTCCCATCGGAATTCCAAGCAATTCTTGTATCATATTTGCAGTGATCATAATGGATTTCCCGTCACCCATCTTAGTTGTTGATGTTTCAGGGTCAAATTGATCGACCATCCATTTACCCAGTTTCGTTGGCATTGTCTTTATATTGAAGTTCCATCCAGCAACGATCCAAACCCCATATCGACAACGTCCTCTTTCTAGGTATTTCTCAACCTCTCTAAAATTTGTAATAAATCTCATGGTGATGACCTAGATTTAATTGTCGGGAATGTCTTTGCCGGAACATTAATTGTATTTTTTTCAGTGACATTCTGTTTCTTTTTTTCATTGCCACGTTTATTTCCTTTGACTTCACTTGATTTCCTTTTTTTTAGCTATTTTTTCTTCCTATTTTGGCTTTTATGTGTGTCGGTGCTGACATTGTCATTTCCTACATAACGAAATCATTCAAAGTTAGTGGATACATAAAAACATATGATGCACCAAAATCTTACAAAAAAACAGATGTTGCAAATATGAATCATATAGATGAACCTAAAATATAACAACTGATGCACCAAAAATATAATATTACATACAGATGCACTTAGAGTATAACAACTGATGCACCAAAAAGATTATTATATACATATGATGTAATATTAATCAATGATGCCCCTTAACCATACAAACAGATGCTCCAAAATCAAATTTGTTTTAACATAAACGATGTATAGTAGACATACTTATTTTGATGTTTTAATCACATGAAATATATGATGCAATGAACAATGTAATATTGTTAGGTCACAAGGTTTACCACACAAGCTTATATGAGAGATAGAGAGGCGATTGAACAAGTTATACACACACACACACACGTATGAGTAAAGACGGTTTAGGCGTAGAGTGTAGTGAAAGAAAAACTTGAACAACCAACCTTCAAATGAAGGTTATTACAAAATATTTATAGGCAAGGAGATAGGGCAACACTCCTACTCCTTCCCTTTCTCCTATGGGCTTGGGCCTAAGCTCATGGGCCTTCTACATAAGCTTAAGGCTAATAACAAACATAAAGGCCATAATAAGCTAACTATTACATATGAGTAACTAACACTTGAATAAGGTTTAGGAGTGATTCCAACAATCTCCCC
Source organism: Chrysanthemum makinoi (assembly GCA_910596185.1). NCBI lineage: Eukaryota > Viridiplantae > Streptophyta > Magnoliopsida > Asterales > Asteraceae > Chrysanthemum > Chrysanthemum makinoi. The sequence goes on from OU343219.1 coordinate 26,182,627, forward strand.
CTCAAGTGTTATTACATATGAGTAACAAACACTCAAGTGTTGGTGATGAAAAACGGTGAAGGCGTTGATGTAATAGTAGCTTTGACGTCGTTTGAAATTATTCTTTCTTGTGAGAAGAATTGCCTTGATTTGAACAATCTCCCCAGTGTAGAGAGATAGTTTACTTCGAACAGTTATGCTTTGACGTCATCTTTAACTTTGTTCTTTGATCATTGTTCTTTATGATGAAAGTGATAGTATGTTGTTGTCTGCATCATGTCTGCCTCAGGTCTGCTTCGCTGCTCCAGTGTCTCCACGTCATTCTTCAACATGCTCACACGCGCTTTTGACGTTTGAATTCAGTACTGATGAAGTTCTTTAAGTCTTTAACTTTGTAGATTCTTTGATTTGACGAAGAATCATTCTGACTGTTGTGTTGCTTTAGGATAGAACTTCCATTAGTGATGATGTTGGCGTAAGTATGAGAAGAATCTGCACGATCATTCCACTCCAGAGCTTCCATAAGAAGAAAACATTTAAAACGGTTAGTAATAAGCGGATTCCGGCACTTACAAGTTTGAACTTCTAGAGTGTTAACAGCATAGTGTGAAAACACAACTCTAATTCTTACAAAGGCCGTTCCTGAATCGGAGTTCCACAAGTGAGATAACACGATAAAACCGAAGTACACCTACGATTCAGATGAGTCGCCGAGGTACACAAGCATCACCAACACCATCAGAGACCGCTTGAGACCACTAAGCGCAATCCACGGGAGTTGCCGGCGACCTGCCGTGGCTATTTGATGTTGACCCTGGCAGGAGTTTCCATTCAATCACCGAGGATCACAAATGTGAACCTCTCATAAATGTTCTCGACAGATTGCTAAGATCTGTGAAGGACTCGATAATGTACCACCGAAATTTTATTTTGAATATCAAGTGATGAAATGTCAAGTGTACCTAAGAGATCTTTTGATGAATCTCGTGGCTCTAGACTCAATAGTGCGTTTTGGTTTTCCTGAGACTAGGGAGAGGGTCTCCTTCTTCAATACCAAAGAATCTCTAAGAGAAAGCCGATAGTTTACTTAGGGTTCCCTGTGAGAATGAAACAAGCTTCTGTTAAGAGAAACTTGAGTGGATAAGAAGGTTTAGTGCATGCGTCACTGGGTCCATGACGACTTTTAATCTTCAATATCGGCGTCACTAAGTGACAACCAGTAGCATATGAATTGAACCTACTGTCTGCCCTAAGTTGAATAATCTGGAGGGCTATTTCTTTTCACCCTTTTCTTTGCATTTCTTTTAATTCTTCAACTCCTTCTTTCTCCAATTCTCATTTCTCCTTTTTTATAATCATACCTAAGGACTTCTAAATACTAACTATTTGTGGTGTCCTTGGGTAGATCCTCCGGCCTGGCGGATCATAGGACGGTTATTCCTAACCTTAGTCACCTTATAACTCCATGACTAACCTATGTTGCCATAAAAACCATTGTTGTGAAAAATCTCTCAAAGTGTTTGTGAATGAAAACATTTTAGTACCACTGTTGAGATAAGATTTTGCATAAATACTCCCCTCCACATGTGCTTAAGAGTTTTAACAGGTTGAAATGCACGTGAGGAAAGAGCGCGCACATTTTGAATTGATTCACTCAAGATAGACAGTCCCTCGCGAGACACGGTTACGTGGCATAGTTAAAGAGTTGCATTGTCAGCTTTTAGGTGACAACTAGCTCTAATAACTACCTTGAAGGTGTAGACAATCCTCGAAAGGTTGTCAAACCCGCCAGAGTTCATGTCTACCAAGAGTTTCTCGAATGGTACATTCTACTCGACAAGTCCTTTCGAGACACGCTACATCACTAGCGAACTAGTTTGAAATTATTACCCGTCCCGGACAAGTCTTTTCGAAAGTTACTACAGTTAAGATCTCGTCAATTCATGGGTTAAGTCTTATAGCACAAAGATTCATTTGCATTGACATAACATATTTCTTATCACGTATTTTTCTCCCCCTCAAAAATGGCATATAAAATGTTATTTTTGAAAAGTTGAGAGTAAATATGACCATTTCGAGTGTTGCGGGAAGAATGACCACTGTGAACAATTTTTGAACAAAATTTTAATTCAAGTACTCCCCCTCAACGAGTGTTATAAACGGTTGAGGTTTTGAAAATCATAAGGGAAAGTACTTGTTCTTTTGAGCAAAACCTTGAAAAGTGAAAGGTTTGATAGGTTTTACTCAAAAGTAAGAAGCTTTCGCTCCTTTTCTAAGGATTGTGGCACTGAGGCGTACCACCGGGTCCTTTATTTACAAGTACGGGTTGTACACTGTAATGTGTGCACAAGCCACAAACATAATCAATCAAACATCCAAAATTATATGAAGGAAGCAATTCAAGGGGTACGTGAAGTCAGTGATGTTCCTGTGAGTGTGTACGGGGTTGAAAGCGGTTATGTTAATCCCTGGGTCGACCCGACATAACTCTCCAATCGTCTGAACGATCCCTTCAAACAACCGCTCATCAATCATTGTGATGATTCGTCTCACATCCCTCCTTTCCTGAGAATTCCAGCGCTTATGAGACCCAATTTTCTCGGGCGATATGCTTCAACCGTATGCCATTTCATCCCTAACCAGCTTCAAAGTATGATCCCCGAACTTGTGGAGTTCGCTACACGCCATTAAACAGTTTGTTTGAAGTTCACTACGGTAAACAACGCCGAAAGGTTTTCTGATGAGTGTATATTGAGATAGCTGGTTGATATCGGGAAGATCAAGCTTTGGAGGTGTGAAGTTGACACGCGTCGATAAGATTCAATGCCGCGAGATCTTCTACACGTTCCTTGATGACAATGCGTCTTATGAAGATGAGAAGTGTCTTGATAAATTCACGCTATACTGCAGCTTGAGAATTGTCTCATGCGACCTGACTTTGGCAAGGTACATGTCTTCGATGTCATTGAGAGACAAATTCTCAAAGTCACCTTCAGAGAAAGCATAGTCCCGTTCATCTTGTCGTTTGACTACGATCTTCTTTAAGAATGTGTAGTCCCACTTAGACGAAAGGTCAACGTGTATGATGGCAACGATATCCTTAGAATTATACGGCATGTTGAGACTTCAACTGACAGCTTCTCGTAGTAGATTCGTCATTCGCCGCTGATGAATCCCATACAATGCATCTCGGCCGTGCATATGCTTCCACGTGTTTGGAGAACAAGTGATTGGCACGTTCCTCAATGGCTATGCAGTTTGAGTAGACAACTACTGGGAATGGAAGTGTCAACGATGTAGCGTATTTTCTTGAATCATCGCCACCGTGTAAAAGAAAATCCAAGTCTGTGTTGAAGAAATATCCGAAGGAATCCTTGGTTCACCGTTTGCCAATTGTTGGTAGAGGTTTAGTCCAATCGGTGTAGTATGGAGGGTTGTCCCTTTGTGTGAAGTCAATGTTTGCTTCCCGGTTGAGCCAATCCATGTTGTTAGACATAGCTCGAGCAATGTTTTCAAGGTGATATTCGTCCTCGAGGGCACTTTCGTGAGTCGCTTTTGAAGTTGAAACGCTTCATTCTTGATTCGCTCACCGATTTCATCATTTTCTTCACATGGAACTTTTCGCGAATTTTAGCATGCTCCAATGTAGAACCGTCTACCAAATCGACCTTCTTCAGTGGTAGGGAGTGTTGTTAACAAGAGTAGCAAACCATTCAAATTCCTCATTTTATCGCCATCTAGCCATGATACGACGCCACCAGGCGCCTTTCTTCTTCTTCTTGTTTTCAAAGGCCTAGATGATGATTCCGGTTTCAACTTGTTTGGGAGAGGTGGGTTGTTGTAGGGGCTCAAGGACCTCTTCATCGCCACCACCCGTATACTCAAAGTGATCATCGGTTTTTCGAGTCGTGGGTGTAACTCGAATCGCCCCGAGGTTTTTCAAGAAAAGAACGAGGAGGAGATTTTTGTTGAACAGAGGCCGCTAGGAGGAGGTTGCATCAAAGAAGATTCACCGATCGCTTCCGACGCTTAGGTGCGAGTCTTTATCCTTATCCTTGTCTTCATCGTCTCTAGGACGTTTACACTTTTCAACTTCAATCTACATGCTTGAAGTTGGTAGTCCAAATAATGCTTGAAACATGCTTTCCTTCATCGTAGTAAATGTCCCAGATCGCAGCATATTTGTGTGACAAGCTTGGCCACCAATTCATTATCCGAGAAAACTACCGGATCGGTTGGATTGATTGTGACGGTTAAGGGCGTTGATCGAATAGTTTGCTTGGCGACCTGCATAAGATTTGGATAAAGTTGTTTAGTGAAAACTCCTTTGTGACTTTAGGAAAGTACTCGTAAGGTACTTTTCGTATCCTTCAATCATTTCGTTCAGTTCCTCTTGACAGTGATTTTTCATGAATTCCTGAACAAACTTCCTTCTCCATATTGCATCTTTTCATTCTCGTCATACGAGATCTGTATTTATGATCGCAAAGAAATTCAACTTCTTGTTGAGTACACGCCTTTCTTTCTCGACTTGTTTGACAGCTTTCAAAATTCTTTTATGAGTTTGAGAAATCCAAGATCGAGGTGGCTTCTTCACGATCGGATGATGATTTTGTTGATCTTTTTGATGGTGGTGGTGAAAAGTGAGAAGACGAATCTGATGATGAAGAGATATGAGGAGACTCTGGATCCTTCGGAGGTTCAGAGGTTTCTTCTTTTGATCGCGCAGGACTATCTAGAAGAAATTATCATAATCAACATCTTTATCTTTTTTCGGACTTCTCCGGGTTCCTCAAACTCATATTCGATAGTATCCTCCACAAGCTTTTGTTGTTGCACAAGAGTGGTGGCACCAGCTCCCTTATCGGGATGATTAACCGCATCAGAGATGGTTGAGTGGGCAGCACCACTTGATCCTCCGACCACCCATTTGGTCTTTAGCAAATTCTCACTTTGTGTTGGTGTCTAAGGAATTTTATCGCCTTCTTGTAAACATTTTCCTAAGTGGCTCTTTATCACTCTCCGAAGCCATCATAAGGTACAAGTACAGAGTCTTCCCTTTTCTTTATCATCTTGAGGACTTGGAGGTTTTGGTAAACTGAAGGATTGTCATCCTTGCAGCTTGAGTAGGTAATCTCTTCATTCGTGTCAGTACCTTCAGAGCTTTCGTCCACAAGCTTTCTTTGCGGTTCAGGAATAGGTTCAGCTTCCTTTACTGAACAATCCTTTTACGAGGAGTATTCCTTGTGGGAGCTTCCTATAAATATCTGTACAGTGACACTTCTACCGCTTCTCTTGGTCCTCCGAAAGTAGGTGTACCAGAAGATTTTTCATCAAGATGACCAACTTTGCCTTCTTTACGCTAACCGATACCTTTTGTATGTTTCAAGCTTTTTGATTTCGTAGTCAAGGTGATCGTAATACCGTACCTGTTTCATTGTTGACGATTCTTTGATTCTGACAGATAGTATGGGTTCAATCAATATGTCGTGATTATCTGGGTCATTGAGCCTCATGGGGATGTCAGGATGAAGTCCAAGTGCGCTCTGGATCAACAGTTTGGTGTATCTGACATAGGGAATCTTGGAGCCAAGCTTCTTGTGAAATAGCATCATGTCCTCCCATATCAGTGCTTCGAGTTCAATGTCCTTCTTGTTGATTAACGACCAGAAAATTTGCAGTTCCATGAGCTTGGGATGCTCATAGCCATTGTCACGACCAGAGACCGATTTGGTGATGATCATTGATATGTGTGAACCGTCAAGCTTACTCACACAAGCTAGCCACTTGTGAATGACTAACCGTAAGAAACTTAAAACGGTTCGAACACTAATCAATAATAAGAGAAGTGTGTAGTATACGGGTAACTCAAACGTGTTAGGTTTGAGCACCGAGATCGTTCCGAACGAGGGTTGAATGGAATTTCCAACTCACGTCCCGAATTTTGTGATTTGAATAAGAGAAGGGCATAAAATGATATATTCTAAACTACGGGATAAGGAAAGCATATGGAACTAAAATCTATGGGAAAACCTAAAAACTATGGCAAACTATGCAATTCTACGCTAAAACGCAAATACGGGATTTAAACGAAACGCGAATAAAAAGCAATAACGACTATTCTAACTCCTAAAAATAACCTAAAATTACTTTTATGCTAAAAATGATATTAGAAAACTATTAATGAATTAAAACTATTTTTAAGGAATTTTCTTGATTTTATTCTAATTAAAAACTAATTTTTAACTTTAAAAATAAAACTAATTATCTAAAAATTATGGAATTACTTTTTAAAAATCTAAAATAACACAAAAGACTTTTAAAAACTATTTTTTTTATTTTTCTGATTATTTTTATATTTTCTACTAATTTAAAACTAATTAAATCTAATTTAAATTGTGAAAAATACCAAATAAAAGGAGAAAAATAGGGAAAAATATTTTTTATGCTTTTTATATTTATATTAATCTTTTAAAATTGAAAAATTATTTTTTGGAACATTTTCTTAATTATTTGCAATAAAAGCTAATTAAAAGTGCCTAAAAACTGAATTTAATAAAGAAAAATAGTGAACAGTGACCAAAAATTAAGAAAAATTTAGGGAAATTCTAAAATCTCATTCTAAAGCTATGAAAAATATAAAATCATGGTCTTATGAGAGGAAAATAAGGGCTGCAGTGTAATTGGATATGAAATAAGCTTGTGAAAATAAGCAAATAAGCTCTAAACAAAGACCAACTGATTATATAAGCTAAAGTATACTAAAAATAACTACCATCAACTAAATACTCCTAACCCTAACCTCTAACAAGTAGATTACCAAGTATTAAGCTAATTGACTACTTCTTCCCAAACAGGTTCTATCCCACCTGTTTGAGCTACTGTACCAGCTTATCAAATAAGCTAAAGTGAAAACCAACTATGCAGTCCTCAAGACCACCAACCAGAGATCACATATCCAAATTTACAGCTAAATAGGACTAAAGGTGAAGAAGTTACAGATCAAACCAAAAGGCTGCACAATGGGACAGATTGCTGATGTGCAGAACATATGCTGAAATAGAAATGACAGTAAAAGCTTAACTGCAATTCTAACTTATCTAACCTATAAGCTTCTTAAGGATTCTAAGGCAATTCAAACATCAAAGCTAGACAAGTAGCTAAAATAAATAATCATCAAGTCAAAATGACAAGCAGATTCAGACTTTAGCAACCTGATATGATGAGTTATAATAGAAACTAGAACTGACTCAAATACGAAATCCCAAAATAAGCTTCTAACAAGGTACCTATAATGCTCCTAAAGGCAGAAACATATAACCTATATACTATACTACAAGGGTATCAAGGATTATAAGGAGAAAAGGGAAACAAAGATATCTTACTTACAAAAAGAAACTGATATCATTTGGTAAATGAGAAACCAAACAAAGATGAGAAATAAACAGATGAAATCAAGTTCTCCACTTGATCCTCTTGAAACCTTGAGTGATATAGATTTAAAACAAGATCCTAAACTTGCTATATCAAATTCAACTTGAAAATTCAACTTTAACACCAAAAATAATCAACATCCAAACACCACTTTTAACATTTAAAAATTCTTTTTAAATCTTAAGACATGTAAATTAACAAATCAAAACATGTAAATCTGAGATTACAAATCAATTAACTACTAAAAACATGTAAATTAACAGAAATTAAAGGCCAAAAATTCCTTTAAGACATAAGGAATTGGACGAGATACAATGGGAGCCAAGAGGTCTTTTTATAGCCACAATGAGGTCTTGGGATCCTTTCGAAGCGTTTAGAAGGCCATCCACAACCACTATTTCAATCCTTTGTCATAGCACCAATCAAAAAGCACCAATTCCTTTCATGAGGTGTTGCGTCCAATCAAATTCTTCCATTTGGCCACGAGGTAAGCTTATCGACATGTCGAGCTTCTAGAAGATGGGGAAGATGCTTAGTACGATGTTTGTTGGGTAAATGGTAATTGGGTAAAGTGGGTAAATGGGTGTGTTTGGTTTGGGAAGAAGAAGCAGGGTAAAGGCGCGTTTGGTTATTTTATAATAACTCAAATATGGTTGATCGGGTTCTATGTTTGACTTGGGTTATATGATCGGGTAAGGTGGGTTCGGGTTTAATACAAAAGGGTGGCTGGTATAGTTAATGGATTGGATAGTAAGTTATTGGGCCATGGTTTAGTGTTTTGGACTTAGGATATTAGGATTGATATTGATATATATATGGACTAGACAAATGATAAAGGCTACCATAAGGACCCAAGTTGTAAATGCTGAAAATCCAGGGACCAAACATGTGAATCTGAAAATATCCTCCAAGGACCATTTTTGTCAATTTTTAATAGACCAGGGTTGAATTTGCAACTTTTGAAACTCAAGGGTGTTTTCTGTCAATTGCTGAAAGTTCAGGGACTATTTCGACATTTTTCAAACTTTGATCAAATCTTCACAAATCATCCTCAGAGATTAGAGATCTTCATAAATGCATAATTCTGACCTTCCTCAGCCTAAAGCTCTCTTAATCTCTCGTGCTCGGATTTATGTCTCATTTGGTTCCTTTTTTTGTTTTTGCATATCCGTACCTACACAAGCATAAACTCAAGAAAACCACAAATATTAGCAATAAACGGCTCTTTCTTGGTTATTTTGGGTCTATTTTGATAAAGAAAAGGTATGTGTTTTAGCACATACCAAAATACCCCAGACGAGACTATTGCCGTGTCCTCACGCAATGTAATCAACTCACGCTTCTAAAACCAAGGATTTAATCTCTTTCTACTAAACCTATGAAGAAGTAGCAAAGATTCCTCAAAAGAGATTACGAAAGCCTTAATTCTAAAAACGCCCCGTTTACCTTTTAAATTCACATATATAGATATTACGGTTAAGCACATTCCGATTATGAATGACGGTTTGTTGAACTTTCATGTCGATCAATAACTCCAACATTTTTCAAACGACACATTAGGATCATGGAGTAGAAAACACAACACAGCGTGAAGTGACCATACGGATAGAATACATCGTCCCTGATTTTTCACAAGTCCCAAACTAAGCGTAAAACCGAAATCATTGTTACATATGATTCTAGATGCTAACACTACCCATGGAAGTTACTTGTGTAATTACCTTTTGTTCCCATTTTCCTATTTCCTCTAGATTTTTTATTTTTGTGAGAAATGAATTTCTTCATAATTCTCGTTTTGATAACTTTTATTCCGATAAAGATGCAAAGCTAAGTCGATAATTAGTTATCCGCCTTCCTTCAAGAACCATTGTCGTAAAAATGAGGTCCACATCAAGGAATTTTTATTAACTTATACTTTTGATTTTTTTCATTTTCATTTTTCAATTTTATTTATTTATTTATTTTTTTATTTTTATTTTTTTTTTACTTTTACTTATATGAGCTGTGAACCACGGAGCTTCACGGGGTAATTCCAAGACTATAGGTTTCATGAAATGAGGATCCCTACCGCTAGACTAAGACCTCACTCAATCCGGCTAAAGATCCAAGGGTCCGATCTCGACCGCAGCTCACAACTTTACTTATTACATTTCACATATCACTTATTACTGATTGCTTATTTATTACGGATCCTTGATGTGTACCCAATTTTTAAAACAAATATTCTTTTAAGACGATAAAGAACTAACTATCGCCAAAAACTCGACATCTCTAATTATTATTAGACAAATATGGGGTGAAACAATTTTGTGGGAACAAAAAGCCATAAGTACCTTCGATGGGCTCTAAAGAGAACCAACTACTCCACGCTTAGCATCTAAACTCATAAGTAACTCTATCATTTCTCGATCTCTGCAAATTTAAAATCCCAAATAATGAGATCCGTAGATGCTTAGCCGATAATTTTTAGATTATCTATGGTTAAGGGAACAAGCTAGGGCTCAACACGCCCGGTCAAGTCAGAATTTTATTCCTACTCTCACCGCGAAAGTCAATCAAGGTGTCAAAACATATATTAACTTAGCAAATGCTTCGTCTAATGAAATCAAGTCATGCATATTTAAAGTCACTCAGGGAAACTTGCAAAAATCTTGGCCTTGTGAGCTAGAATTCGCATTTTATAGCTTCTTGTCTAAGAGACTAGCCAACTTTTCAATCAAAAAGACTTAACAAAAGCTTACAAAAATTTTAAATTTTTCTCATTTTTGCACAATTTTTCATTTTCTAAGGAAAAACGGGGTTACGAGAGAAACACAACAGAAATAAGCAAGTGCCGTCAAATCAAATCGAAGATTACCCTACCCCAGACGAGAACGAAACATTGTCCTCAATGTTTAAAACAAGGGTATCACGAAAATCTAAAAGCCGTTTATTAATTATGCTCAAAGATAAACGTTAGTCGATAAGATTAGGATATCGGATTTCCATCAACATCGATCATGAAACTCAAGTGGAGAAAAAATAAACTTCGAGCACGAGAGTCTTCATATCGGGAACATCCTAAACACAACATCACAAACAACCAAACACTAGAAATCGAAGAGGCGGACCCCTTCGCGTCACTTATTAGAAAATAGAAAGAAGATAGATAAGCATGGGGTGCCTCCCACGAGCGCATACTGTTTTGGTTACCGAAGTCGCTAGCCCTGACTCGCCCCCAATTCATTTGTCCTTGGGGAAAAGAAAGGTAGAGATACTGTAGGTCAAAACGGTGTCCTCATTCCCGAAGGAATGAGACTGGGTGGTTTGGGAGGGAAAGAAAATGTCGGGCATCAGCACATAAGGAATGACTCCTCCCAAACTCACATAAGGCATAAGAAAGATCGATCCATCATCCGGCGGTTTTGCGGGCGGTCGAAAGGATGACGGATCAACATGAGAAAACTCCAAGAAAGACGGGAGCTCATGGTAAAAGATAAGATGTTTAGGCTCACAAATGAAGGCATCCAAGAAAGGATCCTTATATCCAGAAATGATTTTAACAAAAGGCTCATCAATGCATATCCCTGGTTTAAAGATTTTGTCTTCACATGTTAGCTCAACGGGATAAAGGATGGTCGACTCAATAGAGAGAGGAGATTCAAGAAGTCCATCAAAAAAACATCATATCCCCTCGATCATTCATAACAACATCCTCAATACCCAGTGGTATCAAGTCATCAAGAGCAAGAAATGAGTCGGCTTCCTCAATGATTGGGTCATTTGTCGGAGTATCGGAAATCTCGTTCAAAACTTTACTCATATCAACATCGAAGTAGAATCGCTCAAGAATCGGAGGATAAACATCAGCAATAGTGGGACTGCCACTAATCTCTTCATCAAATCGGAAAGTCTCAAGTTCGGGAGAGAAATCACTATCTTTAACGGAGATAGGAGGCGAACTCGAATTATCGTTTAAGGCTTCAATCTTAGAAATGAGAAGATTAACATTCAACAATGTTTCTCGTAATGCTTCATCCTCGATCTCTATATCAACGGGCTCAATCTCTTCCTCTTCTGGCTCAACATCGTTTTCTTCTTCAATGTGAACGGGCTCAGAAGGTAAATCGTCGACGAAATCGATGTCTCCATAAGAATCATCATCGGAATCGGAGAACATCTCATCATGATCGTTAGAAATATCAAGAGAAGGCTCATCACAAATGTCATTAACAACCCCAGACTTTCTTGGGCTTGGGACAAGGACCTCAACATTAGACACTTCCGTTTCCGGAATAGTATTAAGATACTCATCCCCCATCATGAGAGAATCAACGGGTTCAACAATGTCTGTAACAATATGATCATCGACCTCTTCCAAAATGACGTCACTTCTCTCAACCGGCGTGAGTGAAGGGGAAGGATCGGAAATGAAAGGCTCAGAAATAAGAGAAGGAGAAGAATCCGGAGGTGGGACAAGTGGTGTGCTCTTAGAGCTAGCAATTTCCACCACTTCCGTTGTAGTATCCGGTTCTTTCGCTTAGAAATCGTTTAAGCTCATAAGTTCGTTTCGTTTTGTTGTAACTCGACAAACTCGTAATAGCGAATCGTGAAAGAGAAGGATTGATTCTAGAATTCTTCGATTAGAGTCGAGTACAAACGGGAATCACCGGGTTCGTGAAACATGTTCCATCTCCTCACCGAGAGGAGTAGGAATCGAGGGTTCATCAAGCTTACATTTCAAAATTTTTGGTAATGCTTCAAGTTTTTCAATGTTGTTCAGAAAAGCACGATGTTCAAAGAAATCGTCTCCGTGACCCTCGGTGGGTTCTTCGGGTGGTTCCGGAGTAGTGTGATCGTCTTCCATAACTTGAATGGGTTCCTCATTAACACATTGTCGAGCTTGAATGCGGCTTAATAAGGTTTGAAGCATGCTTTCAATGTGGTTTTGACGTCGCTCAAATCTTTTTTCAAAATTGATGGAAACGTCCTCGATACCCCCGGTGGGTTCTTCAATTATGGAATCATTATTCACAATCGGAACGGGTTCTTCATAATTAGAATGTATCTCGGGCATACACCGTAAACAACGAAAATCATTCGACGAATCTACCATATCTCCACAGCCATAACAATAATATGGATCAAACGAAGATATCTCGGGCTGTGGAGGGTAGTCGGAAAAATTCTGAGGATTATTGTAAGAATTGGGGCACATATGATTATAACACTGATAATCATATCCCAAACGTGAATTACAACACTGACAGAAATAGTCGAAGGAGTCCATAAGAATCAAATATAAGAGGGATAAGAGGAAAAAATTATTGAATCAGAGGGCAAAGAAGAATATTTTTGGGTTTTAGAAAACATATTTTGAAAAGGAAAATCTTTTTGGGTTTTATAAAGGATATTTACAAATATCAACGATAACTTCACGAAGGATCTTCAAAACACGCTGAATCGAGACGGAATACTTAAAACTCGCTACAAGCCCTCCCCGGCAGCGGCGCCAAAAATTGATATGTGTGAACCGTCAAGCTTACTCACACAAGCTAGCCACTTGTGAATGACTAACCGTAAGAAACTTAAAACGGTTCGAACACTAATCAATAATAAGAGAAGTGTGTAGTATACGGGTAACTCAAACGTGTTAGGTTTGAGCACCGAGATCGTTCCGAACGAGGGTTGAATGGAATTTCCAACTCACGTCCCGAATTTTGTGATTTGAATAAGATAAGGAAAGCATATGGAACTAAAATCTATGGGAAAACCTAAGAACTATGGCGAACTACGCAATTCTACGCTAAAACGCAAATACGGGATTTAACGAAATGTGAATAAAAAGCAATAACGACTAATCTAACTCCTAAAAATAACCTAAAATTACTTTTATGCTAAAAATGATATTAGAAAACTATTAATGAATTAAAACTATTTTTAAGGAATTTTCTTGATTTTATTCTAATTAAAAACTAATTTTTAACTTTAAAAATAAAACTAATTATCTAAAAATTATGAAAAAGAGAGGGAAAATTATGGAATTACTTTTTAAAAATCTAAAATAACACAAAAGACTTTTAAAAACTATTTTTGTATTTTTCTGATTATTTTTATATTTTCTACTAATTTAAAACTAATTAAATCTAATTTAAATTGTGAAAAATACCAAATAAAAGGAGAAAAATAGGGAAAAATATTTTTTATGCTTTTTATATTTATATTAATCTTTTAAAATTGAAAAATTATTTTTTGGAACTTTTTCTTAATTATTTGCAATAAAAGCTAATTAAAAGTGCCTAAAAACTGAATTTAATAAAGAAAAATAGTGAACAGTGACCAAAAATTAAGAAAAATTCAGGGAAATTCTAAAATCTCATTCTAAAGCTATGAAAAATATAAAATCATGGTCTTATGAGAGGAAAATAAGGGCTGCGCAGTAATTGATATGAAATAAGCTTGTGAAAATAAGCAAATAAGCTCTAAACAAAGACCAACTGATTATATAAGCTAAAGTATACTAAAACTAACTACCAGCAACTAAATACTCCTAACCCTAACCTCTAACAAGTAGATTACCAAGTATTAAGCTAATTGACTACTTCTTCCCAAACAGGTTCTATCCCACCTGTTTGAGCTACTGTACCAGCTTATCAAATAAGCTAAAGTGAAAACCAACTATGCAGTCCTCAAGACCACCAACCAGAGATCACATATCCAAATTTACAGCTAAATAGGACTAAAGGTGAAGAAGTTACAGATCAAACCAAAAGGCTGCACAATGGGACAGATTGCTGATGTGCAGAACATATGCAGAAACAGAAATGACAGTAAAAGCTTAACTGCAATTCTAACTTATCTAACCTATAAGCTTCTTAAGGATTCTAAGGCAATTCAAACATCAAAGCTAGACAAGTAGCTAAAATAAATAATCATCAAGTCAAAATGACAAGCAGATTCAGACTTTAGCAACCTGATATGATGAGTTATAATAGAAACTAGAACTGACTCAAATACTTAAATCCCAAAATAAGCTTCTAACAAGGTACCTATAATGCTCCTAAAGGCGTAAAACATATAACCTATATACTATACTACAAGGGTATCAAGGATTATAAGGAGAAAAGGGAAACAAAGATATCTTACTTACAAAAAGAAACTGATATCATTTGGTAAATGAGAAACCAAACAGTATGAGAAATAAACAGATGAAATCAAGTTCTCCACTTGATCCTCTTGAAACCTTGAGTGATATAGATTTAAAACAAGATCCTAAACTTGCTATATCAAATTCAACTTTAACACCAAAAATAATCAACATCCAAACACCACTTTTAACATTTAAAAACTCTTTTTAAATCTTAAGACATGTAAATTAACAAATCAAAACATGTAAATCTGAGATTACAAATCAATTAACTACTAAAAACATGTAAATTAACAGGAAATTAAAAGGCCAAAAATTCCTTTAAGACATAAGGAATTGGACGAGATACAATGGGAGCCAAGAGGTCTTTTTATAGCCACAATGAGGTCTTGGGATCCTTTCAGAAGCGCCTAGAAGGCCATCCACAGCCACTATTTCAATCCTTTGTCATAGCACCAATCAAAAAGCACCAATTCCTTTCATGAGGTGTTGCGTCCAATCAAATTCTTCCATTTGGCCACGTAGGTAAGCTTATCTGACATGTCAGAGCTTCTAGAAGATGGGGAAGATGCTTAGTACGATGTTTGTTGGGTAAATGGTAATTGGGTAAAGTGGGTAAATGGGTGTGTTTGGTTTGGGAAGAAGCAAGGGTAAAGCGCGTTTGGTTATTTTATAATAACTCAAATATGGTTGACCGGGTTCTATGTTTGACTTGGGTTATATGATCGGGTAAGGTGGGTTCGGTTTAATACAAAGGTGGCCGGTATAGTTAACTGGATTGGATAGTAAGTTATTGGGCCATGGTTTAGTGTTTTTGGACTTAGGATATTAGGATTGGATATTGGATATATATATGGACTAGACAAATGATAAAGGCTACCATAAGGACCCAAGTTGTAAATGCTTAAAATCCAGGGACCAAACATGTGAATCTGAAAATATCCTCCAAGGACCATTTTTGTCAATCTTTAATAGACCAGGGACTGAATTTGCAACTTTTGAAACTCAAGGGTGTTTTCTGTCAATTGCTGAAAGTTCAGGGACTATTTCTGACATTTCTTCAAACTTTGATCAAATCTTCACAAATCATCCTCAGAGATTAGAGATCTTCATAAATGCATAATTCGACCTTAGGCCACTAAGCTCTCTTAATCTCTCGTGCTCGGATTTATGTCCGATTGGTTCCTTTTTGCGTGTTTTTGCATATCCGTACCTGCACAAGCATAAACTCAAGAAAACCACAAATATTAGCAATAAACGGCTCTTTCTTGGTTATTTTGGGTCTATTTTGATAAAGAAAAGGTATGTGTTTTAGCACATACCAATCATGTAGAGTGTTCTCCATGGTTGAGGAATATTCTTCAGCTCTACGTGAGAGTGCTTAGTAATGATTCCTGAAGCTTCATCATAACCAATATCTATCAAGAATTTCAGGACTGTCTCTTCAATAGGGGTAGCAAAGAAGTCGGTTGGAACAATGTCCGAATGATGAGAACAGCCCGTAAGTCGGCAGGAGTGATAGTGACTTGTTTGTGATTAAGTGTCACATTCACTGCACTTTGACCGGTGATCCTCTGCATAGAATCCTTAATTGTTGAATGTAGACCTCTCGAACAGTGGCAGAGTGTGAGAGCATGTTACGTAGGGATGATTCTGAGAATATCCAACGCAATGAGACAAGAAGATTACGAGCATGTGAGGATGTCAAAGTCAACCCTAAGGTTGTTCTTTCCAATCTTTCTCGGATAACCCTTTGGAAAGATATCAACAATTGTAAGAACTTCTGATACATCCACATTCATTTGTTCACCATGTCGCGGATCTGAAATAACACTAGCCAAAAGAACCAACATATCGAAAGACATAGTGTTAGTCAACGGAAGGTCTTATTGTCTGGTTATTGAATGTACAAAGGTCAATGATTGTTACGAGTCCTAAGTCACTTGTTTGTCCAATAGTCCAATGATGTCGTGAAATGTTTTGTGAGTTAGTTAACTTTAAGTTTTAAAGTTTATGTTATCACATATAGTTCACAACACATCAAACGTTTAAGTTTATTAGTAACATTATTGGATTCGTGACAATATGAATTGTTTATTAACAAGTTTGTGCACGTAACAATTCATAATGAAGGTCTATCAAGGCTTAGGCGTAGATATGGCAAAGTTACGCGTAAACAGTAATGTCATATGCGTAGACGAAAGCTATACGCGTAGGATCTTAACTTACGCTGTAAGAAATGTTACGCGTAGGAAAAGGGGACCTTATGCGTAGAGCTTACGCGTAGGCATATAAAGACCTTAGCGTAAGGCTTACTCGTAAGAGTAGACCTTATGCGTAGAGGTCACTGTTTATGCATATCCTTCACATGATACGCGTAGTCCCATTGTAGAACCTTATGCGTAGTAGTTACGCGTAGGATTACTCTTACGCATAACTGCCCACGCGTAAGGTGATCCTTATGCGTAGAGTAACAATCGACCTTGATTCTGAATTTTACGAGTAGCAAGCCTGAAATAAAACCATCATATCATCAATATTAACATGTATAGTCATATTAAACACACATCATGGCATGAAAGCTTGTTAAACATTTATGCGTAGAAACACTTACGCGTAGGTCAAAACCCTAAGGGTTATGAATTACGCATAAGAGTTTTAACCATATGATTAGCACCAATTCAGTTCGGTAGGTCATGGATGTTATGAGAGTCTAATAACGGAGTTATAACATCTAAATCGTGGTGAATCAAAAATACCCAAACTTTAGAACTTTAAACCCTAATTTCTAATTCTGAGTTAATTAGTGTTTCTGGGTTGTTATAGAACCTGGATATCATCAATTCATCAACATATGAACATAACACAACAATCTTTATAACAAAAACCCTTCACATTTGAAAACACCCAAATCGACTCATAAACCCTAATTATCAAAATCCATTAATTCGTGTTTCTGGGTGTATTTTGAGCATTGAAAAGATATCATTGATGTTGTAAAAGCATTTTGACACAATCTTTTTAACCAAAAAACACACAACAAATGATTATATGTTCTAAGCCTTATGCGTAAGACACAAAATTCATTGAATCTTAAGTTTTAACCGTTGGATTCTAATGAAATTCAAAACCGTTGTTTAAAATTACGTTAAGAACACAAAACCACTTACAGATTGATGATCAGAAACACAGATTTCTTGAATAAATATTAGCGAGGATCTTTTAGGTTAGAAGTAATAAATGTGAGGGTAATGTTAGGTGGAGGATGTTTTTATTAAAATAACTTTAACATTTTGACAGTTTTGGTCCCTCCACCTTTTCCTTTTTCATACAAAGCCATTTAACTTCCATTTTGGTTACCAAACAAAGATTTTAAGAAAGAAACTTTGACGACACTCCCCCTCGACTTAAGAAAAATAATGAAAGGTTATAAATTTTAGTCCGAGGAGTGTCATTGAACCATAAACATTTACCACCATTGATAAAAGAAACAACCGGAATATGATAACATGCAAGTACACAGATGTTTTGAAACGGTTAATATTAATTTTTCTCCCCTCAACACTTGATCAAAAAATACTGAATTTTGAAAGATTAGAGTGTTGACGGAAGAAACGTACTTGCCATGTTGAAAGAAAATTAGATTAGAAGAATATTTTTGTTGTTTTTATCATGTTTTATATTTTTGTATTTTGTTTTTGAAAAATTATTTACAAAAGAGATTTTTGTGTTTGATAGGTTTTAAGACTGCTTTTAGGAGGTCATCCAATTCCTCTTGAGTCAAACACCTCATACCAATCCCGTGGACCAACTCATTAAACCTAGCGGGAGGCAAGGCTTTGGTGAGAAGGTCTACCAATTGGTATTCTCGACTCCACAAAATATAATTCAACAAGTACCACTGCTCCACGTGGTCCTTGATGAAATGATATCGAAGATCGATGTGCTTTGATTTCGAAAGGCCTTTGAATCGAAGTTGCACGAGATCGCAATGGCACTCGATTGTCGCAGACATCGATTCTGTCAAATACGTAACCATAGTCTTTGAGTTGTGTTCTCATCCAAATGACTTGAGCACAACACGCGGTCATGGCTACATATTCCCGCTCGGTTGAGGACAGTGATGTACAATCCTCGCTTCTTCGATTGCCATGACACCGCTTATCACCAAGAAATTGTAAAGATCCTGAAGTACTTTTCCGTGAGTCTAAGCATCCTGCGTGGTCGCCGCTTGAAAAGCGATTAGTTCAAAACCAAAATCCTTCGGATACCGGATCCCCAAGTTAATGGTTCCCTTTATGTATCGGAGGATTCTTTTAGCCTTTGAGAGGTGGGTTTCAGCTTGGTCGCGCCGATAACGAGAGCAAAGATATACGGCAAAGACAATATCAGTGCGCTAGTCTGTTAGATACATGAGAGACCCAATAATACTACGGTATTTTGTAGGGTCCACCAATTTCCCATGTAAATCCGCGTCTAGCTTCTTGGTATGAGCCATTGGTGTGGCATAGGTGTCACAGGTTTTCATTCCAAATTTGTTTAACAATTCAAGGGCATATTTGGAATGACTCAAGAAAATACCACGGGGTGATTGATGAACTTGCAGTCCAAGAAAGAACGTGAGTTCACCCATCATGGACATTTCAAAATTTTTCTTCATTAGTTTTGCAAAAGCGATTGAAAACTTTTTATGTGTAGACCCAAAATGATGTCATCCACGTAAATTTGAACAATTAAGATATGTGCCCCGTGATATTGTATAAAAGAGTTGGGTCAACCGAACCTTTGGTGAAATTATTAGCAATGAGGAAGGATGATAGCTTATCGCACCATGCCCGAGGAGCTTGTTTGAGACCATACAGAGCTTTGTTCAGTTTGTAGACGTGATTCGAAACTCGGGATCAACGAATCCATCCGGTTGGTGACATAAACCGTTTCTTTAAGTTGTCCATTGAGAAACGCAGTTTTGACATCCATCCGATAGACCGTCATATTCATATGAGCCGCGAACGCTAGAAATATCCGAAAAGCCTCAAGACGAGCAACCGGAGCAAAAGATTCTTCAAAGTCAATATCCTCTTCCTGACGATAACCCTTAGCCACCAGACGTGACTTATTTCTGATAACATTTCCTTCAAAGATCCAATTTGTTTTTCCAAATCCATTTGAGACCAATGACGTAGACCCTGTTGGTCTTTCAACCAGTTCCCATACTTCAAGACGCTTGAATTGGTTGAGTTCTTCTTGCATGGATTCAATCCAGTTGTCTTTTGTCATGTCGTCTTTGATGTTTTAGGTTGATTGGCGATTGTGAGAGCATAAATGCAATGTTCACCATCTCGAGTGAAGACGCTTGTCTTGTAACGACCGGTTGATTCGGGTTGCCAATAATATTTTCCGAGGATGGTCTTTCGTCCATCTATGTGTGGAGGGTTGATGTTGGTATACATTGTGCGATTCTGAGGATTCAAATGGTTTGTTGAAGATTTCGCGACATCCGTGCAGCGAGCCTCATTAGCAAACGGGTTAAAGAACGCATTTGGATCAAAATCGCAGTGGGGGTACTTCATTCGTAACATCATCACCGATTCATCATTGTTGGAAGCGGTGTGTTCAACTGTTGTGTTGGAGTCAACTGGTGGAGGTGCTTCTTCAACAAATGAGTTGTTGTAGCGTGTGTATCGTATAAGAGTATTATCAGGTTGAGCAATGGAAACAGCGGATACACACGAGCACGCTCATCAATATCAACAAACGTGGAACAAATAACCTTTCCATTTGTTGACGAGTAAGGTCGAGGGCTTTGTTCATGATGATGGGGTTTGGGGAAGTTTAAGCGGTTGTGTCCGGTTCCAAGCGGTATACTCGTAAGCCATTTCCGTAAGTTCATCAAAATGAGCATGAATCGCTTCCATCACCCTTTTGTACGACGATTCCGTGATTCGGAAACCTTTTGAATTATCACAAGATATCCGATAAAGATTCCAATGTCCGCTTTGGCTTTGAGCTTTCCAAAGTCATCACGATCATTATTCGGATAGCAAAGAGATCCAAATACATGAAAGTGTTTGAGATTCGGTTTTCTATTGTGGACAAGCTCAAAAGGTGTTTTGTTATGGCGTTTTGTAATCATAGAACGGTTTTGAGTATAGCATGCAGTAGATACAACTTCCGCCCATAAGTAATCTGGAAGTTTAGCATTGATTAACATTGTTCTTGCAGCTTCCACTAACGCTCGGTTTCGTCTTTCGACAACTCCGTTTTGTTCGTGTATGCGTGCAATAGATGTCCGATCTTTGAATTCCCACTTTCTCATAGAATTCACGAAGAGTTTGATTAACAAATTCGGCCTCTATCTGCTCGATTAGTCTAACGGTGTTTCGTAGTGAACTTGTATTTTCGTGAGAAAGGTGATGATCATTTGTGGAGCTTGATCTTTGCTTCCAAGAAAGTAGACCCAAGTCCAGCGTGAATAGTCATCAACAATTACTAAGATGTAGCCTTTGCCATTGATCGTTTGCACACGCATCGGGCCACACAAATCCATGTGAAGAAGATGAAGCACATGCCGAGAGTCGTGGTTCCACCTTTGAAGGAAAATGAGCACGAGTGCTTTTGCCTTGTTCACAAGCCGAGCAAAGGTGATCTTTAGAATACCCAAACCGTGGGAGTCCTTCAACTAGTTTGTGTCGAGCAAGGTTGGTGATGGTTTGAAAGTTTAGATGTGAGAGACGACGGTGCCATAGCCAGGATTTTGTTGATGTTGCCTTAGAAAGTAAAAAGATGGGAGATGAAGCAACCATGTCTTGCATAGAGATAGTGTAGAGACTAGAATTACGATCCGACATAAGGTCATTTCCTTGTAGATCACTTAATGAAACAAGTTTTCTCCCTGAAAGCAACCTCCAAATCTCCATCACAAAATGACTCTATCGAAAACAGATTATGACCGAGGCCTACCACATAGTAAACCCTGCTGATTTCGATGTTCCCATTGACATAGTCTACGTAGCCCATGATAGGCTCGCAAAGTGATCATTCCCGAACCCGACAGTGCCAATGAACTTTGCAATAAAGTTTGATAACAGTTTAAGATTGCCTGTCATGTGTCGGAACATCCGCTATCAACAATCCAGAGAATGATCAGTATCACTGCATTACACAATGCATCTAACACGATGGAATAGAAGTAGATGTGGAACCCGAAATGTTAGAGGGTTCCGTAGCGGTTATAGTAGATATACACACATCAATAGCTTTAGGTATCCACTTAAATCCTAGTGTGTTATATATCCATTTCCGCCATCTCCAACTAGTGTTTGCTTTAGTCTTAGTGAATGCACTAGGTGGTACTACATTCCTAGGAGGTAACACTGGAGCTACAGGATAACAATGCGCTTTCTTAGAATCTAAAGAGGGCGGTCTACCAAGCAATGCACTTAGAAAGATTAGTGGGCCTAGAGGTATTCGGTTCTTAGGATTCCTTAAACGAGAGATGATAGCTTTAGCAACACATTTATCATGACAATAATTCATACTTTTACGACAAATAACACAAGGTGCATCGATCAATATCAAAAGTACTTAACGGTTTAGCATTCGTTACATCACTATTTCTATTACATTTGCCGGACGCAATATCTATAGTGGAGGCAACTTGAGTCTTATTCATAGTCCTAGGGTGTTCTTCTACTTTAGCATTCCTGATTGATCTTTTCTTAGGTCGCAACTTCCTATTCTTCTATGTAGTGCTCCTAGGCTGTGAAGTGCGGACATTTGGAAAAGATGCAACTATTCCTGTTTCAATAGAAGGAGGCACGTTAGCAACTTGTGATTTGGCAGTAGGGATTCTAGGTTCATGAGTACTAAGTGTTACCGGGGCTAATCTCTTAATGATGGTTGGCGGAAGTTGTTCATACTTTCCTAACATTTCTCTTAACTTGAGGATAGTGTGAATCGATCTTGATTTTCAGACCGAACATTTCCAAAGAAAATGCATAACTTCTTTAGTGTGCAAGATAATGATCAAGTTCATTTGATGCTTCATCACGAGTCTTTTTGAGTAAATCAAATATGACACCATATTCCTTTTAACTTTTACAAGTTCTTGTTCATATTTTGAGATTTGACACTTAAAAGACACGCTTTGATCATCCAGTTGCTCAATTTTTGGATCGAAGATTTTGCACGCGAATCGGATGATTTTGTGTTGAAAAGCAAGTTGTTGATCGTGAATATCTTTTTGACACCAATTAAGACGACGAATTGCATTTGAAAGTTCGTTTGACAATCGTTTGTTTTCATCTTTTAAGGACTCGACCAAGCACATTATCGGTGTTCTCAACATTTACCACGTAATCAACAAGATAGCAGAGATATAATCAAATGCATATGACAAAGAATTCAATAGCACAACATTATGGACATCAGTACATATGACATCTTCCAAGAGTCGATCAACATCTTTTCTCAACAGTTTCTTTTTACGCTTAGTGTTAGAAATAGATGTTTGAGTTTCTCAAAACGACCTTCATTAATCCAAGTTCCTTATGAAAGTCCCTTTTCCCAAGACAATGCACAACTTTTCAAATTTTTAACATTTGGTAAAAGATTTTTCTGAAAAATGTCTCTTTGTTCTCGCCTAGAGGCGATTGAAAGTGTTGAACCTTGATTTCTGAATGATATTCTATCTCATGTTGTAAAGTTTTGAGGTCAACCATGAAAATGTCAAAATATCGAAGAATTTTGCGATTTTCAGGTTTTGAGTTTACTTCACCGATGGAAGGTAAAGGACCATAAGTTTGTGCATAATCTGGTTGGGGATTAACATTAGAAGACTCGGGTGTTTTTATGATTACCCTTGGTGTGTTAGAAGAATCCGCTGGTGTGACGAAAGTGACCGCTTTTGAATAGTTAAAAGGTTTGTTGTAAACAACTTTTTCTAATTTTGATCGACTCTCGCCTTCTGCATCTAATTCCTCTTGACGATGATATTCAACAACATTCATAACAGAATTATCAACTTTATATTCTCGTGACCGAAACTTCGATTTGGTTTGAATGCTTTGGTTGAAAGCTTAGGTTTGTAATCCGCAAGATTCGGTCCATATCCATTTGGATTGGGTTTTAAAGTAAACTTTTCAATGGCTGTGACCGACTCGCCATGTTTGTAAACAACAGTTTTAAACTCTTTAAGTTTGTTTTGCAAGCCGATGATTTCTTCAAGATGATCATCTATTCGCTTCGTTGAATGCTTTTTGTATGCAGAGAACTGTTTTTGACAAGTTAACAACTCCGCCTTAGCTTTTTGATTTTCCAAGGTGAGAGCGTTAATTTGCTTTTTATGTTCATGTTAGTTGTTCTATTTCGACATAACAAAGCATTCTTTGAAGCGGCTAGATCACGATCTGCCTTTCTAAATATTTTTCGCTTTGATAAGATTTGGCAAAGGTCGCTTCAAAACCGCTTTCACGCTTTTTCTTGAGTTTTGAAAAAGTTGAGTTGCTTTTGTAAACATTCAAAATCCTTGGTTAACAGTGCATTTTTGCATTTTAAGTCCTGATTAATGGCATGACATTTTTCCACTATGGTCTGTTGGTCTTGTATTAACCGAGCAAAATCTGGATGAGGCAAAAGTTCGGCGTGTTCAACGTGAGTCTCAACATGATCATTACTGAGATCCTCAAGTATAACCACAGTCAATTTGATTATCAAGGGAAACCGTTGGTCATCTTGATCGTCAAATATAACTACGGGGTCTAGTTGAAAATCGCCGGAATGAGATGTCGATGGCTCATTTTGAACATTCCGAGCCTTGCGGATTCGATGTTGGCGGAGATATGAGATCGAGATAAATATGGTTTGTTCGGTACTGAGACAAGCCATCAGCTGTCATACACCGGCCTGTGTCACTCATGTGTAACTCATGCATATTAGCCATCAACATAACGTGCATTGGCCCGCAAGTCCTCCATATCATCATCCGAAAAGATTTGCCATAAAGCTCGTTCTTTGTCCGTGAGAGTTCCACCGCCTTCATCCTTAAGAGCCAAAAGAAGAGCCTCTTTGAAATAAGCACTGCCCCTAGTCCTTGGCTTTGGGCATGCATTAGCCAGTGTCCCTTCTCATTGCAGTTGTAGCATCGAAGACCATTCAACCCATTCTCGAGCATTTCCTGCTCCACCACTCGAGCTCGATTGTTATTCCTACCCACGATTAAACCCTTGACCACCGCCCATCCGACGACCATAACCATGATTCTCAACTTCAACTCGTCCATTGTTCACAACAGCTTGATTCCTTGTATTAGATGAGGAAAAAATACGGTTGTTGGATTTGTTGGTATAACGGCTAAAGGCATTAGCAATCATAGCAAATCATTGTTGCAATGCTTCAATGGATCGATTCCTCATTAGCTTCAGCTTGAGCATTGTTGTTGTTGTATGGAACCAATTGAGTTTGAGATGGAGGTTGTGAAGGATCATGTGGTGTGATTGTAGCAGTTGGTTGAGTTTCTGGTTGAGGAGAATAACTGCTTTGAGCATATAAGGCAAGTTGTTGATTTTCCGGATGTGTCGGTGGAGCAATTTGAGCACGGAGAATCCTTTCCCTATCAACTTCCTTTTCATGAGGCTTCAAGTAATCGTACAACAATCCATATGTAGATTGATGCATGTTTTTCGCTTGACGGAGAAAAATGACATACTTCTCCCATTCAGGACCAAGACTACTCAAGAACTTAGTATTCACCGCAATTCTTGGCATGATGATGTTGTGTTTATCCAAATCATTGATGATGTCTGAAAACGATGATGATAAGACTCTAGTGTCTCTCCGTGTTCAATCATGAAGTGTTCATACGCCAAGTAAATTTTGGATTCCAAATCTTCCCTGATTGAGTACGATCCTTCCATAAGAAGACGAATATGATCCCACATTTTCTTTGCCGTCTTTTGAGCATCAACACTACGAAGAATTGGGTTTGGTAATCCTAAGAGGATATATTCCATTGCAAGCTCATCCGCTTCATAGTGTAGAAGTTCTTGAGGATTCAAGTCTGCAGAAATAGCAATGTTCGTTTGTTCATCTCTTGGTGGAATGGCATTTGGATCTCTGGGTACAATGACAGTAGGCATCTCAAATGGACCTTCCAAGATAACCTTCTTTAAGAACTTTCCATGTGGCTTCTTTAGATCACAAAACCTAAAGAACCTTATCACCCATTGATCATAGTTTCCCGGAGTGAGCATTGGAGGTCTATCAAGTGATCCAACCTCATGAATTGATTGTTGGTTGCTTAAAGCTTCAAACATCTTTGCAAACCAAGTGGGTTCCTTCATAGTGGTCCTTGATGGATGTTGATTGAAGTCATTTGTGTACGGTTGAACTTGAAGACTTGGTGGTGGTTGAACCATTTGAGGTTGTGGATTTGCAGCAAGTTGTGGAGTATGTTGTTGGTTAAATTGTTGTTGATAAATTGCTTGTTGTTGATTCCATTGTTGATGTTGTGGAGTTAGTTGTTGTTGACGCTGAGGATGAGGATAAGTGTAAGGGAAATAGTTAGAGTATGGTGGTTGTGACATGTTGATAAACTTGTGTTGGTAAAATGGATCTTTGTAGTCGAATGAACCTTTGTTGATGAAGTATCCTTAGGCGTAGAAATCACAATAGACAAGTAGCACTTATGCGTAAAAACACCAAAGTTACGCGTAACAATTAGAGGTTACGCGTAGAATATAGCTTACGCGTAAGTAGTAAGGAAAAGCACGCTAAAGTTATGCGTAGACAAAAGTTAGGCGAGGATTATCTTAGGCGTAAGACTAGGCTTAGGCGTAAGAAAAATCTTATGCGTAGGATTTCTACGCGTAAGCTTATGCTTATGCGTAATTTTAGGGTTTTATCTTAAGTGATCTTTTACACTTGCAAAAGATATCCAAAGTCGACGTATTTTCAGACTTATCCAAGTAAGAAAACACGGAATAAACCACGAAAATGAAGATCAAACCAAGGAGATACTTACGCGTAGTTTTTAGGGTTTTACTACGTAGATTACTCGTAAATTGGATAGTGCTCAAAGATGTTTCTAAACTAGTTTTTGTGTGATGAAATAGCTTCAAGGTCACCAAATAACACAAAAGGTGTGAAATTTGATGAACCAAACCTTCTAAACAGCTTACGCGTAGAACTATACCCACGAACAAAAACAAGCTAAAAATCTTAGATCCACATAAAGTTTGAAACTTTTGCCAAAACACGTATTTTAACACCTTAAAACGTTGAAAGTACAAGAATCTTGGATTCAAAAGGGTAAAAAAGACGTTTTAAGCTAACCAAAGTATCACCACTTTACGTAAGACCAAGAACAAAAATCTTCAAAAACAAAACGTTTCACCCAACTATTTGGCGATTGATACCACTATTAGGTCACAAGGTTTACCACACAAGCTTATATGAGAGATAGAGAGGCGATTGAACAAGTTATACACACACACACACACACGTATGAGTAAAGACGGTTTAGGCGTAGAGTGTAGTGAAAGAAAAACTTGAACAACCAACGTTCAAATGAAGGTTATTACAAAGTATTTATAGGCAAGGAGCTAAGGCAACACTCCTACTCCTTCCCTTTCTCCTATGGGCTTGGGCCTAAGCTCATGGGCCTTCTACATAAGCTTAAGGCTAATAACAAACATAAAGGCCATAATAAGCTAACTATTACATATGAGTAACTAACACTTGAATAAGGTTTAGGAGTGATTCCAACAAATATACGTCGCAATGAACGATGAAATACATTATTTTGATACTGAAATATATGTACAATGAACAATGTAATATATGTACACTAAACATACTTATTTTGATGCGTTAATCACATGAAACATATGTTGCAATGAATAATGGATAGTATGTACTAATTTATGTGCTTTTATGATTTTTGTCAAAATTTTGTACATTTATTCAATAAATAAATAAATAAATAAATGTTTATACATGAAGTATTCAATAGTCACATACATATTATACGTACACATATCAAATAAAAATTGATACTGAAATAATATGATAGTGTAAAATCCCCAGGAATTCTCGAATGTTCTCCTTTGACTTACTATTTTGAGACTTCTCTGTTTCAGTCTCAGAATTACGTGCTCCATTGTCTTGGTTTTCTTCAATATCATTTTTTGATTCGGTTGCTGAAATTTAAATTGAAAATACCCATCATGATCTTGAAAAGTAAATAATGTTTAAATAAAAAAAGTATATTCAAATGCATTAAACTTGAAAAGCAAATTTAGATGTCCTAAACTTAAAAAAGTATATTCAGATGCTATAATCATATGTATAACTATATATTCGATGCACTAATTATACATTTAGATGCTACAATCACTTTAACTAACCATTTTTTGATGCCCTGATAATGCAATCATATTCTTCAACAACTTATTTTGTACGCTTAAACCATCAATTTGATGCCCTAATCATACATTCTAATGATCTAACAACATATTTCATATGATTTAATCAACCTTTGATGCATTAATCATATATTTTGATGATGTAACCATTATAAATATCCATTTTGATGCACTAATTTTGCATGTAGATGCTTCAACAAGTTATTTATACACTTTTAACCATCATATTGATGCACTAATCGTACATTATGATGTTGTGATCAACAATTTTGATGCACTAATCAAACATTTAGATGCACTAGTGATAATAAGCAATAAAAATTAAAACAGATGCACTAAAATTATACCTTATTCCTAACTATAATTATTATTACATATTACTAACTAAAATTATTAACACATATGCACTAAAATTATACCTTATTCCTAACTATAATTATTACTACATATTAGTAACTAAAATTATTAACACAAATGCACTAAAATTTAATATGATGATAACAAATTATAATTCATCGTCATTTATGCTTCATCAACTGTTGCTATTCTTTTATATAAA
The DNA here is from genome assembly GCA_910596185.1 of Chrysanthemum makinoi. NCBI lineage: Eukaryota > Viridiplantae > Streptophyta > Magnoliopsida > Asterales > Asteraceae > Chrysanthemum > Chrysanthemum makinoi. The sequence continues at coordinate 26,211,146 of OU343219.1, forward strand.
TATGGATGCATCAATTATCCAAAAAAATATAAAGACATAAAATTAGGGCACTTACATTCTGACTGATTTTGTTTGTTTATTATGTTCTTTTCGATTGTTCGTGGACTCACACGAGTAGCTTATATTGAAAATCACACAAAATTAGAATATTAATTATCGAATAAAACTATAAACACATAAAATTAGGGCACTTACGATTCCTAAATGTCTTTTTCTTCATTTTGAAGATGATCGGAAGTATTTTATTGATCGGAAGTGGGTGACGACGGTGGTGTTTGTGGTGCTGGTGACGGAGAGTCTGTGTGTGTGTTTGATCGGGAGTGAGAGAGAGTTTGGTGGATAGTGCGTGTTTTTCCTGTGGTAAAAAATGATCCAACAAGCATAGGCGTGTTTGTTGTAATTTTTTATTTTTGACTCTAAATTTTCCACTGTTTCAACCCTGTAACTTTTTTTCTCACTTTCTCTTTAATTACACTTTTCTCTGAAACCTTTGACTATATATATATATATATATATATATATATATATATATATATATATATTTATATATATATATATCGCTTAATTGGTCTTATGTCTTAATAACGGGTTTTATGTTTTTGTATCACCTTACTAATACTAATTCATTTGTATTAATATTATTTTAAGCTAGATAAAAAGATTTGGATAGGTCAAGATACTTGATTAGGGTTGGTCATGCGGTTGGTGAAGCGTGGAGAAGATCATGTGGACAGTTGAAGTGTCGAGTTCATACCAAGACAATGGACCTACAAACACCATCCAATTAATGAAGATTTTAATCCATCTACTCTACGGTCTAACTAATTACCCCTTTCATAATACTTAATCAATGTACTTCTATTAAATAAAGGAATATCTTATCTAGGGATGGCAATATGGCGGGAAATATCAATGTTCGTATTTACCATCCTCATTCTCTATTTCACTCCCATCGCCATCCTCGCAACCATCCTCATCGAAAAATCTGTAACACCCCCAAATCTGATACAACGGAAGCCACGTAGTTAGTGCTTAACATTTTAAAATATTATATGATTGTGATCCATTAAAAGAGACATATACATACGAATATACTTCAAGTATAATATTTGTCAATACTCGCTAACATATACATATACAAGTACATTTAATATTAATATACATATAATTTATATATATTTGTATGTTAAAAATTTCAAGGTCGGGTTCGAAGTCGGGGATTTATGCTATCACATGTGATCTTCAAATTAGTGTTAAATCATATATGATATTTCATGCAAATTACAGTTTCGAAGAAAAACAAATAAAATACGAAAAAACGTGAAAAAACGTTTTTTTTTTTTAATATATCAAAGTGCCCGTATATAGAAAGATAATTAAATGCTCGTCGCGATGGTGTAATAATTTTGGCTTCACGATTAACGGTTTAAGAGATATTTAAATTATAAAAAATATGTGAAATAATAAAATGATTTTAATTTCAGCAATTTATTTCTTTTTAGATAGAAGGTAGAGATGAGTCTTTGTTATGTAAGAAAAATTTATTATGTAAAATAACTCCCCTCATAAATCGATGCGTTGAAATTGTAATTATTTTGTCGCAAAGTTTTCATACATTGATATATTTACCACTCCCAGATTCATGTCGACCATTTTTTGCATGATAAAAATGATTATCTATAAAATCTTTTATGCTTGATTATCATAAAGAAGAACTTTTTTGACTTTGGAGCGGCCATCATCGTCAATATTTTATTTTAGAAAACTACGACAGTCCACCAAAAAGGCGAAGAAAACTTATTATAAGCTAAGGGAGGAGGGAGTGGTACCCTAGTACCCTAGTACTCTGGGAGTGTCACCTCACCTCTATCCAATAAAAACCTTCAAACTCAAAACTACCCCAATTCTACCATAACATTACCCTAACTAGACGGAGTGGTACCCTAGTACCCGATTTTTTTTTTTTTATTTTGTAGTTTGACTGCACCTCCTTCTTCCTTGGTACCCTTCTTCTTCCTTTAGTTTCGTATCAAAAAAAAGACAAAAAATACAAAACACAACACACATGAATCACGGGTAGCCAATCGAGTTCGAACTCGATTTACATATGAACCAAATAAAGCTAGGCGTGGGGGTCGGCCGCAAAATTTCTCGGGTACCCGGACCCCTACCCGAGCTCCACTCCGTCCACCCTAATTGGACGTATTTTCATGAAGAGAATCCATATCTCCGCTTATGGAAGAAAACAATGAAATGATGATGTCTATGCATATTGGCTCTCTTGTTGTTTTAAAAAATAAGAGCATCATCTATATTTTTATCAAAACTTAGAAATTACATCAATATCTTTATAAAGGAATTTTCAAATACTTACTCTTATTTTCATGTTTTTTTAATTTTTATTAATTTTTATTTTTTTTAGTTCACGTTTTTTTAATTATTTTTTTTAATTTTAAATTCACGTTTTTTATTCAAGTTTTTTTTTCGCTTTCATACGTTTTCTGAAAAAATGTATTCATACGTTGCTTCGTTTTAAAGTCCGAGTTCATATGTTTTCGCCTTTTTATGTTTTCGTGTGTTTTCATCCGTTTTCACGTTTACATCCGTTTTCGATGTTTTGACGTTTTTGTACGCTTTCTTAAAGGATTTATAAACGTTTTCGTCTTTTTAGACATTTTTGTCCGTTTTCGCCCATTTTAAACATTTTCGTCTGTTTTCAGATTTTACGTCTGTTTTTATACTTTTTCGTCTGTTTTCTTACGTTTTTGTCCATTTTCTTATGTTTTCGTTCGTTTTCATACATTTTCGTCCGTTTTCTTTCGTTTTCATCAATTTTTCATACTTTTCATACGTGTTTTTACGCTTTCATACGTTTTCGTATGTTTTCTTACGTTTTCGTCCGTTTTCTTACGTTTTCGTCCATTTCATACGTTTTTGTCTGTTTTTTATGTTTTCATGTATTTTCGTCCGTTTTTTTACATTTTCGTCCGTTTTCAGACATTGTCCTTCGTTTTTTTACGTTTTCATCCATTTTTAGACGTTTTCGTCTGTTTTCAGACGTTTTCATCCGTTTTAGTCCGTTTTCATACGTTTTCATCCGTTCTTATACGTTTTTGTCTGTTATTATATGTTTTTGTCCGTTTTCAGACGTTTTTATCCGTTTTCATACGATTTTATACGTTTTGCATTCGATTTTATAAGTTTTTGTCCGTTTTCAGACGTTTTCATTTTGATATTTGTAAGTGACGCTTATTTATCTCTTGTGATATAAACTGTAAGGAAGATAAAAAATATTACATTCTTCATCATGTATGTGTTATCAGTTGTGATACTCAACTAAGAATGTGATGGTTGTGTTTTTGAAAATGTTTAGGAAGATTTTTGTGTTTATGATATTATGAAATATTAGAACAGTTGTTCAATTGAAAACAAGAGATGTTATGATACTTTTGTTAGACTTGTGGTGGATTTTTCTATTTAATGGATACATTGTGCATGTTTACCTAGGTTTTATAGCGGGATTTGAAAATATCTATGGTTGAATCAACAAACTAAATAAGCTATGATTGAAGACAACACACATCTTTATAAACAAACTGAGGAAGCTTAAACACTTGTGATATCATAGGTGATATCACACGTGATATCATGTATGATAATACCGTTGATATCACCTGTGATATCATGTGTGATATCACCAGTGATAGCATGTGTGATATCATAGTTTATATCACTTGTGATATCACCTGTGATATGATATCACCTGTTATATCATGTGTGATATCACAGGTGTTTGAGCTTACTCAGTTTATTTATAAAGATGTGTGCTTTCTTCAACCAAAACTATCTTAACTACTTGTTCAACGATCGCTTATAAACCTATCTAACATGCACAATGTATCCATTAAATAGAAAAATACACCACAAGTCTAACAAAAGTTTCATAACTTTAATCCTTTTATGTAACAATTCGCATTTTCAGGATTTCTATCCATTCTCAAATTTTTACTATTCATCTCGAGAAATTACTATTCACTTTTACTATTCACTTTCACTATTCATCCCGTAAAATTTTATTTCACATTCTCGTAAGATAAATTCTTTTAGTAATGACCTGAGAGTTCGACAATCGTTAGATTATTTTCAAAAGTTATTAAGAAAACACCGTTTTAAAGTTTCATTTTGGTCGGAACACCATTTCAACATCCCACGATAACTAAAATCAACTGACAATTTTCCTCATCAGATTAATTTTTAGATCACTCATAATTAATTAGAGAATTTTTAAGATTTCTTTTAAAAGTTACCAAATAAACCCCGAGCGCAGAAACTAAACTTACGTTTTAAACAAATCTACGTAGACCCAGACTTAACCATTCCTGCACGGTATTTTCTAAGATGTTTAGAAACTTTTACATTTTTTGAAAAGTCAAATATATTTCCTCCTCCTTTGACCATAAAGAAATTAAGCTTGTACGTTCTACATTTTTGCTTAAATCGCGTAACTTTTAAACTTCACGTATAACTGTTAAGTTATCCCACGCACGAAGAAACCACATTTTGACATCTCATATCACTTTTAGACTAATTTTAGTCTACTTTAAATAAAATTCACGGTCATTTCCCGAAATTTCGTTTCTTTTCTCGATAAATTGCGAATTACGCTTTTTGACCCGTAATTCCATTTTAAGCTTGCTTTTGCACCCAATGAGACTTATCACCCATTTTATATTTTTAGATGGAGTATAATGATGATTTTAATCATTCCTAAAAGTTTCATATTTTTACGATACCCGGTTTTATGTTTTATGGCTTAACGACTTACGGTTGGCAATTAACTAAACCAAACTCACTCCGTAACCAAGATAATACCAAAACTATCCACCTAAGTCATCTTATATCTTCATGGCCGAACCTTAGGGGAGTCATCATTTGGTGGCATCATCCTAACCATGGTTCATTTAGATCATTACATGTGTCCTAACTTAACCATGGTTAATATTTAACCCAATATATGGTTAACCAAACTTACCCTCTTATAAATAGCAAGTGAAATACATCCTAAACACCCTAAAACACTGAATTGGGTCGTTCATATCATAAAACCCTAATATCTTCCATCATTTGATCTTTAAACTCCAAGTTTATGCAAAAAAGTTTCAAGTAGTAAGTTACTACATCAAATCTCTAGCAAGTTTAAGTGATCTTCTTGAGTTTAAATCCACTCAAGTCACTTAGTACTTCATCACCAACTCTTCAAGTTTGAAAAGGTGCTAAGGTGTAGAAAGCTAGCTCAATCCGAAGTCTTAAGTGATAAATCAAAGTCCTATCCTTACTAAGTTACTCCTTTCTTATAGAAAGCCAAAAGTTGTAAGCAACTAATCACCACCATCATCTCATCTTTATTATTCATAATCTTAACTATTTCATGCTATATATATAGTTACTATGATGATTCATGATGTACATATACTCAATCACATGTTTTAATTCATATATTGTCGTAAAAGTAACAAACTAGTAAACTAGTCATATTCTACACGTTTGAAACCATTAAAACCAGTCACATATGGACTTTATAACTTACATAATATGGTAGAAAAGATAAAAAGGTAAACATACCAACTTGAATCACCCGAAACGGACAAACGAGTCAAAAGTTATAGCCAAAAGAAGTTAGCAAAACCAAAACGCCAAAACTGCCAAATAGCTTGCTGTTAAGGGTCCGCCTGTTAAAAGTGGTACTTTTCGGTCCAATCATCAAAAGTTAAAACACTAAAGTTGTCCCGAACGCGTTTTCCACCTTTAATAGTAAAAACGCTCGGACCTTGAAAACGCTTAAACATGCCATATCTTTCAAAAACATAAACCCGCCTTTATATGTAGTTTCAAGACTATACTTTTGTCGCAACTAAAAGCAAAACCAAATTATTTCCATACGGCTACGGCTAAGGTTTCAAAGCTAAGTCTCAAGACCATTTAATCTTTGAAATAGTGTTTTCACCAAGTAACGGCAATGACCATTTTACCTTTTTACGATTTTTACCAAAACTTCACTTGAACGTTAACTAAGTTGTAATCACTAGTAAACAATGAGAACTTGTAAAAACTAGATATTTACTAAAAACATGATAAAATTTATGGTACAACAATCTTCACTCAAAACATATGTTGTATCTACTAAGTGCTACAAAACTAGGGAGCTTCATGTGAGGGGTTTCATTTGAGTAAAACGTACGACGAAGTTGCGGATTTACGATTTAAGGTGTCCTAGCTCCTAACGTTTACTACATGACCTCCTAATTGTGATGGCCCAAAAGGTAGTAATGATATATATAAACCTAAAACACGTTTTCACAACTAGACCATTTCTATAAACGACATACACAAAAACTATGTACTACATCATGATCAACATAGAGACGATATATAGGCTTGGTTATTTCCTAAACATTATTTCAAACCTAAGTCGCAACATCCTATTCTAGGTTGCTCGTAGAAGTTCTCACGGCATATCCATCATTCTCATTATACATTTGATATCATTTACTCTGAGGTGAGTTCATAGCCCCACTTTCTATTACTTAATTGCTTTACAAACCCTTGGGGGAGATACATGCTTTATTTTAAATCAAACACATTGCTTTCAAATATATACTTATCTCGATTGTTTTATTAGCACTAAGTTACCGCATTTGCCAAACTTATGTCCCTAAATCATGAATCATTAATCACTGAGTGAAGGTGGGCTCAATATTGTGAATAGATCTATTGGGATTGATCGAATCCCGTTTGTGTTGACCGGGTAGGCAAACAAACGCACTATATTTGAGTAACATTGGTAAAAACGACAATTTTTACCTGAAAGGGCACGCACCGACATTTTCTCCAATTAATTTTGGAACACGTTAACGCCTTGATTGCATGATGCTTAGTCTAATAAGACTTGTTTTGTTTTCAAACCATTGGTGTGAGTCTAATTAACTCACACTACCAACATAATGTGTTCAACCATTTAACAAACTCTATGAATTTCACTCAACCTTTGTGTTGACAGTTTTAAGCATGTATTTCCGGTCCATATTAATCGAGGCTGGCACAGAGGAGCACGGATACTCAAGAAGGCTATAAATTTTATTATCATTCAAAAATCAATTTAATGTATTTTGTAAACATGGAACCATTTGGGACCTGATTTTTGTAAACTCTGATATTTATATAAATCGAATGATAAATCCTTTTTAAAAACGACTCCATTAGAGTTCGTTTTCTATTGTTATGACTGTTGTGTCATGAAGTAACACCCAGTTTGAATTCGCTGCGATCATGAAATTGGGGGTGTTACAGATTGGTATCTGAGCCACGCTTATAGAGAAACGGGTCTAATTGAGACTTAAACTATAACTACTTTTACAAACAAAAACATTTTATAGCCTTCCGTTCTCCGTGCCTTCCATCCTCCGACGACATTAAGTGACTTTTAGGCATTTTAAGCTATACAAACATACTAGTATATTGATATATACACTCAACATAATTTCAATCAAGCTAACAAAGTACTAAACATATTCTCATGTGATGCCTATTCTAAGGCATTACGGCACAATCATATTTTCCCAATCATGTATCTACTCATGCATTTTAGGATTATTAAACTTCCTCCAAGATATTGTAACTGACTACAATGGTCTTTCCTACTTCCTAGACATTGTGAGATACAATGGTCTCATTCATTTTTCAAGACACTGTGAGATACAATGATCTCTATTACATTCTCAGTGGTCTCATTTATTTCTCCATTGTGGGTTACACAATGGTCTCTCCATCTTTTTCTCAAGACATGTGAAGTTACACAATGATCTCTTATCATTTCTCAACACAGGGTTACACAATGACCTCTATCATTTCTCAAGACATTGTGAGTTACACAATGGAGACATTATGAGTTACACAATGTCCATCTTTTCTCATGACATTGTAAGTTACACAATGGTCTGGTCCATCATTTCTCAAGACATTATTACACAATGACCCTCTATCATTTCTCAAGACATTGTGGGTTACACAATGGTGTCTCCATCATTTCTTAGACATTGTGAGTTGCACAATGGTCTCAACTACTCACGACAAATATTGTAAGTTATACAAAGTCTCTAAAAATTATCTTATAAACTTTATATGATATTGTTTTACATGAAACCCATCACAGTCTATCAATTTCCTAATTAAAATAAACAAGAAATAGGATTTCTAAAAGATAAACCGACTCATCATCTACAAAAGCCGGTTCAAAGAACTTCTACATTCATCAAAAATTCTCTTCTGAAACCTTCATAGTTAAAGGTCCGTGATGCTAGCCAAGTATAGACTATTTTAGAATTACTTAAGATTTCCTTTTCCACACGATCACCCATACTATCTTCTATGCAATGGAATGTGAAACATAGGTTGCAAGTCTTTTATGGCCGTGACTTACAACCTGAATGGTTTGATATCACCTTTGCTTAGTGGACAATTTCTCAAAAGCTATGAACATATCACAAGTATACCTAATTTAGGTATTTGGAAAATTTATTGAACCTCGGCTAAATATAGCCTAATCACCTATATTTAACCTTGGGATAGTGGAACATTGTCTGATTAACTATGTTCTAACTTTAAAATTTTCAAACACTGAATCAGTTATACAAGGGTTATATTCAGGTTAATTTCCTACTTAAACTCGATAAACCACCAGAATTCATTAAAAGATCTAGAGACACGATAGTGTCTTACCACTCAGCAAAATCTTAACATCTTATGTATACTACCTAATTTCATTCTTGAAAGTTTTCATTTATGAAATAATCCTAACTACTATCTCGGGATTGTCATCAAATCTTCTCCATTTCTAGAAGTACTAGCCTAATTAGATTTCAAGGATATCATTCCGCCATAATCCTTTAAAAATTTACTTTTGATTTTAAAAAAACGTGACATCTCTACCTAAGAATAATGGTAAAAAGCGTACGCCTACACTCTTCTAATCGTCAACATATCACATCATTATCTGAACCCCATTGAAATTCAGATGTAAACTTCACAGTATCACGTTTCTTTCAAACACTAGTAGACATAAACACTATACGATATAGCCTTCATCCTAAAACCACCTAAGACATGATCAACTTTGGAAATGGTTTGGATAACCACTTGTCACTAGCAAGACTTCCCCTACAACGACAGTATCACATCATTACAAACCATTTCACATCAACAATATCTTACACCTTTGATTAACAACAGTTACCTTAACAACAACAAAACTATTCCATTTTGAGGCACTGTATAGACGAAAATATTAGTTAACCAATTGATGGGCTAAGGTGTTCAGAGATCACCCACGAAACAACTAAGGAAACTATAAAAATATAAATTAGGCTCCATGCCGCACACTATCACCAAAAACTTCATGTTAGAAATTAAGGTTTTATTGATAATCTCGATATAATAAGATATGATTCGTTTTGAGAATCGGGAAAAGCCAAACTTTAGGTATATTGGACTCTATAAGATTTTAACAAAACCCTTTAGGTTATCAACTTAAGCTACATGGTACATAATACATTCTATGACCAAAAACTTGAGAACACAAAGATTAGAATTCGGTACATACATCCACATTTCCCTAGACAATTCAACATCTAACACACCCGAATTCGGACGGAATTCCCATTAAGGGGGTGAGACTGTAACCACCCGCATTTTTAGGTTACTTTTCATTTTCGAGAATTTACTATTCACTTTTACTATTCACATTTACTATTCACATTCACTATTCATCTCGTAAAAATTTTAATCCACATTCTCGTAATATAAATTATTTTAGTAATAACCTGAGAGTTCGACCATCGTTAGATCATTTTCACAAAAATTATTAAGTAAACATCGTTTTAAAGTTTCGTTTTAGACGGTCTACCGTTTAAACATCACACGCATAACGAAAATCAACTTTGACAATTTTCCTCGCATCAGATAAATTTTTAGATCACTCATGATTAATTTGAGAATTTTAAAGATTTATTATTTTTAATATTACCAAATAAGCCTCAGCAAAACAAAACTAAACTTACCTTTTAAACAATTCTACTTACATCCAGACTTAACGATTCCTGCAATGTGTTTCTAATATGTTTATGACACTTTTACATTTTTTGGAAAAGTCAAATATATTTCCCTCCTCCTTTGACCATAAAGAAATTAACCTTGTACGTTTTACATTTTTGCTTAAATCGCGTAACTTTTAAACTTCACGAATAATTGTAAAGTTATCCCGCATATGACGAAAACCACATTTTAACATCTCATATCACTTTTAGACTAATTTTAGTCTACTCTAAATAAATTCACGGTCGTTTCCCTGAAATTTCGTTCTTTTCTGATAAACTGCGAATTACGCGTTTTTGACCCGTATTTCCAGCTTTAAGCAGCGTTTTTGCACCCAATGAGACTTATCACCCATTTTATATTTTTAGATGGAGTATAATGATGAGTTTCATCATTCTTACATGTTTTGTATTTTTACGATACCCGGTTTTACGTTTTATTGCTTAACGAATTACGGTTGGCATTTAACGGAACCAAATCATGCTCTAAACTCAAGATAAGATCAAAACTATCCACCTAAGTCATCTTATCACTATATGGCCGACTTAGGGGGGGAGTCATCATGTTGGTGGCAAAATCCTAACCATGGTTCCTTTAGATCATTACAAGTGTCCTAACCTAACCATGGTTAATATTTAACCCAATATATGGTTAACCAAACTTACCCTCCTATAAATAGGAAGTAAAATACATCCTAAACATCTTCACAAACTGTTCTTGGTCGTTCATATCACAAATCCTTCAGATCTTCCATCATTTGATCTATAAACTCCAAGTTTATGCAAGGAAGTTCCAAATATCAAGCTACTACATCAAATCTCTAGCAAGTTTAAGTGATCTTCTTGAGTTTAGATCCACTCAAGTCACTTAGTACTTCATCACCAACTCTTCAAGTTTGCAAGGGTGCCAAGGTGTGGAAAGCTAGCTCAATCCGAAGTCTTTCGCGATCAATCAAAGTCCTATCCTTACTAAGTTACTCCTTTCTTATTGAAAGCCAAAAGTTGTAAGCAACTTATCACCACCATCATCTCATCTTTATTATTCATAATCTAAATATTTCATGCTATATATATAGTTACTATGTTGATTCATGATGTACATATACTCAATCACTTGTTTTAATTCACATAATGTCATAAAAGTAACAAACTAGTAAACTAGTCATATTCTACACATGTGAGACCATTAAAATCAGTAACATATGGACTTTCTAACTTATATAATATGGTATACAAGATAAAAAGGTAAACATAGCAATTTGAATCACCCAAAATGGACAAACGAGTCAAAAGTTATAGCCAAAAGAAGTTAGCAAAACCAAAACGTAAACTGCCAATAGCTGCTGTTTTGAGTTCTGCCGTTTTAAAAATGGTACTTCTGGTCCGAATCATCAAAAAGTTAAAACACGAAAGTTGTCCGGAACGACGTTTTCCACCAACAAAGTAGAAGCTCGGACCTTGAAAATGCATAAATAGGCCAAAAATCTTTTAAAAACATAAACTGCCGTAAATATAGTCTCACAACTATACTTTTGTCACAACTAAAGCAAACCAAGAGGCCTAATGGCCATAAGCCAAGACCACGGCTACGGCTAAGGT